>OU342740.1:256906401-257506401 GCA_910589775.1 Avena eriantha
AAAGTAAACACATGAAATGACACTGGTGGATCCATGTGTGTTTTGTTGAAAGAACAGACATGTAATGACACTGGTGTGGTTCATGAAAAGAGCAGAAATTCAATGACACTGGTGGATCCATGTGTGGTTTGTGAGAAGAACACACATGCAATGACATTGGTTATGGTTCATGAAAAGAACACACATCCAATGACACTGGTGCACCCTTATGTGGTTTGTGAGAAGAACATACATGCAATGAGTCTAGCTATGGTTCATGAAAAGAACAGAGATGCAATGACTCTGGCTGTTTTCATGTGTGGTTTGTGGGAAGAACACACATGCAATGACTCTGGCTGTGGTTCATGAAAAGAACACATATGCAATGACACTGGTGGATCCATGTGTGGTCTGAGGAAACAACAAACATGCAATGACTCTAGCTGTGGTTTGTGAGAAGAACACACATGTAATGACACTGGGTGTGGTTTGTGAAAAGAACACACATCCAGTGACACTGGTGGATCCTTATCTGGTTTGTGAAAAGAACACACATGCAATAACTCTGGTTATGGTTTGTGAAATGAACACACATGCAATCACACTGGTGGATCCATGTGTGGTTTCATGACTCTAGCCGTGGATCATGAAAAGAGCAGACATGCAATGACACTAGTGTGGTTCATGAAAAGAGCAGATACGCAATGCCACTGGTTGATCCATGTGTGGTTCGTGAGAAGAACACACACGCAATGACACTGGGTGTGGTTCATTAAAAGAACACACACATCCAATGACACCGGTGGATCCATATATGGTTTTTGGAAAGAACAGACATGCAATGACTCTAGCTGTGGTTCATGGAAACAAACACATGCAATGACACTTGTGGATCCATGTGTGGTTTTTGGAAAGAACAGACATGCAATGACACTGGTGTGGTTCATGCAATGACACTGGTGGATCCATGTGTGGTTTGTGAGAAGAACACACATGCAATGACCCTGGGTGTGGTTCATGAAAAGAACACACCTCCAATGACATTGGTGGATCCTTATGTGGTTTGTGAAAAGAACACACATGCAATGACTCTAGTTGTGGTTCATGAAAAGAACACACATCCAGTGACACTGGTGGATCCATATGTGGTTTGTGAGAAGAATAGACATGGAATGACTCTGGTTGTGGTTCATGAAAGGAACACACATGTAATGACATTGGTGGATCCATGTGTGGTTTGTGAGAAGAACACACATGCAATAACACTGGGTATGGTTTGTGAGAAGAACACACATCCAATGACACTGGTGTAACGTTATGTGGTTTGTGAAAAGAACATACATGCAATGACTCTAGCTGTGGTTCATGAAAAGAATAGGCATGCAATGACACTGGCTGTGGTTCACGAAAAGAACACACATCCAGTAACACTGGTGGATCGATTCTGGGTTTGTGGGAAGAACAGACATGCAATAACACTGGTGGATCCTTATGTGGTTTGTGGAAAGAACAGACATGCAATAACACTGGCTTTGGTTAGTGAAAATAACACACATGCAATGACTCTGGCTGTGGTTCATGAAAATAAAACACATGCAATGACACTTATGGATCCATGTGTGGTTTGTGGAAAGAACAAACATGCAATGACACTGGTGTGGTTCATGAAAAGAGTAGACATGCAATAACACTGGTGGATCCATGTGTGGTTTGTGAGAAGAACACACATGCAATGACACTTGGTGTGGTTCATGAAAATAACACACATCCAATGACACTGGTGTATCCTTATGTGGTTTGTGAGAAGAACGAACATGCAATGATTCTAGCTGTGGTTTATGAAAAGAACAGACATGCAATGACTCTAGCTATTTCCATGTTTGGTTTGTGAGAAGAACACACATGCAATGACTCTGGCTATGGTTCATCAAAAGAACACACATTCAATGACACTGGTGGATTGTGGTTTGTGGAAAGAATAGACATGCAACGACCCTAGTCATGGTTTTTGAAAAGAACAGACATGCAATGACTCTAGTTGTGGTTTGTGAAAAGAAACACATCTACTGACACTAGTGGATCCATATGTGGTTTGTGGAAAGAACATACATGCAATGACTCTAGCTGTGGTTTGTGAAAAGAACAGACATGCAATGACACTCGTGGATCCATGTGTGGTTTGTGAGAAGAACACACATACAATGACACTGGGTTTGGTTCATGAAAAGAACACACATCTAATGACACTCGTGGATCCTTATGTGGTTTGTGAAAAGAACATACATGCAATGACTCTGGATGTGGTTAATGAAAAGAACAGACATGGAATGACACTTGGTGTCGTTCATGAAAATTACACATATCCAATGATACTAGTGGATCCATATGTGGTTTGTGGGAAGAACAGACATGCAATGACTCTAGCTGTGGTTCATGAAAAGAATAGACATGCAATGACACTGGTGGATCCATGTGTGTTTTGTGAGAAGAACACACATGCAATGACTTTGGTTGTGGTTCATGAAAAGAAAACACATCAAATGACAATGGTGTATCCTTATGTGGTTTGTGGAAAGAATAGACATGCAATGACTATAGCTGTGGTTCATGAAAAGAACATAAATGCAATGACACTGGTGGATCCATGTGTGGTTCATGAGAAGAACACACATGCAATGACTCTGGCTGATCCATATGTGGTTTACGAGTAGAACACACATGCAATAAACTCTAGTGGATCTATCTTGGCATAATTTGATGTATGCCATGATGTATTTCATTATACAAGACACTCACTTTCGATTTTTATACTAGTCAGTTTTGCCCTTGGTTTTTTGATACTACTCGGTTTTGTCCTTCTCCTCTCTCTCTCTTTCGTAGAAGCCCAAACATGTGCTCACTCTGTCTGCTACGCCCTAATTGGTTGTCCCAGTTGTTACGCGGATCATGCGCACCAACTGTTGATCCTTTGTGATCCAACGATGATCGTTGCACACGTCGTGCCCTTAACAATACAACATGAGATATCACAGACGTCTCCCTCTACAAGAAGGAACACGATGTCGTCCATGGAAAAAGTCGTCGAGTGGTCATGTCACGTTTAATCTAGTCTGCAAAGGCTACTACTGCTACTACAACACATGCACAGGACAACGGGGTCATCGAGTGCATGATTGTGGACGGGATCCTGCAATTTATTGCCACTTGATTTTAATAAGACATATCCCATTTTTACGCAGCGCTCTCAATCTCACTTCAAACTGGGCCCTACCGCAAGTAACTTCCAGGAGTCAAGGGCCCCCTCGAGTAGATGTAACGTTGCTAGAAATTGGTTCCGCGCCACGTGTTTTCAATGCAGCTCTAAAGTGGAGATCGTGGCTGTTTCAAAAAAGGGAACCCAAAAAAAGGTGGAGATCGCTGTAGCCCCCCGCCCCCCGCCCACCACACGTGTCCACTCGAGGACTACGAACGGTCCGGTGTTTATAAACCCGCTCGACCTTCTTCTTCCATGTGCTCGTGTCATTTCCCCCCAATATGTCTAGTCCCAAAACCGCAATCTGCACTATCGCGCGCGCCAAAGCTCCCTCGCTTGCACTACCTCCTTCCCTAGGTGCGCCATGAAGCGTACACGTGGAGACGAGCTGGAGGTGAAGCCAGTTGAAGGCGCAGCACCTGATGGCTTGGTCGTCGCCAAGCAGGTGGAGGCGTCTTCGCCATGCAGGAACGCCACTCGTCGCCACGCCGTTGAGGGTTCGAGCTTATTCGTCCAGCGGCAGATCTGGATGGGGGATAGGTGATAGGCGGAGGCAATCCCGTGCTCTACATCAACGACCCCATCGCCGTCCAATAAATCTTCGACGCAATCACGGAGAATGACGAGTTCGAGGAGGAGGTCCCTAATGAGGAGTCCGAGGTACTACATCGCTAGCTTCTCTAGTTGCAGCCGCAGATTTCACTTTTCATACATAGGATTTGCTCAATCGTGTACAAATTCTTTTGCTCTTGAAGTAGGGTAGTATATATATGGTTCGATCGGTCAATTGATGCATCTGCCATCAAGTCACAAAACCCAAATCCGTCTAGTCACAAAACCCCAATCTGCTCATCTTCCATCTAGTTGAGTGTTGATTTTGATACACAACATGCCTATAACATTACATTTATATTCCTTACTGAGCCCAATGATTCAATTTTTCCCCAAAATAGTGCAAGGGCATCTGATGGTGTCGTTTTTCTTAGGGATGGTTAGTGAACCTGAGGCAGCAATGCACATAAACAATATAGGTTGTGCTATTGGTATTTTGGTCCTCCGGCTCCATCTCTGAAAAAAATGAGGCCCTAATTTTTTTCTCAGATGGAACCTATATATATATAATCTTTGTATTGTTTCTGATCTATGAATGCATCATATGATGCATATGTATATCCCTAAATATTGTTTTGTACGATTACATTTCAATTTCTTATTGTGGCCAATGATTCAAATTTGCCCCAAAGAGAGGCAGACACATTGGTGTCAGATTTTTTCAGGGATGAGTTAGCGAACCTGGGGCCATGTACAAGATCAATATAAGATGTACAATTTTTACATGGTTCGCTTATGCCATCCCTGAAGAAACTTATGAGGCAGCAATCTTTATTCTACATTCATAGAACTATGATATTTGAATTATCTATTCCATGCATTCATAGTGTATAAGAATTACATTTCAGTTTTTCACCGAGGCCGATGATTGAAATTTGCCCCAAAAGAGTTCAAGGAGAGACACGTATGATGGTGTCGTGTTTTAGGGATGGGTTGGTGAACCTTAGCCAGCAATGCACACAAACAATATAGGTTGTGATGTTGGTACTTGGGTTCGCCAACTCCATCTCTGAAACAAATTATGAGTCCCTTGATTTATTCTCATATGGAACTACATATATGATCCTTGATTTGTTTCTGATCTTTGAATGATTCGTATGATGCATATGTAAATGAATGGTTTTGATCATAAGCATTTTTAACATGTACATGAAGATTAATTGTTTGGTTTTTTTATTTATAATTACAATATTTAGGTTTGGTTTTGTACCTGACTATGTATATCCCCGAATAATGCTTTGTACAATTATATTTCAATTTCTTATTGTGGCTAATGATCCAAATTTTTCCCAAAAGAGAGGCAGACACATTGGTGTCAGATTTTTTCAGGGATGAGTTAGTAAACCTGGGCGATGTACAAGAACAATATAGGTTGTGCAATTGTTACTTGGTTCACTAACTCCGTCCCGGAAGAAACTTATGAGTCCGCAATCTTTATTCTACATACACTCTGATGCAATTATTTGTCATTGTGTTGAGATGAAATGATATATGAACTGATCAAACTATTGCTGATATGCTTTCTCTTTGATATCCACGGATATGTTGTATTACATATACATGTTGACAATTCTTGAGTTGTAATATAATTAAATCATATGTATGAGTTCTAAGTTACATTCTTAAAAATCAACAAGATGATGATGATGAAGTGGATGATAGAAAGGAATCCAGGGACAACAAGAGCCGCTACATGCTGAGGCGGTTATGGTGTGGGCTAATCCGTTTCTACTGTAGGGGGAGACTGTTTTGCCCATTATGTGGCAGAGCAATCAACGTGGACCTCGATAGCATGATCCATCACGCGGTGGGTGTTGCCAGTGGCAGAGGAAGAAGGCATATGCCGATTACCTTGGCGCGGCACGCACCTTTCGGCGAATTCCTCTGGGATTATGTCAGGACTGGCCTGTATCCCATCAACTAGGATGTCCCTGCCTCCTGCTGATATGCGCCTGCCCTGCTAGGCGTGTCTGTATCCTGGCCTCCAGCTGCTACCCCTGCTTTTATTTTGTGTCAGTTAATTATTATTACCTATGTGTGGCATGTAAGACAATATATTCATGTGGTGTCTGTGGTGAAACTTCTATATATATTAATATACTTATTTATATGGAGTGCCTTAAAATTTCTAGTGTTCAATTATATTACTGATCATGCTCATGCACACTACAAAATATTTCTAGTGCTCGATTATATTATAATTGTCAAGGAATACATCAACAAGTTAAATTGGTCGAAATTTCGTATTCAAGTAACTAAATGATCTCAGATCGGCGGTGTACGTTGGAAGAAGCCGAATGCATCAACCGAAGACCTTGGCACGGCACACAATCTTCAGCAAATTCCTTATAGGTTCAACAATGGGTTGCTGCCGCCCAGCTCCGAATTCGCTTACAGGTTCAACATGGCAAAACTTAAGCTACCACAGAGACCTCGGTAGGGGTGGCAGAATTGGTGCGGGTGCGACCACGGTGACGGCGAGATCGGATTATGAAGGAGGAAAACAGGACCAAGCATGGTCGACACAGTGATAGATCTCACCGGGAACCAATTCTTGTCCTCGAGCTGTGCCATGGGTGCGGCCATGGTGAGGGAGAGCTCTGACTCGGGATGGGGAGGAGAGCGGAGTCGAGCAGTTTCGTCGCGTCCCAGCTCCACGCCATGGCCGTGCCCATAGATTGCCGCTCCGGGGAAGTAGAAGACGCGTAATGGATGCAGGCGCCAACACTACAAGCCTAGTTGACGCCTAAGCGACAGGAGCGACATAACGGCGAGAACTGACAGGGGGTCCCCAACTTGACGGCCGTTAGCCTGATATTTTGTATTGAAACATAAAGGTGAATTCATGCCGAAAAAGACCCCCTGAGTATTTGGCACGCCAACTGTAGTCATCGTGGCTGATTACAGGCAACTTGGGTACCACGTTGCCTGGGCGCCGCAACTTTCGGGCCGCAAAATGATATTATCCGAAGAGATCCCCTTAACCTTCTTAGTAAAAAGAGTGGGATCGATTTGCCCAACTTCAAAGCCAGGGTCTAGCAAAAGCTCTTTAAGGTGCTCATACCACACACGTGGGGCTTGTTTAAGGCCATAGAGTGTCTTATCGAGTTTGTAGACACGATTCGGAAAGTTAGGATCCTCAATCCTGGGGGTTTCTTTACATATACCAACTTAGGTATAGGACCATTAAGAAAAGCACTCTTAACATCCATTTGCTGTAATTTAAAATTGTTATGAGCAGCATAAGCAAGAAGGATACAGATGGACTCAAGACGAGCCACTGGAGCATAAGTCTCGCCGAAGTCGATGCCCTCCACTTGGGAAAAAACTTGTGCCACGAGTCTTGCCTTGTTCCTTACAACAATTCCATTTTCATCTTGCTTATTCTTGAAGATCCACTTTGTGCCGATAACATTGCGGCAATCCTTGGGCTTCTCTACTAATTTCTAGACCTTGTTACACTCAAAGTTATTCAACTCTTCATGCATGGAAACAATCCAATCCGGATCTTCAAGAGCTTCAAACACTTTCTTGGGTTCCACCAAGGATATGTGAGCTTGGTGCTCACCAAAACTTGCTAGCTCCCTTCTTGTGGACACCCTGCGTCTGAGATCACCTACAACTTTGTCAAGACTGTGACCCCTTAATTCAAGTTTCTTATCTGCACGAGCTTTGCGACGAAGTTCAATTAGCTTGTTGTCTCTTGGGGAAATAAATTCATCATGAGCATCTTTGTTGGAATCATTGGCCTGGCCTTGATCTTCAGCTTGATTGGCAGAAATAGGAGATGATGAATCATGCACTTGATATTGATCAACAGCCGTAACATGAGGCTGCTGGTCATCAGGATTTTCAGGGACGGATAATCCGGTCGACGGAGGGGCCAGATAATCCGGCATGGGAGAACTTGAATCACCATCATCGGCTTGAGTGGTCCTGGTACGAACTGGGGAGGGGCCGGATAATCCAAGGTCAGCCGGAAAATCTGGCCGGGAGCTTGCAGCAGAAAATTCTCCATTTTGATCACTTTTGCCAGTTGAGGAGGGTTTCCCGGATAATCCGGTGTCCACTGGATAATCTGGCCTAGAGCTTTCAGGAGCGTTTTGATCTTCAGCATTTTGTGGGGTTGGTCTAGAAGCTTCTCCAATGGTTGGAGCATGTTGAGCTTGTGTTGACGAGGGCTCTACATGAGTAGAGCATTGTCCTTCCCGATCCGACACAAGGGGTTCCTCAATGGGGCGGAAAAATCCCACGCCCATTCTTCTTATGGCATCTTGGGGTATTTCAACATCTGCATCACAAACATCAATTTTCCCTGCACGGGAGCCATCATTTTCCTTGAACACCACACTACAAGATTCTACAACAGTTCTAGAGAGCTTATTGTAGACTCTATAAGTGTGGGATTCAGCACCATAACCAACAAAAATGCCTTCTAAATCCTTAGACTCAAATTTAGATAAACGAACTCCTTTAATGAGAAAGAAACACTTACAACCAAATACCCGGAAGTAGGAGATGTTTGGCTTGTTACCAGTAAGTATTTCATATGGAGCCTTATCCAAGATTTAGCGGAGGTAGAGCCCGTTGGATGAATGGCAAGCCATAGAGATTGCTTCAGCCGAGAAGTTATAAGGAGACTTTAATTCAGTTACTATAGATCTGGTCATATCCATTAAGGTCCGATTCTTCCTCTCGGCAACACTATTTTGTTGAGGGGTGTACGAAGCGGAATATTGGTGTATTATCCCCTCTTCACTTGGAAATTCATTTAAGGTGTAGTTCTTGAACTCGGAGCCATTATCACTTCTAATTGCCAATATAGGGACATTGTGTTGATGTTGAACCTCGTTGGCAAAATCGATGAGTGTTTGTTGATTCTCGCTCTTCAACTAGAAGAAATAGACCCAAGTGTATCTTGAGTAATCATCAACAATCACGAGGCAATATTTCTTCCCACCGAGACTTGCATGAGATGGAGTACCAAAGAGATCCACATGGAGGAGCTCCAAAATCCTCTTTGATGAAATAATGGTCTTCCGTCGATGGGGAGAGTCATGCATTTTCCCTTCAACACAAGCCGTGCAAACATGATCTTTGGTAAAGGAAACATTTTCTTTTAGTCCAAGGACGTGGCCACCCTTGTGGAGACTTTGCAAATTTCTCATATTAACATGGGCTAGTCGGCGATGCCATAACCAACCCGCGTCGGCCTTTCCGAAAAGACACATCGGGCCTATAGTGGTTTTCCCCGAGAAGTCCACCACGTACAGGTCATTTTCGACATATCCCATGAAAGCGACCTTTAGAGACTTGCTCCATAAGAGTACCACCAAATCAGCATCAATGAAAACTCCAAAGCCCATCCTACCAAGGGCACGAACTGAAAGTAAATTGTAACCGAGGGGCTCAACAAACATGACGTCCACGAGAGAGATATCATGAGCAACCAAAACTTTTCCAAGACCTAATACCTCAGATTTAGACTTGTCACCATAGGAGATGGTTATGTGATCATGATTGGGCCGTATCTCCGAGATGATCTCCTTGCTTTCGGTCATATGACTAGTGCACCCACTATCGAGTACCCATTTAGACCCACCGGAAGCATAGCTCTGCATGAAAGTTACTTCTTGGTTTTAGGTACCCGTTTTTCAACGGGTCCTCTCATGTTAGTGACAAGGGTCTTGGAAACCCAAATAGACCAAGAAATGTAACTATCATAAGGACCAACATAGCTAGAATATAGATCGCCATAATAATTGCAAAGTAACTCATAATTAGGATTATTAGCCCCTGCAAAACCATCATAGTTAGTCTTGTCATTAGAGGTGGTGCTTGTCTTTGGTTGAGCAGTTTTGCTCTTCTTTTTCTTCTTCTTCTTCTTCTTCTTCTTCTTCTTCTTCTTGTTCTTTGTCTTGGGAACATAACCTAGACCTTCTTTCCCATTGTTTGTCCTTTTATTGCTAAGCACCACATCAAGGACTTCTTTACCTTTATGTTGAGATCCCTTTACAAGTTCTTCTTTTAGCCTTGCATTTTCTTCAACAATGTCTTCATGTCCACAAGATAGAGTGGAGGTATTGGGCTAATCATACTTGTCCAATTGAGTTTGGAGCTGATCACGAGACTCATTTAGAGTAGAATGTTCACTTTCCAATGCCTTGTGAGCAATGTCAAGTTTCTCAAACTTCTCTGAGAGTCTAGCATGAGCAGTCCCAAATTCAATCTTTTCCTTCTTTAGTTTCTTTACCTTAGCAAGAGCATTGTCACGTTCATTTATGAGATGGGCAACAACCTCTTCATGGGACTCCTCAATTGACTCGAGTTTCTCCTCCAAGGATACTTGAGCTTCCTCTTCTTATTCTAAGGCATTCTTCAAGGAGGCTATCTCCAAGGCGTCTTCTCTTTTGATTCTACCCTTTTCTTTGAGAAGAGCTTCTCAATGAGCAAGTTGACTCATAAGAGCATCAAAGTGAAGTTTGTGCTCACCTTGAAAGTTAGTGAAAAAATTGTCCAATGCAATAACTTCTTATTTTATCTTAAGACTAGTATGATCATCCATATCCATATTTATATTAGTCTTAGGGAACGAAGAAATAGAAGATGATACCTCAGACCCTCTTGCCATGAGGCAAGTGACGTTATTGTTGATGACATTTTCGTTCGGAGAGTCGAAGAGTGATGACAGGGTGAATGTGGTGGCTATAGCAGCCACCTCTCGAGAACTATCTTCATCCTCTTCATCTTCACTTGTAGAAAAATATTCTTCTTGTGCCACCAAGACAATCTTGGGTTGCTTCTTGTACCGACCATTCTTTTTGATAAATGGCTTCTTTCGAGGTGCCTTGGACTTTTCTTTAAGGATGAGCCTACCACCATTGCCTTCTCTACTTTGATATGGACATTCAGCCACAAAGTGCAACCTATCTCCACAATTGTAGCATGTTCTCAGTTTTGGGCCATTCTGTCTTGTTCCACTTGACCCATTCTTGCGCTCGAGTTTAGACTTGGCCTTGGCTGGATCCTTCGAAAAATTCCTTGCATAGAAAGCCATGTACTCTCCATGAGCACGCTTGACCTCCTCGGGACAACCCATGGAGACAACCTCGTATATTCTTTCATCCTCATCTTGTTCAACAACATTTGCCTTTAGAGCAACATTGACTCCTTTTTGCATTCCAATAGCCCGGGCAGGAGCATCTTCAACGTTCTTAGCTGCAACCTTGAATGATGCCATTTCTTGCATGACTTCATTGGAAGTCATTTGATGGTAGTTGTGTCTACCTTGCAAACTCTTCAAGTCCGTTGGCTCAAATGGCATTAGATTACTCACATATTTCCTTTTTATCCAAGCATCATCGATGTGAGTGGCTCCATGCTTTCTAAATGTTGTTGCAATGCCCTTGAGCCTTCTATACATATCTTCATGGTCTTCACCGTCCAACATATAAAATCCTTCAGCTTCATTGCTCAGGGCATCATAGATATTTCTTCTCATGCTTTCATTTCCAATGAATAGGTCCGTGAGTGCATCCCAAGCTTCTTTGGTGGTGTTGAAGTGCTCAATGTGGGGCATGTCCTCGGGACCCACTCCAAGCTGAATCATGTGGAGAGCCATTGCATTCAATTGACTATCCACAACCTCCCTTCTAGTCAAATTGGTGGGGTCTCCAATAGGAAGACCATCTTCGATAATCCTCCAAAGTTCAATTGATGAATTGCATACATGAGATTTCATTAAGAATTGCCATTGATTAAATGTAGATGCAGTAAGCTTGGGTGGATCACCCCTATTGTTTATATGAGGATGAGGGATAGGTGGATCGGGATAATATATGTGAGGAACCTCACTATAGTCATCCTTACCACTTCCCTTCTTGGAGGGGGAACCATTATGTTTTTCACCTACCACTTCATCTTCCTTAGATCTGGCGTGAGCCTTATCCTTGGATAGAGGAGTGGTGGCCTCAGAGGAAGATGGAGATGGGGATGTAGGTGATGTGAGGCGAGCAATCATTTGCTGCATCTCTTCCATCTTGGTCTCAAAGGATTTCAACAAGGTTGTTTCCAATGACTTGAGGTCATCCATTGTGACCTTCTCCACAGCTTCATTCCCATTTTCCTTAGTACCCATACTTCTCTTAGGTGGTTAAGCCTGAATAAAGAGTCAGGGCTCTGATGCCAATTGAAATGGATCGTATGGGGACCTAGAGGGGGGGTGAATAGGTGCTAGTTCAAATTTTAATGCCTTTTCAATTTTAGGCTTGACACGAAAGGTAAATTCTCTAGATATACTACTATGGAGAATTTCCCTATATGCAAACCAAACTACTAGCGAGTAAAGGCGAGTGAGATAGAGGAACAAGTAAACCGTAGTGGAGCACGCGGAGACACATGGTTTGTTTTACCACAGTTCCTTCCTTGTTAAGGGAAGTACATCTGCGTTGGAGGGGTGGGCGGTACTAAGACCACCACACCACGATAGGCCTCACCCTGTTCTCCGATGGATCCCGCCACCAAAGGCCTGATCCACCTTTCCACTATAGGAACCCTTCGAGGCAGGAACCGGCGCGTTTACACAACTAGTAGGGCACAACCCCACAACTAAATTGGAGGCTCCCATAATGACAACAAGATGCCACAAGAACAATAGTTATCAATAACAAAACACAAGATCTAGATATTAACAAGAATACTAGATCGGGGATTCTCCAAGTGAATGGAGAGAAGTTGATGCACTTTATTCGTGATGACGATGTATGGTGTCTCCTCCTTCAATTCCCCCAAAGATTGAAACCTTCGGGTGGTTGAAGTGGGAGATCTAGAGAGGGAGCTTTTGCAACAGGTCTGATCTTTTACGAATGAACCAAGAAGGCTGACAGGAGGGAAGATGTGTCTTTTATACCCCCTGTCCAGATGGAGCCGTTGGAGCCTTTTGGGGCCGGATTATCTAGCCTAAGTGAGGGTCGGATTATCCGGCCCAGGGAAAACTCCGCCCCTGCCTTGGACTATCCCGGGGAAAATCCGTCCCACAGATAGAGACTCGCGACGTTCCTGCCTGTGCTCTTCTCCTGGGGGCCGGATTATCCGGCCCAAGGGAAGAGCCGGATTATCCGGCCTAGGGAAGAAAATCTGCCCCGCTCCAGACTATCCAGGGGAAAATCCGCCCCCAGACAGAGACTCGCGCCGTGGGTGCCTTTGCTCGTCTCCTGGGGGACGGATTATCCGGCCCAAGGAGAGAGCCAGATTATCCAGCCGGGGAAGAAAATCCTGTTGGAAATATGCCCTAGAGACAAATAGTAGTAAGGACTATTATCATATTTCATATAGTTTATGATTAACTTTTATATCATGCTATAACTGTATTGAGTGGAAACATCAATACACGTGTGATATACAAACAAACCAGGGGTTCCCAGTGAAACTCTAGTCACTAGTTCATTGGTCAACAGATGATCAAGTTTCCTGATTATGTGGCATTTATGCTAGTTGGAAATGAGGTCATCTCATTCTGAGAATGAGATGATGAACCAATACCCAACCTAAACATCCTGATTCGATCATGTCACGAAGTTCAAGTTATGATGATTAGAAATGGATCCTCATAGACTATTCCTTAGACCGTGAGGCTATATCAATCACTGTCTCCCGAGAGTGCTTAGATAGCATCAAACGCCATATGGTAAAACAGTGGTTATAAAGGTGTGTTCAGGTATTCGGAGGAAACCATAGAGGCAATATATGTCAAGAGCGGGATTTGTCCGTCCATGTGACGGAAAGATACTCAAGGGCCCACTCGGAGAAGTTATATCCAATAGCTCCGCAGCGTGTGATTAGATCATGGGGATATCACTTGTCGGAACGAGTCAAATAGCATTGTTCAGTAACGAGATTGAACTCGACATGAAGATGTCATTGATCAGGTCTCGGGCAATGCAAGTATCGAATGACAAAGGGAATAAGACACGACTGTCCCGATTCAAACGACGAAAGATCTTCGTGGAATGCACAGGGGTCACATGGCCATCCAGGTCCCTCTGTTGATCATTGGTGCGGGAGTGTCCCGACCATGTCTGGAGTGTTCCCGAACCATAGGGTATCACGCTTAAGGGCTTGATGATTCTTAGAGAGTATTTATAGGATCGGTAGAATCACTAAAGAAGAGAAGGGAGAAAACCGGAAGGGTTTCAGTAAGTTCGGAGGATGTCCGGACTGGAGGTGGAAGGTGTTCCATAGCCACGGAGATTGAATGATATGTGAATGAATGTTAAATATTGATTTAATCATTTATTCATAATTATTTAATAAAGTGAAAATAAATTAAAAGGTCAAAAGGCTTAATGGGCAAATTTCCGGAGGGAGAAGGCCATTAGGGAAAGGAGAGAGGGAGAGGGACCAAAGGGGGGTGACCGGCTGGGCCTTGCCCCCCCCCCCCCCCCCCCCGTGGGGCCCACTAGTGGCCGGCGGCCACCTCCTCCCCCCTCCTCTCCTTTAGTCCCACCCTAGGACTTGAGGGGAGGTAGTACCTCTCTTCCCCCTATATACGGTGGGGTATTTGGCCTAGAAAATACCCCGAATAATCAATAAAGGTCTCCCCACTTTTGGGAGGACCTCCAATTGATATTTTCTCTCTCCCGCTCTCTCTCTCTCTCTCTCTCGTGACCGTGGTCCCAAGTCTGGACTGCGCGAGCGAGAGACATCTTCACCGCGGAGCGCTGCCGCGGTGCGGGATTCGGATCCGGGAGCTCTACTTCTGCAACTGCTACTGGATCAGGGAAGCGGGAGTCATCGTTAGGCACTGGACATGTGTAACTCTCACGAGGTGTCACACTTGAGGCACTCAAGTCGTTGGAGCCAGAAGGAGCGCAAGGACTTCATCACGACCTTGAGGTTAGCTTCGGCTCGTCTAGATCAACCACGCTCTCCTGAGCATTGACAACGCTTTTCGGTCTTCGAGGGTAAGTTCGTGAAAAGCCCCTCCCGTTACTATATTACTAATAGATAGGTACTGGCAGCTTCAGGGGTTCAGGGGTGTAGAGTAAAATTTATTGTTTTTATGCGCGGAACACCTATAGTGGTATCAAAGCTAGATCTATGCGTAGTAATGCTAGTACGGGTAGAACACACGAGATGTAGCGTGTGGGCATTGATCTTTTAGTTGTTACCCTCCCACGTGTACTTGTGTATACCGCAGTAATGCTTGATGAAGCGGCCCCCAACCGAATTTACGCGTTCATTCGCGAGACTGGTCCACGCTTGACATACGACTTGTACCGTATAAAGTGGCTTTGGGGGGTGTCTGTCTCTCTCGCATTAGTTGGTATACCATTTGCAACGGAGGGCCCCGAAAGGGGTGTAGTAGAGACAACTACTTGATCAGCGTTGTGCTGAAAGTTCGTAGGTAAGAACGGTTCTTGTGCGAAAGCCCATTCAGCCACGTAAAATAGGCAAAGATAAAGTAGAGGCGTCTAACTTTGTTTTGTAGGGGGGCGTTGCTTTGTGAATTACCTTTTGTTGTGGAAAAGGTAAAGTAATTACCTTTTGTTGCATAGTAGTAGATAGTCACGGTAGTGACGAACTACCACGCCGGAGTGACACCGGTACCCTGGTGTCTACGGCGCCGGAACCCTGGCGCCGGAACCCGGTGATGACGGATGGAGATCACGACGTGAAGGACCATATCACATAGCATTTACATTCAATGTTATTGTTCGTATGTCTTATTGTGTGGTAGTATTAGATACTCGACGGTAGCCTAATAAGATGATCCCTGTTAAAATTACCAACGATTGTGTTCCCCCTTAGTGTGCACCACCAAGAAAGTTCTTCGGTATGAGGCGATCCAGGGTGACAGGCCTGGGTGTCATACATATTTACGTTCGCATACAGTGGGTGTAAGCCATGTTGCATAGCGAATACACTAAGGTTGAGTTGGCAAGCCTAGCATGCTAGAGAAGCATGGCCTCGGAACGCGGATGGTCGAAAGATCGAGCACGATTCGCATGAATGATGTGACCGGCGTTTAGCGTCCACCCTTGAACCCACATTGATGGCCATGACGATCGGGGGAGATGTGGCTGATAGGGGTCGTGTTATCACTAGGAACCCTCATTGGGGATAGGTGTTTCTGAGTGGAGTTATTATTAATTCATTTAATTATAAACTTAGTAAGAATTCCTTTTGCAATTAAATGTAGATGGCTCACCGTGAAGCTTACTTTGAGATTGAGGATTGGGTAAAGGTTGAAAAACTTAGACTTGATGGATCCAACTTCCCTAGTTGGCTTGTGCACCTAGATGATATCCTTACTAGGAATCATGTGGTAGACTACATACGCTGCACAATGGATTTAACTGAGCCAGACTACTATGAGACCCCACAAGAGCTGGCAGACCGCTACTATCACCAAGAGATGTCCACCTACATTCAGATAATAATGCGTTACGGGATGGTGGATGAACTACATCCGCTCATGGGTGATCTTGACCCATATTCGATGGTGGATCAGCTGAGAGCAGAGTTCATAGGCCATGTACGCATGTGGAAGCACGAGTTTCTTGGAGAGTTCCTTTCCATACAGCTGGAGGAGCATACGTGTCTGAAGAGTCACTTGGAGCGCATGCTTGACGCACACACAAGACTGGTTCACTTCATGGATTACTAGATGGCTGATCCATTTGCGATAGACGTACTGCTTCGGTCATTGCCTCCCAGCTACAAAGGACATATCCAGAGAAGCATCATGAGTGGTGATACGGAAGCATTGGATTTCAATGAGTTCATATTGCGTTTTCAGAACGTAAAGGTTGAACCAATCGCCGGAGCCGTCATCGATGACCAAGGTATATATTTGATATACAATTTTTATAAATGTTATAATCTTGCAAACACACTGCAGTGTTAAGTATATCTGATACTTGTTCTATTTTAATGAAAACCGGTCCTTCTGCATAGAGGTGCTTGCTGGAGAGGAGGTGACGTTGCGTGTTGATGGCGAGCATGATGATGACGGCCAACGACACTCTCCCTCGACATTTATCATTTAGTTCGTGTTTAGGATGATTAATGTAATCAAGAGATTGTGAAGTTCTTTAGTGTGTCTCACACTTCGTGAGACAGTTATTCATATGAGTTTGTAACAAACAGTTGTTCTGCTTTTATGAATGATTTCTATTCGTGTTCATATCTTGTTTGATTATGTGTGAATTATCCTTGTTGTTTGAAACTAATTGATAATGTATGAACATTTGTAAAACATTAAAAATGCCTTGTTTAAAATACCCAATTTAATGATATTTCATTAATGAATGAAACCATTGTTTAAATTCAAAAGTTATGTGATAATATGTGAGAGTCATTCGATTTCTTCTCACATATAAATCATGCCTAAGTTCGGCAAAATAACTTGAACACCGTGTATTACTTGAATACAAAGTGTTTGATGAATTGTTAAAAGTTAATACATATTCGATGTATTGGGTTTTAACGAAAATGGTAATTATCATTAAATGATTGTTTAAATGTGTAAAGTAGTTTACCGAAGGAAACATGAATATGAAATTATTTGATTTGATCAAAATATTTCATCAAAAAAGGGTATAAATATAGAAGAGAATCCAATTGCTATGATTTGATCAATAGTAAAGAAATTCGAATTTATAAGAATGGCATAAAAGTGATTGTGAAATGCAACGTGTTTTGAAACGTCAAAATACAAAGCATCACAATATGATATAAGATATCAAAAGGGGTTGAATAGAAGGCACCAAATAAATCGTTGTAGTATATATGTAGAGACCATTAGCTTAGAAATAGTTAGCACTCAATTAGAATTAGTAAACCATTAGAATTCGTGAAAGTTTTGGGGTTATTCGATATAACCAAAACAATAACGAATAAGTCCTTGTAGAGTATTCATTGGAAATTTTGAATATGGAATCCATAGCTAAAACCAAAAGGAAAGCAAGATTCGTATTGCTTGGATTTTGGTGCATTCTTGAGAAAGCTCACCTCTAGTGATGTTTCTCGATTATGAAGCAAATGGAAAATAGTGTAAAACACGATGAGGATTGAAAACCCTGCATCAGAGTGTTGAGAAGCGCAATGGACAACATTCCTGAAGGATTCTCTTCACGGAAGGAAAGAATCAATGATTTTGATCATTGTGTTTTTCCCCTCCACTATTTTTTTCACTACATGAAGTAGGATACAAAATGTAAATCCATATCTTGTATGGAAACATTTGTGGATCACTTGCCATGATTTTTGAAATATGACATATCTACGAACTACAAAGGAAATAATGGTAAACTAGAATTATGAGAAATCCTAGAAGCAAAATTCCCTTGAAATTAGAAAGTAATTCATTACTGAATCTCACAAGTAAAAGGAGTTACTTAGAATTTTCCCAAATGACTGCAAAGCCATAGTAGGAAATAGGGGTGAATGACAAAAGCATAATTTGTCAAGTATTAGATGAATTCAAATGAATTTGATTCATGTATGCTAAATGTCTAGTGGATTTAAAACTGGTAAAGTACTAGTATCTCATAGTAAATCTCCAAGTTTGATATTTGATCAAAGGATTTTGAAGTTATTCAAAATAGTAAAGGAGATATGCAATTTGCATAAAATTGAGTGGGAGCTATGAAAGTCTTCCTAAAACAATATGTGATTGACATATTTTTAAGTGGGAGCAACATAAGACTCAAATTCAAATGTGTAGGAACATAGTTTGAGTAAGAGTACTGACTCATACCCAAATATGTTAGCAACATAGTTTGAGTGGGAGCTTATAGGAGTAATTCTTAAGTAAGTTAAGAATGAAAGCGCAAATACTTATAAATAATGATTTATAAGATGAAGAAGTTGATAATAACCGTATTATGATATCATGTAGTATTCCTTAAGGGATTCTGAAAGCTGTTTCAGAATAGAAGTTAATTAAGGAACTGGTCCTTAATAACTCAAATTAGGAATAGCATTAAGTTTAAACATCAATGGTTGAAAGAAAGAAAAGGATGATCGTCATCCACAATGTTAAGACATAGGTTCTATCTTAGAAAACCATGATGATAACTTAGCATAATATGTGATCCAATTAATGAACTTTTGAAAGTGATCAAGTTCGAATCATAGAACGTTCAGCTGAGTTTTGTCCGCAGTGCCTAATAGAGAATTGTAGACATGTTTTTCCAAATCCATAAAGGATGACATATCTTAAAGCATAAAGAGTTATGTTATAAGGGAATATGTTGGAAACTCCTGTAGATACCAATTAAAGTCAAGTAGGAAGCGAGGTGAACAAAACATCGAAAGTTGCACCGAGTTCACTAGTGTTTCGATGAATACATTTATAATAATAAATAGGGGTACCATCTAAAGTGTTGTATAATGTTATGGCGGGGCTAATTCGCTTTTAACGTAGAATGATGTGGCCAAGGGCACAGTGCCCATGAGAAAGCCCTCGAGGTTGATCTAACGTCACTGTAGGCTCCTGGAATCAGGCCTCGTTCTGCTGCCATAACGACGATGCTTACACACAGATGCTGTCATGTGATGATAGAATATTAATGTCAATCAAAGTGACATTAGTAAGTTGCAAAGGATCTAGGACTGTAAAGTACAGAACCAAGACTCAACCTCTTCCATGAGCAAGCAAGTTCTAGGTACCGGTTATATGGTACCAATAATTAAGAACAAATGCAGCTAGTGTATTTGTACTCTAGTGCAAGTGGGAGACTGTTGGAAATATGCCCTAGAGACAAATAGTAGTAAGGACTATTATCATATTTCATATAGTTTATGATTAACTTTTATATCATGCTATAACTGTATTGAGTGGAAACATCAATACACGTGTGATATACAAACAAACCAGGGGTTCCCAGTGAAACTCTAGTCACTAGTTCATTGGTCAACAGGTGATCAAGTTTCCTGATCATGTGGCATTTATGCTAGTTGGAAATGAGGTCATCTCATTCTGAGAATGAGATGATGAACCAATACCCAACCTAAACATCCTGATTCGATCATGTCACGAAGTTCAAGTTATGATGATTAGAAATGGATCCTCGTAGACTATTCCTTAGACCGTGAGGCTATATCAATCACTGTCTCCCGAGAGTGCTTAGATAGCATCAAACGCCATATGGTAAAACGGTGGTTATAAAGGTGTGTTCAGGTATTCGGAGGAAACCATAAAGGCAATATATGTCAAGAGCGGGATTTGTCTGTCCATGTGACAGAAAGATACTCAAGGGTCCACTCGGAGAAGTTATATCCAATAGCTGTGTAGCGTGTGATTAGATCACGGGGATATCACTTGTTGGAATGAGTCAAATAGCATTGTTCAGTATCGAGATTGAACTCAACATGAAGATATCATTGATCAGGTCTCGGGCAATGCAAGTATCGAATGACAAAGGGAATAAGACATGACTGTCCCGATTCAAACGACGAAAGATCTTCGTGGAATGCACAGGGGTCACATGGCCATCCAGGTCCCTTTGTTGATCATTGGTGCGGGAGTGTCCTGACCATGTCTGGAGTGTTCCCGAACCGTAGGGTATCACGCTTAAGGGCTTGATGATGCTTAGAGTGTATTTATAGGATCGGTAGAATCACTGAAGAAGAGAAGGGAGAAAACCGGAAGGGTTTCGGTAAGTCCGGAGGATGTCCGGAGTGGAGGTGGAAGGTGTTCCATAGCCACGGAGATTGAATGATATGTGAATGAATGTTAAATATTGATTTAATCATTTATTCATAATTATTTAATAAAAGAGAAAATCAATCAATTGATCAAAGGGCTTAATGGGCCAATTTCCGAAGGAAGAAGGCCCATTAGGGAAAGGAGAGAGGGAGAGGGACCAAAGGGCGGTGGCCGGCTGGGCCTTGCCCCCTCGCGGGGCCCACTAGTGTCCGGCGGCCACCTCCTCCCCCCTCCTCTCCTTTAGTCCCACCCCGGGACTTGAGGGGAGGTAGTACCTCTCCTCCCCCTATATAAGGTGGGGTATTTGGCCTAGAAAATACACGGAATAATCAATAAAGGTATCCCCACTTTTGGGAGGACCTCCAATTGATATTTTGTCTCTCCCGCTCTCTCTCTCGTGACCGCTGTCCCAAGTTTGGACTGCGCGAGCGAGAGACATCTTCACCGCGGAGCGCTATCGCGCTGCGGGATTCGGATCCGGGAGCTCTACTTCCGCAACTGCTGCTGGATCGGGGAAGCGGGAGTCATCGTCAGGCACAGGACGTGTGTAACTCCCACGAGGTGTCACACTTGAGGCACTCAAGTCGTTGGAGCCAGAAGGAGCGCAAGGACTTCATCACGACCTTGAGGTCGGCTTCGGCTCGTCTACATCAGCCACACTCTCCTGAGCGTTGACAACGCTTTTCGGTCTTCAAGGGTAAGTTCGCGAAAATACCCTCCCGTTACTGTATTACTAATAGATAGGTCCTGGCAGCTTCAGGGGTTCAGGGGGGTAGAGTAAAATTTATTTATTTTATGCGCGGAACTCCTACAAATCCGCCCCGCGCCGGACTGTCTAGGGGAAAATCCGCCCCTAGACAGAGACTCGCGCACAACCGGCCTTGGCCAAGAGGCTCAGGACGGATTATCCGGCCCTTTATGGGGGTGGATAATCCGACCCCCAAATACAAAAAACACTTCCCTACACACTTAGGACATATGAGAAAACTCCACGGTATTGTTATCTAACATGCAAAACATAGGGAACCATTAAATGCTCTTTCAGTAAGGTATATTGCGTGTCCCCATTTCAGACGATACGGACAACGCCGTTATATACACCTAGAATTTCCACCTTCCACGGACCTGTGCACACCTGTACATGTACACCCGTTATACTGTATGTTTACATCCAAGCAGGCCGTACGGTCTTCGAGTGGGTATGTAGGGCCTTCGCACCACTCTCAAAATCGATCCGATCAATGGCTCACGACGAGGGACACCGCTGTGTGGGCACCTTCAGCGGGATGCTCATGCTCCTCTTCCTCAGTCTCTCAAAGTAGCACCAAGGGCGCCGCGAACCAGCACGCATTGGCAACCTCCACACATGGCCATGATGTCAACAAGGTGCTGCACATGTTTTACCGCCATCGTCGTCAGTCCCTTCAGAACCTTGCATGCCTCGGTACCCATGCTCCTAAAGGTGGCCATCACTTGCTGCAGATGGTTCTTGTTCGTAGTCACCGGGAGCCACATGATGGAGGCGGCGGGCGGGCGCCTGGAGACGAGTGAAGCAGCATGGATGATGTCCTACAACAAGATGGGATTGCTGATGCAGTGGGCTCCCACCACCTCCGCTTACTGCACCACTTCCTCTTGTTGTCGGTTGGAGAGCTAGCCTTCAACAACAACAAGGAGGGTAAGATGAAGAGAAAGCGATAGTGGCGATGGTGGTTGTGTCGTGGCGCCTGGTGCAGGGGTGCCACATGGCGCTAGAAGGACGAAGGGTACCACTGGCGGCACAAGGTGTACGAGGCGCACTCTAGGGAACCCATGGTGCGAAGCAGCACCTCTACCAACAATGCAGTCGGTCCGAAACCTCTACAATTTATGCTAGATTCTTGTACGTGTACATGTACATGTACATGCAAAGTTTGATGCATCGAGATATGGGGGCAATGAGATCACATGCGCCGCAGAAAGTCCTCCTCGGGGCATTGAAGGCAATTTTGCTGACATAGAAGACATGGCTACAACGACAATTGGCAGACGCCACGGCGATGGACAACTGTCTGTTAGTATTATTAGAGGATTACAATTATGTATTTGACTAGTACTCTACACCGGTATGGAGTAGTACTCCACCTGGTCTCCTTCCCCCTCCATGTACGACTCTCTCTTTACTATGCCGATCATGTGCCTATGGCCTCGATATATATCAACACGTAACCAACGCTGAGACTAAGGCATTGTTCCAACTAAACACAAAATCTGTCATGGTATCAGAGCCAAAATCTTCTTGACCTAGCTGCTGCAATCACCGCGTGTGCAATCCATTTCCGCCGCCGTGATCCACCGCTTCCGTAGCTTCTGCTACCACCACCGCCAAGCCACAACAAAAACATACACCGGCATTGTTGTTGCTGCCGATCTTCTGTAGCCGCTGCCAAAACCTACCCTCAAGCCACGACCAAAACCCAGCTCTGTCACGATCTATGATTCGCCACCACATCAAAACCAACAAATCCCAAGATCTCTAATGCTTCTTTAGTGCAAGCCCTAGATATGTCGTCTTCATCATCATCTATTACCATGTTGGCCACTGCACTTGGTTTTCCACCGACCCAACTGCTCACACGAGACAACTCTCTTGTTTGGAAAGCTCTCATGATTCCTGCCTTTTGTCGTGCTCGTGTCCTGAACCTTGTGAATGGACTTGAGTTAGCCCTGGTGAAGGAAATCAAGGTCGAGGATGCAAGTGGGAAGAAACTCAAGGTGGAAAAACCGGATTATGTCTCTTGGATTACTCAGGACCAGCAGGTTCTAAGGTATATACTTAATTCTATATCACCAGATCTTCTGTCGCATGTGATTGGTGTTGATACCTCAGCTGAAGTCTAGAAAGCTCTTGAGTCGCTCAGAACAACCTCGTCTTTCTCTCGGACTCAGCAGCTCCGGTCGATGCTAAATGATACAAAGAAAGGTGTTCTTTTTGCTAAAAAATATTTTGCAAAGATCAAGAATATTGCATCTGAACTTGCTGCTGCTGGAAAAGCCCTAGAGGATGATGAGTTTATTTGGTTCGTGCTTCATGGTATTAGAGATTCCTACAACACCCTGAAAACTGCTATTAATACCAACCCTAATACCATGCTCACTGATCTATTTAGCTGGGTCCAATCCTTTGACCAGCTTCATAAACATGAAGAAGGTAGCGAGGTTTTTGTCTCATCTGCCAACATGGCACGGCATGGTGGTCCACCACCCCCACCTCCTCGCGGGCGCCAGAATGACAGGCGTCAAGAATATCGCCAAGATGAGCGTGATCGCTAGGATGACCATGGTCGTCACAGTTATGATGACCGACGTGATGATCGTCAGGATGACCGTAGTCGTTGTGGCTATGATGATCGTCATGGCTATGATGATTGCCATGGATATGATGATCAACGTGACTGATATGATGATCACCGTGATGGTGGTGGTGATCACCACTATCATGATCGTCCTCGTCACCATGACGATGATGGTGGGCGTTGTCATGGTCATGCCCCCACTCCCTACGTCAATGTTACTTCTCAGATATGTAAGATTCAAGGTCATCCTACTAATGACTACTGGTGGAGATTTCAGAACAATCGTGAAAGTCTTGATGATGGTGATCGTGGTGATAGGGGTGCCAACATGGTTTCTTATGGTGTGGACACAAATGGGTATTCTGATACTAGCGCTACAAATCATGTTGCCAATGAGATGAGCAAGTTATCTATCTAGGAAACATACATAGGACGTGATCAATTCCACACAGCCAATGGTAAAGTGCAAATTTCTCATATTTTTCATTCAATGATGCACACTCCCATAGTTCCCTATATCTTAGAAATATTCTTCATGTTCCTGCTTCAAAAAATCTTCTTTCAGTTCATAAACTCACACTTGATAATGATGTCTTTCTTGAGTTTTGCCCTTATTTTTTCTTGATTAAGAATCAGGCCACAAGGAGAATTCTGTTTAAGGGTATGTGTCATGAAGGTCTCTACCCACTAGTACCTTTGTCTACTGGGTCTTCCAAGCAAGCCTTCATTATAATAAAGTTGTCGTCTTCTACATGGCATCGCTGCCTAGGACACCCTTCCTCCTTTGTGGTGCAGCAAATTCTTAGGAAACATCATATTCCGCATTCGCCTCAAATGAACCCATATATTTGTGGTTCTAGTCAACTAGCTAATAGTCATCAGTTACCATATCCTGTCTCTATTAGTGTTTCCACTATTCCTTTGGAGCAAGTTTTCTCTGATGTATGGGGGCCAACACCTAGTTCAGTTGGCAAACACTCATATTATGTAAGTTTTATTAATCACTATAGTAAATTTATATGGATATATTTTCTCAAGAATCATTTTGAGATTTATCAAGTTTTTCTTAATTTCCACCAACTTGTTGAGAGAAAGTTTGATAGAAAAATCATTACTATGAAAACTGATTGGGGAGGTGAATATGAAACACTTCATGGTTTCTTTCAAAAAGTGGGCATCACTCACCATGTCTCTTGTACACATGCATATCAACAAAATGGTCCATCAGAGCATAAACCTCAACATATTGTTGAAGTAGGTCTTACTCTTCTTGCTAATGCATCTATGTCTCTCAAGTTTTGGGATGAAGCTTTTCTTACATCCACTTTTCTCATTAACTTGCTTCCCAGCAAGGTAATAAATCTAGAAACTCCTGTTGAGTGTCTCCTACACACAAAGCCAAATTATGAGTCTCTAAGAGTGTTTAGTTGTGCTTGCTAGCCCAACCTCCGTCCTTACAACAAAAAGAAACTCGCTTTTCGTTCCACTAAATGTGTTGTCTTAGGCTACAGTCCTCATCATAAAGGAGTAAAATGTTTAGACACTAAAACATGTCGTGTTTATATCTCCAAAGATGTAGTATTCGATGAAAATGTCTTTCCTTTTGCTGTCTTGCATCACAATGCTGGTTCTCGTCTTAAAAAAACATTTTTACTACCTAAAAACAATGGGGAGACACACATTGAAGATCATACGAATTTTCATATTATACCTAATTTTACTAATCATGGTCAGAATTCTCTAGAAAATATTGTGGTTGTAGATACTTCTGAAGCGCAACACTCACCAACTAATTTTTTTGATTCAAATAGTGCAAAAATTCAAAACATTCAAGAAACACCCTCACAAAACGACGGGATGGATGCTGACTTTTAGACTGATTCGACATCTTCATTGGATCAAGTGCAAGCTGATCCCGGAGCTGATCGTGTGCATGCAACTAATGGGAGCCACTCCCGCTCTGCATTGTCGCCCTCACCGTCGCCTGCCCAGGTTTCTAGGCGCACCTGGTCTCGATCCCGGTCACTATCTGCTGACTGCCACATGCAACGGTCCCTGCCCCGGCTGTCGCTGTCCCCGCCTCCCACTCGTGACGCGGGTGCATGCGAGCGTGATACAAGCGCGCATGGTGCTGTTGATGATGACGCTTCAGCTAAGCGTTCTACTTCTGCTACGGTTGGTCCACATAGCCACGGTCGAGTGACAAGGGATAATAACAGTGACAACGACAGTACTGACACAGAACAACTCATTGAGGATACTACTAAGGAAACTGAAACGGTGGAAAAATTTGAGGTAGAAAACGCTGCTCCTATTTTGGAGCCTCGCACACGTCTTCATAAAGGTATATGTAATCCTAAAAGGTATACTGATGGAACAATTCGATATGGGTTGTTTACCTCCACAGGTGAACCATCTACATTGTCTGAATCCCTTTCAGATGATCGATGGCATATGTCTATGACAGATAAGTATAATGCTCTTATGGAAGACATATGAGTACAATGCTCTTATTGAAAATAAAACCTAGACACTTGTTCCTCCAAATTCTACAAAGCATCTGATTAATAGTAAATGGGTGTATCATGTCAAGAAAATTACAGATGGTATAGTTGATAGATACAAGGCCCGATTGGTTTCAAAAGGGTTTAATCATAGGTATGATATTGATTATGAGGATACCTTCAGTTATGTTGTGAAGGCAACCACTATTACACTTGTCTTGCTAGTTGTTATTTCTCGAGGCTGGAGTCTAAGGCAGCTAGATGTCAAGGACGTGTTTCTTCATGGTGTTCTGGAAGAGGAGGTATATATGAAACAATCCCCACGGTTTGAAGATCCTCGAACTCCACATTTTATATGTAAACTTGATAAACCTATTTATGGTCTCAACCAAGCTCCTCGAGCATGGTATTCCATGTTGAGTACAACGTTGCAAGCACTTGGTTTTGTTCCTTCTATAGCAGATACCTCACCTTTTCTCTACAAGAAGTTAGGTATCATGATATTTGTTCTAATTTATGTTGATGATATCATAGTTACCAGTTTGTAAAACCAAGACATCTTAGTTCTGCTCCGTGATCTCAAGGATGATTTTCCCTCAAGGATCTGGGTGATTTGCACTTCTTCTTGGGCATTGAGGGGGAGGAGATATGCCCTAGAGGCAAATAATAAGTGCATTGTTTGATATATCTCTTATATTTTCATAATACGTTTCATACTGTGTTATAACTATGTTAATACAAAACGTTAATACACATGTGGTATGTAAACAAAACATGTCTCTAGTTACCTCTAGCAAACTAGCTCATTGGTCATGAGGATGATGTAGGGTTTCAAGATCATGGGCATTTATGCCAATTTGCAATGAGGTCATGTCATTGGTTGAATGATGTGATAGACAAACATCCAATAGTTGTATCATAATGAGATCTAGTTGCAAAGTTCACCATTAATGATAAACAAAGGAAACCTTGCAACCTAATGCTTAGACTGTGAGATAATGCAAATCACCATTTTGGAGGGAGCTTAGATGGTATAAATTATGATACCGTGAATGGGTGATCAAAAAGGTGCCACCTAGGTTTCCCAAAGGGGCATGTAGAGGAGTACATATCAATACCATGATTTGCCAATCCATGTAACAGATAGATACATGTGGCCATCTTGGTGACGTTGCATTAATGAGGCTTGCAAGCGTGTGACTTGGTCATGGAATGCAACTACATGGGAACAAGTAAACAAGTTCATCGGTAACGAGACCGAGCAAAGGTATGGAGATACCGAAGATCATGTCTCGGGTGAACTAGGTATCAAGTGTCAAAGGGAATGGGATACGATGTTAACGGTTCGAGCGATAAGATTCGTGCAATGCACAGGGGTCATCATGGGCATCCAGGTCCTGCTGATGATCGTTGATATGAGAGAGGTCTCAATCATGTTCGGAGTGTTCCTGAACCGAAGGATGTCACGTTTAAGGGTGGGGACACATAGGGATAGATATTGCACTGTAGGAGAAAATAGAGAGAGAGAAACCAGCATAGTTCCTGGTAACACCCCATGTTGATCGGGGGGTCCGAAAGGAGTTCTAGAGTGAAAGGAATATAATAATATGTGTATTTTATATTAACTGGTTGAATTAATATTAAAATATATATTTTATTTTATTTTTATAGACAACCCATTGCTAATGGGCCTCACCCGGAGGGAGGTCCAAAGGGGCAAGGCGCCTAGGGAAGAGGGCCACCAGCCAGGGCTTGGTGGGCTACCCACGTGGGCCCACCTAGGGCCGACAGCTCCCCCTTGGTGGCCGGCGACTATGGGATTTAGTCCCACACCGCCTTCCCCTTGGTTGGTGCCCCTCCCCTCCCACTATATATAAGGGGCCACTGCTCCCCTTGGAATCGTCCCATTCTCTCTTCTCTCTCTCATTTCCTTTGAGGATTTATCCATAATATTGGAGAGGACCTCAAGGGTTTTGAGTTCTCCACTTTCACACTACCGTCATGTGATCTTTGGTCCGCCATCTTCCTCTTCTGTAGCTTGGCTAGATCGGAGCCCGAAAGACGTCGCCTACATCGGACGTGTGTAGTACTTCGGAGGCACCACACTTGGGGTGCTTAGAGTTGCTCGTCTTCATCAACATACGCCTTCCTACATAAGGTATTCCTCAGTCTTCAAGGTTATGAACACCGTCTTATGTTTCCATTACCTATGTCTACATAGTATAGATCCTGGTATTAGTGTTCGTGTAGTTAGAAAAAAAATGTTTTCTGCTCCAGAACCCTATAGTGGTATCAGAGCGTGTATATGGGTAGGCATGTCGTACGGATAAAACACATAGCAATATGTGGGCATTGATTTTATAGTTGCTACCCTCTTTTATGTTCTTGTTCATATTGTGGCACTGTTTGATGAAGCGACCCCCAACCGACCTTATGTGGTGATTCACGAGACTGGTCCACAGTTAAGTGGCTTTGGGGGTGTCTGTCTCTCTATAGTAGTTGATATGGAATCAACATTGGAGGGCCCTGAAAAGGGAAGGAAATAGGAAATAATTGAATCCATGTTGTGGCTCCACATTTGTAGGTGAGAAGAGGCTACTACGAAAGCCCTAAAGCCACGTAAAACTTGCAAAAGATATGGTAGAAGCATCTAACTTTATTTTGTGAAGGGGCATGTGTTGTGACATTGCAATGACAAGTTTGTGAAACTTTTCATTGGATCTCTTGATGGCGATCAAGATGCTACAACCATGTCATGGCACCATACTTTAGAAGTATTCCTTTTTGCTCTTATTATGCTAGTATGTTAAAATATACGATGGTAGCATAATAGAACAACCCCTCACATAATTCCAGTTATAGTATTCCCCTTGTGTGTGCACCACCAAGAAAGTTCTCCATTATGAGGTAGGTCGTGACGATCGAGTGTCATACATATGTGCGTTCGCATACGGTGGGTGTAAGACATGTTGCACTACGAATACACAAGTTAGAATTGGCAGGTCTAGCATGTGTAGACATGGTCTCGGAATACAAAATACCAAAAGGTCGAGCATGAATCACATCTGATGTGACTGACATTGAGAGTGTCTACCTTTGAAACTGCTCTGTGGCCGTGACAATCGGGGGTGGAGTAGAGGATTGAGTTCATGTGATCACTAAACAAATCGAGGGATGTTCGTTTGAGTGGGAGTTCCTTTTGTTTTATTTTAGCAGCATAACTAAAAACTTGAACTCATTATTATGAAGAGGGTTTAACACTTTGAAAATCCATTGTAGATGTCTCGCACACCCACCTTCAACCTTAGCATGTTCCTATAGAAGGACAAGCTGCAAACTAATGGAACCAACTTCACCGCATGGTTCCGCAATCTAAGGATCCTCCTAGTCCCCTACAAGTTGACTTATGTTATCAAGGCTGAGCTTCCAACTAAGCCTGCAGATTCTGCCTCCCAGGATGAAAAGAATGTTTGGCAGTCCAAGGCGGATGATGTCTCCCTTATCTAGAGTGGAATGCTCTATGCCATGGAGCCAGAGCTTCAAAAGCGTTTTGAGAAGATGGATGCTTTTGAGATCATTGAAGATCTCAAGGCTGACTTTGCTCCACAGGCTCGGGCGGAGTGGTATGATGCTTCCGAGATCTTCTTCTCTGCCAAGATGGAAGAGCACAACAATATTAGTGAGCACATAGTCAAGATGTCTAGCTATGTTAAGCGCTTGAATGCCCTGGATTACAAAATCTCGGAGGAGCTCGCGATTGATAGGGTGTTGCACTCGCTGCCCCTAGCAACAAGAGCTTTGTGATGAACTACAACATGCAAGGGATGACTAAGACCCTTGCAGAAGTGTTCGCCATGCTCAAAACTGCTGGGTTTGAAATCAAGAAGGAGCGCACATGGTGTTGATGGTTAATAAGACCACCAACTTTAAGAAGCCGGGGAAGAAGGGCAAGGGCAAGAAGACTAAGAAGGACGGCATTACCAATACTTCTAAGGCTGTCAAGCCCAGTCCCAAGCCTGACACCACGTGCTACTACTGCAAAGGGGATGGGCACTGGAAGCGCAATTGTCCCAAGTACCTTGAGGACAAGAGAGTCGGAAAGATAACCGCCAAAGACAAAGGTATATTTGATATACATGTTATAGATGTGTTACTTACTAGCACCAGGAGTAACACCTGGGTATTTGATCCTGATTCTATTGCTCACATTTGTAACTCTCAACAGGAGCTACGGAGTAAGAGGCGATTTGGGAAGGACGAGGTGATGGTGTGCATTATCAATGGCACGAAGGTCTATGCAGTGGCCATCGACACTTTACCTCTACATCTGCCATCAAGATTGATTTTGGTTTTGAATAATGCTACTATGTACCTGCATTAAGTATGAATATTGTGAATGGATCTTGCTTGCTGCAATATCATTATTCATTTAAATCCAGAACAAATGGTTGTTCTATTTATATGAATGATGTTTTCTATGTTCATGCGCCTACGTGTAATGGTTTATTCTTACTGGATCTTGATTGCAATACTCACATCCATAATATTTATACTAAACATTGTAAGCATAATGATGGCAATTCCATGTTTATGTGGCATTTCCGTCTTTGTCACATTGGCGTAGAGCGCATGAAGAAGCTTTATTCAGATGGACTTCATGAATCATTGGATTTTGAATCTCTTGATACATGCAAACCTTGCCTCATGGGCAAGATGACTAGGACACCCTTCTCCAGCACAATGGAGAGGGCTATGGACCTATTGGGAATCATACATATAGATGTATGTTGACCAATGAGCATCTCAACACGCAATGGTTATCGTTATTTTGTTACCTTTACTGGCGATTTGAGTAGATATGGATATATCTCCTTGATGAAGCACAAATTTGAAACCTTTGAAAAGTTCAAGGAATTTCAGAGGGAAGTAGAGAATCAACTTAACAAGAGAATCGGGCATCTTCGATCTGATCGGGGAGGCGAGTACATGAGTTATGAGTTTAACACGCACTTGAAGGATTGTGGGGTCAGACCATAGCTTACGCCAGCTGGGACACCACAGCGTAACAGTGTGTCAGAACAATGTAACTACACTCTATTGGATAGCGCACGGTCCACGATGTCTTTGACTAATTTGTCTGTATCATTTTGGGGATATGCATTAGAAACCACCACTTTTATTTTAAATCGGGCACCGTCCAAATCCGTGGAGACAACCCCATATGATATATGGTATGGCAAGAAGCCAATGTTTTCATTATTGAAAGTTTGGGGATGTGAGGCTTACGTCAAGAAACTACAGCCTAACAAACTCAAACCCAAGGCGGAAAAATGTATTTTTGTGGGTTACCTAAGGGAAACCATTGGGTATACCTTCTACAAACAGGCTGAAGGGAAACCGTTTGTCACGAAGAACGACAACTTTCTTGAGAAAGAGTTTCTCGCTAAAGGAATTGGTGGAAGGAAAATTGAGCTAGATGAGGTTGTTTGTCCTTCTCTTCAGATAACGAGTAGCGTGATATGTCGTAAACGTATCTATAATTTTTGGTGCTCCATGCTTGTTTTGTATCAACTATCTTATGTTTTGTCTACACTTTGAGGCATTTTTATACATTTTCTAGAACTAACCTATTGACAAGATGCTACAGTGCAAGTTGCCTGTTTTCTATTGTTTTTGGTTTCAGAAAAGCTAGTAAGGAAATATTCTCGGAATTGGATGAAACAAAAGCCGAAGTTCCTATTTTTCCCAACACAACATGGAGTCCAAAGTAGAGATGGAGGAGGGCACCGAGGAGGCCACACCGTATGGTGGCGTGAGTACCACCCCACGCGTGCCACCAGGTGGTGTGGGCCCCTTGGGCCTCCACCGACCATGCCCCTTCGCCTATATAACCCCCCGAGATGAAAACCCTAGGGGAAGATCAGAATTCCACGAAAAGGTCCGTAGCACCGCCGCCACCGAAGAGGAGATTCGGGGGACAGAAGTCTCTGTTCCGGCACCCTACCGGGATAGGGAAGTGCCCCTGGAGCCATATTCATCGACTCCACCACCATCTCCATCGCCGTTGCTGACTCCCATGATGAGGAGGGAGTAGTTCTCTCTCGAGGCTAAGGGCTCTACCGGTAGCTATGTGTTTATCTCTCTCTATGTGTGATCTTATTGAGATCATGAGCTTTGTAATCTAGATCTATTCTGCTACTCAAGTGCGTTAATTAATCTCTGCTTATCCCCACGTGTGTGAAGTTGACAGTGTGCACACCGTCTGGCACTTAGGCTAAGGTTACAGAAATACTTATCATGAGTATAATTTCAGTTGGATGTCTCTATGAGATTGTGGTGTTTGTTGGAACCATCTAGCACTCAAGGTCATAGTGAGGGGTTATCTAGATGGGGAATGCAAACTTTAAGGTGTGCTGTTATAGCCCTACATCGTCCAACCGGAGAGTAGTTCAGGGTAGCATAATGAAGAGAAGATATTTATATGAGAGTGTCCACTAGTGAAAGTATGATCCCTAGGCCTTGTTTCTAAGCATTGAAACACCATTTACAATCAGTCATGTTACATGTTTGCTTGCTGCCACTCTTATTTCACATTGCAATTACCACTTATAATCATCCATATTACTTGTATTTCACTATCTCTTCACCGAACTAGTGCACCTATACACCTGCCAAGTGTATTGGGTGTGTTGGGGACACAAGAGACTTCTTGTATCTTGATTGTAGGGTTGCTTGAGAGGGATACCTTTGAACACTTCCTCCCTGAGTTTGATAAATCTTGGGTGATCCACTTAAGGGAAACTTTCTGCTGTTCTACAAACCTCTTCACTTGGAGGCCCAACACTGTCTACAAGCATAGAAATATGCGTAGACATCAAGGTATTTTCTAGCGTTGTTGCTAGGGAGGTAAGGTAAAAGGTACTCACATCCTCTGGCTACTAAGCTATCTTCTAGTACTATTGCTGGTGTGTGAGTGCTCAAAGTTATTTCCTTTAGATTCTGCAATTATATCTTTTTGTTTCTTGTTTTTATTTTTTCACTAGTTAGGCTTAATGGAAAACAACAAAAAATCAGAGAGCTTTTTAGCATTTTTCCTGAGGTAAAACATGAATGGTTTCAAAAGAAAATTAAAAAACCCATGGAACTTTCTTTGCATGCTAATAGCAATGTTATTAGTATGAATTTTTTGAACACCTTTGTTACTAATGCTATGGAAACGTCTAAGCTTGGGGAAGTTAGTTTTTATGAAAATGATCTTTTTAGTTCCCCAACTTTAGAGGAGAAAATTTGCTCTGGTGATACTTTATCTCCCATATGTGGTAATTCTAATGATACTTGTGATATTTTAAATCCACATACTGAAAGCATCCCTTTTAAAATACCTATGGAAATTGTTGAAGATGTTATGAATAACTGTTATTTTGGAGATGGAACTATCCATCCTGGTGATCATTTACTCTTTATACATCAATTATGCGAGTTTCTCAAGCATGGGGGAGACTGAAGTCACTAATGCTCAAATGTCCCATTCATGAGCTCCCCAGTAATATTGTTATTAATAATTTTTATGCAAGGCTTGCATGACATTACAAGGACTATCTAGATACCTGTTTAGAGGGATCCTTCATAAGGAAGGAGGTCAAATCTAAGTGGGATCTTCTTGAAACAATTCAAAGCAATACTGAAGATTGGGATAATGACAAATGTAAACCAGGTATAAACTATGAGTATGATTGCATTAAGTCTTTCGCTGAAACTGCTGATTTTCAAGAGCTTAGTGCTAAATATGGTCTTGATCCTCAAATTCTTGTTGATTGTTGTAGAGCCTTTGCTTCTCATATTAATGCTCCTAAAGAAAAATGGGACATGTATCATGAGCCTTTTAAAGACACTTGCATGAAAAATGAAATTGTTATTAATGATAGCAATAAACATGCTCGAACCTCTGAAAGTACTATTTCTTATAAGCATGTTAATTTTTGTGGAGTACATAGACATTGTGAAAATAATCAAATTGAAGAAGAATATTGTATCACCCACAGGAATGAAAAAACTAGAATGTGGTATAGGGCTCTAAATGATCTTGGTAAAAAAGTTTGTGCCCTCTGTCCTTTTATTTGTGAACTTTGCTTTGAAGTGGGTCATTTCAATTTTCAATGCTCAGGCCATAATAATAGCCCTTCTAATCCAATGAGTACTGCAAGTTTGTATTGTGATAACATGATCACTCCTAATTAGCATGATGAACTTACATTATTTTTGGGTGTGAAGAGTTATCAAGAAAAACTTCTTTAGTAGATATGAGTGCTTTTGATATGAATAGCGTCATGCATGGTTGTCATCTTTATTGTGCTGATAATTGCCACACAAATAATTACTTACAAAATATTATAAAAGATGAGAATTTACCAAAATATGATAGGACTAATATGTGTTTTGTTATTATTAATGAAAGGCATGAATCCTCCAAAGTTTCTTCTATTGTCTCTAACAATAAACCTGGGTATATGGAGAAGCTTCCTTTCAAGACTTTACCTCCTAAAGAGAAGAAGAAAAAGAAGAAGAGGAGGAGAAAAAGGAGGGAGGAAACGGTATTTTCCCCTAAGCATGTTGCTCCTGTTATAGTTTTTGATGAGTCTGAACTCGATGATGTTCCTATGCCTATTACCTATAGTAGTGATCATGTTTGGGAAAAGCACACTACTTTTGATATTGAAAATCTCTCCGTTACCAATTCTAAAATGATGATGTTAATAATTGTTGTACTATTAGTACTATCCATGTTCCTTCGATTGATGATATGTTTACAAATGAACACACTTTGGAAGATAACTATTCTATTACTTATGATGATACTATACCTCTAATATATGATGATTACAATGATGAGTATAATATTTTTAGTCCACCTACTATTGAGGAGAAAATTAATTATGATTACAATGTGCCTCCTATATTTCATGATTATGGTGATGAGAATAATAATGATAGCTATTTTGTTGAATTTTCTCCCACTACAATTAATAAGAATGACTATGTTTATGTGGAGAGTATTAATTCTTTTATGCATGTGGCTCATGATAAGAATGTTTTATGTGATAGTTATATTGTTAATTTTATTCATGATGCTACTGAAAGTTATTATGAGAGAGGGAAACATGGTTTTATGTATCTCAACAATATTAAGTTTCCCCTCTTTATGTTCAATTTTTTGAAGTTGCACTTGTTTTGCTTTCCTATGCTTTTTTGCTTTGTGCTTTCATGACTTGTTTCTTTACAAGATTATTTTTCATAGGAAGTGGGTTAGACTTATTTTTTTCCATCTTTGCTTCTTGATGCTCTCTTTTACTTCAATTCATATTTCTTATGTGAGCATCATCGAAATTATCATACCTATCTTAATGGCTATAAAGAAAGAGCTTTTGGGAGACAACCCATTATATTTGTACTTTTAGTTTATTTTTGTTTTATTGAGTCTTGGAAGTTACTGCCTCTGTAATAACCTCTTCTTATCCTTTTTGTTTTGTTTTTTTTGCCAAGAATAACCTCTAATGATAGGGAATTATGATATGGGGAAGTTGCTGTCTCGAAATAGATTTTTGTGTGTCACTGTAAAAATTGTGAAAAATCTTAGTACGTTGGATTGAGCTGTAATTTTTTGTTATTATGCCCAGGTTATTACCCAACTGTCTTTAGCTTAGAACTTTTTGATTTGAGCAACAGAAAGTCTTCAAAAAATCGGTTTTTACGTGCTGGTCTGTTTTGACAGATTTCTGCCATTATTTGCATTTGCCTCTTAATCTCTTTCTCTTTGAGTTCTCTTTGATCACTTGAGCTTTTAGAAGGAATTGCTACTGTATCTTGTGTTTTAATGGAGGTTTTACTTGTGTTTAAACTAAACCAAAGGCTTATTACCTTGAATACACTAATGTTGCTAATGAAGATTGTGTGAAGTTTTGTATGAAGGAAATTTTCAAGTGTAGGGAAGAATAATGTGATGATATGAACTATGGAGAAAAGCTCAAGCTTGGGGATGCCACCCCATGTTACCCCAAGAAATATTCAAGAGGTACAAGCATCAAAGCTTGGGGATGCCCAAGGCATCCCCTTCTTCATCAGTAAAAATCTCAGGTTTTCTTCCAAAACACTTCGTTTTTATTGTTTCATGCACAATTGTGTTGTTCTTGGAGCGTATTTTTTTTGTTTTTTTGTTTTCCTTTGTTTGGTTTGCTTAAATAAAATGGTTGGACCCCCGTGTCGTGGTGGTGTCACGACAGATGCCATGGATAGGCTAAAGGTGGGGACTAAAAGTACTAGGGGAATCCAGGGAGGGATAGTGTGGTGTTTCCACACACGGAAGCTTTGTATTTGATTCACCTTCGCAGATTACAAGAGCTCCTAGAGCTATATTGGGGAGAGGAGGAAGAAGGGACTTGCTTACTCTCACCACTAGGTTACCCTCTGGAACTAACTAGTAAACTGCTACACACTAGAGACCAACCTTTCAGATTTCAACCCTTTCTACAGAGGTCCTAGCCCTCCTTATATAGGGGTGGCTAGGTCTCCACTTAGGGCATACGTGGAGGCATATTCCTTGGAATATGCCTCCTCCCAAAATAGTAAGCCGACCGGGTCACTTTTCCCCCACGTCATTCATGCAGAGGCTACGTGAGCCTTTGCGGCGCCTGCGTCACCCGACATTGGCTTTGTCACCTTTGTCGGTCACGCCTCGGTGGTCCGGCCTCTGTCCGCTTCGCTCACACTCTATGTACAGTAGTCACCTTTGACCAGCGAGATACCTTCCTTCTCTTACAAGCTTGATATAACCCGGATCCCACATAGTTGATCCGGCCACACCTATTCCTGGATACAAGTTAGATGCATCTTACCGACATATGGCTTAAGTTGGGTGAGACCAAGTTAGGTGGATGTCCCCTGGTCCGGGTTACTCCGTGATCCGGCCTTCCTTGAGGTGACTCGGCCAGCACTTGCTTTGACCGTGCCGTACCTCGGCTAACTAGGCCTTTATACCCCGGCGTGACCCTACCCGGGGGTATCCCCCCAACATTAGTCCCCGAAGCTGGTGCGGTCTTAGCTTCCTTAGCAGCTAAGGCCACAGTAGGTTCAATTTCACTGAGCTTCTTGCTCCTTCTCCGAGTTACCTCCTACTCCAGATTCTATGGGTTTACTTTCCCTTGGCACATTCCAAGTTTTTACTTGCTGGCCGGGTTACCACATACCCATCCGGGTCATTCTTCCTTTTCTCGTACGCTTCCCCACGTGGAGGCTAATCATTACTTTGCCTCATTTTAAGGGCCAACAACAGTAACCGCCACAGTTATTGTCAGAAGTGACGGTTGCACACGTCACGTCATGCCTGCGTCCTCGTTAACTACAACATAATGTCACGTCATGGGATCCGTTGCGCGTTGTGGCCCTTCGTGTGGCTCGTCGCTGATTGGCTGACCCGGACCATACACAGCCACACCGTGTGGCTCGCCCGCAAAATGCGATCCCACTACCCCCTTACGGGAGTGGTTAAATAGGGGAGGGGCGCGCCCCTTGGGTCATTTCCCCGTTCCCGCGCCCCTCTGCCTCTGCCTTTTTCCTCTTCTTCTCCGTCGACAGCGCCGCTACCACCGCATCTGAGTAGTAACGCCGCCGCCGTACTGCTTCCACGCGCTCTAGCGCCGCTGCCACCTCCGCACATCTCCTCCGCCACGGGTCCCTGCCAGTCCAGGAGAGCGGCCTCGAAATGACGGAGGAGGAACTCTCCGTCGCCAAGCAAGAGATGGAAGAAGACGCGGCGCATGCCGACCGCGGTGCGTGGGCTGGATCCTGGGTCTGCCAAGACGACCTGTGTTGGCTCTACCTTACCAGGCGCATCTCGGAGGGCGTCGCCGCGCGCCTGGCTTCCGCCGAACTTGCCCCCTCACCCAATCCGGGTGAGTATGTCATGTTCCTATCGCACTTCCAGCGGGGATTCGGTCTGCCAGTTAGCGATTTTTTCCATGACTGGCTAAACACATACGAGCTTCAGCCGTACCACCTTCCAGCCAATGCCATCACATCTCTCTCCGCCTTCGCCTCCACGATCGAAGGTTATGCCGGACTATGGCCCACGAAGGAGCTATGGATCCGGTTCTTCGGCCTTCGCCGGTACGTAATTCCGAATGTAGATCTAGATCCAGAGGATAAATAACTCACGCAGTTCGGGGCTGCGTCAATCTCTCCTCGGAAGTTGTCCATCTTCCCTCGAGTCACGGGACTTGACTCCTACAAGGGATGGGCCTGGACTTTCTTCTACGTCCCGAACAGCACCACCGAGGACCTGATCCGGCTGTGTCCCTATACTCCGGGTCCTCCTAACCTGGAGTTGTGGGACGTTATCCCCAAGAAGCCCACAGTCTTGGCGAACCAGGTCAACAAGAGGTTCAAGGAGCTTAAGGAGCTCGGATTGCACAATGAGGATGCCATGATCACATTTGTCCGCAACCGGATCTCCCCCCTCCAGAAACATACACATAAAGTGTGCCACATGAGCTTGGGCTGCGACCCCAACCAGACCTCGTCTTTTGAGTTGAGCAATACAGAAATCTACCGCTGGGTCAAGGCCCTCTTTACCACTCACAAGGACTTCTCCTCCGAGTGGACGTGGGGGATTGAACATTTTTGCCGAGATAGGCTTCCTCCCTTGGTAAGTCTCCCGCTCCAAACTTTCTTCCAAATTAAATCATAGGTCGGTCTTTTGTCGTAAGTTTTAATATTGTTGCTTTTCCTTTTCCTTAGTTGTTTCTTCAGCAAACCATCGAGGATGGCACCGAGCCTTCCCTCAAGTGGGCGCCAGACCGGGACACTCGGATGAGGAGGAACTGGATCAGGAGATGTTCCTTCCGATGGCAGATGCAACGAAACGACCCACCAATAAACTCTCTTCTATTAGAGACTGGCCTGACGATGAAGATGATTCGAATGTTGAGGTCATGGAAGCATTTGACGCTGTCCCCCTTTCTTATGCTTTTTCGACATCAGCTAACCCCGGTGGGCAGATCCATGAAGACACTCCCCTTGCCGTGCGTGATCCTGTCCCAGTGGCGCTGAAGAAGAAAAGGGGAGCTGCCTCTGCATCCTCCTCCGGACCTTCTCAGCCGGCAAAAAGGCGGAAGAAGTCTGGGGACAAAACTGCCAGCAAGCCTCCAACCAAGGTCACGGCCCGGAGGGCTCGGAAGCCCAAGGAACCCCTGACCTCGGATGAGTAAGCCTCTTCTCCCTTTGCCATTCATTTGTTCTTCTTGTGTTATAGTTTCTCATCATACATTATTTGATTCGGTAGGGCTGCGGTGGAGGTCCCACAGAGTGGATCCGGTATTGCGTCGCCGCTCCGACACAACCCCTCTCCTTCTCGTGGAGATGATTCACTCCTGTTGAGCCCCATTCCGGAGGGCAACCTCGGAGCGGGGGAGACGGGCTCTGCCGAAGTGGCAACAACCACCACTTCGGCTCCACCGCAACCAGCTACCACCGAGGTTCCCTTAGCATCTCTGCCGAAGCAGAAACCAACACCAGTACCAGCACCAACTCCAACACCAGCACCAGCATCAACAGCCAAAGAAATAGCAGCAGCAAAAGCAACAGCAGTAGCACCAAGCCCCTCTACCTCGTCCGAGTCTTCCAAGGCTCGGCGGGAAGACATCAGCAGCACCAAGGCTGGCGCCAAGGAACCTCCCAAGGGCAAATCCGCTGCAGCAACCTCAACCTCTTAGCAGCAGCCCAAGGGAAAGAAGGCACCTGAGGCTACAAGGGCAGCGTCCGTCGAGGCTGGACAGCACACACTTGCGTCCATGCTTCCGAAGAAAACTCCACCTCTGAAGGACGCCCCTGCCGAGCCAGCTGATGCGCAACTTGTTTTGCACACCATCCCGGCCCTTGCCCAAGTTGAGAGGAGGGAGGCGCATGCCAAGGGTTTAGTGGCACCACACATGCTTAGCAGTGAACGATACCCTCCGACCTTGATCGAGTTTGTAAATAACTGGAACAAGGCGGAGTTCGTCTACAAAGACGATCTCCCGGAGAAGTTCGGTCCCGCCAAATTTTCTGCGCAGATGAATACCGCCGCCAAGGCCATTAACCTTGTGGGTCGGATGATGGAGGTATGTTACTTCATCCTTTCTTTTAACAAGTTGTAGATATAATTGATATAGCCACTTTGCCCGGAGACCTGCTGGACTACGAGATCCGAGTCCCCAAAGCATTGGATCTGACGTATTCCAACCTCCTTCGCCACTTTGAGCCCATGTATGAGTGCTTCGTATTCTGCAACATTGTTTGATGTAGTGAAGTGGATCTGCAGCACATATTTCAGCCGGTCCTTCTTTGGCGAGGTAAGCACATATTTCAGCCGGTTTTTGTTTTTGATCCGTCAAAGTGCATTTTCCAGTAGTTCGGATCTGGTAATGATGGCTCATATTGCACCTCAGCCCAATCCACAAAAAAGTCCGCCACAGCCTGAGATTTAATTGCCTCTCTTCTGTCATATTTTGGCGCATAAGGTGCTAGTTCAATTGCCCATTTCGCAATCCTACCACTCGCATCCTTGTTGCTCATTATCTCGGATATGGGAGCCTCACATATTACCTTGATTGGGTGTTCCTCGAAATAGTGCTTTAGCTTCTTAGCTGCCATATACACACCATATGCCACTTTTTGATAGTGAGGATAGTTCTGCTTTCAGGCTGACAATACCTCGCTCAGATAATACACTGGCCTTTGCACCGACTTACCCTCTTCATCGCGCTCTATGACAATCACTGCACTTACAACTCGGTTGGTTGCGGCTATATAGAGCAACATTGGCTCCTTTGATAGTGGAGAGCCTAACACTGGTGCAGTGGCTAACATTTTCTTTAAGTGAGCAAAGGCTTCATTGGCCTGCGGCGTCCAAATGAACTTATCCGACTTTTTCATGAGTTGATAGAGAGGTACTGCCTTTTCTCCCAACTGACATACAAACCGACTCAACGATGCTAGGCAACCAGTGAATTTCTGGACATCGTTAAGACATTTCGACAGCTCCATTCGTTCTATGGCCCGGATTTTAGTTGGATTGACCTCAATACCTTGGCTGGAGACGAGGAATCCGAGTAATTTTCTAGCCGGGACACCGAAGGTACATTTTTCTGGGTTAAGCTTCATCCGGAACCTCCTTAGGTTCGCGAACGTCTGCCTAATATCGTCAAGGAGCGTTTTGCTTTCCTTAGTCTTTATCACAACATCATCCACATACACCTGCACGTTTTGACCAATTTGGTCATGCAAACATTTTTGCATACATCTCTGGTACGTTGCCCCTGCATTACATAAACTAAAAGGCATGGTGCGATAGCAATAAGCCCCATACGGGATGATAAACGCAGTCTTTATTTGATCATTTTTGTTCAGAGGTATCTGGTGGAAACCAGAATATGCATCAATGAACGACAACAACTCACACCCAGCAGTGGAATCTATGACTTGGTCTATCCTTGGCAGTGGGAACGGATCTTTTGGACACGCCTTATTCAGGTTCGTGTAATCAATACACATACGCCAAACCACTGCCATGTTCGGATCATCTTTCTTCTTCTCCACCAGCACCGGATTAGACAGCCAATCCAGGTACAACACTTCCATGATAAATCCTGCAGCCAACAACCGAGCTATCTCGTCTCCTATGACTTTTCTCCTATCTTCGGCGAGCGGCGGAGGGGTTGCTTCACCGGCTTTGCTCCGGGTCTCACATTCAAAGAGTGCTCGGCCAACTCCCTCGGAACACCTTGCAAGTCCTGCGTGGACCAAGCAAAAATATCCCGATTCTCACGGAGGAAGTTGAAGAGCTCGCTTTCCTATTTGTCATTTAACCCGGCACCAATTGTTACAGTACGCTCAGGGAACATATCATCAACAGGCACCTTATTAGTATCTTTTGTCGCTTGGAATGAGACACTATCATGCGGGTTACTCAACGCCGGCATATACTGCTGCGCGGACTGAGCCAATGCCGCCACCTCTCGGATCTTTCTCTTTTCTTGCGCAATCACGAGTGACTCGGCCAGGTTAGATCCGGCAGATGCACACTCAATTGAACATCGGAAATCCCCAGCTATGGTAATTACACCATTTGGCCCGGGCAACTTCATCTTCAAGTAACTGATGTGACAACTTTCCATAAACTTGTTCAGAGCTGGTCTACCGAGTAACGCGTGATACGCACTTTCTAAGTTCACCACTTCAAACTCCAAATTCTCAGTTCGGCAGTTATCTCTTGTGCTGAACAAAACGTCAACCCGGACCTTGCCTATGGGCTCACAAGAAATGCCTAGCACAATGCCATGGAAAGTTGTCCTTGTAGCTTGGAGCATGTTTTCCGAGATGCCCAATTTTCGCATCGTGTCTACATATATGATGTTGATGCTACTACCATTATCAATCAGCACCTTGGAGAATATCACGTTGATGTTAGGCCCAATGAATGTCGGATCCAGCACTAGTGCGTACGAACCAGGACTTGGCATAAGCTTGGGATGATCTTTGATGCTCCAGGTAATTTCCTGGTCTGACCAAGGCATATACCTCGTCACAGCTGGCATTACCGCATTCACTTCCATATGTCGGCGATGCAAGCTCTTTCTATCTGTCTCTTCTGTAGTGAACACACAGTAACTCTGATGGTGCTCTCTATACTCATTCCTCCTGTCATTTCCGGAGTACCTCTGATCCTGCTGGTTTTGGTTTTCCACCTGATGCACTGCATCCCTTCTCTCATTGTTGTCATACCTCGGCGGAGGAGAGGCAACATTAACTGTTGCGTGTTCGCTCTGGAGAGCAATTGCTGCCGGGGTAACTCCTGCCGAGGTTGATCATTCCGAGGTGCCTGAGCATTACCCGAACCACTTTGTTCTATCTTTCGCATCCACTCACACTGCCTAGTTGTGTGACCCGCCGGGTTACGTGGATTAGGCGTGTGAAATTTACACGGCTGATCCAGCATTGCTTCATAGGTATACCTCGGACTGTCCTTCTTCTCTTGCCACTGTTTTTTCTGCTCTAGCGTCCAAGTTTTCTTCCCATCATTCCTTGGCGTCCATTGTTGTCCTCCAGTTTTCTGACGTTGACTGCCTCCTACTCCGGGTTGATCCTGATTCACAGCTACAACTTGTTGCGAACTGTAGCAATAATCCGGTCTGTCATCCCTTCTTTTACCTCGGTAATCATTTCTTCGGGATGACCCGGCCCCATCTCGCTGACAATACTCCTCGCTTGACTCGTTTGAGGTGAGCCTAGGTTGCGTCGGATCACCCAAAGCATATGAATCAGCAATCTGGATCGTTTCTGCCAAGGTGGTTGGCATATCCCTTTGCGACCTTTGCCATAGCATGCTTGCATATCTGCATCCTTGCGCAAACCAAGCTATGGCCTGTAACTCAATCACACCCTCACACGAGTTTCATACAGTGCATCAACGGGTTAAGAACTCCTAGTCTGTCTCATTTGGTCTCTGCCTGCACATTGCTAGGGTTTGTGGCCTGTTGGGCCTCTGATATGTACTTGAGAAATTACTAACAAACATCTCCTCAAAATCGATCCAACAGTTAATACTTCCGGGTGGCAAATTGTTAAGCCATACCCTTGCTGGCCCCTCCAACATCTCGGGTACATATCTCACAGCCCACCTCAAGTAGCCTGTGGTGATCTTGACAGCAGTTGCATAGTTAATCAACCAATCCTCCGGCTTAGTGCTGACGTCATACGTCTTTGTTCCTCTAGGTAACTGGAAGTTTGGTACCGGAGGTTCCTTCATGATCCGGGGCCGAAAACATGCTGGACCCGGAGGTACTTGACACTCAATTTGCTCCGACCTATATAGCCAATCCAGTTTTAACCTGGCGTCATCAGGCATCAAGTTTCTGCCTCCCAATCTTGACCCTATCACGTGATAGTCCGGTCTGGGATAGCCAGCGTTCATCATCTCCGAATCTCTATCGTTGTATCTATCTTGCTCCTGTTGAGCTGTTCCCTGTTGCATACCATGGCCGGCGCTGCGCTCTTGCCGTGGTATATTCCGCTGCTGTGGTTGACCTGCAACCACCGAATTACGCTGTCCGGCATTACCGTTTATAGCATTCCCTTGACCGGCATTGCCTTGGTCACAATTACCTCGGCCAGCTTAACCTCGGCTCATACTCCTTCGATCTTCATTTCTTTGCACTTCTTTTCCTTTCCCTGCCTTTGCCGGGTCATATGGGACTATCTGTTTATTCCTCCTGGCCGAAGTTACTACCTCTTCTCTCCTAAGACCACCATGAGGAGACGATGCGGCTCCAGCAGATTTTTCCGGGTTACCGACCGCCGAATGAACGCTCTTGGAGGCCCAGCTCTCTCCGGGTTAGCCCTGAGCAACTCCTCGTTTTGCCTGTTCACGATCCGAACCAACTCATTGAGTCTTTCCTGCTGTCTTTGATGGGCTTCACCAGTCAAACCCTCTAATTCGGATGCAGCTGCATCCGCTGCTCTGAGGTTCTTTGCCGGGGTACTATACCTCGGCAGCCCCACGGACAAACAGTTCTCTGACTCCTCAATCCTAGTATCACCCTCTCTGTTCATCTCACTCATGAGATTTCTCCCTTTCACTTTTGCAGCATCAACCTTATTGGCCTTAGCGTACTCACGTAGTGTCATGTTCGACGACTGCTGAGCCGTGGCTATCTTTTTTGCACCCTCTAGTATTTTTTGCCTAGTTTCCTCTACCTCGGCCTGTGCCTGAGTCGGATCTACTGCGGCTGCTACTGGGTTTGCCAAGCTATCCATTGCCTGTTGCAGCACATTCTCAGGCCTCTCTAGTGGAGGTCCTCTACTTTTCCTCGGTGCCTTGGGCGTTACCTCCGGATCTGGTGCAGGATCCTTGCTTGCGCCCGCACCTGGCGCAGTCATCATCACCTCTGCACGGTCCAGGGAGCGAGTGATATGTGCCCCGTGAACCACGCTATGGGGTGGCTTGCCTCCTTCGACGACGTGCCGCGGATGAACGCACGACACATCAACAGCAACGTAGACCTTGTGCGCGCCGAGCTTGACGAAGAGGCCGTTGCGCGGAAGAGGGCGCGTGCCGAAGCAGCCAGCGTTGTCGCTGACAAAGTCAGCACTCCAAAGCGCTGAACGAGCCCGGAGACGATGCGCTCGCCGGTGCCGATGAGGTTTCCCGTCCGGAAATTCACCCCTGCTAGCGCCGCTAGCCCCACGGTGGGCGCCAACTGTCGTGGTGGTGTCACGACAGATGCCATGGATAGGCTAAAGGTGGGGACTAAATGCACTAGGGGAATCCAGGGAGGGATAGTGTGGTGTTTCCACACACGGAAGCTTTGTATTTGATTCACCTTCGCAGATTACAAGAGCTCCTAGAGCTGTATTGGGGAGAGGAGGAAGAAGGGACTCTCTTACTCTCACCACTAGCTTACCCTCTGGAACTAACTAGTAAACTGCTACACACTAGAGACCAACCTTTCAGATTTCAACCCTTTCTACAGAGGTCCTAGCCCTCTTTATATAGGGGTGGCTAGGTCTCCACTTAGGGCATACGTGGAGGCATATTCCTCCTCCCAAAATAGTAAGCTGACCGGGTCCCCACGTCATCCATGCAGAGGCTATGTGAGCCTCTGCGGCGCCTGCGTCACCCGACATTGGCTTCGTCACCTTTGTCGGCCACGCCTCGGTGGTCTGACCTCTGTCCGCTTCGCTCACACTCTATGTACAGTAGTCACCTTTGACCAGAGAGATACCTTCCTTCTCTTACAAGCTTGATATAACCCGGATATCACATAGTTGAGCCGGCCACACCTGTTCCTGCATACAAGTTATATACATCTTACTGACATATGGATTAAGTCGGTTGAGACCAAGTTAGGTGGACGTCCCCTACTCCGGGTTACTCCGTGATCCGGACTACCTTGAAGTGACTTGGCCAGCACTTGCTTTGACCTTGCTGTACCTCGGCTAACTAGGCCTTTATACCCTGGCGTGACCCTACCCAGGGTATCACCCCAACACCCCGCATTCATATGTTGTTTCAAATAAGTTGATTGGTGTTGGAAAAGAGTAGGAAGCTTCATGCTTATAAGTGGTACAAAAGAAGCTTGTTTTGACTGTGGCCTAGACTTTATTATGTCAAGTTTGATGTTGCGTTGAGATTATGCTTGGTTATTATTGTTGTAGCATGAATTGTTCCAAATAATTGAGATTCCTTAATGTGCCTTGAAAGAATCATGCGTTGTTTTAGCATACAAAAGCATAATATTGTGGTATTCTCCTTTGATGATTTATTTGTGTTGACTTGGCACATGCTTACACCATGTTAAGACTATGAACCAGTCACCATAGCCTCTATGATCATTTATTTTTTGACTTGCAATATCACTTTATGCTTTAATTAATAATGTTTTGTCCCTTTGCATTATTATGGCCATTATTGCTCCCTTAGTTGGTCGCTCCCAGTATTTTGCTAGCCTCCACCTGTACTATGTATGAGTTCTACTCATGCATCCAACTCCAAAGAAATCAAGTTATTCCAAAGAGTCCACTATAAATTCCTATGCATGGTGTGTTACAGCATTCCAAGTATATTCATGTGTTTATCTATCTTCCAAATTAAACTTGTTATGTGAAAATTAGTGATTAACGCTCTCACAAACTTGATGGCACACTTTATTTTCTTGCACTTAATAAACTTGAACCATTGTGTCCATCTATGTTTCTTATATGCTTGCACTTTATAAGTTGTGAATTAACAGAACCATGATACCATGGGGAACTCTTTCAAGATTCCATTAATTATTTATTTGATATCATGTTCTTTTGTTTATGGATGCCGATGGTGTGAAATAAAAGGGGAGCTTTTAAGATCATGATACCATGGAGTTTGTATGTGTGTTAGAGAAACACTAGGGTGGCTAGCCTAAGCCATGCCAAATCATGGTGGAAACTTGCACCATAACCATAGTGAGCATTCTGCGAAGCATCCTCAATAAAAACTTATGCAAATAGCAAATAAAAACATCGTCGAGATGCTCATTGTCTATTGCCTTGTCATTTTGATATGGGAAAGCTCCTGTGTCATGGGGCAAGGGGTACCCCATTGGCGGTTCTCCATGATACACATGTACTTACAATGACAAGAACTTACTTGTGACTAAATTTGAGTACCATGAGGTTTGGTACTCGTAAGCAAGGGGCATGAGATTTTCAACTTATAACTTGTCAAGCATATCCTCATATTTGTGTCACTTTAACATTAATCAACTCAAGATGCTTATGATAGGGGCAATGAGAGTCGAAAGCTAGTAAGTACCATAATTTTTGGAAGCTCTTTATGAAACTTGAAATCCCTGCTTCCCTCTGTGAAGGGCCTTTCTTTTTTACTTTTATGTTGAGTCTCCACCTTCTATCTTTATGCACCAATTAAGAGAGCATAGTTGTCATTCTTAGTTCAATGTGCCTTGTCCCAAAACTTATTGATTGATTCATAATTTTGGTATTGCTAGCTCTTAAATTATTTGTATCTAGTCACCCTTATGAACTTTGAAGGTGTCCTATGCATTTATGTTCTGCCAATCCATGAAGGACAAGCTGATTACCACTCTTATTATTTTTACTATATGTGAAACAAACAAATGTCTTTCAATGCATTGTTATTCATGATGTTTTGTTTGTACCTTTTTATGTTGTAGCTTAGTTGCTTTGTCTTATTGTTAGAACTATATCTTTCATGTTTATGTTAGAGTACTATGATCCTAGCTATCAATGTTTTACAATACCTTGATCAAGATCGTGATGGTGCATGCCACCTAAAAAAATATTCTTTTTATCAATTACCTACTCGAGGACGAGCATGAGTTAAGCTTGGGGATGCTTGATACATCGTAATAGTATCTATAATTTTTGATGCTCCATGCTTGTTTTGTATCAACTATCTTATGTTTTGTCTACACTTAGAAGCATTTTTATACATTTTTTGGGACTAACCTATTGACAAGATGTCGTAGTGCTAGTTGCCTGTTTTTTGTTGTTTTTGGTTTCAGAAAAGCTAGTAAGGAAATATTCTCGGAATTGGACGAAACAAAAGCTGAAGTTCCTATTTTTCCCAACACAATACGGAGTCCAAAGTAGAGACGGAGGAGGGCACCGAGGCGGCCACACCCTATGGTGGCGCGGGTACCCCCTAGGCGCGCCACTAGGTGGTGTGGGCCCCTCGGGCCTCCACCGACCTTGCCCCTTCGCCTATATAAACCCCCTGAGACGAAAACCCTAGGGGGGAGATCATAATTCCACGAAAAGTTCCGCAATGCCGCCGCCACCGAAGAGGAGATTCAGGTGACAGTAGTCTTTGTTCCGGCACCCTCAAGGGACGGGGAAGTGCCCCCGTAGCCATCTCCATCGACTCCACCACCATCTCCATCGCCGTTGCTGACTCCCATGATGAGGAGGGAGTAGTTCTTTCTCGAGGCTAAGGGCTCTACCGGTAGCTATGTGTTCATCTGTCTCTCTATGCATGATATTATTGAGATCATGAGCTTTGTAATCTAGATCTATTATGCTACTCAATGCTTTAATTAATCTCTGCTTATCCCCACGTGTGTGAAGTTGACAGTGTGCACACCGTGTGGCACTTAGGCTAAGATTAGAGAAATACTTATCATGAGTATAATTTGAGTTCGATGTTTCTATGTGATTGTGGTGTTTGTTGGAACCATCTAGTGCTCAAGGTGATAGTGAGGGGTTATCTAGATGGGGAATGCGAACTTTAAGGTGTGATGTTATAGCCCTACATCGTCCAACCAGAGAGTAGTTCAGGGTAGCATAATGAAGAGAAGATATTTATATGAGAGTGTCCACTAGTGAAAGTATGATCCCTAGGCCTTGTTTCGAAGCATTGAAACACTGTTTACAATTAGTCCTATTACATGTTTTCTTGCTGCCACTCTTATTTCAGATTGCAATTACCACTTATAATCATCCATATTACTTGTATTGCACTATCTCTTCGCCAAACTAGTGAACCTATACACCTGGCAAGTGTATTGGGTGTGTTGGGGACACAAGAGACTTCTTGTATCTTGAATGCAGGGTTGCTTGAGAGGGATACCTTTGCCCACTTCCTGCCTGTGTTCGATAAACCTTGGGTGATACACTTAAGGGAAACTTGCTGATGTTCTACAAACCTCTGCACTTGGAGGCCCAACACTGTCTACAAGAATAGAAGCGTGCGTAGACATCATAGCGCAGCGGAAGCTGTTCTGAAACCGCTCTCCAATGTGGAAGAAGAATCAAAGGATGATGATCAAAACAACCACATTGAAACTCCTACAGTTTGCAAGTCTGTAAGAATATGTACCACTCCTGATTGGTACAGTAGTCTTGTGGTGGCTGTCATTTTGGATGAACAAGAAGAACCTACGAACTACAAAGAATCTATGGAAAGTGCTGATTCCGACAAATGGCTAGAAGCCATGAAATCCAAAATAGGATCCATGTATGAAAACCAAGTTTGGACCTTGGTGGATCTTCCTAAAGGCCGTAAGGCCGTGGAAAATAAATGGATCTTTAAGAAAAATACAGATGTGAATGGTAATGTGACCATTCACAAATCTCGACTAGTTGCAAAGGGATTTCGACAAATTCAAGGAGTTAACTATGATGAGACCTTCTCTCCCGTAGTGATGCTTAAAACTATTCGGATTTTACTAGCAATTGTTTCTCATTTCGACTATGAAATATGGCAGATGGATGTCAAAACCGTGTTCCTCAATGGACACATTGATGAAGAGTTGTATATGATGCAGCCAGAAGGTTTTGTTGATCCTAAGGATGCTGGGAAGGTATGCAAACTTCAGCGATCCATTTATGGACTGAAGCAAGCATCTCGGAGCTGGAACCAACGTTTTCATCAAGTGATCAAAAGTTTTGGATTTGTCCAAAATCAACAAGAGTTCTATGTTTACAAGAAAGCGAATGGGAGCTCAATGGTTTTCCTAGTAGTATATGTGGATAACATATTACTCATGGGAAATAATGTGGAACTTATGGAAAGCGTGAAAGCATATTTGAGTAATCAATTTTCCATGAAGGACTTAGGTGGAGCTGTTTACATATTAGGCATCAAAATCTATAGAGATAGATCGAGACCTCCGTATTGCATTAATTCAAAGTACTTATCTTGAGAATATTTTGAAGAGGTTCAAAATGGAAGATGCCAAAAGGGGTTTGGTGCATGTAACAAAAGGTAGCACACTGAGTTTGACTCAACATCCGGTGACGAATGCTGATAGATAAAGGATGTCTTACATTCCCTACGCCTCAGTCATAGGATCTATCATGTATGCAATGCTAAGTACTCGACCTGATGTGGCACACTCTTAGTTTGGCGAGCCGATACCAAAGTAATCCAGGAACGGAGCACTGGACAACAATGAAAAATATCCTAAGGTATCTCAAGAGAACAAAGGCTATGGTCCTAGTCTATGGAGGCAATGATGAAACTCTAAATGTAACTGGTTACGTGGATGCAAGCTGGCACTCATATCCTTACGACTCGAAGTCTTAGACGGGATTTGTGTTTTTGGTAAATGGTGGGGCGGTAAGCTGGAAGAGAAAGAAGCAACTAGTAGTAGCGCAGTCTATAATGGATTCAGAATACATCGCTGCTATTGATGCGGTGAATGAAGCTGTTTGGCTAAGGAATTACATCATAGAACTGGGAGTTATTCCAAGGGTGCAAGACCCCGTGATGAACTATTGTGATAACACCGACGCTATTGCAAACGCAAAGGAACAAAGAACTCATTCCACGGCTTAACACATCAAGCTATGGTTTCACATCATCCAGCAGAACGTTGACGAAGGTGAAATTAAGATTTGCAAAGTGCACACAGATCTGAATGTTGTAGATCATCCAACTAAAGCTCTCCTACAAGCCAAGAATGAGCAACATCAGGATGCCACCACCTTTATTTTGATGATATCATAGTTACCAGTTCGTCAAACCAAGCCATCTCAGTTCTGCTATGTGATCTCAAGTATGATTTTGCCCTCAAGGATCTGGGTGATTTGCACTTCTTCTTGGGCATTGAGGGGAAGGAGATACCCTAGAGGCAAACAATAAAGTGTATTGTTTGATATATCTCTTATATGTTCATAATATGTTTCATACTGTGCTATAACTATGTTAATATGAAATTTTAATACACATGTGGTATGTAAACAAACCATGTCTCTACTTACCTCCAGCAAACTAGCTCATTGGTCATGAGGATGATCTAGGGTTTCAAGATGATGGGCATTTATGCCAATTGATAATGAGGTCATGTCATTGGTTGAATGATGTGATAGATGATGTCTACACAATTCTATTCTTGTAGACAGTTGTTGGGCCTCCAAGTTCAGAGGTTTGTAGAACAGCAGCAAGTTTCCCTTAAGTGGATCACCCAAGGTTTATCGAACTCAGTGGATCACCCAAGGTTTATCGAACTCAGGCAGGAAGTGGTCAAAGGTATCCCCTCTCAAGCAACCCTGCAATCAAGATACAAGAAGTCTCTTGTGTCCCCAACACACCCAATACACTTGTCAGGTGTATAGGTGCACTAATTTGGCGAAGAGATAGTGAAATACAAGTGGTATGGATATAAGACAATGGTGCTAGAAAATAGCTTGACGGCGTGGAAGAGACTAAAGGCAAACTGAAATAAAGATGCAAGCAAGCAAACATGTAACATATCTAATTGCAAACGATGTTTCAATGCTTAAAAACAAGGCCTAGGGATCATACTTTCACTAGTGAACACTCTCATATAAATATATTCTTCTTGATGATACTACGCTGAACTACTCTCCTGTTGGACACTCTAATCCATGGTAGGGCTATAACATCACACCTCAAAGTAAGCCTTTCCCATCTAAAAAACCCCACACTGTCACCTTGAGCACTAGATGGGTCCAACAAACACCACAATTTAATAAAGACATCCAACTCCAAATATAACTCATAACAAGTATTTGTAATCTCTAGCCTAAGTGCCACCATGATGTGCACACTGTCATCTTGATACACATGGGGAGAGTAGAGATATATTAAAGCACTTGAGTAGCAAGGTAGATCTATAGATTACAAGCTCATGGTCTCAATAAGATCATGCATAGAGAGAGAGAGAGATGAACACATAGCTACCGGTAGAACCCTTAGCCTCGAGAGAGAACTACTCCCTCCTCATCATGGGAATCAGCAATGGTGATAGAGATGGTGGTGGAGATCGATGGAGATGGCTCTGGGGGCACTTCCCCGTCCTGACAGAGTGCCGGAACAGAGACTTTCTGTCCCCCGAATCTCCACTTCGGTGGTGGCGGCGCTGTGGAACTTTTCGTGGCTAGAGGCTTCATGATTTAGGTTTTCGCATCAGGAGGAATATATAGGCAAAAGGGCAAGGTCGGTGGGCAGCCAGGGGGCCCACACCATGCCCTGGCGCGGCCAAGGGGGACCCGCGCCTAGGGGTGGTGTGCCCACCCTGTGGCCCCTCTCCGACTCTCCTTCTGGCTCCGTGAGTCTTCTGGGAAAATAACAACTTCGGCGAGAATATTCATTTTGTGACTTCCTAGAACCAAAAACAGTAGAAAACGGACAGCTGGCACTGTGGCTCTTGTTAATAGGTTAGTCCAAGAAATCATATGAAAAGTACTCCAAAGTGGAGAAAACACAAGAAAGTAGATAAAACCAAGCATGGAACATCAAAAATTATAGATACATTGGCAATGTATCAATATCCCCAAGCTTAACTCCTGCTCGTCCTCGAGTAGGTAAGTGATAAAAAGAAAGAATAATTTTTGAGGTGACATGCACCATCATAAACTTGATCAAAGTATTTGTAAAACATTGATGGCTGGGATCATAGTACTTCAATCATAACATGAAAGATAAAGTTCTAACAATAATACAAAGCAACTATGTTGCAACATGAAAAGGCACAAACAAAAGATTCATGAATAACAATGCTTTGCAAGACGTTTGTTTGTTTCACATAAAGAAAACATAGCATAGTGGCATTTAACTTGTCCCTCATAGAGTAGCAAACATAAATGCATAGGACACCTTCAAAGTTCATAAGAGTGACTAGATACAAATAGTTTAAAACAAGCAATATCAAGGTATGCATCAATCAACAAGTCTTGGGACAATGCACATAGAACTAAGAATGGACACTATGCTCTCAAAGTAGGTGCATAAAGATACAAGGTGGAGACTCAACATAAAAGTAAAAGAAAGGCCTTCATAGAAGGAAGTAGGGATTTAAGTCTCATAAAGAGCTTCCAAAAATTATGGTACTTGTTAGCTTTCAGCTCTCATTTCCCCTATCATTAGCATCTTTAAGGTGATTAAGGTTAAAGTGACACACCTAAGAGGATATGCTTGACAAGTTATAAGCCGAAATCGCATGCCACTTACTTACGAGTACCGAACCTCATGCTACTCAACTTTAGTCACGAGTAAGATCTTGTCATTGTAAGTACATATGTATCATAAAGAACCGCCAACGGGGTACCCCTTGCACATGATACAGGAGCTATCCCATAATCAAAATGACAAGGCAAGCAGACAATGAGCATCTCAGCGATCTTTTTATTTGCAATTTTGAAAGCGTTCCCCAAGATACATGGTTCTGCTAATTTCAACTTATAAAGCGCAAGCATATATGCAACAAAGAAGGACCCAATGGTTCAAGTTTATTAAATGCAAGAAAAGTAAAGTGTGCCATCAAGTTCGTGAGAGCTTTAATCACTAATTTTCACATAACAAGTTTTATTTGGAAGGTAAACAAAAACATGAATATACTTGGAATAGCATAAGCTAGTAGGTAGGTATGGTGGACTCTTTGGAATAACTTGGTTTAAGGAGTTGGATGCATGAGTGGAACTCATATTTGGTTACGGAGGCTAGCAAAAGGCTGGGAGAGACAAACTAAGAGAGCGGTAATGGCCATAATCATGCAGAGCGACAAAACTGAAGGGAATATGCCCGAGAGGCAATAATAAAGTGGTTATTATCTTATTCCATGTTTATGATAAATGTTTATTTTGCATGCTATAATTGTATTGATCGGAAACGTCAATACATGTGTGTTTAATAAACAAAAAGGGTTCCTAGTAATGCCTCTCTTATAGACTAGCTTGTTGATTAACAAGATGATCAAGGTTTCCTGATCATGGACATTAGATGTTGTTAATAACAAGGTCACAACATTGGTGGAATGATGTGATGAACATTCATCCAAAGTATAGCATTACGATCAAAGTCATAATGTTTATATTGCTATAATATCATACGAAGTAATCTTAGTCCTTAGACCATGAGATCATGTTAATTGCTAACACGGGAAGAGTATCCTAATAACATCAAACGTCATACCTTAACAGGGTGACTATAAAGATGGGTTAAGTGCTACGAATGTATTATGTTGAGGCTCATGGATCAAGAGTGGAATTTGTCAATCTCGATGACGGATAGATATACTCTGGGCCCTCTCGGTGATTTCACATTAGGATAGCTTGCAAGCAAGTGATGTGATCACTAGAATGTTATATCACGGGAACGAGAAAAGAGTGCATGTCGGCAACGAGATCAAACTAGGTATGGAGATACCGATGATCGAATCTCAGACATGTAATATATCGCGAGACAAAGGGATTTAGTTACTAGCATTAAAGGTTCTCATGATTACAGAAGTCATTGTTGAATGTGTAGGAGTCAGTACGGATCTCCAAGTCCTGCTGCTGATTATTGATCGGAGAGGGGTCTTGATCATGTCTGCATTATTCGCGAACCGTAGGGTGACACACTTAAGAGTTACCGGACACCATTTTGGAGCACATATGTTTCAGACGAAAGAATTGCAAAGCGTAGGAATTGTTTCGATAGAAACCGGAAATTGTTTCGGGTGAAATTGCAGAAAGTGGTTCTACATGTGATATTGAAATATTGCAAGGGGTTATATGTGAATGTTTTTTAATTAAAGTAATTAACAAAATTCTGGATAAATTTAATAAAAGAGTTTTATTAAATGAGAGAGCATTAAACTTGGAGAATTTTAATGCATTTAAAGTAGGGACTTTAAAGGGGAATGTGAAGAGGCATTTTAATGTGGAGGGGTTACCACCACATGAATGGGGGAGGTGAGGAGTCACCCCCCATGCGCCGGCCATGACGGAGGGGCACCCCCCTCCTCCTATAAAAGGCCACCCTCTTCCTCCTTCTTCCTAACACCTCCTTGTGAAGGATCTCTCTCCCCCTCTAGAATTATCCTCCCATGGTCTCGGATTAGCGAGATACATGTTCACGGTGGCATTTCATCTGGAAGGAGTTGCTGCTTCTGCTGGATCGCTGGAGCGAGGAGGTGGAGGTTGTCCGGTGGCTTGAACATGTGTGCGAGTACGGATACGCTGCTGAGTTATTGCGGCGCTCGGACTTCCTCACGATCTTGAGATCGGCAAGTGTACGACTACATCAACCACGAGTTCCTACTCGTTAACAAAACTCGTTGTCTTCGAGGTTAAGTTCTCATTGGATGTATGTACACCCGTTTCTTTGTACCTAGTAGATAGGTCTTGGCGTGTAGTTCTCATCGTAGGAAATTTTTTGTTTTCTATGCTGCGGACCCAACAATGGTATCAGAGCCTGATCTATGCGTAGGTGCTTTGCACGGGTAGTACACATATGTTTATATGTGGGTGATGATGATCATGTTATTGCATCTTCTAGGTATTTTGGATATTGGTGGCATATTGGGATGAAGCGGCCCGGACCAACCTTACATGTCATCGTACATGAGACCGGTTCCACGACTGACATGCAACTTGTTTTGCATAAGTGGCTGGCGGGTGTCTGTCTCTCCTACTATAGTCAATATTTGATTTACAACGAGTTGCTAATAACTTGGTTATCCTCGTTGTGGTTCATGTTCATAGGTGATAACGGTTCTATCTCCGAAAGCCCTAAGCCACGTAAAACTTGCAATTGATAAATTAGAGGCGTCTAGTTTAGATCGTTGCTGGGCTAGTGTATTGATATGGTATTGTTGTAAGTAGATGTATGATAGATAATCTTACAACACATTCAACGTGTAAGTTCCATAGACCTTGGCCTTACACACAAAGGAATGATAGAGATCATACCATGATGCAAATGATACAGATCAAATGCATTGACCATATCCTCTCACTTTACACATTAGATGTTAGCATCTTATACTGCTAGTTTGGCACTTTTGGTAGCATTGTAAGATGATCCCTCATTTAGATATCAAGATAAAATGTGTTCTTCCTTGAGTATGCACCATTCTATGGATCGTGTTTCGAGACATCACGTGATGATCGGGTGTACTCGACTCTACGCTTTCATACAATGGGTCTAAGACAGTTTTACGCACACGAATACTAAGGTTCTTACTTGGCGAGCCTAGCATGTACAGACATGGCCTCGGAACACGGACCGAAAGTGTAACATCCCAAAACATTAATCCAAGCTTATCAAGATCCAAATCATCAAAATTAGCGTTAACAAAAACTTTTCCAAATTAAAAATGAAAGCATTCATGTGTATGTGCATTTAATTTAGGAATTGATTTGAATTGCCATGGTTCTGTGATTCCTTGGTTGTAAAATGTTTGTTTAGTAAATTAAACATCATCTAAATCTTTCCAGGGCAAATCCCAAAGAAAATCCAATCAAAAGCAATTAAAAAGGAGGAATGGTCATTTTAATCATTTTAATCCACTACACTACTTTGAGTGTTCCTAGCACTCACTTCTCAACAGAAATAATTCTAGGTCTTCACACCCCTTGATAGTACACATAATGGGGTACCAAGTCCCACCTTTTGATCTACTAAAAACATTCAAATACTTATTTTAAATGGCATGTGAAAATTGAATTCAATGCATATGCCTAGATCACCCCTATTTCAAAAACCATCAATTTGAGCTCCACTTTCAAAACCCATGCAACCAGAGACTACCTAGCATCAGTGGAGATCACTCAAAATTTTTGAAACCAAAATTCAAACTTTGAGCTCTTGCGGCCATTTCATCAAACAGGTGGCAGGCACAAATCTGGCCAAATTCAAAACACTATAGTGAGCAGTGATCTTGGTCACCATTTGGGCCTAACTCGGTCCCCTTGTCCCCCCAGTGCACCCCCTACCCTTTGCTAGCCCGGCCAAGCCCTGTGCACACGACCAAATGGTCATGGCCATTAAGGCCAAGCACCTTGAGCACCCTCACCAGCGACAGCGCGCCACAGCAGCCGCCAGCCTCGCCCACCATGTCCAGCACGTCGCCCGTGGTCAACCTCCACCGTCCAACGAGCCCTAGCCCAAGGACAACGACCAGAACAACCAGGAACCGCCGCGCCCGGAGCCTGTCGACCATGCCGACGCCGCCCGCAGAGCGCGCCCTGTCCCCGCGTTGCCAGACCTCGCCTAGCTCCAGCCGCCCGTCTACGCGATCCCCACTGGCCTAGCAAGCTAACAGACATGCCCAATCCCCCGACCGTACCCCGTAGTCACCGGCCGCCATGAAACTCGATGTCGGTAGAGACTTAGTGCGTACCGCGCTCTTCCCTGTCCCTGACCGCAAACCACTGCACCAGCACCACCGTGACACTCGCCAGGGCACCGCCCACCGTCCTAGCGCACCGCCCACGCCTCTAGCTCGTTGTGTTGTCGTCACCGGCGAGCATCGCCCATGCTTCTCTGCCGCTTAGTCGACCCTATATAAAGAGGCCACCCTAGCCTCATTTCTCCACACTCACTCACTTCCCACCTCTCACTGAAGCTCACCCACCTATCGCCGACGCTGCTCGAGCTCTGACTCGCCGGAATTAGAGCCGAAGCAGCCGCGGCAGGTGGAGAAGGGCGCCTATGATTTAGGGCACCCCAAGATCCGCCGCAACCGTGCCTCGCCTCGCCGTCGTCTACCAGCCCATTTGCCCGGCTCACCGACCTTGCTGGAGCCCTCGTACACCCGAATCGACCCCCACCGCCGCGTCTAGGTCAGACTCTTGCCGGAGTAATCCGTCGTCGACGATGACTCTCCACTGTTAGATCCCCTTTTAATCGTGCGGCCTAGGATGCTAGATACCGTTTTGGTGTTTTTGTGCCGCTGACCGGTGGAGCCCGCATGTCAGGAAGCCCATTGCGCGCACTGTGCATAGCTAGGCCGGCCCAGTTAGTTCCCGCGCAAGTTAGAGATTCAAATCTAGTTTTTTCTATTTAGAGTTAATCTTATTTCTGTCCACTAGTTTAAAAATCAATTCTAGGAGTTTGACAAATCCAAATTGCATGAAACCAATTTTTCCTGAAAGGTATTGAAATGATCTATCCAAGCCCGTTGGATTTAATTCAATTAGAGTTATAGATCTCTCATAGTAAAAATAATAAAACAGAAGTATTTGCTACTTGCAATATTTTTATAAAATCAACCAAGATAGGTTTTGAGTTGATTCCAAATCTCAAAAATCACATTTCATCAGACATATGTGAATATGTAATAATATTAATGTTTACATGCAGTGACTTTGGACTAGTACCAAAATAATGCTATATAGGCATTTCTAGTCACTTTAAATCATTAAATATTCAAGTTAAACCAAAGTAATCATGATCCAACCCTTAAATCACATTCCCACATGTTAGAATATGTGGTGATGACAGGTGTCCACATTATCCAATATTTTAAGTGGTGAATATTAAATCTTAGTTAATTTTCAGTGAGTAAAAAGTACTTTTCTAAATTAAAAAGAGTGAAACTATTAAATCAAACTTGTGGTGCTTAAGATGATAATAGATCATCAAATGTGTGTTTTAGAATACTAATTAGACTAGTTAAGTACTGTTTGGTGATTGTGTACTCCGTATGTATTTATAGATGATAGTACCGACCAAGCTTTCGAGGAGGAGGAGTTCTACCAAGAAGAAGAAGAAGAAGAAATCTTCAACCACTTCACTTCACAAGGCAAGCCACCATGAACAATGCAAGACAACACTTGCAAGTATAATGCTTAGCAAGCTAGGATTAAACTAGATGGTTTAGCAAAGATGCTTTAGGCATGCTTTGGTCACACTACCTTGACTATTAGTACCCCAAGTCTTGTTTACCAGCTTTACTTCCTTTACTTTACACAAAGTTCTTTACTTGTTTTGAAGGTAGCATCAAAAGTATAAAACTTGACCTATTTAGAAACCCTTTAGATGTCATTCTATGGCATGAGATTGAACCCATCTTTTAAACCTTAGTGAACACTCTTAACTTAGTAGTTTAGAGTAGATCAAAAACTTGAGTCACTTTAGATGGGAACACTTGGTGAAAATGAATTATGAAAACCTTGGAATGATGAGTCATTCTAATGAGATTTTTTGACATGTGTTGAGAAACACAAATGGTTTATGATGGTGAAAATGTTGAGGCATGAGCCTTAACCCTTTTATAAAAACTAATGGTTGGATTCGGATGCGATACCATTCCAAATTTACCATACAACCACACTACCTAAATTGGGTAAGGCTTAGCTGGAAATTTGTATGCATTAGTATTAGTTCCCTCGCGGGAGAGGCTTGAGCTGTGGCTACCTCTCAATGTTGTCCACCTATGCAATGCCCAAGATGAGTGATGGTCATGGTTGGGAGGCCATGCTCATAGGGGAGGTGCTTATACTAGGGTGTGTAAAGCGAAGGTTATGTTTGATTATCTGCATACTAAGTATGATGATTCAGGGTTATCCCTGATAGATGTATCGAATCTTGTGGTGAAAGTGTACCACCTCTGTAGAGTGTCAAACTATTCGAATAGCCGCGTCCGCGGTTATGGACAGTTGGAATGGCCATACTGTTTCGTTGTCAGATGTTTTCCAAACAACTTATGAAATGAATGATGAATTTTGAATTGACCACAACAGGGTTGTGTTTGTGACAATATCTTACCAACTTAAGTGATTCTAGAACTTTATCTTATCTTTCTTTGCTTCAGAACTCAGCTTAGGTCTCAAACTTAACTTTACAGTTAAACTTAGATTTATCACTTTAACTTAGAACTATATTACTTGTTAGAGGTAGTTTGCTAGTACTTAAAGAGTACTCATGGTTTTTGTCCCTGGCTATTCTCATGGCCAGACTATGAAGGAGACTATCAAGATGATGGCCAATAGGACGGCTATGATAACTAGGACTATCTGCCTTCATCAGCATTGCCTGTGCCCCTGAAGATGGACCCCACCACTACGCTTATCTTTTAATTCCGCTGCTTGTTGTATTAAGACTGGATCATGAGATCCTTATTTGTGTAAAACCTTATGTATGGTTTGTAATGGATGATGTACTGTGATATCCAGTCCGTTATGTCTCGCAAAAATGGTAATCATGGGATTGCGAGGTATGGCATAACGGGCATCTGGGATTAAAAATCCGGGTGTTGATAAGTTGGTATCAGAGCCATCCTGACCATAGAAGACCCTAGTTAGAATGGACGTCTAAACAAAAACTTAGTTTCAAAACCAAAGTGAGTATTTATGAAAAACTATCTCCTCTCTTATCCTTGTGGATTCATTCTTTCTCAAAAATTCATGTTCCCCAAAATTCTTACATTACTACTTAAAATTTTGACACACTTGATCACTTCACTAACTTCCTCATCCTAAATTCTTGTAGATGGAGTCTCAGTTCAGCAAGTTCTACCAGTTGGGAAACGGAGGTCAGCAGATCTTCGAGAGGGATCTGGATTCACTGTCGGAGTTACTGGGACGCCCACATCCGGAGTTTCTTGGAGCTCAACTTCTAGGACCCCAGGAGGAGACCTACAGTGGCTAGTCACCGCGGATCTTAGAGGAAGCATCGAAGCACCAACTTCTGGGAGAATTCAGTTCTCCATGAGAGAGAACAACTGGCTAGATGGATTAGCCAGGGCAATGCATGAATCTCTCACACGTCTATGTGCCCTCAGCATCAACCAAATCAAAGGAACCCGTTTTGCCCACTATGCAAGACGTGACTTCATGGGAATGTCGTTGGTGACGCCAAGTCATCCAGCACTGAAGCGCCAAGTGGAGAACCTTGACTTCCTGTTGTATGACCGTCAGAAGGAGCTGGAAAATGCCAGAGAGTTAGCCAACCAGAACCATGCCATTGCCGACCAGAAGGCCCAGACTTTCGCACTGCTCGTCCAGGATCACTAGTCTCTTCGCCGCCAGCGTGCAAAGAAGGATCGCACCATTGCCCAACTTCGCAAGAAGGTGGCCGACCTCGAGAAGACAGTCAAGGAGCAGGCAGCCCAGCTTGTAGCAAAAGAAGAAGAAGATGAGGGTGAATACATCCAGGGAGACATGGATTCTTACCTCAGCAATGATGATGACTTTCTGGCGGAGGATGCTGTGGACTTCTACACTGACGATGAGGACTCCGACTTCATCGACGATGAGTAGATGCACTAGGGCACTGTCGTAGCATGAGATGTATCGGTCCCAATGTATCGTAGTTTGCAGAATGGTTCTTCAAACCATCTGTTTTCCTTTGTTTGTTGTGGTGTGTGTTGTACCGTGTGCTTGTTTGCATGAATGAAAATGAAGTTAGTTCAAAAACCTGAGTCTAACTCAAAGTTTTAGCTTTGAAAACCCCAAAACCATGAACCTTAGAATTTCCCTCTTACCCCTATATCCATCTCAATCTTCAGATGACTCTTGGAAACCAAGGAGGAAGCAACTCGTCGCAAGACCCAATGCTGCAGATCTTGCAGAATCTCATCGCAGACCGTGAAGCAAGCAGGGCAGAACGCCAAGCCAACTTAGCAACACTACAGCTGATCGCCCAGATGGCTCTCAACAACCAAGGGCATGGAAATCAGGATCATCAAGGATCCAAGCTGAAGAACTTCCAGAATACCAATCCCCCAATCTTTAGCACCTCTGAAAACCCACTAGATGCTGATGACTGGTTACAGACCCTGGAAAACAACTTAGAAGTTGCAAGAGTTGATGAAAATGAGAAAGTTCTCTTCGCCACCCACTACCTGGCAGGAGATGCAAGAGCTTGGTGGAACAGTATCCGCCTAATGAACCATGGTCAAGTTATGACATGGGAAGCATTCAAAGTCATGTTAAGATGCACCCACGTGCCGCAAGGTCTAGTCAACAGGATGAGAGATGAATTCCGCGAATTGAATCAAGGAAGAATGACTATGGTGGGGTACCGTGACAAATTCCTGTCACTTGCTAGATATGCACCTGATGAGATCAACACGGAGGCCAAGAAGAAGGAGAGATTCCTGAACGGACTGCATGATGAGATGCAGACAGTCCTCGTCTACATCCGTTTCGAGGATCTCGAAGAGCTAGTCGAGTCTGCCATTCAGATGGAAGGGAAGATTAACCAGGCAAACGACAACCACAAGCGTCGTATGATGCAGTAGTCTGGATCCAGCACTCACCCGAAGTACCGTCCCAACCCTTCATCGGGATATGCACCAAGGAACAACCGACCCCCAACGTCTCGCCCAAGCTACCCCAACCGTAGCGGAGGCAATGGGAAGCCCGGAGGAAACAATCACAACTCTGGCAATGCCAACAATTTCAACCATGCACCTCCCAAGAGCAACAACAACAACAACACTGCAAACAGAACTGGCAGCAATGTTGTGCCTGTCGCAGTCAAGGACAAGTCCCAGATCACTTGTTTTGAGTGTGGAGTGAAGGGTCACTACTCCAATGAGTGTCCCAAGAAGACTGCAGCCAATGCCAATGTGAATGCCCCAGCTCAGCAGCAGCGTCGTGTTCACCCAGGAAGAAGATTTGCCCCAAGGAACCCTCACAACCGCAATGCCCGTCTTTTCCACATGAACTCAGAAGAAGCCCAGGAAGCGCCAGATGTAGTGCTGGGTATGTTTTCTATCAACTCAGTTTTAGCAAGAGTATTGTTTGATTCTGGAGCATCGCATTCATTTATCACCGAACAATTTGCATGCACTAATAAGATTCACCCAACCAACCTGAAGCATGTCATGATAGTTCAAATCCCCGGCTCAACAACCAAAGCTAGAAAAATTTGCAAAGTTGTGCCTATCAGAATACATGGGATAGATTTTTATGCCAACCTAATTGTACTTGGAACTAAAGGTTTGGAAGTAGTACTAGGTATGGACTGGATGTCCAGGCATAAAGGACTGATAGACTGTGCTAAGAAAGCCATCACCATGACAAGTAGCTCTAGAGTAACAGTAGAGCATATCTCTGAAACCGTACCCCGTCAATTCAAGTACAACAAGAGTTAGCCCTGCCCACCATTGACCAAGTCAGAGTAGTCTGTGAATACCCCGACGTATTCCTAGATGAATTACCAGGTATGCCCTCGAATAGGGATATTGAGTTCATTATCGAACTAATCCCCGGAACCGGACCTATAGCCCAAAGACCCTATATCATGAACCCCTCAGAGTTAGTAGAACTGAAGAAGCAGTTAGATGCCATGTTAGCAACAGGCTTGATTCAACCAAGCATATCGCCATGGAGATCACCAATGTTATTCGTCGACAAGAAAGATGGAGTCAACCGTCTGTGCACAGATTACAGAAAGTTGAATGACGTCACTGTCAAGAACAAGTACCCCTTGCCAACGACAGAGGATCTATTTGATTAGTTGACTGGAGCTCAGGTATTCTCAAAGATTGATCTTAGGACTGGTTATCACCAACTTAAGATTCATGCAACGGATATTCCGAAGACCGCCTTTACTACTTGCTATGGTTTATACGAGTATACGGTTATGTCTTTTGGATTAACCAATGCCCCTGCTTATTTCATGAATATCATGAATAAGATCTTTATGAATTTCCTAGATAAGTTTGTAGTTGTGTTTACCGATGACATCCTTATCTACTCCAAGTCAGGAGAAGAGCATGAGCAACATCTGAGAGTTATCCTAGAAACCCTGAGAGAGCATCAGTTATATGCCAAGTTCAGCAAGTGTGAGTTTTGGCTAATGGAAGTAGGATTTCTAGGACATATTGTGTCTGCCGGAGGAGTCCCTGTTGATCCCGCCAAGATCAAAGATGTCGAAGAATGGGAAGCCCAACCACTCAAACCCAAGTCCGTGCATTTCTCGGATTAGCGGGATATTACCGCAAGTTCGTAGAAGGATTCTCAAGCATAGCCCGACCAATGACCCAATTGTTGAAGAAGGACAAGAAGTTTGAATGGACAGACAAATGTGAAGCTAGTTTTCAGGAGATGAAGAAGATATTGATATCAACTCCAATATTAATCATGCCAGACATCAGGAAGCCGTTTGATGTGTATTGTGACGCATCCAAGATTGGTCTAGGATGTGTATTAATGCAAGAAGGCAAAGTCATCGCGTATCTGTCTTGACAACTGAAGCAGCATGAGCAGAACTATCCGGCCCATGATCTTGAGCTAGCAGCTGTGGTTCTAGCATTGAAGACATGGCGTTATTATTTGATGGGTAATCACTGTGAGATTTACTCAGATCACAAGAGTTTAAAATACATCTTCACTCAGAAAGAGCTGAATATGAGCAAAGGAGATGGATAGAGTTAATCAAGGATTATGACCTTGACATTCACTATCACCCCGGCAAAGCCAATGTGGTAGCGGATGCTCTTAGCAGATTGCCATGTAGGCTAAACACCATGATCAAGGAGAAGCAACCAAGTTTGTACGAAGAGTTGGAGCAGTTCAGGGCTGAATTAGTTAGCAAAGGATTCTTAGCTATCCTTGAACTTCAACCCACTTTGATTAGCCAAATCAAGGAAGCCCAGAAGGGGAATGAAAGTATCGATGGAATCAAACGTCGTATTGGTACAGGAAAGGTACCTGGATTCACTGAAGACGAAGATGGTGTAATGTGGTACAAAGGACGTATCTGTGTGCCAGCAGATTCGGAGCTGAAGCAGGTCATCATGAAAGAAGCTCATGATAATCTTTATTCTATCCACCCCGAAGGAATGAAGATGTATCAGGATTTGAAGGAACAATTTTTGTGGCACAAGATGAAGAGAGAAATCGGAAGCTACATCGCCAAGTGTGACATCTGTCAAAGAGTCAAAGCAGAGCATCAGAGACCTGCAGGACTGTTGCAACCATTGGAGATTCCGGAATGGAAATGGGATTCCGTCAGAATGGACTTTATCACCGGTTTGCCTACTTCTAGTAGGGGAAATGACTCAATCTGGGTCATAGTTGATCGACTGTCCAAGGTAGCCCACTTCATACCTGTCAAGAAAACTTACCAGAGTGCAAAGTTAGCAGAGCTGTACATTGCTACGATTGTTAGTCTGCATGGAACCCCCAAGACCATAGTATCAGATCGATGAACCCAGTTTACCTCAAGGTTTTGGCAGAATGTCCAAGAAGGATTAGGAAACAAGTTGAACTTCAGCATCGAGTATCATTCGCAAACTGATGGACAGACTGAGAGAGTCAACCAGATCTTAGAGGCTATGCTTAGAGCTTGTGTGTTGGAATACGGATCAAAATGGGAAGACTGCCTTTCTTTCGCAGATTTCTCATATAACAACAGTTATCAAGCTAGTTTGCAGATGGCACCATTTGAATTCCTATACGGCAGAAAGTTTCACACCCCTTTAAATTGGTCGCAAGTAGGAGAGAGTCAGATCTTTGGACCCGACATTCTCCGGCAAGTAGAAGAGAAAGTTCACAAAGTCCGTGAGCACCTCAAGACCGCCCAATCCAGACATAAGAGTTATGCTGACAAGAGAAGGAGAGACCTGACTTTCAATGTCGGAGATTTTGTATATCTTAAGATTTCGCCATTGAAAGGAACTCAATGCTTTAGTTTGAAAGGAAAGTTAGCCCCTAGATATATCGGACCTTTCAAGATTCTGAACTGTTGAGGAGAAGTATCGTATCAACTGGAACTGCCTGAAGAGATGTCAGCCATCCACAATGTGTTCCATATCTCGTTACTTTGCAAATGCTTGGAAGTGCCTGAGAAGACTGAAGTTTTCAAGAACATCGATCACAGAGCTGTTGAGATCAACAATGACCTGACCTATCGGGAAGTGCCCATCCGTATCTTAGAATAAGCCTACAGGACCACCAGAACCAGGAGCATCAAGTTTCTCAAGATTCAGTGAACCATACCGAGGAGGAAGCCACTTGGGAGCGCGAAGATTATATTAGGACAGAGTTCCCAGATCTTTTTAGTTCCTAGTTTTCTTTGTAAATCTCGAGACGAGATTTTGTTTAAGGGGGGAAGGTTTGTAACATCCCAAAACATTAATCCAAGCTTATCAAGATCCAAATCATCAAAATTACGATTAACAAAAACTTTTCAGAATTAAAAATGAAAGCATTCATGTGTATGTGCATTTAATTTAGGAATTGATTTGAATTGCCATGGTTTTGTGATTCCTTGGTTGTAAAATGTTTGTTTAGTAAATTAAACATCATCTAAATCTTTCCCAAGCAAATCCCAAAGAAAATCCAATCAAAAGCAATTAAAAAGGAGGAATGGTCATTTTGATCATTTTAATCCACTACACTACTTTGAGTGTTCCTAGCACTCACTTCTCAACAGAAATAATTCTAGGTCTTTAGACCCCTTGATAGTACACATAATGAGGTACCAAGGCCCACCTTTTGATCTGCTAAAAACATTAAAATACTTATTTTAAATGGCATGTGAAAATTGAATTCAATGCATATGCCTAGATCACCCCTATTTCAAAAACCATCAATTTGAGCTCCACTTTCAAAACCCTTGCAACCAGAGACTACCTAGCATCAGTGGAGATCACTAAAAAATTTTGAAACCAAAATTCAAACTTTGAGCTCTTGCGGCCATTTCATCAAACAGGTGGTAGTCACAAATCTGGCCAAATTCAAAACACTATAGTGAGCAGTGATCTTGGTCACCATTTGGGCCTAACTCGGTCCCCTTGTCCCCCCCAGTGCACCCCCTACCCTTTGCTAGCCCGGCCAAGCCCTGTGCACACGACCAAATGGTCATGGCCATTAAGGCCGAGCACCTTGAGCACCCTCACCGGCGACATCGCGCCACAGGAGCCGCCAGCCTCGCCCACCATGTCCAGCACGTCGCCCGTGGTCCACCTCCACCGTCCAACCAGCCCCAGCCCAAGGACAACAACCAGAACGGCCAGGAACCGCTGCACCTGGAGCCTGTCGACCATGCCGACGCCGCCCACAGAACGCGCCCTGTCCCCGCGTAGCCAGACCTCGCCTAGCTCCAGCCGCCCGTCTACGCAATCCCCACCAGCCTAGCAAGCTAACAGACATGCCCAATCCCCCGACCGTACCCCATAGTCCGGCCGCCATGAAACTCGCCGTCGGTAGACCCTTAGTGCGCGCCGCGCTCTTCACTGTCCCCGACCGCAAACCACTGTACCAGCACCACCGTAACACTCGCTAGGGCACCGCCCACTGTCCTAGCGCACCGCCCATGCCTCTAGCTCGTTGTGTCGTGGTCACCGGCGAGCACCGCCCATGCTTCTCTGCCGCTCAGTCGACCCTATATAAAGAGGCCACCCCAGCCTCATTTATCCACACTCACTCACTCCCCACCTCTCACTGAACCTCACCCACCTATCGCCGACACTGCTCGAGCTCTACCTCGCCGGAATTGGAGCCGAAGACGCCGCAGTAGGAGGTGAAGGGCGCCTGCAATTTAGGGCACCCCAAGCTCCACCGCAACCGCGCCTCGCCTCGCTGTCGTCTACCAGCCCGTTTTCCCGCCTCACCGACCTTGCTGGAGCCCTGGTACGCTCCCAATCGACCCCCACCACCGCATCTAGGTCAGACTCTCGCCGGAGTAATCCGTTGTCGATGATGACTCTCCACCGTTAGATCCCCTTTTAATTGTGCGTCCTAGGATGCTAGATACCGTTTCGGTGTTTTTGTGCCACTGACCGGTGGAGCCCGCATGTTAGGCAGCCCGTTGCGCGCACTGTGCATAGATGGGCCGGCCTAATTAGTTCCCGCGCAAGTTAGAGATTCAAATCTAGTTTTTTCTATTTAGAGTTAATCTTCTTTCTGTCCACTAGTTTAAAAATCAATTCTGGGAGTTTGACAAATCCAAATTGCATGAAACCAATTTTTCCTGAAAGGTATTGAAATGATCTATCCAAGCCCGTTGGATTTAATTCAACTAGAAATATAGATCTCTCCTACTAAAAAATAACAAAACCGAAGTATTTGCAACTTGCAACATTTTTATAAAATCAACCAAGATAGGTTTTGAGTTGATTCCAACTCTCAAAAATCACATTTCATCATACCTATCTTAATATTTAATAATATTAATGTTTACATGCAGTGACTTTGGAGTAGTACCAAAATAATGCTATATAGGCATTTCTAGTCACTTTAAATCATTAAATATTCAACTTAAACCAAAGTAATGATGATCCAACCCTTAAATCACATTCCCACATGTTAGAATATGTGGTGATGACATGTGTCCACATGATCCAATATTTTAAGTGGTGAGTTAATTTTGAATGAGTAGAAATTAATTTTCTAAATTAAAAAGAGTGAAACTATTAAATCAAACTTGTGGTGCTTAAGATGATAATAGATCATCAAATGTGTGTTTTAGAATACTAATTAGACTAGTTAAGTATTGTTTGGTGATTGTGTACTCCGTATGTATTTATAGACGATAGTACCGACCAAGCTTTCGAGGAGGAGGAGTTCTACCAAGAAGAAGAAGAAGAAAACTTCAACCACTACACTTCACAAGGCAAGCCACCATGAACAATGCAAGCAAACACTTGCAAGTATAATGCTTAGCAAGCTAGGATTAAACTAGATGGTTTAGCAAAGATGATTTAGTCATGCTTTGGTCACACTACTTTGACTATTAGTACCCCAAGTCCTCTCGTGGGAGAGGTTTGATCTGAGGCTACCTCTCAATGTTGTCCACCTATGAAGTGCCCAAGATGACAGATGGTCATGGTTGGGAGGCCATGCTCATAGGAGAGGTGCTTATACTAGGGTGTGTAAAGGAAAGGTTATGTTTGATTATCTGCATACTAAGTATGATGATTCAGGGTTATCCCTGACAGATGTATCGAATCTTGTGGTGAAAGTGTACCACCTCTACAGAGTGTCAAACTATTCGAATAGTCGCGTCCGCGGTTATGGACAGTTGGAATGGCCATACTGTTTCATTGTCAGATGTTTTCCAAAGAACTTATGAAATGAATGATGAATTTTGACTTGACCACAACAGGGTTGTGTTTCTGACAATAGCTTCCCAACTTAAGTGATTCTAGAACTTTATCTTATCTTTCTTTGCTTCAGAACTCAGCTTAGGTTTCAAACTTAACTTTACAGTTAAACTTAGATTTATCACTTTAACATAGAACTATATTACTTTTTAGAGGTAGTTTGCGAGTACTTAAAGAGTACTCATGGCTTTTGTCCCTGGTTATTCTCATGGCCAGACTATGAAGGAGACTATCAATATGATGGCCAACAGGACGGCTATGATAACTAGGACTATCTGCCTTCGTCAGCATTGCCTATGCCCCTGAAGATGGACCCCACCGCTACGCTTATCTTTTAATTCCGTTGCTTGTTGTATTAAGACTGGATCATGAGATCCTTATTTGTGTAAAACCTTATGTATGAGTTGTAATGGATGATGTACTGTGATATCCAATCCGTTATGTCTCGCAAAAATGGTAATCCTGGGATTGCGAGGTATGGCATCACGGGCATCTGGGATTGAAAATCCGGGTGTTGATAGAAAGGTTAAGCATGAGTCATATAGTTGATATGATGCCCATATTGATGCTCGCCTTTGAAGCTACACCGACTCACGTGATGATCGGACTTGGTGTAGTGGATTTGGTTCATGTAATCACCAAAAAGGCACGAGGGATGTCCTTTTTGAGTGGGAGTTCATTTCTAATTTGGATTAGTCGAATTCAATTTATCATACACTAAATCAAAGTGAATTTGCATAATTTGTTGTAGTCATTGGCATCTGTTCACTACCTTATTCTTAGTTTTAATTGAGATAATAGAACTATAGAATTCTGGATATTTACTTTACGAACTGGTATCATATTGTTTTGAATGTCAATTTAAAGTTTATAAGTCCTATTGCAAACTTTCAGCAAACTATGTTTTCTCCGTGAAGTTTAATAAGTAGTATTAAATCAAGAGTAAGAATTCCAATGTTAGTATCTAAAGTATCATGTCTGCCTCCATGATTCTTGATATTCAAAATTTGTTTTAATATCGAGGTTATCTAGGAGCTGAAATAATTGTTTCAGAAACCATCATGTGTGAAATATATTGTGATATCTGAAACAAAGTTGTTGGTTGCATTATGATAGAGTATAATTTAGCAAAATACATGTTCTCATATTGTATGAGAATTTGTGAAGGATGGAGATGCTAGGCATCCGAATCTCCCAAAAGGTTTTGGAACTAACATTATACTCGAGATTCTTCCTTATAGGCTATAGTAGCTTGATCATGAAAGTTGTCATGATAAGGGTGAATAGAACATGTAAGTAAAATGTTTACTACACTAAAAGATTACTAAAGAATGGATTTTTTGAAAGAATACCAAACATTTGATGATGGTGATCCACTTCAAAGTGCAAGTCCAAAGGTATTAGTATTTGACTATGTACGCTTTGTACTATGTGTCATGTGAATGACACCACTATTGATGTTGATAGATTCTTTTAAAAGAAAAGGAATTGTTGAAAGAGAATCTATAAAATATTTGGAAGAAAAGAAAAGGTTGGATATGTCCAACTTAGGTATATAGAAGATATACATGTTATGGCTGTATTCCTTGCTTGTTAAACAATGTGGTTTTCAGATATTGGATACCGGTATTGCACACCGAATTGGTTGGTATGAAGTGTCATACAGGACAATGCAATTCATGAACTACAATGGCCTAAGTAACTATCAAGAGAATAAGTGATGATGTTCATCGAAAACAAATAAAGTGTTATTGTGTTTTTCGTTGTCGTCAAACCTAGCCTTCAAGATTTTTTTTAATAATTGTTATTTTGTTCCGGTATTACGAGAACAATGGTTGTTCAAATAATTACCGTATTCCATAAAGGATGGATGAACTTTTACAAGTCTAGTGGCAGAAATCACATCCATAAACACTATTGCTAAAATGTCGCAAGACAAATGATTGAAAGATCACTTATGAAGTGACATCGCTGTTTAAATTATATTGGAAAGAAACCATGAAGAAACTCCATGTTGATGGAATTTTGGAGTCTTTGATTTTGATCAATTGACGCATGTGAGACTTTCCTCGAGATAATTGAAACGCCCTCCATAGGCCAGAGAGGAACGGATGACTAGCTTATTGGAAATTGTGCATGCTGATGTGCATAGTCCATTATGTGTAGCCATATGCGATGGATCTTTTTGCTTCATATGCTTTCTCCGAAAATTTGAGTGAATATATCTGTATATTTACTTAATAAGGAAGAAGTATGAAACATTTTAAAATTGTTCAAATACTTTCAAGATGAAGTGGAAAATCATTATAATAAGAAAATAAAGAGTTTATGATTCGATCATAAAGGAAGATATTTGAGTTACATGTTTAGCAAAAACACATAAGATTTGAGGAATTGTTCCATGATTTGTGTTTTCCTGATAAACCATAGGAGTATGGCATATTCGAGAGATGAAATCAAACCATGTTTGACATGGTAAGATCAAAGGTGTCATTTATAAAACAACCATTATGTTTTAAGGATTGAAGCTTTAGAGACTATCGCTTTTACACTGAAAAGAGCTCCATCGTGATCTGTTGAAATGACACCATATAAGTTATGGTTTGGGATAAAACACGAATTGTCTTTTCTTAAATTTTGGTATGCCATGCATAAGTAAAATGTTTACAACCAAAGTCGGATAAGCACGTCTTTGTAGGTTATCCCAAAGAATTTGTTGGGAATTTCTCCATAACACCGAGGACAAAAGAGTTTGTTACTTGAAACATCATGTTTCTTGAGAAGGAATTTTTTGTGAAAAGTTAAGTGGGAGGACAATAGAACTTTGATAAGGTTGTTGAACCATAGCTATATGTGCTAAGTAGCGCAGCGCCGAAAAGTGTCCCGGTGGCGGCCACAATGCTCATGGCTCCCGTGATTACAATGGGTGTGATCTCAGAGATTAGAGTTCCTATTGAACCGTGTGGGTCGGTAAGAATCAAATAGTGTGATTTGATAAGCAAGTCATTATTGTTTTGACAATGATGAACCGACTGCATGCAAAGAAGCGATGATGGGCCCTGACTCCATAAAATGACTAGAAGTCATAGAATCTGTGATAGTATCCATACATGAGAAATCAAGTTTCTGAACTTGGAAGACCCTCCGGAAAGGTGTGAAGCCTATCGGTTGTGTTTGGATCTATAAAGAAATAGACATGGATGTTTAACATCTATGAAATAGTCGACATGTCGGAAAGAAGTTTACGACAATGTTCAAGGAGTTGACTATGACAAGATTTAATCTTTCATAGCGATATTTAGTCTTGACGGATTAATGTAGCAACCACTACATATAATTTGATGTATGGTAGTTGAACAAGCAAAACAATGTTCTTCTAATAGAATTGTTACCTAGGACGTGTACAAGACACGGTCCGAAGGGTTTTGTTAATTCAAAAGGTGCTAAAAGGGCATGCAAACTTCAATAGTTGAAGTAAGTATAGCGGAGTTGGAATCTTCACCATGATGAAACTGTTAAAAGAGTTTAAATTCATCGGAGATGATGAAGATGCTAGTATTTGCAAGAAATTAAGTGGGAGAGCTGAGACATATTTCTAATACATTATGTAGAGGACAATATTGTTGATTGGAAATGATGTATCTTGTATTGAGACAAGTTAAGAATTTCATTAAAATAAGATTTCGATGAAAGACTTGGGCAAAACTGGAATATTTGGCATCAATATCTATATGGATAGATTAAGGCGCTAATATGGTTGTACCAGACATACATATATGAGATATTGAAAGGGTTCAATATGGAAACAACAAGAAAGGTTCTTGCTGCATGGAAAGAATTGTATCAAGATTCGAGTGTTTCAACACTTGGTGGGTAAAATCAGATGAAGATTTTGATCGATTATACCATGATATGTATATATCCAAAATGTCCTATGCTCTAAATGTTATGAGCACATACCAGAATGATTCATAAGATGATCATTGGAAAATAGTAAAGATATTCTTATGAGCTTTGGAAGAACTAAGAATATATCATGTATAAGTGACAAATAGTTAAAGGTAATTCATTGTAAAGTGTTGCATTGATACTAGTTTTGTCACAATATACAAATTAAATTTATCTCAATTTAGACTATGGGTGGCACTATGTAATGGAAAGGATGTTCCATGGTGGATTTGGATGAGTTCCAAAGTTGAGACATTATGACGGATACTACAACAAAAGTCTAAGTATATAACTGCTATAGTAGCAGCAAAGGAGGGCATTTGTGTTAAGTAGTTGGTTATCAAACTAGGTGTGGTTCAAAGTGGGCTAATACTATGAAGATATATTGTGTGACAATAATATCAACATATTTTAACCCGAACGAACTAAAGGTCTCACCAAAGGACCAAATTTATACAATGCCATCTCATTTGAGAATGAGTGATGCGTAGGGATGCAAAGACATGCAAATACACACGGACCTGAAACTGTCAGATCCGGAGATTATGTTAACCACTAGCAATAGTGTATATGCTACACCAGAAAGCCATAGGTGTTCAATACGCAAAGTTTTTCAAACTAGATTATTGACTCTAGTGCAAGTGGGAGACTGAAGGGAATATGCCCGAGAGGCAATAATAAAGTGGTTATTATCTTACTACATGTTTATGATAAATTTTTATTTTGTTGTCTATAATTGTATTGATTGGAAACGTCAATACATGTGTGTTTAATAAACAAAAAGGGTTCCTAGTTATGCCTCTGAAAGAACATTTTATGGTTTCCTTTGTTTTGGTGTTAGATAAAAATACTATGGATACTTTTCATGTGTGCTAGGTGTGCAGGAAGTTTTGAGGGGCGCCGGATAATCCGCCCCTCCAAGGGCCGGATAATCTGGCCTACCTCATCTCTCAAGGAAGCCAAGGTGCGTCGCTCTGTGTCCAGTCGGATTTTCTCCCGGAAAATCCGAACTAGGGTAGTTTTTCCTCCCCAGGCCGGATAATCTAGGTTTCGAAAGGGCCGGATAATGCGGCCCCTATTTTCGAGCAAGAGGAGCCAAGGCGCGTCGCTCGGTATCCGGTCGGATTATCTCTCGGAAAATCCGAACTGGGGCGGTTTTTCTTCCCAGGCCGGATAATCCGGCCTTCGCATAGGACCGGATAATCCGGCCCCCAGAAGATGATCAAGGGCAAGCTCGGCACGTCTCACTGTGAGGGGGCAGATTTTCTGCCGGAGATTCCGAGTCTGGGGCGGAGTTTCCCCAGACTGGATAATCTGGCCCCCACTTGGGCCCCCAAAGTGTGCAACGGCTGGTTTTTGGAAGGGGGTATAAGTACCCCTTCTTCCCCAATGTCCAGAACTCTTGATTCACTCGAATTTGACCAGACCTTGTGCAAGAGCTCTAAATCTCGATCTCCCACTTCAACCACCCGAAGGTCTTGATCTTTGGTGGAATTGAAGGAGGAGAAGTTCATCATCAACATCAAGAATCAAGCGCTTCAACTCCTCTCCATTCACTTGGAGAAATCCATGATCTAGTATTCTTGTTAATACCTAGATCTTGTTATTGTATTTGACAACTTTGTTCTTGTGGCAGCTTGTTGTCATTTCGGGAGCCTCCAAGTTGTTGTGGAGTTGTTGCCCCGCTAGTTGTGTAAAGGCGCTGGTGCCCTCCTCGAAGGGTACCTATAGTGGAAGGTGGATCAGGCCTGTTGTGGCGAGATCCATCGGAGAACAGGGTGAGGCCTTTTGTGGCGTGGTGGTCTTAGTACCGCCCACCCCTCCAACGCAGACGTACTTCCCTTAACAAGGAAGGAACTGCGGTCAAACAAATCCTGTGTCTCCGCGTGCTGCACTTCGGTTCACTTGTTCCTCTTCCACTCACTCTTTACTCGCTAGTAGATAGGTTTGCATATAGGTAAATTCCACACATTAGTTTATCTAGAGAATTTACCTTTGTGCTAAGCCTAAAATTTAAAAAGAATTAAAAATTGGTGTAGCACCTATTCACCCCCCCCCCTCTAGGTGCCCATACGATCCATTTCAATTGGTATCAGAGCCCCGGCTCTTAATTCGGGCTTAACCGCCTAAGAGTAGTATGGGTACCAGGGATGATGGAAATGAGGCTACGGATAAGGTCACAATGGATGATCTCAAGTTGTTGGAAACAACCTTGTTGAAATCCTTTGAGGCCAAGATGGAGGAGATGAATCAAATGATTGCTCGCCTTACATCATCCATAGCCCCATCTCCATCCTCCTCTGAGGCTCCCACACCATCATCTAAGGAAAAGGGTAACACCGGATCCAAAGATGATGATGTGGATGGTGAAAAACTAAATGGCTCCACCTCCAAAAAGGGAAATGGTAAGGAGGAATATAGTGAGGTTCGCCATGTATATTCCCCCGACCCACCTATCCCTCATCCTCATATAAACAATAGGGGTGATCCATCCAAGCTCACTGCATCTTCTTTTAACCAATGGCAATTTCTAATGAAATCTCATGTTTGCAGCTCCTCTATTGAATTGTGGAGGATTATTGAAGAAGGTCTTTATTGGACATCAAACCAATCTAACAAGAAGGGAAGTTGTGGATAGCCAGTTGAATGCCACTCCTCTCCACATGATACAGCTGGGTGTGGGTCCAAAGGACATGCCACACATTGAACATCTCAACACAGCTAAAGAGGCGTGGGATGCTCTTACGGACCTTTTTGTTGGAAATGAAAGCATGAGAAGAAACCGGTATGATGCCCTTAGTAACGAAGCTGAGGGATTCTACATGTTGGATGGTGAAAACCATGAGGACATGTATAGAAGACTCAAGGGCATCGCAACAATATTTCGGAAGCATGGGGCCACTCACATTGATGATGCATGGATAAAAAGAAAGTATGTGGGTGCCTTAATGCCTTTCGAACCGACGGATTTGAATAGCTTGCAAGGTAGACACAACTATCATCAAATGACATCTAATGAAGTCATGCAAGAAATGGCGTCATTCAAAGTGGCGGCAAAGAATGCTGAAGATGCCCGTGCTCGGGCCATTGGAATGCAAAAGGGTGTCAATGTGGCTCTCAAAGCCAATGTTGTTGAGCAAGAGGACGATGAAGGAGTTTTTGAGAGGGTATCCATGGACTGCCCCGATAAGGTCAAAAGTGCTCATGGTGAGTACATGGGATTCTATGCAAGGAAATTTTGGAAGGACCCTGCCAAAGCCAAGTCTGAACTTGAGCGCAAGAATGGGTCAAATGGAAGAAGAGAAAGTGGCCCAAGATTGAGAACTTGCTTCAACTGTGGAGATAGACTGCACTTTGTAGCTGAGTGTCCTTATCAAAATAGAGAAGACAATGGTGGCAGGCTCATCCTCAAAGAGAAATCCAAAGCTCCGAAGAAGAAGCTTTTTGCTAAGAAGAATGGCCCTTTCAAGAAGCAACCCAAGATGGTCCTTGTAGCTCAAGAGGAATACTCCTCCGCAAGTGAAGATGAAGAGGATGAGGATAGTTCCCGCGAAGTGGCTGCTATAGCCACCACATCGACTCCCTCATCTCTCTTCGACTCGCTGAACTAGAACGCCATCAACAACAACGCCACTTGTCTAATGGCAAGAGGATCCGAGGTATCAATTTCTAACTCCCCATTTCCTAAGACTAACATAATTTTGGATATGGATGATCATGATAGTCTTGAAATGAAAGAAGAAGTTATTGCCTTGGATACTTTTTTCACTAACCTACAAGGTGAGCACAAACTCCATTTTGATGCTCTTATGAGTCAACTTGCTCAAGCCAAAGATCTCCTTGAAGAAAAGGGCAGAATTGAAAGAGAAGATGCCTTGGAGATAGCCTCTTTGAAGAATGCCTTGGAAGAGGAAGAGGAAACTTGAGTTTCTTTGGAAGAAAGACTCGAATCCCTAGAGGAGTCACAAGAAGAAGCTGTAGCTCAGCTCATTAAAGAACGTGACCATGCTCTTGCCAAGGTAAAGAAACTAAAGAAAGAAAAGATTGATTTTGGGGCTGTTCATGCTAGACTTTTGGAGAAGTTTGATGATCTTGAAAGTGCTCACAAGGCATTGAAGAGTGATCATTCTACTCTAAATGAGTCTCATGACCAGCTCCAAACTCAATTGAAACGGTATGATTTGCCAAGTACCTCCTCTTCATCCTTTGGAAAAGAAGATCTTGCAAGGAGTTCTCAACACAAAGGTAAAGGGGTTATTGATGAGATACTGAGCAGGAAAAGGACAAACAACATTAAAGAAGGTCTTGGTTACATACCCAAGATAAAGAGCAAGAAAAACAACAACAAGAAGAAGAATAAGACTGCTCAATCGAAGACTAGCAACATTACCAATGACAAGACTAATTATGATGGTTTTGCACGGATCAACAATCCTAACTTCGAACTATATTGTGATTATTATGGTGATGTTTATGCTAGTTATGTAGGGCCTTATGATTGTTACATTGCTTGGTCTATTTGGGTTCCCAAGACCCTTGTTACTAACATGAGAGGACCCATTGAAAAATGGGTACCTAAAACCAAGAAGTAATTTTCTTGCAGGGCTATGCTTCCGGTGGGTCTAAATGGGTACTCGATAGCGGTTGTACGAGTCATATGACCGGAAGCAAGGAGATCATCACGGAGATGCGGCCAAACCTTGATCACATTACTGTCTCCTATGGTGACAAGTCAAAATCTGAGGGCGTGTGTTGAAGGGAAAATACATGATTCTCCTCATCGAAGGAAAACTATTATCTCTTCAAAAAGGATTTTGGAGCTCCTTCATGTGGATCTTTTCGGACCTCCATCTCATGCAAGCCTTGGTGGGAAGAAGTATTGTCTTGTGATTGTTGATGATTACTCAAGATACACTTGGGTTTATTTCTTCAAGTTGAAGAGTGAAACTCAACAAACTGTCATCGACTTCGCCAACGAGGTTCAACGTCAACACAACGTCCCCATTCTGGCTATAAGGAGTGATAACGGCTCGGAGTTCAAGAACTACACCTGAAATGAGTTCCTAAGTGAAGAGGGGATAAGACATCAATATTCCGCTGCGTACACCCCTCAACAAAATGGTGTAGCCGAGATGAAGAATTGAATTCTAATGGACATGGCAAGATCAATGTTGGCCGAATTCAAATCTCCATATAAATTCTGGGCTGAAGCAATCTCTACTGCTTGTCATTCATCCAACCGTTTATACCTCCGCCAGATTTTGGACAAGACTCCGTATGAAATACTTACCGGTAACAAGCCAAACATCTCATACTTTCTGGTATTCGGGTGTAAGTGTTTCTTTCTTATTAAAGGAGTTCGTTTATCTAAGTTTGAATCTAAGGCTCTAGAAGGTATTTTTGTTGGTTATGGTGCCGAATCCCACACTTATAGAGTCTAGAATAAGCTCTCTGGAACTGTTGTAGAATCTTGTAGTGTGGTGTTCGAGGAAAATGACGGTTCCCGTGCGGAGCAAGTTGGTGTTTGTGATGCAGATGTTGAAATACCCCAAGATGCCATAAGAAGAATGGGCGTGGGATTCTTCCGCCCCATTGAGGAACCCCTTGTGGCGGACCGGGAAGGACAATGCTCTACTCATATAGAGCCCTCATCTACACATACGCAACATGCTTCAACAACGGGGGCCACTTCTACACCATCTCCATCAACTGCTGAAGGTCAAGATGCTCCAGAAAGCTCCAGGTCGGATAATCCGGCCACCCCGCTCCAGCTGACCATGCAGCTCCTGGTGGTGAAGATATCAATACAAGCTCCAGGCCGGATTTTCCGGCTGACCCCGGATTATCCTGCTCCTCGCCAGTTCAAGCAAGTCCCAGGCTTCCTGATGAAGCTGCTGCAAGTACCCCGAGGCCGGATTATCCGGCCTCTCCATCGGCCGGATTATCCGGCCTTGACTCTCCAGTTCTACTACCTCCTGTTATGGCTACGGATTCACTTCAAGGGCATGCGTCTCCACCACCTGCTACTGATGTTCCAGCTATTGATCAAGGCAGAGAAAATGCTTCCAATGAAGACTCAAGTGATGAATCTCCTCCACCAAGAGACAACAAACTTATTGAACTTCGTCGCAAGGCTCGGGCTGATCGTAACCTTGAGTTGCGGGGTCACACTCTCGACAAGGTTGTTGGTGATCTTCGACGAAGGGTGTCTACAAGAAGAGAATTGGCCAGTGTTGGTGAGCATCAAGCTCATATCTCCATGGTGGAACCTAAGAAGGTCTTTGAAGCTCTTGAAGACCCATACCTTGTTGTTGCTATGCATGAAGAATTGAATAATTTCGAGCGCAACAAAGTCTGGAAACTAGTGCAGAAACCCAAAGAGTGCCGCAATGTTATCGGCACCAAGTGGATTTTCAAGAACAAGCAAGATGAGAATGGCATTGTTGTGAGGAACAAGGAAAGACTTGTGGCACAAGGTTACTCCCAAGTTTAGGGCATCGACTTCGGCGAGACCTATGCTCCTGTGGCTCGCCTCGAGTCCATTTGTATCCTACTTGCTTATGCTGCTCATAACAATTTCAAGTTGCAGCAAATGGACGTCAAGAGTGCCTTCCTTAACGGTCCTCTACATGAGTTGGTATACGTAAAGCAACCCCCGAGGTTTGAGGATCCTAACTTCCCGAACCATGTCTACAAACTCGATAAGGCAATCTATGGCCTTAAACAAGCCCCACGTGCATGGTATGAGCACCTTAAAGAGCTTTTGTTAGATCGTGGCTTCGAAGTTGGGCAAATCGACCCCACTCTTTTTACTAAGAAGGTTAAGGGGGAGCTCTTCGTATGCCAACTATATGTAGACGATATCATTTTTGGTTCTACTAACAAAGCTTTTAACGATGAATTTTAAAAGCTTATGACTGACAGGTTTGAGATGTCTATGATGGGGGAATTACGGTTCTTTCTTGGATTCGAGATCAAGCAACTTAGAGAAGGAACCTTTATTAATCAAGCAAAGTACATCCAAGACATGCTCAAGAGATTCAAGATGACGGATCTAAATGGTGTCGCTACTCCGATGCAAACAAAGTGTCATCTCGAACTCAACCCTCACGGTAAAGATGTGGACCAAAAGGTATAACGGTCCATGATCGGCTCTCTTCTTTACCTCTGCGCATCTAGACCCGATATTGTGTTGAGTGTGGGAGTGTGTGCAAGGTATCAAGCAGCTCCTAAAGAAAGCCACTTAGTGGCGGTCAAGAGGATCTTTCGATATTTGGTTCATTCCCCCAACTTTGGTCTCTGGTATCCCAAGGGCTCCAATTTCTCTTTATGTGGTTATACTGACTCAGATTGGGCTGGTGATAAGGATGATCGGAAATCCACTTCTGGAGCTTGTCAATTCTTGGGAAGATCTCTTGTATGTTGGTCCTCCAAAAAGTAGAATTGTATATCTCACTCCACCGCCGAAGCTGAATATGTTGCTACTGCCAGCGCTTGTACTCAATTATTGTGGATGAGGAAAACTTTAAAGGAATACGGTGTCAATTGTGACAAAGTGCCTCTTTTATGTGATAATGAAAGTGCTATCAAAATTGCGTACAATCCAGTTCAACACACAAGGACGAAGCATATTGAGATTCGGAATCATTTTATTCGTGACCATGTTGCTCGAGGAAATATTGATCTATCTTTTGTGAGCACGAAGAACCAACTGGCGGATATCTTTACAAAGCCACTTGATGAAGCAAGGTTCTGCTATTTGAGGAATGAGCTAAATATCATGGATTCCGGGAGTTTGTCTTCATTACCCATGCACCCACTCGTACGTCTCAATCCTTGTTTGGTCTAGGTGTGGGCATGGATATAGGGGGAGTGTGGTCCTAACTTATTGGGCTAACCCTCCCCCCATAATCCCAATAGCAAGTTATATCATTTCTCTTAATATCATGTTGTGATATGTGAGCTTATTGATGAGTATTGGAAGTGAACCCGAGATATATCTTCGCGGTGTCACACCATACACTCCAAGAAGGTGGCTTCGGCCACTGCCCTCTCCCTTGTGGAGAATTGGATCTTTTTGGATGTTATTTGCTCTCTCATGTTCTTATGGGAATCACACTCAATCTTGGCTTTTATTTGATTTGGATTTTGCAATTTTGAGTGTCTAGTACCATCTCAGTTTGGCTTTCTCAATCCTAAGCCTTCCCTACCCCTAAGCCATCTATTCTTGCACACAAGTCCCTTGTATACCTTGTGGGGGTGTTGTTTGGGGACGCGCGGGCCTGGTTCTGTGTATAACAGAATCCCAGAATTTAGGCCGGATAATCCGACCCAAGTGTTGGCCGGATAATCCGGCCCTAGCGGATTCGATCTTAAAGGGCAGGACTCGGGGGGAAGGGCTCATATCGAGCAGCACTTCTCCCCTAGCCCTCTCCTTCTCCCCAGCCGCCGCCTGCCGCCCCTCACCCTCCCCGGAGCCTCTCCGGCCACCGGATTTTCCGGGCCTCCCCGGATCTTCTTATCCGTGCCTCCGGGTACCTTCTCCTCCGCGTTCTTCCTCCAATGAGTGAGGGTAACTCCCTCTCTCCCCATCTTTGGCTAGATGTGTATCTTGTTGGGTGGAACGTTGTCTAGAAGGATGTGTTTTCATATAGAACTCGTAGTCTTACAGTTTCTAGGCCCGATCTACTTTTTTGCATGCATTCTTTGTGAAATCGAAAATTTCTGCCAGGGCCGGATTATCCGCCCCTGGCCAGGCCGGATAATCTGGCCTGACAGATTCAATTCTGCTTCAGTTTCACTATGTGTATGCATTGAGTAGTTTTGTCCTATGAACTTTTTGACTACTTTTTCCATGCTCTCTCCTAGGCTTGTGTGTATGCGTATCCCCTTGCTATCGCCCTTATTCTCCTCACATGTGGTTCCGGTGTTTCCAAGACCTACAAGCGCTGTCCTCACGCCAAGTACTTTCGGGACGACGGTCATGGTAACCTAGTGGACGAAGTTGAATTGAGGAGAAGGAAGAACGAAGAGAGGCGAATGGCTGAGCAATCCAAGAGGACTAGGAAGGGGGTGTCCAAGAGGAAGGGCAAGGAGCCAAAGATCAACTACAGGGCTTTGGATGTAGTCTCCTTCTCTGCCATCCGTCACCGTGACTTGTTTGTTGAGATGCCTCGGGATGATGAGCTGGGGGATACCCGCTTTTGGTGTGCCGAAAAGAAGCGGATTTATGAAGACATCTATGCCAGGCTGAACATTCGGCCTATGCACCCTCTGGTACTTGCTGATGCCTTGGAGAAGGCGCATCTTGTGGATGCGATGTATGTGGCTGAGAGGATGGGGCTGCACCATCTCATGTCTCTCCAGTGCTCCTTTGACTCTGAGGTGGTGAAGCAGTTCTTCTCCACTTTGGTGATTTGTGGGGATGAGCGTCGCACTATGAAGTGGATGACTCATGATAGGCCAATGACTGCTGATTTTCACGTGTTTGCTGAGGTTCTGGGGTACTCCTGCCGCAGCAGGGATAGAGCCAGTGGCCACCGCATCATCACTCAGTTGAAGCCCAACAAGGATGCAACTCTCTCTCCGTGCACTGTGGACAATGGAATTATCGGTACTGTGGCTGGTCTTGCCCCCATCTATGCTGCCTTGGTGGGTCTCTTCCGTGACTCTATTACACCGAGTGGGGGCAACAATGACAGCATCTGTGGTCACCTTGTTTAGATACTTCAATTTTCTCATGAGGTTGCCTCCTGCGAGGACGAGTCAGTGTAGTACAGGCTAGATGTCATGGACTTCATCTACCATGAGCTATGTGATGCTATGTTCAACCGTCTGTCCATTCCCGATGCGCCCTACATTATGATGCTCATTCGCCACCTGCTTCCTGCCGAGGAGTTCCACATTGACTCGGTGCACAAGGCCAAGAAGATATACAACAAGGTTCGGAAGACTGCTCACCCCTCCTCTGCTCCTGAGGGCCTCATGAGGGATGCTCGCCGTCCCCTAGTGCCTCCCGTGGCCCATGAGATCAAGCAGTTGAACAGGTTCCAGCGTCACATTCTTTGCATGGGCGTTGACACGCGCAAGGGTCAGTACGAGGCTTACAGGCAGCGCCATGAGTTGGCTCACTCCCAGCAGCTCATTCTCCACAACGTGTCTGGTGCTTCGGGTGCTCCTCCGGCTCCTACACCTCCCACTCCGTATGCTCAGTGGAACTCTTCCTCCGGGCTGAACTATGGTGAGCTGGAGCGTCACTTGTTCCCCTCTACGCCTGCTGCTGATGCTGATGATGAGGAAGGTGACACTGAGGAACTTGAAGATGAGGACGAGGACGAGCATGCAGAAGAGGACGAGGATGAGGATGAGGACTATGATGAGTGATCACATGGGGCGCTAGCAACGCTCTTCTCCCTTTTTGGTGTCTCGATGCCAAAGGGGGAGAAGTAGTTCTATTAGGTTGTCCGTGGATTTGCATGGGTCGGGCATAAGCACCTGCATTTTTTTATTCGTTTTTTCTTCCTTATGCCCATTTAGCGTTGAACTTTTAAATTCATGGTTTGTGATTTGTGGTTGAGACTTTATGTGGTTGTCTGGATGGTACCTATGGACTTCATATCATGGATTATGCTCATGGCTATATCTATTCATATCCTATTGCTAGAGGTTTATCACGGAAGGCGCGCGCTCATAATGGTTATCCAATAATAATTGTGATTTTTGTCAAGGATGCCTATTCTCTACTTCGGTGGTATGTGCTTTTGCCCTTATGTCTATGGAATAGATTCACCTATTTGTGTGCATTTGTATTCCAATGCAAAACTCTATTATGCACACATTGAGGTGGAGTCCCTTTCATAGTTATCGTTGTTTGTCTTGTGTCTTTCTCCTACAAATCCTGGTATTGTCATCTAACACCAAAAAGGGGAGATTGAAAGAACATTTTATGTTTTCCTTTGTTTTGCGTGTTAGATAACAATACTATGGAGACTTTTCATGTGTGCTAAGTGTGCAGAAAGTTTTGAGGGGGGCCGGATAATCCGCCCCTCCAAGGGCCGGATAATCCGGCCTACCTCATCTCTCAAGGAAGCCAAGGCGCGTCGCTCTGTGTCCAGTTGGATTTTCTCCCAGAAAATCCGAACTGGGGCGGTTTTTCCTCCCCAGGCTGGATAATCTGAGTTTCGCAAGGGCCGGATAATCCAGCCCCCAGTTTTCGAGCAAAAGGATCCAAGGCGCATCACCCGGTATCCGGTCGGATTTTCTCCTGGAAAATATGAACTGGGGTGGTTTTTCTTCCCCAGGCCGGATAATCCGGCCTTCGCATAGGACCGGATAATCCGGCCCCTAGAAGATGATCAAGGGCAAGCTCGGCGCGTCTCACTGTGAGGGGGCAGATTTTCTACCGGAGATTCCGAGTCTGGGGCGGAGTTTCCCCAGACCAGATAATCCGGCCCCCACTTGGGCCCCCAAAGTGTGCAACGGCTTGTTTTTGTAATGGGGTATAAGTACCCCTTCTTCCCCAACGTCCAGAACTCTTGATTCACTCTAATTTGACCAGACCTTGTGCAAGAGCTCTAAATCTTGATCTCCCACTTCAACCACCCGAAGGTCTTGATCTTTGGTGGAATTGAAGGAGGAGAAGTTCATCATCAACATCAAGAATCAAGCGCTTCAACTCCTCTCCATTCACTTGGAGAAATCCCTGATCTAGTATGCTTGTTAATACCTAGATCTTGTCATTGTATTTGACAACTTTGTTCTTGTGGCAGCTTGTTGTCATTTCGGAGCCTCCAAGTTGTTGTGGAGTTGTTGCCCCGCTAGTTGTGTAAAGGCGCCGGTGCCCGCCTCGAAGGGTACCTATAGTGGAAGGTGGATCAGGCCTGTTGTGGCGAGAGCCATCGGAGAACAGGGTGAGGCCTTTTGTGGCGTGGTGGTCTTAGTACCGCCCACCCCTCCAACACAGACATACTTCCCTTAACAAGGAAGGAATTGTGGTCAAACAAATCGTGTGTCTCCGCGTGCTTCACTTCGGTTCACTCGTTCCTCTTCCACTCGCTCTTTACTCGCTAGTAGATAGGTTTGCATATAGGGAAATTCCACACATTAGTTTATCTAGAGAATTTACCTTTGTGCTAAGCCTAAAATTGAAAAAGAATTAAAAATTGGTGTAGCACCTATTCACCCCCCTCTAGGTGCCCATACGATCCATTTCAGCCTCTCTTATAGACTAGCTTGTTGATTAACAAGATGATCAAGGTTTCCTGATCATGGACATTGGATGTTGTTAATAAGAAGGTCACAACATTGGTGGAATGATGTAATGAACATTCATCCAAAGTATAGCATTACGATCAAAGTCATTATGTTTATATTGCTATAACATCATACGAAGTAATCATAGTCCTTAGACCATGAGATCATGTTAATTGCTAACACGGGAAGAGTATCTTGATAACATCAAACGTCACACCGTAACAGGGTGACTATAAAGATGGGTTAAGTGCTACGAAGGTATTATGTTGAGGCTCATGGATCAAGAGTGGAATTTGTCAATCCCGATGACTGATATATATACTCTGGGCCCTCTCGGTGATATCACGTTAAGATAGCTTGCAAGCAAGTGATGTGATCACTAGAATGTTATATCACGAGAATGAGAAAAGAGTGCATGTCGGCAACGAGATCAAACTAGGTATGGATATACCGATGATTGAATCTTGGACATGTAATATATCGCGAGACAAAGGGATTTAGTTACTAGCGTTAAAGGTTCTCACGATCACAGAAGTCATCGTTGAATGTGTAGGAGTCAGTACAGATCTCTAGGTCCCGCTGCTGATTATTGATCGGAGAGGGGTCTCGATCATGTCTGCATTATTCGCGAACCATAGGGTGACACACTTAAGAGTTACCGGACAGCATTTTGGAGCACATATGTTTCAGACAAAAGAATTGCAAAGCGCAGGAATTGTTTCGATAGAAACCAGAAATTGTTTCGGGTGAAATTGCAGAAAGTGGTTCTGCATGTGATATTGAAATATTGCAAGGGGTTATATGTGAATGTTTTTTAATTAAAGTAATAAACAAAATTCTGAATAAATTTAATAAAATAGTTTTATTAAATGAGAGAGCATTAAACTTGGAGAATTTTAATGCATTTAAAGTAGGGACTTTAAAGGGGAATGTGAAGAGGCATTTTAATGTGGAGGGGTTACCACCAAATGAATGGGGGAGGTGAGGAGTCACCCCCCATGCGCCGGCCATGAAGGAGGGGCACCCCCCTCCTCCTATAAAAGGCCACCCTCTTCCTCCTTCTTCCTAACACCTCCTTGTGAAGGATCTCTCTCCCCCTCTAGAATTATTCCCCCATGGTCTCGGATTAGCGAGATACATGTTCCCGGTGGCATTTCGTCTGGAAGGAGTTACTGCTTCTGCTGGATCGCTGGAGCAAGGAGGTGGAGGTTGTCCGGTGGCTTGAACGTGTGTGCGAGTACGGATGCGCTGCTGAGTTGCGGCGCTCGGACTTCCTTATGATCTTGAGATCGAAAAGTGTATGACTACATCAACCACGAGTTCCTACTCGTTAACAAAACTCGTTGTCTTCGAGGGTAAGTTCTCGTTGGATGTATGTCCACCCGTTGCTTTGTACCTAGTAGATAGATCTTGGCGTGTAGTTCTCATCGTAGGAAATTTTTTGTTTTCTATGCTGCGAACCCAACAAAAACATCATTAATTAAAGCATAAAGTGATATTACAAGTCGAAAACAAAAAGATCATAAAGGCTATAGTGACTTGGGATAGTCATAACATGGTGTGAGCATGTGCCAAGTCAACCCAAATAAAGCATCAAAGGAGAATACCACAATACTATGCTTTAATATGCTAAAACAACGCATGATTCATCCAAGGCACATTAAGCAATCTCAATTGTTTATAACAAGTCATGCTATAGCAAATAATACTAAGCATAAAGCCAAAACAATATCAAGGATGGCATGACAAAGCATAGGCCACAGTCAAAAACAAACTCTCTTTACCACTTAAGCATGAACTTTCCTACTCTTTTCTAATCCAAACCAAACTATTTGAAAACCTATGTATGAAAAAGGGGGTCCAACCAATTTATTCAAACAAACTAAGAAAACCAAGCAAACTAAAAACCAAAACGAAAACGAAAAAGAAGACGCTCCAAGAACAACACAACTGTGCATGAAACAATAAAAATAAAGTGTTTGGAAGAAACCTGGGATTTTTATTGACGAAGAAGGGGATGCCTTGGACATCCCCAAGCTTTGACGCTTGTACTTCTTGGATATTTCTTGGGGTGACACGCGTAGCATCCCCAAGCTTGAGCTTTAGTCCATCCTTCATCTCATTACTCATTCCTTTCATACACCTGAAATTTTTCCTTCATACAAAACTTCACACAATCTTTATTAGCAACATTAGTGCACTCAAAATAATAAGTCTTTTGGTTCAGTTTCAACACCAATAAAACTTCCATTAAAACACAAGCTACTGTAGCACTTCCCTAAAAAATCTCAATTCCCCAAAAGAACTCAAAAAGGAACCAACAAGAAGCAAATGCAAATAATGGCAGAAATCTGTCAAAACAGACCAGCAGGTAAAGACGAATTTTTTCGAAGACCTTCTATTTCTCAAATAAAAAAGTGTTGAACTAACCAAAGTTAGATAACAACCTGGGGCAGAAGCACAAAAATTCACGCCTCAAAATGACTTACAGATATTTTACACGAATTTTTACGGTAAAGCACATAAATCGGTTTCGGGACAGCAACTTTCCCAATCATTATTTCTTTCTCATTAGAGATTACTCTTGGCACAAAAAGCAAATAAAAAGGATAAGAAGCGGTTATTACAGAGGTAATAACTTCCAAGACTCATCTAAAACTTTTGGGTTATCTCCCAATAAGTACATTTCTTTAACGCCTTTAAGTTAGGCATGATAGTTTGAGAAGATGCTCACATAGGAAATATGAATTGAAGTAAAAGAGAGCATCAAGAAGCAAATTCAAAGCACGTTTAAGTCTAACCCACTTCCTATGCATAGGAATCTTGTAAAGAAACAAGTCATGAAAGCACAAAGCAACAAACATAGGAAGAATACCATCTTGCGTAAGGCGTTCGTGCGTAAGGCGTTGGTCGGTGTTCAAGGGTATGAATACCATATTCCTTTTCTGTTAGTTATGTCTACATAGTATAGATCCTGGTATTGGTGTTCACGTAGTTAGAATTTTTTCTTTTCTGCTCTGGAATCCTATGGTGGCATCAGAGCGGGTCTATGGGTAGGCATGTCGTACGAATAGAACACATAGTAATATGTGCGCATTAATTTTCTAGATGGTACCCTCTTTTAGGTTCTTGTTCATATCACGACACTGTATGATGGAGTGCCCCCCAACCAACCTTACATCGTGATTCACGAGACTAGTCCACAGTTAAGTAGCTTTGGAGGATGCCTGTCTCTCTCTAGTAGTTGATATGCAATCAACATTGCAGAGCCCTGAAAAGGTAAGGAACAAGGCAAATCATTGAATCCATGTTGTGGCTCCACGTTCGTAGGTGAGAAGGGGTTCTACTACGAAATCCCTAAAGCCGCGTAAAACTTGCAAAAGATAAGGTAGAAGCGTCTAACTTTATTTTGCGAAGGGGCATGTGTTGTGACATGGCAATGACAATTTTGTGAAACTTTTCATTGCAGCTCTCGATGGCGATCAAGATGCTGCAACCATGTCATGGTACCATACTTTATAAGTGTTCTTTTTTTCATCTTATTATGCTAGTATGTTAAAATATACGATTATAACATAATAGGATAATTCCAGTTATAGTATTCCCCTTGTGTGTGCACCACCAAGAAAGTTCTCCATTATGAGGCAGGCCGTGACGATCGGGTATCAGACATATCTGCGTTCGCATACGGTGGGTGTAAGCCATGTTGCACTACAAATATACACAAGTTAGAATTGGTGAGCCTACATGTGTAGACATAGCCTCAGAATACAAGAGACCAAAAGGTCGAGCATGAATCACATGGGATGTGATTGACATTGAGAATGTCTACCTTTGAAACTGCTCTACTGGTCGTGACGATCAGGGGTGGAGTAGCGGATTGGGGTCATGTGATCACTAAACTAATCGAGGGATGTTCGTTTGAGTGGGAGTTCCTTTTTATTTTACAACATAAATTAAAAATTGAACTCATTATTATGAACATGGTCTAAACACTTTGCAAATCCATTGTAGATGTCTTGCCCACCCACCTTTAACCTTAGAACATTCCTAGAGAAGGACAAGCTAAAAACTGATGGAACCAACTTCACCACATGGTTCTGCAATCTAAGGATCCTCCAAATCCCTACAAGTTGACTTATGTCATCGAGGCTAAGCTTCTAGCTAAGCTTGTAGATTCCGCCTCCCGGGACGAAAAGAATGTCTAGCAGTCCAAGGCGGATGATTTCTCCCACATTAAGAGCGGAATGCTCTATGCCATGGAGCCGGAGCTTCAAAAGCGTTTTGAGAAGATGAATGCTTTTGAGATCATTGAAGATCTCAAGGATGTCTTTGCTCCACAGGCTCAGGCAGAGAGGTATGATGCACTCGCTGCCCCTAGCTACAAGATCTTTGTGATGAACTACAACATGCAAGGGATGACTAAGACCCTTATAGAAGTGTCCGCCATGCTCAAAACTACTGAGGTTGAAATCAAGAAGGAGCACACGGTGTTGACGGTTAATAATACCACCAACTTTAAGAAGCCGGTGCAGAAGGGAATGGGCAAGAAGCCAAAGAAGTATGGCAAGTTCGTTGCCAATACTTCTAATTCTATCAAGCCCGGTCCCAAGCCTGGCACCACATGCTACTACTGCAAAGGGGATGGGCAATGGAAGTGCAACTGCCCCAAGTACCTTGAGGACAAGAGAGCCAGCAAGATAGCCTCAAAATACAAAGGTATATTTGATATACATGTTATAGATGTGTTCCTTACTAGCGCTAGGAGTAACACATGGGTATTTGATACCATTTATATTACTCACATTTATAACTCTCCGGAGGAGCTGCGGAGTAAGAGGCAACTGGGGAAGGACGAGGTGATGATGCACGTCAGCAATTGCACGAAGGTCGATGTGGTGGCTGTCGGCAGTTTACCTCTACATCTACCGCCAGGATTGATTTTGGTTTTGAATAAATGCTACTATATACCTGCATTCAGTATGAATATTGTTAGTGGATCTTGCTTTCTTCAAGATCATTATTCATTTAAATCTAAAACAAATGGTTGTTCTATTTATATGAATGATGTTTTCTATGTTCATGCACCTATGTGTAATGGTTTATTCTTACTGCATCTTGATTGCAATACTCACATCCACAATATTGATGCTAAATTTTGTAAGCATAATGATGATGATTCCATGTTTATGTGGCATTACCATCTTGCTCACATTGGTGTAAAGAGCATGAATAAGCTTCATTCAGATGGACTTCTTGAATCATTGGATTTTGAATCTCTTGATTCATGCGAGCCTTGCCTCATGGGCAAGATGACTAGGACACCCTTCTCCGGCACAATGGAGAGGGTTGCGGACCTATTGGGAATCATACATACAGATGTATGCGGACTAATGAGCGTCTCAATGCGCAATGGTTATTGTTATTTTGTTACCTTTACTAATGATTTGATTAGATATGGGTATATCACCTTGATGAAGCAAAAATATGAAACCTTTGAAAAGTTCAAGGAATTTCAGAGGGAAGTAGAGAATCAACTTAATAAGAGAATCAAGCATCTTCGATCTTTTCGGGGAGGCAAGTACTTGAGTTATGAGTTCAACATACACTTGAAGGACTGTGGAATCATACCACAGATTACGCCAGCGGGGACACCGCCGCGTAACGTTGTGTCGGAACGGTGTAACTGCACTCTATTGGATAGTGTGAGGTCCATGATGTAGGGAGTACTGAGTGTAGATGGTGAGAGGTGTGTCGAGGCAGGCTCTAGCTAGCCAATAATGATATATTCCTTGATCTGGGGAGAGAGTGTTGATGGTGAGATGTGTGTCGAGGCTGGCTCTGGCTAGCCAAGAATGATATGCCCTTTGGGCCACTAGATGAAGGTCCCCTTCGCATCAATCAGAGTTGTCATGTCTTCATTAGGAGGGACTGGCAGAGCGAACCCATTAAACCCCTCGATGACACCAGCAACGCTGACCCTAGCAAAACTGTCGCGAATAGGAGAGTTGTGTACCATCTACCCTTTTGTAGGAGGATGCACTCGGGCCCATTCAGCATGCTCGGGTACATCAGAGCCAACTTTCCTCGCTAATAGCTAGCAGATGGTGGCTACCTACAACAAAAAGTTTAGGTCAACTAGAAAGGATGCCATATATATGAAAATGAATTATTTAATTGATGTATTGCACTTCTGTATGATCTATGAGTTTAGTTACCTCTATGCGATCACAATGATAGGTGTTTGTTCCCCTATCAGCAGCAATGATGAGTTGGGAAGAAGCATAACTGTTCAGAACTAAAGGAGAAGGAGGCCTGACAAGCGATGGTGGAAGCGGTGTATCGCTCTTCAGCATGTCCATTCTCGTTAGCTCTTCAATTATTTCATTTTTCATTTTTCTAGCATTGCTTGTTCATGAAGCTCGTCTTAGCTTTTTTTGGCAGCACGCTTGTCCTCCAACTTTCAGTCGCGTCCTATTTTCCACGGGGCATTGGCACTTAGCCCCTTCATGCGACCAGGGTGCTTTGGGCCCAATGCCTTCTTGCTTCTTACCATTGGCATCCACCTATTAAAAAAATTAATGAAGCATTCAAATAGAAACGTAAATTTTTTAATAAAATAATCGTCAAATATAACTTGTGAAGCCTCACCAATTTATGATAGGCTTTTTTGTCCGCTTCTTTAAGTATAGTGGGAACAAATCATGTATCTTTGTTAGATGTAAATCTAGCTTTGGTTCAAGATCTTGCCCTCTCATATTTAATCTCTGAAAAAGGTAGCGGCAGATAGGCCGCTCTACCTCTAGATCCTCCTTTTCCCATCTCGAGGTCATGCCCGCATACCTAGTAGTCCCCATTTTGTGGTGCTTCTTGTATGACTTGGCAAGGTCTCTCGCTTTGACACTCTTAGCTAAAAAAATTGGTGTGGCCTTCACCAAGGTAAACTCAGCCCAAATATTTTCCTCAATTTGCGGGTACAGATGATAGGGGGTCAGCTTTTGATACACAAACTCCATCATGAGCCTGGACTTCCATTGCTTCTAGGACTTGCAAGTGATCATTAAAGCCGCCTGCTGAACATGAGGCTGGTCCTTGGTATTTCTGATGGTGAAGTATGACATGATCTCATAATAGATTGTGTCACAAGTGGTCTTCGTTAATTTCCTCCAATCCATAAGGAGGATGGAAACTCGTTCTCGTGCGACAATTCCACAAACCCTCAAGAACTTTTTTCTTGCAATATCTGGCATCAACGGAGCTCCATCTTTCTGAAACATATGTGTCATGATGTACTTACACTCCGGCCTACTTGATTTACCATGGCCATCACCTTTGCATTTTTTCGTTTCTAGTTCACGTAGTTATCAACGACTGTGGATTAGAGCCACTCATGCGTATATAGGAAAATCAATATAGATATGAGATGACAGAAAAATTTAGTATACATGGACTAGCAAAATGGTTGAACCAATCAAAAAGAAAGATTTTGTTAGTGATTTTTAGCTAGCCACACTATTTGGTTATATGATAAATTAACAGTACTAACTTACACAAGCAAACATAAAATTTCCTTCCAAAAATCTAGAATTGCTTTAAATTGTAAACTCAGTTTGCCTTTCTTTCCAAAGTTCACTACTTTAAATTAAATTTGTTGCTAATTAGTGCCATATATACATATATATGATTAATTTTACTATACTGTTCAAATCTCAAATTTTTAATTGTAACCCAAGTCTAAAACATTACTACATTAATTGTACCATATCCAGATAATATGCATGTGTAAGAATGTGTCTATATATTGTTCTATTTTTACAAGAAAAAGCCCTGGAGAGATAACTATTTTTTTTGCAAATAGTAAAAATAGCTTACCATGGCTAGCTTGACGGTGACTCTAACCCATTGACAGTGTCCTCAGCCTCATTGATATCATTGTCGGTTTTGTTGGCAGGTTCCTTTAAGTGGATAGAACGCCATAGCGGCGAGGCCGACAGGGAGCCCATCATCATGGAGGAACAAGGCGGCGAGATGGAGCAGAACATGCACGGTCACATGGAGAAGACCCGCCAGTGGTGGTGTAGAAGGGAAGGGAGGGGGAGTGGCCGACGGAGAAGGCGCTCGATCTACTCGTGCATGGGAGTGGGTTGGGGAGGACGCGGAAATTCAGCATCGTCGAGGAACATGACGACGGGAAGGAGTGATAGGGGAGGGCGGAGGCGGAGGGCGGCATCGAGGGTTTGGCTATAGGGCAGGGTAGCGTGACGCGGCGAGGGTGGAGCTGGGTCAGGACAAGCAATTGTCCCCCTATTTTGTGAAAAAATTTATATTTTTCCACCACAAAATGCCTTTGAGCTCTAGCTATTTCAAAATATTTGTATCTAGGTCGTCATAGATGGACAATAAATCAAACTGTCTCGAAAACAAGTCAACAAAGATTCGAGCAGCCCCGTAGACATCACTCAGGCGGTGGTAAAAACAAACAATCTCTAAAACAAGTCAGCATTCGGACCCCCAGGCAAAAATCCGTATTTTCCGGGGTAAAACCCATGTCGTCTGGATTTATTCAAACCCTCCGGATTATAAACAACTATAATATTTGCAAATAATTTTAAAAATAAAAGTAAATAAATGTGAATATGTGATTGGTAGTGTTAGATGAAGTCATGTGCAAAAAATTAAGTTCATATACTGAAGAGAGTATTTGGCGTAGTAAAAACTTTGGATTTTACCCTGAAAGCTCTAATACTTGCTATTGTCGATGTAGTCGTTACAAAAGAAATATTGGTGCAACAATTTTGGAATTAACTAATATTTCTACCACACCATATAGGTACTCAAACAGGAACAACTACAAGTTTCATAACTATTCAAAATTTTATACTTATTATAAAAATAGTCATATATTCATCCATTTGAAAAACAAACAGAAAAAATATATTGATAGTATTGTAAAAATCACATTAGTAACATAATGTGGTATGTTTAGTTATATGATTACAATGTCAAAATATAGACAAATAATTATTGGATAAATGCTAAAAGAACAAAATCTAGAGAGTCCGGAGTAGAACCAACTATAATTTTTGCATATAATTTTAAAAATAAATGTAAAAAATGTGAATATGTGATTGGTAGTGTTAGATAAAGTCCTGTGCAAAAAATGAAGTTCATATACCGAAAAGAGTATCTAACATAGTACAAACTTCGGATTTTACCCTAAAAGGTCTACTGCTTCTTATTGTCGATGTAGTCGTTATGAAGAAACATTTACATAAATATCCTATAGTTGATTTATGATGCTTCCTTGGAGTTAATAAATGAATATTCCATCCATCTGGAACTTTTTCCATGCACGTTCGATTCAAATTTTGAAAACATGTCATTTTAGAGACGGTCATAAAATATAATCACCTCTAACATCTATCGTTCGAATTGCCTTGGATGGTCATCGCGCACTAGCTTTAGAGTGTGCCTAGATCTGTTCTTCGGGAAATAGATCCACCGCCCCAACTCAAATCCCTAACCCAATGTCTCTGGGGCCGTTCGCTTGACTACTCTGGCGCTGCCGCCTTTGTCGCCGCTCTCCTTGTCAGCCCACGTCGTCGTTGCTCTCCTTACTAGCGCACGTCGTGCCGCTGCTACTCATCCACGTCCCATCAGAAGCGAGGTCACAATCTCGTCGAATGGAGATGTCGTCAGACGAATCAGGTGCAAACTTCGTTGATCGATTTCGTGAAATCCTTCGTAGTACTAGCATAATTGGTAAAATTTCATGTATGATTCAGTCTTAGCTATTAGTGTTCTCTCTAATTTTCTGAAATACATCGTAGTACTAGCATATTATCTAGAAATATTAGTTCTAGTGCTCTGTAATTTGATTGCTTCTTCCACATGGTAAGTAATAACATATTACTTTTGATTTATCATCTTTTTACATTACAACAATTATGGTACCAATCATGGTAGTATATATATGTAGCAAACTATTTTATATTTATTAACTCTTTACATTAATTATTAAGCAATCATGTGGTAGTAGCTAGTGATTATGTATTTATTCAACTCAGTTGGTATATGTGAACCAAAATTAATATATTTATCCAACTCACAGGTGAATAAAGTATATATATAATAGAGATCATATTTCCTATATTTATCCAATTAGTTAGATAGGTTTGAGTGAACTATTTCAATTCATCTTCATATCTTATATGGTAGGTTCGAGTGAGCATGAGGTGGTGAAGAAGAGAGGGAAAAGGTGTCGTGTGGTTGCGCCTGCTGAGGTGAAGACGACGGCCAATCCTAAAAGAACTTGTGAAAAGAAGAGATATGCAACTGATATGGGAAACATCTCATCAAGGCAACCCACTAAGGTGAAGAGCAGGATCAATCCTAAAAGAATTTATGGGAAGAAGAGAGATGCAGCTAATATGATAGACATCTCATCAAAGCAACCCACAGAGAAGGAACGTATGGTCACAGCTCGCGAAAAAGCAGCAGCAAGGCTAAATTGGAACATAATGAATGTATCAAAGCGGCATTACGAAGCTATTCGTTGGGACGTTAACCAGTTTGAAGGCGAGAGCGATACTGTTGGATGTCCCCCGATGTTCTACACACACATTCAGCAAAAGGTCTATCGAGAACTGATTCTCAAACTTGACACTAAGATTCCTCCTCAAAGGGTAATTGACTTTGGGTACATCAAAGAAAACAAGGAACAGTTTGTCAACATATTTAAAACTCATGATCACCTAGGCTTAGTGAAGATCATGGAGTTCAAGAAAGACTACAACGAAGCTTTGGTCTTATTTTTCTTGTCACCCTCTTTGTTGAGAAGGATGATTCTAGAAGGCATTTTCGATGGATGATAGAGGAGAGACAATGGCGTTTCCCACTTAGTGAGTTTGCTGCAGCTCTTGGAATCAATATGGTTGATCCAAATGATACCAATTTCATTCTTCTCATGATGATGCTTTCACAAGGAAGCCTAGTGAACTGGATGGTTGTTATTATCCGAAAGGCAAAGTTAGAGGTGTTGTGCATGAGAATATTGGAGCTCTCTTGCCCTTATTTGACATATTGCACAAGCTTTTCCGGTGGACCTTGTTCCCAAAGTCGAGAGACAAATGTCACATATGTGGATATGCAAAAAAAAAACCTCATCTTATTCATCCTAGAGTGGAAGAAGGGAAAGGTTAATGTGATGGATATCTTGTATAAAGAGATAAGGAGGAGCTTGGTTGATCATCGGAGGTCACTAATATATGCTCCATACATTCATGCATGTGTTGAGCGCGTCACCAAAATAAGATACAATAGCGGAAATTCCTTCAAGAAGCATATTATTCACAAACCCCCCATGGAAAATCCTATCAATGATTTGAGCCAGAAAGCCCTATGTTACCAGGCTACTAGACGCTTGTCGCAGAATCAGGACAGTCTTCCAGGATCTAGTACCAACGAGAGAAAGATGTCACAGCGGATCATTAGGGGGCTCAGAGCATGTTATTCCACCTACATTGATGATCAGGAGAAGCATCATAAGGATCGTGCTAGACTTAAGAAGAAGAATAAGATGCTCAAAGCATTAATCAGACACCACAAAATTGATATGCAGGTTTTACTGGGTTTCGAGGAGGAGTGGAGTGATTTGGATGATGAATATGATGTATTTCCAAATGATGATGAAAGTGCAACAACAACAACTCTAGGAGCAATATCAACTGATAATGAGAGAGCACAACCACGTGAAGTAGCATCGGCAGCAACTAATTGCAAGGGCGATGAAGACGTTGGTGATGATCCATCATTCTAGATTTTGCATCTTCATGCTCGTGTGAGCTAGACTATTTATCGTATTAGACCATGTGGTCGTAGCTACTTTTGAACTATTTGAATGTTTCGTATGAGGCTAGTTTATTTGTTTATTTGATCATATTTCCCTATGCTTATTTATTTGATCACAATCGTCCTCTTAAAAACATTATTTCATCATAGTCGTAACCGACTCTAAGAGATTATTTATTCGGTCACAAACTAAAACCGTCTCTAAAATAGGCCCAGTTGGGAACTGAAAAAACGCGGCTACCGGGAGGATTCCTCCTAAAAAACCAAAAAAATAACTTCTAGGAGGCGGTCGTGGATTTCCAACTGCCTCCAGAAGCCGAATGGACGCCCCACTTTCAATTATTTAATTTTAAAGAGAGTACAGTGAGGCTATCTCTATCCTTGACCGTCTCAAAGGACATTGTACGATGCCACGTGTTTCGCTCTGTTTTCCACCGTAATTACTCGGTTTTCCTCTATGCTTCATGGCCTTTAGAAACCCCCTTCTTCATTCAGTCGGCTTCATTGTCTCTTTAGTTCCATATTGCATTTCCATCTTCTTCTTTCAGGGAAACCTCCTTCTTCTCCCATAATTCATCACCTCCATCACCCATTCGCATGCCAGTGGCAGTTCTAGAATCCATATCGCGGCCACCATTATGGTTGTACGCACTTTCAAGGATGACGGGAAGCTAACCTCGTTCGATACCACCATCATCGCGCATGGAACCACTAGGGTGACGGTGGTGTACACTAACGAGACCTAGAAGATCGAACATATGTTGTACAAGTATGAGAGGTGGCTTGGTGAGAAAGGCCGAATAGGTTTATGGGGTTGGACTTGGAGTACACCCCTTCAGGCAAGGATCAAATGCTCGCCGTCGTTCAACTCGGCATGTGAGACCATGTTCTGGTATATCATTTATGCAGTGCCCTTCGCCATAATTCAAGCCAGAAGGCTTTTTCAGAATTTTGGATGAGGAAGCAAATCACTTTTGCTAGCGTGGACATAACCCAAGACACAATCAAACTGTGAAAGGAAAGGATTGCAATCCCTCCCGAGTACCCCGTCGACATCCAGCGCGTGTACACCATAGCGGAATGTGGTGATAAGGCTAGCATTGGTGCTCTTGCAAAAAAAATCAGCGACTCCTCCTACAAGAAGATGAAGAATAAGTGCACCGATGACATGCACCAATAGTGGGATCAGAAGCCGCCTAGACGGCAGCACCTGGAGTATGCTTCCACAGATGGTTATGTCAGCTACGAGATGTACAGAAGATTGTAGGATGGAAGGTATGGCTAGTACTAGGCTCACTAGTTTTAAATGATAGCCTCTGCGTCAGATGCAAGAGTGGCGAGAGCTACAAGGCCTGCCAACGTCATCTGAAGAGAGGCATTCGGGAGGGAGATAAGGATAATAGATGGGAGGACATTTGGTCTAGAGAAAAGAAGGACAATACTTGGGAGCAAGGGCCATCTATAGAGAATGAATGGAGGACTGTGATCAATTGGTACAAAGCTAGTTTGGTTTGGATACACCTTTTCGCTAGTATACAACTATATAACTACTTTAGAGGTGTTCGATTCCAACATTAATATTTCATGAATTACAAGTCCAAATGTAGACAACTCATACACATATTCGACACATATTCAATAAGGGTTAAATAGACTTTTCCCTGCCACAAATCTGGTTAAAACTCTTCAGCCAAACGAGGGCCATGTGCAGAAGCAATGGGGACAAGACGGAGCCTGAGTTAAATACAGTAATGGTCCCTATACTTCTCGGGTTGACTCGATTTAGTCCTCGTACTCAGAATTTACTGAATTTTGTCCATGTACTTGTGAATTGTGTTCGATTTAGTCGAATTCGATGTTTTCCATCGAATTTGAGCTAACGTGGACGACACGGGGACTGGAATCTTGCAAGAATACCCTCCTGCATCTGAGAAATTTGCCAAAAAACTACCACATTTTAATGTATTTAACATGTTATTCAAATTTATGTACTCCCTTCATCCATAAATAACTAACTTGAATTTTTCTAAATTTGGATGTACCCAAACACGTATAGATACATTCATATCTACACAAATCAAAGTCAGTTATTTATGAACGGAGGCAGTATTACAAAAATAGAAAATGGACTTGTGTTATGGGGGGCATGTCTTGGAGCCAAAGCCCCCCATTCATGTGATCTATCCGGCGGCTCCTAAATGGGCCAAAAATGGCTGCGCCGAACATCATATAGGGGCATGAGTGGAGATGCTCTTGCACGTTCTGGTCCAATGACCGTCGCCACCGTTGCCTCCCTCTCTGTTGAATCCCTCATTTTCCCTCCCTCTCAAATAGAACAGTCTTGAATTGAAATGTATTGTAATGGCGTGGAGTGTTGGATTATTGATTAGATTGGGAGTGGGTACATGCAAATATCTAGGAGCGAAAATGTATATTCTAGATGCGTGAGGGAGTTTCTGCAAAAAAAATTAGACCAGCTAGTCTGCTATAAGTTGGACCTGCGTCCATGTGTCGTCCACATCAGCTCAAATTCGATAGCAAACATGTATTTGGGCTAAATCGAGTCCAACTAATAAGTACCAGGACTAAATCGAGCTATCCGAACAAGTACATGGACTAATGTTTTATTTTTCAACATTTGTGATCATTTTTTGCAATTTTCTCAGATGGAGGAGGGTGTTCTTGCAAGATTCTAGTCCACTTGTCTTCCGAGTCAACTCAAATTCGACAACAAACATTTACTTAGACTAACACGATTCACAAGTACACGAGTAAAATTCACCAAATTCCAAGTAAGGTGACTAAATCGAGCCAGACCAACAAGTACAGGAACAATTAGTGTACTTAACTCACACAAAATTGCAATAAAAATGTTCGACAGTGCGCGCTACCTAGCACCCGTTTCTCCTAAGGAGGGGTGGTTGTGGGCTGGTCCATTTCTTCTTTTTGGTCATTACAGTTGCATTTGTTCGCAAGCAAGTGAGTGTAATTTTTTGTTTCTCCTTCTTTTTAATATTTCGGCAGTGTGTTTATTTTTCTTTTCTTTCTATCCTTTGTTCTTATTTTCTCTCTTTCTTTGTTCATTTTATTTTCCACTTTTGTCTTAGTTTAATATTTTATGGTTCAATTTCCAAGTCAAGTTTCTATTTTTCATGACTTTTAAAGTATTACTCCGTTTTGCTTATAATATTTTTCTTTCTACTCTAGGGTTGTGTTTGACCCTTTTTTGTATGTTCCTCTTAATCTAATATTTTGTTGCACTACGGTCATGATTCATTATCATGTGTCTAAACTTCATTCTATTTTGTATATATTTTTTTTCTTGTACTAGTAATTTTGTTGCACACGGTATAAAATGATGGGTTTTTTATATCTTACTGGCTCTTATATACTTGCTTCACTGATAGTCAGATTTGCTCCTAGGTAGCTAAAACTATCTAAACTTTTGTTGCAATTTTTCTAAAATTTTATTCCTTTATAATCATAGTTTTTTCACTACTTTGAAATTATGGTCCAACTTTTCGTTCGTGGTACCGAGCAATCATTTCACGATGCCATTGTTTTGAATCGTGTAGTCGACTCGAAGATCGATAAAGGGGAATGCAAATTAAGAACTTAAGGGGTGTGATTGGTTGCCCTATCATTATTTGAGCTTCCAAGGGTAGGCCTGGGACATGGCCACGCACAAACAGACCAAAAACATGTTGTTCAATTTGTTTGGTCTCCTGAGTCGAATCGTTGGCAACATATGAGCAACTTCATTTGGTTTCTTGCATACTCATCTTTTGTCCCATCTCTTCTCCATCTGGTGAACTTACCTCACACCACCAGACTTGAAACAGGGCCCGGTGAGCCTGAGGTGATTGATGGAATGATCTTGAACAAGAGTGGAGCCGATTCTAGGGCTGTAGTTGTAGCATCCCATCTGTCGAACATCTGTAATGCTACATGGTCTAATAATAAAATGCTACTCCCTACATATCATTGTTGCATCATAATTATATCATGCTCATGTCATCATGCCACATTGCATTTGAGCATCATATAAAACCCTTTCTCTTTTGGATCTTGTCTCATATGCATCTATTAATTGTATTTGCCTCTTGATATATTGTATTTGGTTCTTGATAAATGCTTGATGCCCAAGTTGAGTTGGGGGCATATCTTTTATTTAACTCCACCACCTTTTCTTGTCACCACCCCATAATTTCACCATTCAACTATATGTGAGCTTTGCATTTTATTGGGTTTACCTCTAGCTCATGTGGGTTGGGATGGATCCACTTATAAATCCACATGCTTCCACATATGCCTCATGTTGTTCTCACATTGTTGATATGTGGAGAGCCACATGGCCACCTTTGCATGGTATGTGAGTATTTTTCCTTGTCTAACTTCCTTATGGTTTGGTTTGGAGTATTTGATCATATATGAATATAATTGTGGCTGTATACTTACCTAGTGGAACATAAACACTAGCATTCCCACATTATATCCAAATATGAGCATTTCCATCTATTCTACTTGGGACACCACTCTTGTTCTTTTGGCTTGGTCTTAACCCCATATTCTTGAAGCATGTGATAAATATATTCCATGGTCCTTTACAATTGTTTTCACCATAGTAATTAATGCATTCATTATACATGCATGGGCCATGCAAGATCATCCTCTTTTCTCTTTCTTTGGTTTTTATTCGGTTTAAAGTGGGGCGTGGTATTTCTCCCAAGATCCAACCTAGTGCCTCTTTCTCTCTTTATACTTTTGGTGCCATCATATAAACCTCACCCTCACCTCCCTATCTAGACCTACACCTACACAACACCAAACCCTAACTATCTCCCTCTCTCTTTACAACTAGCTAAACCCTAGCTATTTTCCTTCCTAGCTTCGATTAAGACCAAACCCTCCTCTCTCTAACCTAATCGCCACCACTACCAGGCCAAGCCTCCCTGTACCACCAACCTGGCTCGGCCCAAAACTCCCTAGCCTAGCAACCAGCCCAAGCCACCATGCCGACCCTGCCGGTCTAGCCCTAGCCGAGTATCACCCCCTCTCTCTGATCTTCTTTCTTGCCACCAAGCGGAGTCCCACCCGAGCCACCTTGGCCTCGCTGCCCTCTGGTCCTAGCTGTAGACACCCAGCCCCTCCCGAGCCGTTCTACCACGTGAGGGAGAGGAGGGAGAAAGCTGGACGCCTCCACCTTTTTCCACCCGAGCCACCCCCATGTGCTCTCCCTCGGCCCCCGTTCTTATCTACCCCCTCCTCTACCTAGCGTCGCCCAGATCCAGCCAGGGCCTTGCCCTCCTACCCCTTTTTCCCCACCTGCCGGCTACCCTCCCTCTCACCATCTCCAACCTCACCGTCGGTTTTCCTCTCGGCCACATCGTATCAGGCGGCGGGTGTGGCGTTTGGTTGTCGAGGAAGACCGAGACGTTCCTCTGCAACGCCCCTGTCCACGCCGTCGAGGAGGAGGAGGCCCAGACCTGCTGCACATCTTCGACGCCGACGCAAAACCCTAACCCGCCGTCCGCTAGCATCGTCGTCGCTCTCCTGCATACCAAGCCGATCCAACGCCACCGAGAGCCCCGCGGTGAGCCACTGACCCCCCTAGACATGGCCCTGTTCATCTTTGCTTCCCGGTTGCGTCGATCGTTTCGTCGAACGCCCTATGGTCGTCGCTGCTCGCTAAAACCCCAGCCGCTTGCCGTTGCTGCCGTGCTCCGCTTCGGCAGTTGCGCGAACGCCTGCTTCCGCTCCGCCTAGCCGCATCGACCAACCCTAGCCGCGCTTCCCAGGATGTGCACCCCTGCAGGGTAAATCTTTCTGAAAGCCGTGTCCACAGTTATGGACGACTTGGAGCACAGTTTCTCGATCATAGACAAATATAACTAAAGTACCATCTTTAATTTGATGAAATATCTGACTAGTAAATAGTGCAATCTTCATGGAATGATTAATAAAACTGTCAACGGACGGGTTGTTCGTCTGCTTTCTCGTTGGTAAGCGAGAAGGAGGATGGATCTGTTACTTTATACTATTATAATTGTTGTTAATAATTAATGGACATCCATCTGTCATTGGTTAGGCGGATGGTTAGCGAGTATCTATAGGTTTGTTAGATATTATCTTTTGCTGCAATTGCGTCACCCCAGGTATATGTCCCCTTTAGAGGCATAAAGACTTGCTAAGTACCCCTAGGGTCTCACACGATAAATTGTTTGATTCAGATGAACAGGTGTATTCGCAAGATGGATACTAGGTGGAAGAGACAGATGATGTTGGCAACGATCACTCGGTGTAGAGATTCCGGGGATGGGGATCCGTGAGATCTGTGGGCAGGATGTGCTTATTTATGTGGCATCTTATGCCGATTTGCTTCTTACCCGTACTCGGATCTTGTGTCCCGCTTCCGCTTGATACTCTTTTGATTGATGTATGAGGAGCTATCCTACACTATTATCTCTATTTAGGATTTTTGGATCTTGCCGTATGGCGTTGCAATATTTCTATTTCTTTTAGATGGTATGGCTCTAAGAACAGTTGTAAGGTAGCTTACATACATACTCACTTGTGTATGTATTTGATCTCTTCGCCTGTTGCCTACGCCGCTCGCTCTTGTCCCGATGTTCTTGGAAGTGGTTAGGGCGGCCGACAGGCCTACACGTGGGTGGCCCTGGTGTAACTACCTCGGTGAATTACGCTCTTAGTTAATGCCTGGATGAACGAAAATGGTTAAAATAGTACGGTGGGGCCCAGGGCCACTCACGGTAGACCTTTCGGCCGTCCTAACCACTTTCAGACAACGGGACAAGAACGAGCGGCGTAATCGGCAGGCGAAGGGATCAACTACATACACAAGTGAGTATGTATGCAAGCCACATAAACAGTACATCAGAGCCATTCCATCTAAAAGAAATAGAAATATTGCAACGCCATACGACAAGATCCAAATATCCTAGATAGCTATAATAATTTAGGATAGCTCCTCATACATCACACATCAGAGTATCAGGCGGAAGCGGAGAACAAGATCCGAGTACGGATAAGAAGCAAATCGGCATAAGATGCCCCATAAATAAACACATCCCGCCCACAGATCACACGGATCCCCGTTCCCGGAATCTCTACACCGAATGATCGTTGCCAACATCATCTGTCTCTTCCACCTAGTATCCATCTTGCGGGTACACCTGTTCATCTGAATCAAACAATTTATCGTGTGAGACCCTAGGGGTACTCAGCAAGTCTTTATGCCACTAAAGGGGACACAACCTGGGGTGACGCAATTGCAGCAAAAGATAATACCTAACAATTCTACAGATACTCGCTAACCTTCCGCCTAACCAAAGATAGACGGAAGTCCGTGAATTAAGAACAACAGTTATAACAGTATAATTAATAGATCCATCCTTCTCCTCGCTTGCCAACGAGGAAGCGGACGAACAACCCCTATCATCCGTTGGCAGTTTTATTAACCATTCCATGAGTATTGTAATATTTACTAGTCAAGTACTTAGTCAAATTAAAAGCGGTACTTTAATTATACTTGTCTATGATCGAGAAACTGTGCTCCAAGTCGTCCATAACCGCGGACACGGCTTTCTGAAACATTTACCCTGCAGGGGTGCACGAATAGCAACACACACTCGATCAACCTTGGAAAAACCAAATCAAAACCCAACGAGGCATTCACGACAAAGCAATCACAGGATTCAGAAATATTTCAGGTGGCCACCCCATTAAGCTACCCGCAACGAAGTTGGCCGGCTCCGAGATGGACCCAAGGTTTGTGTCAATGGCTGTAAACGACTGGGAACCCGAAAATGTGACTGGGCTTGTCGATACCGCAAAAACATTCCACGATCTAAAACAGTACAGGTGCTCCTCGCACAATCTTAAATAAAGTAGTAACATGGCATAAGTACAGGATAGTAATAAAGCCCCAAACTAATTGTGGTCCCAAGAAATAAGAATGAATCAAGCTCTGACTCAGGGGGGTCCATAAGGCCTCCCGGATGTGGATAGTGCGAATAGTCAAGGAACAGGAATCAAGTACTCGGGGTCCTACGGGACACAAGTGAGCATGAAAAACCAAATAGCAGATATTGCTCACCGGTGCCTCTTTCATTAGTTATCCCATTACTACTCAGGTTATGTTGTTTAGGTACCTCATTATCCATCAGACACTCACATACCCTACTCATGCTTTTCTACGACTCGCATGGCTCAATCAACTCCTGTAGTAATGGCTCATGGGACCGGAACAAGCTTAGTGTGGTTTAAAAGTAAAGGCTATGCAATACTTGGGATTCAATTTAATGCAATCGTGACTCCATGATGCAAGAATAAGATAGAGGCAATAGGTACTGTATGTGTGCAAGCATGTGGTAGTGCTTGCCTGGCAGTTCAGTTGAAGCGAGAGATGGATCTGGGTAATACTCCTGTGATTCCTGGTAATTCTCCTGCTGGGCGTCTATTCGAAGAAGAACCAAACAAACAAGGGCCAACATAAATAAAGTGCACAAGTATATGAATTAAAGTGCAACAAGCAACCAAGCATGCCATGATGAATGATGCACAATTTACATGGCATTAAAGTAGCATGGCAAAGGTGGGGTGTGGATACAAGAAATAAGGCACTTTATTATTTATTTGCCCAAGTTTTATTGTCATAAACGGTTCAGATTTTAAATGACAACATGATGCATGCTTCAATTCAGAACAAGGATTGCATAAATAGAACGGGCTCGTCGCGCTGATTGATTTAGACATATTATTTGTCAAATTTGGAGTTATAAAACAAAAGTTATTAATTAAATAAGGAAAAGGGCATTTTCTTGTAATTTTAATCACCTCGAAATTTAAAGTATTCAAAATATATTTTGAAGGGCATATTTGAATTCCTCACATTTTTCTGATTCCAAATCATATATTATATGTATTATTTCGATTTGTATTTTAAAAATTATTTGAATCTGAAAAGAATTTGAATTTATATTAATTTGAAAAAGATTTGAATAAAACAGACTCAGGGAAAAACTTTTTATACCCAGGCAATTCTATCCACAGACACTGAAAGGTGGGGCTGCGCTGACTGGGCCACGCGCGCACGCGGAAATTTATTTTTGCACCGCAGGCTGGGCTAGCCCACAGAGACTGACAGGGTGGGGCCAGCGGCTGAAGGCCCACGTGCCAGCGGAAAACCCCCAGCGGCTGACTGGTGGGGCGCCAGATGGACTGCGGGTTACGGCCGAGGAAACAGGAGGGGGGTCTCTGCAAGATGGCCAGGCGACGGACAGGTGGGGCCGTTTGGAGCGCGGGTTGCAGTAATTAAAAAGGGGAGGGGCTTTTTGCAAAATGACCACGGCCCGGTACTGTTTATCTTCTCCTCGCGTCTGACGCGAATCTGGCGCACTGCGCGGGGCGGGGGTTCGATCCGGGGACGTGTGCGTGCGCGCTGGGGTGGCCAACCAGTGCGACGTGCTAGGGGAGCTATCAGGGAGATAGGCGCGGGCTAGATAGGGCGAGCGTGGCGCGGGAAAAGCTGCAGAAGACGGCGAGCTACGGCGCACGGTGACTGTTCGATGAAAAGATCGGCGGCTCTAGGGCGGCACGGCGAGGCGGAGGTTGTCAGGGAGGGGGAGATGCTCACCGCGGGCTCGCTGGTGGGCTTGGATCGGCGCGAGGAGCGGCGGAACGGCGAGGTCGCTGGCGCTCCGACGGACTAGGGTTTCGGAGACGGCGAGGTACTGGCGACGCGGGGGAGCTTCTCGTCCACGTTGGCGTGGTCGGGGCGTCGCAGGGGATCATGCCCGATCTTCTCCGCCACTTCACGGTCGCGCTGCATGGCTGGTTCATCAGGGCGGGGTGGTTGCTGGCGGCGACCGGCGTCAGCTGCTGGTGGCCGGAGAGGAAGGAGGGGAAGAAGGGGCGTCTCGGGGTGGATCTGGAGAGGCCAGAGGAGGCGTGCGAGAGGGGAAAAGGAGGGAGAGGGGGAAGGAGGCAGCTGGGGCACGGCAAGATAAAGGTGGCCTCGTGCCACCTTTTTCCTCCTCCTCGAGCACGTGCTCGGCCGGCTGGGCTGGCTGGGGCTGGTCTAGGGCGAGGCAGTGAGGCTGCAGGGTGGGGCTGGCATGAGGGAGGGACTAGCTCGGGTTAGGTTAGATGGTGGCCTCGGGTTAGGTTTAGCTAGGGTTAGGGTTTGGGTGAGCTAGGTTAGAGAGAGGAGAGGCTGGGGTGGTGGGTCAGGTAGAGAGAGGGTGGCCAGTTGGAGAGAGGGACTTGGCATGGAGGCCAAGCTAGAGAGAGAGAGAGGGTTAGTAGAAATTAGGGTTATGGGAAGAATAAAGTAATTTATTAAGTTTGATTATTTTTAAGTATTTAGATTGGAATTTTGGTGTAGGAGGCTAATCCAAGAAGAACTAAAAGGGCTTGGTCTTGCATGGACCAATGTAGAGAAGAAACTAGAAAGAAAGAAGAAGAAAAGAATTAGGTGGAAAGGTTCTCCTATGATCATATATGTAGATAAATAAAAATGAATGTAAATAGTGTGGATAAAACCGACCCAAGTGGAGCATGGTGGAGGCTAGAATTATCATGAGGTGGAGGTGAAAAGAATTCCAAGAAAAAGAAAAAGAAATGAATTAAGGAATAGGCCTCATATGGTTCATGCATGGAGAATAAAATAAGAAGATGAAGAGAGGGGTGAGACTATGAGGATGGTGTAAAGGTGGTGGATGGTTTTGCTTAGGTAGAATCCAACAAATCCAAAGAAAAACCAAAGAAGAGAAAGGTGGTGAAGAATTGTGCATGGCCCATGCAAAATAATAATGCCCTTATTTATTTTGTGAAGACAATATTAATATGATGGCATTACTCTATGAATATCCAAGAAGTGGAGATAAAACCAAGCACAAGAATCTAGAGGATTTAATCCACCCCAAACTACATGAGCTAGAATTAAAATATCAAAGAAAAAGAAAGACAAGCTCATTGTTAATGGGATGGTGGAATTAGAGGGTGGTGGGAGAGAAAGGTGGTGTAATGGAAATAAAATATATGCCCCCAACTCAACTTGGGCATTTGAACAATATATCAATAGCCAAATATAATATCAAGAAGCAAATACAATTAATAATGCATGTGAGAGAAGAACCAAAAGAAAAGGAGTTTTATATGATGCTCAAATGCAAGGTGGCATGATGACATGAGCATGATATAATTATCATGCAACAATAATATCTATGGAGTAGCCAATATCTTACTAGGACAAGTAGCATTACAATTGTTAGACAATTGGGGTGCTACACCTAGGCCCCCGCTGTAATTCTTTAACCACTTTTGGTTCATCCAGGCTTGAACTTAGAGCGTAGGGTCCGAGGTTGTTACAATTGGTATCAGAGCCATCCCGCCCTTCAGGGTCTCAGCCAAATGGTCGTTGTCAGTCTAGCAAATATTTTGGTAGCTATGTATACTAGGGAAAAACAAAAACGCGAGAGTAGGACTGCTTCCACTTTTCTTCTTACCCACCCACCCACCCTTTTCTGGTAAGGAAGTGTAACGTTTCAATCCTCTTCTAAAATTCAAACTAGGATTCACGTGTTCGGGGTTCCGTAGTACCATAGGTTGTGTGAGTGTGTGTGTGTGTGTGTGTGTGTAATTCCTTGTCTATCTGTTGCATCCAACCTGTTGTCGCTATCTGCCTTTTGGTTATCAACTGTTGGTACATTCCATACCGACAGGCTTTTGTAAACCGACACGATCTATCTGATTCGTTGTATACCAATGCGATATGTCTTACCCTTTGTTATCCGACGCTATCTTGTTAGGGGTGTTTGTTTTCCGTAGTTGCTAATCTTTAGGTTCATCTTAAGAAGAAAGGGAGTTGGGATATGTGTTTTACTATTCATGTCCGGAGTAATGATTTGAGTGCGGGATGGAGTCGCAACCATACCACTACTTTTATCATTCGCTCTCGTATATTGAATTGGTAGAGTTAGTAACCTTGATTCATTAAGTGGTTTTGCGCATATAGTGGTATTTTAATGCTGAAATTTGCGGAAAAAATTTCTTTGATAGCTTTGTGTACCACACTCCTTGTTCAGTCGTGTGTGATATGCTTAATATCTTCTAGGTGCTTCGAACTTTGTTGATATTTTAATATCATCTTAGTGATTTGTATCCTTTAATCTTGGTTAATTCCATTTGGTACTATTTTGGATTATTATTATTCTCCATTATGGTACTGACTTGAGTTTTATATCAATCACAGGATGGCACCACCACGCCGTACTGAGGAGGACATACCACCTGAACTGGGGGCTGCATTGGCAAGTATTGCAAATGCCTTGGGAACAATGCAACAGAACCAGCAACGCTTTGAAGAAAGTGTCGGGAGGAATGAGTTTGTTCTACTACCTCCACCTCCCAAGCGGGGAGACATCAAGGGCTTTCTGAAGTTTAACCCACGCCACTTTGAGGTGTCTGATCAGCCACTGGATGCTGATGATTGGCTGCGTGAGATGTCAAGGTTGCTGATGACTGCTGATGTACCTGAGCAAGAATGGGTAAAATGTGCCACTCACCTTCTGAAGGGAGACGCAGTTCTATGGTGGGAGAATTACCTGAAGGCAAACCACTCTGGTTTTCAGCCTACTTGGGAGCAGTTCACGGGGGCTTTCAAAGAGCAATACCTGTCAGAAATTGTCATGGAAAGGATGAAGGAAGTGTGTCTCAACCTCAAGCAGGGCAATGATAATGTCAATACCTATATCAGAAACTTCATGAATCTTTCTCGGTATGGTGGCGACGAGATCTCTGATGACAAGAAGAAGCAAAAGAGGTTCAGGCAAGGGCTCAATGCATCTATCAAATATGCAATCACTCATGCAAGGCCGGGGTCTTTTCTAGAACTCCAACATACAGCTCTACAGGAAGAAGCCAGTAGGCAAGTGTTCGAGGAGTCCAAGAAACACAGCCGTGACGTAGCAAGCTCTTCAGCTATGACAGCTCCTTCTAAGCGCCGCGTGTGGGTTCCTAATACCGCACCGCCGCTCCCGGCTCCACCAAGAACTCCAAGCTACGCAGCAAGGCCACCAAACTCCTTCACCGCTGCTCCTAGGGGCTACAACCACAACTACCCTAAAGCGCCTGGCGGAGTCCCTGGCTACGCTGCTCCACGTCCACCTGGTGCTTGCTACACTTGTGGGAACACTGGGCATCAACACTAGAGTTGTCCCATGAACAACAAAGCTCTTCCTCCACCACCTCCAAGACCTGCAGCAAGTTCTTCTATGGTTCGCGCACCTCCACCAACATCAACACCAAGCCCGGGTCCACTGTTGCTCGTGCCAACTGTGTCAACGTCGCTCAAGCTGAACATGCACCTGGAGTTGTGATGGGTATGCTTCCCGTTAACTCAGTCCCTACATGAGTTTTGTTTGATTCTGGTGCTTCGCATTCTTTTGTTTCTCACAAGTTTGCACATGAGCATGATCTGGCTATGGGTCCTCTATTGCATCATCTCGTGGTACAATCTCCTGGGTCAAACATGAGGGCTTCTCATATCAGCCATGGCAATCAAATTGAGATTGGTGGCTCTTCGTTCCCGGCTTCCTTAATTATTCTGGGCAATTCTGACATTAATGTTATCTTGGGCATGGATTGGTTAACAGCAAATGCAGCTGTGATTGATTGTGCTGAACGCTCGGTTTCTCTGAAAATTCATGAAGGCCATATAGTCTATTCTCCAAGTCTGACTCCTGCAATTCAGCTTTTCTCTTTGGTGGCTCTGAATGATGATGCTATGGATGCTATTCAGAGTGTTCCGGTGGTCCGTGAGTTCCCAGATGTTTTTCCTGAAGAGTTGCCAGGTATGCCTCCTGATCGAGAGGTCGAGTTTGTGATTGAGCTTGAACCTGGAACCGCTCCTATCTCCAAGCGGCCTTATAAAATGGGTCCTGCTGAGTTGGCTGAACTCAAACGTCAGCTTGATGAACAAGATAAGTTAGGTTTCATTCAGCACAATACTTCATCTTGGGGTAGCCTAACCATCTTTGTGAAGAAGCGAGACCGCACTGATAGACTTTGTGTTTACTATCGGGCTCTAAATGCTAAAACCATCAAGAATAAATATCCCCTTCCGCGGATCAATGATCTCTTCGATCAGCTAGCCAGAGCTGTGGTATTCTCTAAGCTTGACTTGAGAAGTGGATATCATCAAATCAAGATCCGCAAGGAAGATGTTCCCAAAACAGCTTTCACCACCCGCTATGGCCTGTATGAGTACACGGTCATGTCCTTCGGTCTCACCAATGCACCTACCACCTTCTCGAGGCTTATGAACTCGGTTTTTATGGAGTATCTTGATAAGTTCGTCATGGTCTATCTGGATGACATTCTAGTCTATTCTAAGTCAAAGGAAGAACATGAAGAACACCTTCGGTGTGTCCTAAACAAGCTTCGTGAGAACTGCATGTATGCAAAGTTCTCCAAGTGTGAATTTTGGCTTCCCGAAGTCACCTATCTTGGTCACGTCATCTCTGCCAAGGGCATTGCCGTCAACCCAGAAACTGTTCAGACAATTGTTGAGTGGCTTCCACCCAAAAATGTCAAAGAAGTTCGGAGTTTCCTTGGTTTGGCTAGTTACTGCCGTCGCTTCGTCCAGAACTTCTCGAAGATTGCGAACCCTCTTACCGATCTCCTCAAGAAAGGCAAGAAATACCTTTGGTCTCCTGCATGTCAAGCTAGCTTTGGAACACTCAAAGAGAAGCTCACCTCCACACCAGTCTTGATTCCTCCAGATACATCAAAGCCTTTCCAGATATTCTGTGACGCCTCATTGCAAGGATTGGGTGCGGTCCTCATGCAAGAAAAGCAAGTTGTTGCATATGCCTCTCGTTAGTTGAAAATTCATGAGCTCAACTATCCAACACATGACCTCGAACTTGCAGCAGTTGTCTTTGCTTTGAAAGTATGGAGGCATTACTTGCTTGGCAACCGTTGTGAGATCTTTTCCGATCGCAAGAGTCTGAAGTATATCTTCACCCAACCTGATCTCAATCTTTGTCAGAGGAGGTGGATTGAAGAAATTAATGATTTCGATCTGACCATCAACTACACTCCGGGCAAAGCTAATGTGATGGGCGATGCTCTCAGCCGAAAAGCTTACGTCAACAACCACATGGTGGAAGAGCAACAACCTCTCTTGTGCGAGGAATTCCGCCAGCTCAACCTTGAAATTGTGGATCAAGGGTATCTTCTGAACCTCCTGGCAACACCTCTCTTGGAAGAAAAAGTTTGCTCCATTCAACTTGGTGATCCTTACACTAAAAAGATCATCTCCAACATTCAGCTTCCGAAGTATGAGTCCTTCCACGTCGACGACCAAGGCGCTCTATTCTTTGAACACCGGATGTTTGTTCCGAACTACCCGGGTTTGAGAGAGCAAGTTCTTAAGGAGGCGCATGATTCTGTTCTTTCTATCCACCCTGGCAGCACTAAGATGTACATGGACTTGAAAACACAATATTGGTGGCCTGGATTGAAATGATATTGTGCCAAGTATGTCTCCGAGTGTGATGTCTGCCGCAGAGTTAAAGCTGTCCATCAGAAACCTTCCGGTCTTCTACAGCCATTGAAGCCTCCGGTGTGGAAATGGGAGAAAGTCGAGATGGATTTCATAACTGGTTTTCCAAGGTCGCAGAAGGGCAACAATGCAATCTTTGTTGTCATCGACATGCTTTCTAAAGTGGCTCACTTCTTTCCCGTCAAGGAAACAATTTCTGCAATTCAGTTGGCTGAGCTCTATATCAACAGAATTGTCTCTCTGTATGGGGTTCCTCTTGAGATCAGTTCAGACCGTGGAAGCATCTTCACTTCCAAGTTCTAGGGATGTTTCCAAAATGCTTTGGGAACAAAGTTGAACTTCAACACAGCTTACTACCCTTAGTCGCAAGGACAGGTTGAAAGGATCAATCCGATTCTGGAAGATATGCTTCGTGCTTGCATCATCTCTTTCGGCATGAAGTGGGAAGAATGCCTTCCTTATGCTGAATTCTCTTACAACAATAGCTTCTAGAAGAGTCTAAAGATGGAACCATTTGAGGTTCTCTATGGCCGCAAATGCAGAACTCCGATAGGTTGGTCGGGCGCAGGTGAAAGAACATTGTTTGGCCCCGACATTGTAACTCAAGCAGAGGAGAAGGTTCACATCATTCTCGAAAACCTAAAGGTTGCTCAAAGTTGCCAGAATAGGAACTATGACAGAAAGCACACGGACATGGAGTATGTCCCTGATGATCTCATTTACCTTCGTGTCACTCCCATGAGAGGAACGCACCGGTTTGGTATCAAAGGGAAGCTGGCTCCTAGATACATCGGTCCTTTCAAAGTTCGTGGAAGAAGAGGAGAAGTTGCTTATGCTCTTGAGCTCCCTAAAAAACTCAAGGTCCATGATGTTTTCCATATCTCTCAACTCAAGAAATGCTTCAAGGATCCCGGCAGGACCATGGACCATGAGCTCATCAATCTCCAAGAAGATCTGTCTTACGAAGAACACCCCACAAAAATCCTAGAAGTCGTAGAAAGAACGACTCACAACAAGTCCATCAAGTTCTGCAAGGTGCAGTGGTCGCACCATTCCGTTGATGAAGCCACTTGGGAACGCGAGGATTAGCTCCGTGCCAAGTATCCTACCCTCTTCGTGTCTTCTTCTTCTTCCTAGAATCTTAGGGCGAGATTCCTGTTTAGTGGGGGAGAGCTGTAGCATCCCATCTGTCTAACATATGTAATGCTACATGGTCTAATAATAAAATGCTACTTCCTACATATAATTGTTGCATCATAATTATATCATGCTCATATCATCATGCCACATTGCATTTGAGCATCATATAAAACCCTTTCTCTTTTGGATCTTGTCTCATATGCATCTATTAATTGTATTTGCCTCTTGATATATTGTATTTGGTTCTTAATAAATGCTTGATGCCCAAGTTGAGTTGGGGGCATATCTTTTATTTAACTCCACCACCTTTTCTTGTCACCACCCCATAATTTCACCATTCAACTATATGTGAGCTTTGCATTTTATTGGGTTTACCTCTAGCTCATGTGGGTTGGGATGGATCCACTTATAAATCCACATGCTTCCACATATGCCTCATGTTGTTCTCACATTGTTGATATGTGGAGAGCCACATGGCCACCTTTGCATGGTATGTGAGTATTTTTCCTTGTATAGCTTCCTTATGGTTTGGTTTGGAGTATTTGATCATGTATGAATATAATTGTGGCTATATACTTACCTAGTGGAACATAAACACTAGCATGCCCACATTATATCCAAATCTGAGAATTTCCATCTATTCTACTTGGGACACCACTCTTGTTCTTTTGGCTTGGTCTTAACCCCATATTCTTGAAGCATGTGCTAAATATATGCCATGGTCCTTTAAAATTGTTTTCACCATAGTAATTAATGCATTCATTATACATGCATTGCCCATGCAAGATCATCCTCTTTTCTCTTTCTTTTGTTTTTCTTCGGTTGAAAGTGGGGCATGGTTTTTCTCCCAAGATCCAACCTAGTGCCTCTTTCTCTCTTTATTCTTTTGGTGCCATCATCTAAACCTCACCCTGACCTCCCTATCTAGACCTACACCTACACAACACCAAACCCTAACTATCTCCCTCTCTCTTTACAACTAGCTAAACCCTAGCTATTTTCCTTCCTAGCTTCGGCTAAGACCAAACTCTCCTCTCTCTAACCTAATTGCCACCACTCCCAGGCCAAGCCTCCCTGTACCACCAACCTGGCTCGGCCCAAAACTCCCTAGCCTAGCAACCAGCCCAAGCCACCATGCCAACCCTGCCGGTCTAGCCCTAGCCGAGCATCACCCCCTCTCTCTGATCTTCTTTCTCGCCACCGAGCGGAGCCCCACCCGAGCCACCTTGGCCTCGCTGCCCTCTGGTCCCAGCTGCAGACACCCAGCCCCTCCCGAGCCGTTCTACCACGTGAGGGAGAGGAGGGCGAAAGCTGGCCGCCTCCACCTTTTTCCACCCGAGCCACCCCCATGTGCTCTCCCTCTGCCCCTGTTCTTATATACCCCCTCCTCTGCCTGGCGTCGCCCAGATCCAGCCAGGGCCTTGCCCTCCTACCCCTTTTTCCCCACCTGCCGGCTACCCTCCCTCTCACCATCTCCAACCTCACCGTCGGTTTTCCTCTCGGCCACATCGTACCAGGCGGCAGGCGTGGCGTTTGGTTGTTGAGGAAGACCGAGACGTTCCTCTGCAACGCTCGTGTCCACGCTGTCGAGGAGGAGGAGGCCTAGACCTGCCGCACATCTTCGACACCGACGCAAAACCCTAACCCGTCGTCCGCCAGCATCACCGTCGCTCTCCTGCGTACCAAGCCGATCCAACGCCACTGAGAGCCCCGCGGTGAGCCACTGACCCCCCTAGACATGCCCATGTTCATCTTTGCTTCCCGGTTGCATCGATCGTTTCGTCGAATGCCCTGTGCTCGTCGCTGCTCGCTAAAACCCCAGCCTCTTGTCGTCGCTGCCGTGCTCCGCTTCGGCAGTTGCGCGCACGCCCGCTTCCGCTTCGCCTAGCTGCATCGACCAACCCTAGCCACGCTTCCCGGGAACTTCGTCTCCGTCACCGCCGTGCATGCCTGTAGTCGAGGCGCACGAGGTAGACGACGGACGCCTCGCCACACCTCACCTGGCCGCGCAACCACTACCTAGCATCAGCCCGCTAGCACCGTGGTGGCTCCGACCAGCCATCTCCAGCATGAGGTCTTGGGATCGAGCCTTGGGCACCCCTGTTCTCCTCTGTTGAGCAGCGCCGTCAGTTTCGTCAGAAACAGAGGAAGAAAAACAGTACGGCGTATGCTTTTGCACATACCCCCCTACATGTTAGCTTTTTCAACCCGCGGTGCGTGCCCCGGCCCACCGGCCAGCCGCACCAGCCGCGTCGGTTTTACAAAAAGGCTCCTGCCTTTTTGTTCTCCTCAACCCGTGGTCCCCGGCGTATCCACGTGTCATCACCGTTTTCGCCGGCGCGCGATGTGGTCTTGCAACTAGCCGGGCACGTCTGTCTGTGTCTGTGAGTAACCCATCGGCGAGTGAGACAAACCGCTGTGTCTTGTTTCCGCCAGCTTAGTGCCAGTCAGCGCCGGACCCACTGTCAGCCGTTGTGGCTAGTTTTTCTCTGGGTGCAAAAATTCTTTGATCTTTTCTGTTCAATAAAAACAATTTCAGAAATGTTTAATATGATTTTAAATCCAGTTTTAATAACTTTTAATTGTTAATTCCAAATTTGACAAATAATATATGTTTTTGAATCAGAAAAATGTGAGGAAATTCCAATATGCCATCCAAAATAATGTCTGACTAAATTAATTTTTCGAAATTGTTTAATTGCATTAAAAATGCCTTTTCTTAAATAATTAAAAACTTTAATTCTATAACTCCAAATTTGACAAATAATATGTCTAAATCAATTAGCGCGACGAGCCCGTTCTGTTTATGCATTCCATGTTCTGATCTGCAGCATGCATCATATCCATATTAAAAATCAGAACTGTTTATGGCAATAAAACTTGACCAAATAATTAATAAAATGAGTTATTCTTGTCCCCACACCTCACCCTTGCCATGCTACATTATTTCCATGTAAATTGTACATCATTCATCATGGCATGCGTGTTTGCTTGTCGCATCTTATTTGTATGCTTGTGCACTTTATTTATGTTGGCCCTTGTTTGTTTGGTTCTTCTTTCGGATAGACGCTGAGTAGGGGAAATATCAGGAATCCCAGGAGTACTACCCAGATCCATCTCTCTCTTCAACTGAGCTGCCAGGCAAGCACTACCACATGCTTGCATACATATAGTACCTATTGCTTCGATCTTATTCTTGCATCATGGAGTCACGAATGCATTAAACTGAATCCCAAGTACTGCATAGCCTTTACTTTTAAACCCCACCGAGCTTGTTCCTCCATCCCATGAGCCATTACTACAGGAGTTGTTTGAGCCATGCGAGTCGTAGAATAGCATGTGTAGGGTATTTGAGTGTCTGATGGATAATGAGGTACCTAAACAACTTAACCTGAGTAGTAATGGGATAACTAATGAAAGAGGCACCGGTGAGCAATATCTGTCATTTGGTTTCTATGTCCACTTGTGTCCGGTAGGACCCCGAGTACTTGATTCTTATTCGTTGACTATTTGCACTATCCACATCCGGGAGGCCTTATGGGCCCCCCTGGGCCAGAGCTTGATTCATTTCTATTTCTTGGGGCCACAAAGTAGTTTGGGGCTTTATTACTATCATGTACTTATGCCATGCTTTACTGTTTTATTTAAGATTGTGCGTGGAGCACTTGTACTGTTTTGGATCGTGACACATTTTCGCTGTATCGACAAGCCAAGTCACACTTTCGTGTTCCCAGTTGTTTACAGCCGTCCACACAAATCCTGGGTCCGTTCCGGAGCCGGCCAACTTCGTTGAGGGTAGCTTAGTGGGGTGGCCCCTGAAATATTTTATGAATCCTGTGATCGCTTTGTCGTGAATGCCTCGTTGGGTTTTGAGTTGGTTTTTCCGAGGTTGATCGAGTGTGTGTTGCTATTTGTGCACCCCTGCAGGGTAAATCTTTCTGAAAGCCGTGTCCGCGGTTATGGACGACTTGGAGCACAGTTTCTCGATCATAGACAAATATAACTAAAGTACTGTCTTTAATTTGACTAAATATCTGACTAGTAAATAGTGCAATCTTCATGGAATGATTAATAAAACTGCCAACGGACGGGTTGTTCGTCCGCTTTCTCATTGGTAAGCGAGAAGGAGGATGGATCTGTTACTTTATACTGTTATAACTGTTGTTACTAATTAACGGACATCTGTCTATCATTGGTTAGGCGCATGGTTAGCGAGTATCTATAGGTTTGTGAGATATAATCTTTTGCTCCAATTGCGTCAACCCAGGTATATGTCCCCTTTAGAGGCATAAAGACTTGCTGAGTACCCCTAGGGTCTCACACGATAAATTGTTTGATTCAGATGAACAGGTGTATTCGCAAGATGGATACTAGGTGGAGGAGACAGACGATGTTGGCAACGATCACTCGCTGTAGAGATTCCGGGGATGGGGATCCATGAGATCTGTAAGCGGGATGTGCTTATTTATGTGGCATCTTATGCCGATTTGCTTCTTACCCGTACTCGGATCTTGTTTCCCGTTTCCGCTTGATACTCCGTTGATTGATGTATGAGGAGCTATCCTACACTATTATCTCTATTTAGGATTTTTGGATCTTGCCATATCGCGTTGCAATATTTGTATTTCTTTTAGATGGTATGGCTCTGAGAACTGTTGTAAGGTAGCTTGCATACATACTCACTTGTGTATGTATTTGATCTCTTTGCATGTTGCCTACGCCGCTCGCTCTTGTCCCGATGTTCTTGGAAGTGGTTAGGGCGGCCGACGGGCCTACACGTGGGTGGCCCTGCGCCCCCGCTATACTTCTTTAACCACTTTTGGTTCATTCAGGCTTGAACTTAGAGCGTAGGGTCCGAGGTTGTTACAGTAGTCGATGGGCTAGAGGGAGGTAGAGGCTCGTCAGCGTGAGAGATAGTGGGGGGAATGATGAGCGGCATCGGTAGAGTTGCTGCGAGGTGAGAGAGGAGGGGTAAGTGAGTGTCGTGGACCGATGAACTAGATGATTAAGAGACAAGTGAGAGGTTGACCATGTTAGAGTACAACCACATACTCACGTGAACATGCATGTGTAAACTGTCGCATCTGTAAACACCATTATAGTATAGTAGGGAGATACTTATCTACTAATCTATAATTATTGAATAAAAAATTACGACATGGGAGTTGAGCGATACAGGCAGGTAAAGTTACTCCTTAAAGACAATTTCAAACAATTAACCGTACACAATGAATTTGAAAAATTGTCTAAAATTGTTCAAACATGAACACAAAATTAAGTAGATACAAATACCGACACTTGGTACTGATTGTCAGAATAGAATCATCTCGTCGAAGTTTCATTTATATAGACGTTATTTTCAATCAAACCACGGTTATGTTCATTACAAGGGATAATAAACACTACAAAAATACCCCCATACCCTATGGATTATTGGGGCAGCACTAGCGAAAAGTACCTGCAATAGTTGGATCTGCAGCAGATGGGGGTTCACGGTGGCTATCGAGGGAGGAACAAATATTTATGTCATGGTATTACCGATACCGGAACAAAATTGTGCCGCGGTAGGTGGTAGGCAAGAACGGCGTTGTTTATTGTTGTAGTTGACTGGGCACAGGCACATTCGCTGGTGCCGTGGATTATACAGGACCTGCATGGTGGGACCGTCTGGATAGGCAGATTAACCCTGTCCCACTGACCGCTGAGCCCCACCATGGAAGGTAAGAGTTGACCAGGTGGTTATAAAGTATCTCTTATGTAATCTTCATTATCTAACCACTCCGATGTCCACTTATCTTCACCTCTGTAACATCCCAAAACTTTAATCCAAGGTTATTAAGATCTAAATCATCAAAATTAGGGTTAACAAAAACTTTTCCAATTAAAATTATTAAAGCATTCATATGTGTGTGCATTTAAAATAGGAGTTGATTTGAATGTCCATGATTAAGTGATCCATTGCTTGTAAAAAATTTCTAAGGTGAAATAAACATCATCAAGATCATTCCCAAACAAATCCCAAAGATAAACAACTCAAAATAAATAAATGAAGTGAATGGTCATTTGTGCCAAATTAACTACCATGCCTACTTTGGCTATTCCTAGAACTCAAAACCTAACAGAAACAAATGTGGATCTTTGCACCCCTTGCTAGTACACACAATGATGTACCAAGGCCCACTTTGTGATCTGTCAAAAACATTCAAACCCTAAATTTAAATGGCATTTGAAAATTGAATCTAGTGTATGTCTCAAGATCACCCTATTTCAAAAACCACTCAAACAAGCTCAATTTTCAAAACCCAAGCCAGGCCAAGCCATAGACCACACACAGCGCGCCGCACACTACCTGTCTGCGCCATGCCGAGCACGCGCCAGAGCGTTGCGCCCGACACGCGTGCACAAGCCGCCGCTCGACCGCAGCCCGCGCCCACCGCTTCGCCATGACCCAGGGAGCACGCCGGACATGACCGTTCGCCGCCCAACGCACCACAGCCACCGCTCATCGTGGACACCACTCTGCCGCTCAGAGCGCCAGCACTGTCCGGCCACATACCACCGCCCCTAGTCCCGCATTGATCACGTAGAGCACCGCTAGGAGACCAGTGACCGTCCCCTACCTCGAGCCACGCCGCTAGCACGTTGTGCAGCCCTCGCCGGAGCCGCTCGCCCATCCCTCTCAGTCGCGTCGTAGTCCTATAAATAGAGGCCACCCGCAACCCTTTTCAGAACACCACTCACCTCCCCTCATCTCACTGACCGTTCCCTACCTCTAGCCGGAGCAAGGCGAGTATCCGTTCGCCAGAATTGCACTGCAGCAGGCCGCCTCTGGTGGAGAAGGGATCCGCTGATTGCGACCACCCCTAGAGCTGCCTCGACCGTCCCTGAGCTCACTGTCGTCCACCAGTTTGTTTGCCCGCCTCGCCGTTGTCGCTGGAGCCCTGGTACGCCCCCTGAGCACCCCCACCGAGCCGCTAGGGTTAGAGTTCGCCGGCGACCAGTTCGTCGTCGACGACGATCCCCAGCCATTGATCCTCGTTCTAATCCAACGATCCATATCGCCCTGTACCGCTTCACGCGTTATGAGCCGCTGACCGGTGGACCCCCCTGTCAGCTGAGCCCCGCGCCGCGTAGTGTCACTGGGCTGACCCATTAGCTTTCCCGCGCAACCCAGTTAGTTTGAATTAGGATTTTTCTTTTTAGTTTAAACCTAGTTCTGTCCACTAGTGTGAAATTCAATTCAGATAGATTTATAAATCCAAATGAAATGATTCCAATTTTGTTAGAAAGCTACTGAAAAGATCTACCCAAGCCCGTTGGATTTAATTCAATTAGAGTTAGAGATCTCTCTTAGTAAAAATAATAAGACACAAGCATTTGCACCTTGCAACATTTTTCAAAATTCAACCATGATAGCTTTTGAGTTGATTCCACCTCTCAAAAATCACATTTCACTATATCTATCTGAATATGTAATAATATTAAGGTTTACATGCAGTGACTTTGCACTAGTACCAAAATAATGCTATATAGGCATTTCTAGTCACTTTAAATCATTAAATAATGAACTTAAACCAAAGTAATTGTGATCCAACCTTTAAATCACATTCCCACATGTTAGAATATGTGGTGAGGACATGTGTCCACATGATTCCATATTTTAAGTGGTGAATATAAAATCTTAGTTATTTTTCAATGTGTAGAAATAACTTTTCTAAAATAAAAAGGATGAAACTATTGAATAAAACTTGTGATGCTTGTGATGATAATAGATCATCAAATGTGTTCCTTATAGTGCTAATTAGACTAGTTAAGTATTGTTTGGTGCTTGTGTACTCCGTATGTATTTATAGACGATAGTACCGACCAAGCTTTCGAGGAGGAGGAGTTCTACCAAGAAGAAGAAGAAAACTTCAACCACTGCACCGCATAAGGCAAGCCACCATTAACAATGCAAGCTAACCTTTGCAAGCTAGATAATCTAAGCACATGCATTAGGCATGCTTTGGTTATACCACTTTGACTATTACTTACCTCAAGTATTATTTTTCCAAGCTTTATTTCCTTTAGTTTACCAAAGTCCTTTACTTGTTTTAAAGGTAGCATAAAGTGTATAAAACTTGACCTAGTTAAATAAATTTAGATGTCATTCTCTGGCATGAGATTGGTCCCATCATTTTGCACTTTAGTGAACACTCTTAACTTAGTAGTCTAGAGTAGATAAAAACTTGAGTCACTCTAGATGGGAATACTTGGTGAAAAGGAACTATGAAAACCTTGGAATGATGAGTCATTCTATTGAGATGTTTTGACATGTGTTGAGAAATACAAATGGTTTATGATGGTGAAAATGCTGAGGCATGAGCCTTAACCCTTTTACAAAACTGATGGTTGGATTCGGATGCGATACCATTCCAAATTTACCGTACAACCACATTACCTGAATTGGGTAAGGCTTAGCCAGAAGTTTATATGCTTTAGTATTAGTTCCCTCGCGGGAGAGGTTTGAGCTGAGGCTACCTCTCAATGTTGTCCACCTATGCAGTGCCCAAGATGACAGATGGTCATGGTTGGGAGGCCATGCTCACAGGAGAGGTGCTTATACTAGGGTGTGTAAGGGAAAGGTTATGTTTGATTATCTGCATACTAAGTATGATGATTCAGGGTTATCCTTGACAAATGTATCGAATCTTGTGGTGAAAGTGTACCACCTCTGTAGAGTGTCAAACTATTCGAATAGCCGCGTCCGCGGTTATGGACAGTTGGAATGGCCATACCGTTTCGTTGTCAGATTATTTCAAAATGACTTATGAAATGAATGATGAACCTTGACTTGACCACAACAGGGTTGTGATTACGATAATAGCTTCCCACTTAAGTGATTCTAGAACTTTATTTTATCTTTCTTTGCTTCTGAACTCATCTTAGGTTTCAAACCTAACTTTATAGTTAATCTTAGAGTTAGCACTTTAACTTATAACTATATTACTTATTAGTGGTAGTTTGCGAGTACTTAAAGAGTACTCATGGATTTTGTCCCTGGCTATTCTATTGGCCAGACTATGAAGGAGACTACCAAGATGATGGCCAGCAAGACAGCTATGATAACTAGGACTATCTGCCTTCGTCAACATTGCCTGTGCCCCTGAAGATGGACCCCACCACTATGCGTATCTTTTATTTTCCGTTGTTTGTTGTATTAAGACTGGACCATGAGATCCTTATTTGTGTAAGACCTTATGTATGGTTTGTAATGGATGATGTACTATGATATCCAATCCGTTATGTCTCGCAAAAAGGGTTATCCTAGGATTGCGAGGTATGGCATAACGGGCATCTGGGATTAAAAATCCAAGTGTTGACAAGTTGGTATCAAAGCCTTCCTGACCATAGGAGACCCGATTTAGAATGGACGTCCAAAACAAAAACTTAGTTTCAAAACCAAAGTGAGTATTTATGAAAAAACTATTTCCTCTCTTATCCATGGGAATTCATTCTTTCTCAAAAGTTCATGTTCCTCAAAATTCTTACATTACTACTTAAAAATTTACACACTTGATCACTTCACTAACTTCCTCATCCTAAATTCTTGTAGATGGAGTCTCAGTTCGGCAAGTTCTACCAGTTGGGAAATGGAGGTCAACTGATCTTCGAGAGGGATCTGGATTCACTGTCGGAGTTACTGGGATCCCTACATCTGGAGTTTCTTGGAGCTCAACTTCCAGGACCCCCAGGATGAGACTTAAAGTGGTTAGTCACCGCTGATCTTAGAGGAAGCATCGAAGCACCAACATCCGGGAGAATCCAGTTCTCCGTGAGAGAGAACAACTGGCTAGATGGATTAGCTAGGGCAATGCATGAAGCTCTCGCACGTTTATGTTCCCTCAGCGTGAACCAAATCCAAGGAACCCGTTTTGCTCACTATGCAAGACGTGACTTCATGGGAATGCCAATGGAGATTCCAAGTCACCCAGAGTTGAGGCGTCAAGTGGAGAATCTTGACTTTTTGCTGCACGACAGACAACAGGAACTGGACAATGCTAGAGAGTTAGCCAACCAGAACCATGCCATTACCGACCAGAAGGCCCAGACTTTCGCACGGCTTATCCAGGATCGTCAGTCTCTTTGCCGCTAGCATGCAAAGAAGGATCGCACCATCGCCAGTCTTCGCAAGAAGGTGGCCGACCTCGAGAAGACCGTCAAGGAGTAGGAAGCTCAGCTTGCAGCCAAGGAGGAAGAAGATGAGGGTGAAGACATCTAGGGAGACATGGATTCTTACCTCAGCAACGATGATGACTTTCTGGAGGAGGATGTTGTGGACTTCTACACTGATGATGAGGACTCCGACTTCATCGACGATGAGTAGATGCACTAGAGCACTGTCGTAGCATGAGATGTATCGGTCGCACTGTATCGTAGTTGCAGAATGGTTCTTCAAACCATATGTTTTCCTTTGGTTGTTGTGGTGTATGTTTGTATCGTGTGTTTGCTTGCATGAATGAAATGGAGTTAGTTGAAAAACCTGAGTCCTGCTCAAAGTTTTAGATTTGAAACCCAAAACCATGAACCTTGGAACTTTCCCTCTTACCCCTGTATCTACCTCAATCTTTAGATGACTCGTGGAAACCAAGGAGGGAGCAGCTCGTCGCAAGACCCAATGCTGCAGATCTTGCAGAATCTCATCGCGACAGAGAAGCAAGTAGGGCAGAATGCCAAGCCAACTTAGCAACACTGCAACAGATCGCCCAGATGGCTCTCAACAACCAAGGGCATGGAAATAAGGATCATCAGGGATCCAAGCTGAAGAACTTCCAGAATACCAATCCCCCAATCTTTAGCACGTCAGAAAACCCATTAGATGCTGATGACTGGTTGCAGACAATGGAGAACAACTTAGAAGTTGCAGGAGTGGATGCCAACAAGAAAGTTCTTTTTGCCACCCACTATCTGGCAAGGATGCAAGAGCATGGTGGAATAGTATCCGCCTGATGAACCATGGTCAAGTTATGACATGGGAAGCATTCAAAGTCAAGTTCAACCGCACCCACGTGCCGCAGGGTCTAGTCACTCGAATGAGGGATGAGTTTAGAGAATTGAAGCAAGGCAGAATGACTGTGGTGGAATACCGTGATAGATTTCTATCACTTGCCAGATATGCACCTGATGAGATCAACACGGAGACCAAGAAGAAGGAGAGATTCCTGAACGGACTGCATGATGAGATGCAGACTGTCCTCGTCAACATCCGTTTCGAGGATCTCGAAGAGCTAGTCGACTCTGCCATCCAGATGGAAGGGAAGATTAACTAGGCAAACGACAATCGCAAACGTCGTATGATGCAACAATCTGGATCCAGCAGCCACCAGAAGTACCATCCCAACCCCTCACCAGGATATGCACCAAGGAACAATCAACCCCCAATGTCTCGCCCAAGCTACCCCAACCGTAGCGGAGGCAATGTGAAGTCTGGAAGAAAAAATCACAACTCTAGCAATGCCAACAATTTCAACCGTGCACCCCCCAAGAGCAACAACACTAAACCCAGAACTGGCAGCAATGTTGTGCCTGTCGCAGCAAAAGACAAGTCCCAGATCACTTGTTTCGAGTGTGGAGTGAAGGGTCACTATTCCAATGAGTGTCCCAAGAAGACTGCCGCCACTGCCAACGTGAATGCCCCAGCTCAACAGCAGCGTCGTGTTCAACCAGGGAGAAGATTTTCCCTAGGGAACCCTCACAACCGCAATGGTCGTCTCTTCCACATGAACACAGAAGAAGCCCAAGAAGCGCCAGATGTAGTGCTGGGTATGTTTTCTGTCAACTCAGTTTTAGCAAGAGTGTTGTTTGATTCTGGAGCATCGCAAACATTTGTCACCAAAGAATTTGCATGCACTAGTATGATTCACCCAACCAACTTGAAGCATGTCCTGATAGTTCAAATCCCTGGTTCAACAACCAAAGCTAGAAAAATTTGCAAAGCTATGCCTATCAGAATACATGGGATAGATTTTTATGCCAACCTAATTGTACTTGGAACGAAAGGATTGGAAGTAGTACTAGGGATGGACTGGATGTCAAGGCATAAAGGATTGATAAATTGTGCTAAGAAAGCCATCACCATGACCAGTAGCTCTGGAGTAATAGTAGAGCATATCTCTGAAACCTTACCCCGTCAATTCAAGTGCAACAAGAGTGTAGCCTTGCCCACCATTGACCAAGTCAGAGTAGTCTGTGAATACCCCTACGTATTCCCAGATGAATTGCCAGGTATGCCCCCGGATAGGGATATTGAGTTCATTATCGAACTAATCCCCAGAACTGGACCCATAGCCAGAGACCCTATAGCATGAACCCCTCAGAATTAGTGGAACTGAAGAAGCAGTTGGATGCTATGTTAGCAAAAGGCTTGATTCAACCAAGCGCATCACCATGGAGATCACTAGTGTTATTCGTCGACAAGAAAGATGGAGGCAACCGTCTGTGCACGGATTACAGAAAGTTGAATGACATCACCATCAAGAACAAGTACCCTTTGCCAAAGATAGAGGATCTATTTGATCAATTGACTGGAGCCCAGGTATTCTCAAAGATTGATCTTAGGACTGGTTATCACCAACTTAAGATTCGTGCAAGGAATATTCCCAAGACCGCCTTTACTACTCGTTGTGGTTTACACGAGTATATGGTTATGTCTTTTGGATTAACCAATGCCCCTGCTTATTTCATGAATCTCATGAACAAGATCTTTATGAATTTCCTAGATAAGTTTGTAGTTGTGTTTATCGACGACATCCTTATCTACTCCAAGTCAGAAGAAGAGCATGAGCAACATGTGAGAATCATCCTAGAAACCCGAAGAGAGCATTAGATATATGCCAAGTTCAGCAAGTGTGAGTTTTGGCTGAAAGAAGTAGGATTCCTCGGACATATTGTGTCTGCCGGAGGAGTCTCTATTGATCCCGCCAACATCAAAGATGTCGAAGAATGGGAAGCCCCCACCACTCAGACCCAAGTACGTGCATTTCTCGGATTAGCGGGATACTACCGCAATTTCGAAGAAGGATTCTCGAGCATCGCCAGACCCATGACCCAATTGTTGAAAAAGGACAAGAAGTTTGAATGGACCGACAAATGTGAAGCCAGTTTTCAGGAGCTGGAGAAGGGATTGATTTTAGCCCCAATATTGATCATGCCAGACATCAAGAAGTCGTTTGATGTATATTGTGATGCATCCAAGATTGGTCTCAGATGTGTATTGATGCAAGAAGGCAATGCCATAGCGTATTTGTCTCGACAACTGAAGCAGCATGAGCAAAACTATCCGACCCATGATCTTGAATTAGTAGCCATAGTGCTGGCATTGAAGATATGGCGTCATTATGTGATGGGTAATTGTTGTGAGATTTACTCGGATCACAAGAGCTTGAAGTATATTTTCACTCAGAAGGAGCTGAATATGAGGCAAAGGAGATGGATAGAGTTAATCAAGGATTATGAACTTGACATTCACTATCACCCTGGCAAAGCCAATGTGGTAGCAGATGCTCTTAGCAGATTGTTGTGTAGGCTAAACACCATGATCAAAGAGAAGCAGCCAAGTTTGTATGAGGAGTTGGAGAAGTTCAGAACTGAATTTGTTAGCAAAGGATTCTTAGCTAGCATTGAACTTCAACCCAGTTTGATTAGCCAAATCAAGGAAGCCTAGAAGAAGAATGAAAGTATCGATGGAATCAAACGTCGTATTGGTACAGGAAAGGTACCTGGATTCACTGAAGACGAAGGAGTACTATGGTACAAAGGACGTATCTGTGTGCCAGCTGATTCGGAGCTGAAGCAAGTTATCATGAAGGAAGCTCATGATACTCTCTATTCTATCCACCCCAGAGGAACGAAGATTTATCAAGATTTGAAAGAACAGTTTTGGTGGCATAAGATGAAGAGAGAAATCGGTAGCTACATCGCCAAGTGTGACATCTGTCAAAGAGTCAAGGCAGAACACCAGAGACCTGCAGGACTGTTGCAACCATTGCAGATTCCGGAATGGAAATGGGATTCCGTTGGAATGGACTTTATCACCGGTTTGCCTACTTCCAGTAGGGGAAATGACTCAATCTGTGTCATAGTGGATAGACTGTCCAAGGTAGCTCACTTTATCCCTATCAAGACAACCTATCAGAGTTCGAAGCTAGCAGAACTGTACATTCCCAAGATTGTTAGTCTGCATGGAACCCCCAAGACCATAGTATCAGATCGAGGAACCCAGTTTACCTCAAGATTTTGGCAGAAAGTTCAGGAAGGATTGGGAACCAAGTTGAACTTCAGCACCGCTTATCACCAACAAATTGATGGACAGACTGAGAGAGTCAACCAGATCCTAGAGGATATGTTAAGAGCTTGTGTGTTGGAATACGGATCCAAATGGGAAGACTGCCTGCCTTTCGCCGAATTCTCATATAACAACAGTTATCAAGCTAGTTTGCAGACTGCACCATTTGAATTCCTATATGGAAGGAAGTGGCGTACCCCTTTGAATTGGTCACAAGTAGGAGAGAGTCAGATCTTTGGACCCGACATTCTCCGGGAAGCAGAAGAGAAGGTTCACAAAGTCCATGAGCACCTCAAGACCGCCCAATCTAGACAGAAGAGTTACGGTGACAAGAGAAGGAGAGACCTGACTTTCAATGTCAGAGATTTTGTATATCTCAAGGTTTCGCCATTGAAAGGAACCCAACTCTTTAGTCTGAAAGGAAAGTTAGCCCCCAGATATATCGGGCCCTTCAAAATTCTGAACCGTCGAGGAGAAGTATCGTATCAATTGGAACTGCCTAAAGAGATGTCGGCCATCCATAGTGTGTTCCATATCTCGTTACTTCGCAAATGCTTGGAGGTGCCGACGAAGACTGAAGTTTTCAAGAACATCGATCACAGAGCTGTAGAGATCAACAATGACCTGACCTATCATGAAGTGCCCATGCGTATCTTAGAGGAAGCCTACAGAACCACCCGGACTAGGAGTATCAAGATCTCAAGATTCAGTGGAGCAACCATACCGAGGAGGAAGCCACTTGGGAGCGAGAAGAGTACATTAGGACAGAGTTCCTAGATCTCTTTAGTTCCTAGTTTTCTTTGTAAATCTCGGGATGAGATTTTGTTTAAGGGGGGAAGGTTTTTAACATCCCAAAACTTGAATCCAAGGTTATTAAGATCCAAATCATCAAAATTAGGGTTAACAAAAACTTTTCCAATTAAAATTATTAAAGCATTCATATGTGTGTGCATTTAAAATAGGAGTTGATTTGAATTGCCTTGATTAAGTGATCCATTTCTTGTAAAATGTTTCTAAGGTGAAATAAACATCATCTAGATCATTCCCAAACAAATCCCAAAGATAAACAACTCAAAATAAATAAATAAAGTGAATAGTCATTTGTGCCAAATTAACTACCATGCCTACTTTGGCTATTCCTAGAACTCAAAACCTAACAGAAACAAATGTGGATCTTTGCACCCCTTGCTAGTACACACAATGATGTACCAAGACCCACTTTGTGATCTGTCAAAAACATTCAAACCCTAAATTTAAATGGCATTTGAAAATTGAATCTAGTGTATGTCTCAAGATCACCCTATTTCAAAAACCACTCAAACAAGCTCAATTTTCAAAACTCAAGCACCCATAGAGTCTCAAGCTTAGTACTAGCACACCCACCAAAACTCTTTTAAAAATTCAAAAAGAAAGTTCTTGCGGCCATTTCATCAAACACTTGGCAGGCAGGGTTTAAACTCCAAGCATAGCTCACTATTTGCAACAGGGTTTTGCACCCAAATTTCCTCAAAAACCTCCCTCTATCCCCAAATGATCTAACCAAAGCCTTCAAACCCCATCTCCTACCACCCTTGTGGCAATGCAAGGCCATGCCGAGCACCAACTCGCCGACCACACCTTGCCCTGCTGCAGCAGACCATCTCCCTCTCTCTCGCCATGTTTACTAGCTAGCCCTCACCTCACCGCCACCCTCTGTTCCCTCCCCGAGCCAGGCCAAGCCATGGACCACACACAGCGCGCCGCGCACTACCTGTCTGCGCCATGCCGAGCACGCGCCAGAGCGTTGCGCCCGACACGCGTGCACAAGCCGCCGCTCGACCGCAACCCGCGTCCACCGCTTCGCCACGACCCAGGGAGCACGCCGGACATGACCGTTCGCCGCCCAACGCACCACAGCCACCGCTCGCCGTGGACACCACCGCCTCTGCCGCTCAGAGCGTGAGCACCGTCCGGCCACATACCACCGCCCCTAGTCCCGCATTGATCACGTAGAGCACCGCCAGGAGACCAGCGACCATCCCCTACCTCGAGCCACGCCGCGAGCATGCTGTGCAGCCCTCGCGGGAGCCGCTCGCCCATCCCTCTCGGCCGCGTCATCGTCCTATAAATAGAGGCCACCCCTGCCTTTTTCGACACACCACTCACCTCCCCTCACCTCACTGACCGTTCCCCACCTCTAGACGGAGCAAGGCGAGCAGCCGTTCACCGGAATTGCACTGGAGCAGGCCGCCTCTGGTGGAGAAGGGCACCGCTGATTGCGACCACCCCCAGAGCTGCCTCGACCGTCCCTGAGCTCGCCGTTGTCCACCAATTCATTTGCCCACCTCGCCATCATCGCTGGAGCCCTGGTACGCCCCCTGAGCACCCCCACCGAGCCACTAGGGTTAGAGTTCACCGCCGACCAGTTCGTCGTCGACGACGATCCCCAGCCATTGATCCTCGTTCTAATCCAACGACCCATACCGCCCCGTACCGCTTTGCGCGTTATGAGCCGCTGACCGGTGGACGCCCTGTCAGCTGAGCCCCGCGCCGCGTAGTGTCACTGGGCCGACCCATTAGCTTTCCCGCGCAACCCAGTTAGTTTGAATTAAGATTTTTATTTTTAGTTTAAACCTAGTTCTGTCCACTTGTTTGAAATTCAATTTAGAGAGATTTATAAATCCAAATGAAATGATTCCAATTTTGTTAGAAAGCTACTGAAAAGATCTACCTAGGCCCGTTGGATTTAATTCAATTAGAGTTAGAGATCTCCCTAGTAAAAATAATAAGACAGAAGCATTTGCACCTTGCAACATTTTTCAAAATTCAACCATGATAGCTTTTGAGTTGATTCCAACTCTCAAAAATCACATTTCACTATATCTATCTGAATATGTAATACTATTAAGGTTTACATGGACTAGTACCAAAATATTTCTATATAGGCATTTCTAGTCACTTTAAATCATTAAATAATGAACTTAAACCAAAGTAATTGTGATCCAACCTTTAAATCACATTCCCACATGTTAGAATATGTGGTGAGGACATGTGTCCACATGATCCCATATTTTAAGTGGTGAATATAAAACCTTTGTTATTTTTCAATGAGTAGAAATTACTTTTCTAAAATAAAAAGGATGAAACTATTGAATAAAACTTGTGATGCTTGTTATGATAATAGATCATCAAATATGTGCCTTATAGTGCTAATTAGACTAGTTAAGTATTGTTTGGTGATTGTGTACTCCGTATGTATTTATAGACAATAGTACCGACCAAGCTTTCGAGGAGGAGTAGTTCTACCAAGAAGAAGAAGAAAACTTCAACCACAAGCCACCATTAACAATGCAAGCTAACCCTTTCAAGCTAGATAATCTAAGCACATGCATTAGGCATGCTTTGGTTATACCACTTTCACTATTACTTATATCAAGTATTATTTTTCCAAGCTTTATTTCCTTTACTTTACCAAAGTCCTTTACTTGTTTTAAAGGTAGCATAAAGAGTATAAAACTTGACCTAGTTAGATAACTTTAGATGTCATTCTCTGGCAGGAGATTGGTCCCATCATTTTCCACTTTAGTGAACACTCTTAACTTAGTAGTCTAGAGTAGATAAAAACTTCAGTCACTCTAGATGGGAATACTTGGTAAAAAGGAACTATGAAAACCTTGGAATGATGAGTCATTCTATTGAGATGTTTTGACATGTGTTGAGAAACACAAATGGTTTATGATGGTGAAAATGTTGAGGCATGGGCCTTAAGCCTTTTACAAAACTGATGGTTGGATTCGGATGCGATACCATTCCAAATTTACCGTACAACCACATTACCTGAATTGGGTAAGGCTTAGCCAGAAGTTTATATGCTTTAGTATTAGTTCCCTCGCGGGAGAGGTTTGAGCTGCGGCTACCTCTCAATGTTCTCCACCTATGCAGTGCCCAAGATGACAGATGGTCATGTTTGGGAGGCCATGCTCATAGGAAAGGTGCTTATACTAGGGTGTGTAAGGGAAAGGTTATGTTTGATTATTTGCATACTAAGTATGATGATTCAGGGTTATTCCTGATAGATTTATCGAATCTTGTGGTGAAAGTGTACCACCTCTGCAGAGTGTCAAACTATTCGAATAGCCGCGTCCGCGGTTATGGACAGTTGGAATGGCCATACTGTTTCGTTGTCAGATGTTTTCAAAATGACTTATGCAATAAATGATGAACCTTGACTTGACCACAACAGGGTTGTGATTACGACAATAGCTTCCCACTTAAGTGATTCTAGAACTTTATTTTATCTTTCTTTGCTTCTGAACTCAGCTTAGGTTTCAAACCTAACTTTATAGTTAATCTTAGAATTAGCACTTTAACTTAGAACTATATTCCTTATTAGTGGTAGTTTGGGAGTACTTAAAGAGTACTCATGGCTTTTGTCCCTGGCTATTCTTATGGTCAGACTATGAAGGAGACTACCAAGATGATGGCCAGCAGGACGGTTATGATAACTAGGACTATCTGCCTTCGTCAGCATTGCCTGTGCCCCTGAAGATGGACGCCACCGCTACGCTTATCTTTTATTTTCCGCTGCTTGTTGTATTAAGACTGGATCATGAGATCCTTATTTGTGTAAGACCTTATGTATGGTTTGTAATGGATGATGTACTGTGATATCCAATCCGTTATGTCTCGCAAAAATGATAATCCTGGGATTGCGAGGTATGACATAACGGGCATCTGGGATTAAAAATCCGGGTGTTGACAACCTCTCTCTACACGGAAGCTTCAGCCGGCGGCAAGGCGAATCCGATGATAGCTAAGCGGCGCGCTACAGAGATCGACTAGGAGATGGACGTAAGCCTTTTTTATGGATTTTAATTTTTATTTAGGCAGATATTTGGGGTTTCTGGATCGAGATCAATCTATATTTTCACATTTGGAGGAAAATCTTGTTTCTTCACATTTTATCACCCATCCCACATATTTGGCATGGATTACCTCCTGATGCTATTGATGACGACCCACAATGGAATGGGGTTGAAACGTCTACATAACTTATATGTGTGTGCGGCATTCCATCGTGTCGCAGTGTTATGTATGACCATTGATGGACCCATGACACCGGCCACATGTTCCTTGTATGCGGTCAGGAGGTTCCTAACCGTAGTGCCATCGTATGGGCTGATCCGGAGCACAATTCTATGTACCTTCGGCGGACGTTGCGTTGTTTGTGAAATCAAGTTAAACATAAGGAAGCACTACACGAGCAATAGAAGGTGTTCCAGTTTGAGGAAATGAACACCACAACTCAACAAGTGGTGGGCAAGTTTCTATGCAAGCAGAAGGAGGAATGTCATGACCTCTCCTACAAGATGCTCGACGTCATTAGTAGAATGAGACAGATAGGTCAAACTGATGATGTGGAGGACCTGTTGGATGACGACGCAGACTATGTTACCTCCATGGAGTCTATTGAGGAGGATTAGTTTGAACATGTTTTCTATAATTGAATAGTAATTCTTGTGTTATTTTTTTGGATCTATGTTGTACAATTATTATCTAAATATAAGTATTTTATTTCCTTTTGTTATTATTTTCTCCCTATCCTGTTTAATGTGCTAGAATGACCAAGCCCACCAAGTTTTAGATCGCAATCTTATCCAAAAGAAATCACTCAGCTTTAGATCTCACTATCACTCCTCACCTCTAGATCTTAGTTTCACCCATCACCTGTCCGGCACCCTCGACTGTGGTTGCGCGGACCTCTCCGGCGCCCTTGACCGCAGCTACGCGAACCGCTCTTGTGTCCTCCCTGGTACCTCCCGTTGATCTGAATGGTATTTGTATGTTAGGATTTTTTGTTCTAAGAGAATAATGTAGCGTTGTTGGACTCTATAGGTTAGGAATGTCTAATGTGGAGAATAACCCTAAAAAGGTACCTAGCTCTTATCCGGCCGTGCCCTATACCATGCGAGGTATAGTGGTGAGGCTATATCAATAACATGCATGCATGTATGTGTGAGAAGTAATATAAGTTCATTTCAGGATCAGATGCCCGAGTTGTTGATAAGTATGGACTTTTCTATATGTTTAGCAATGTTGTCTACATGACTAGATTAAGAAGGAGAAACCTGAGGAGGATAGTCAGAAGATACAAGCCAACAAACCCTTACTAAATTTGCACCATGAACTAGAACAACATCTCCAAAAGAAATATGGTAGCTTCCTTACCACAACCAGTAGTTGTTTCTTTCTTCCTATTGATGTTCATACTTACCACAACCATGATTGGTTCTTCCTTCATATGCAGTAATTTTCGCCCGCATGTTTCTCATTCATGAAGATCATGGTGGCAATGGCACTATTAAAAAAGTTCATGTGAAGCATGGAAATGACGACACTGTCAGCTTGACTTCAAATAAGAAGAATGTGTTGTTTAGAAGAAGCTACAGGAAGGAGATATTTTTGCCTTCGAGTTTAAAGCAAAGGAGGGATATTTGGTCGTGATAGTGCATATAATCTAAGTCAATTGTTATGAAATAGTTAGTTAGTTTTTTAAAGATATATGTGAACTATATTGGGATGATGAATTTTCATCTGAACTATATATGTGTATCACTATTGTTTGATATGATTTTCTATATATTATGAGTTTTTTGTGTTTTTCTATATGTGATATATATAAAAAATGTTCTGGATTAATTATCTATTTAATCATATAGCTATGTACTAATGCATCCACCGACATATACCAGACCAGGCAGTATCTTTGTGTCGTAGTCTCACAGCTGCCACGACAAGTAGTGCCACCCTACATGGCCCATGGTGTAAACGCCTTGCTGCCATGGAAGCGCTAGCTTAGCGGATCACGTTGTGTCACTCCAAAAAAATCCACCGCCATTGCACAATCCCCGACGCAGTTATCCCTGATTGCTATTTTTATTGCGTCAGCGCAAGCGTGGCCACTAAGGTTGTATCTCGGTGTCTATAAGTGTCAACGCCCGAGTTCTGTGTTGTAGTGAAAAAGGCAATTTAAAAAAAGGTGAATGGAAGCAACCTCGGGTAACCACCTTTCATTGCTGGAGCATGAAAAAGCACGCAACAAGGCTAGCCCTGCAAACGGCCTATTTGAGTGTTTCCCAGAGCCTAGCCCATGACTGATTTGTTGCGTGCGCTGGCCACAACATGGGGAGATCCCAACAAACCAATTAGCATAGAATTGGCTCAGATGACGTGTTTAGAATGCACGAAGCCTACCAATGGGGTTTAAGATGTCTTTCAACCAACCGAGCGACACATCCGTACACTACCACCACCCCCGTGCACGAGTTTTCACACAAAGTACTCTCCGGCGAAATCTTCTTTCTACATGCAATGATACATACGGCAGTCTATGTTAGCATGATGTTAGCCATATGCTAATCCAATCTATTAACAAATTGCGAAACAGAACTAAAACACGATTATTTTTGTGAAACATTTTTGAAACTTCTCAACCTAGTTTTACTTTTTCCCAAAATATTTAACAATGTTATCTATGTTTCAACCTAGGTTCATAAAAGTTTCACTTATGTTTGAATTATTATTTTTATATATTAGAGCATCTCTAGGAGACACCGTAAGACATGTCGAACTGAGAAATAGTCACCGCTTTTTAGTTTTGAAAAAAATAGTAACCCGAATAGACACCGTAAACCCCGCCCGGCCTAAGTTTTGTTCGGCGCCTGAGAATTCGCACCCCGCACCCCCATATCCCCAGGTTCCGTGGCTAAACCGAGGGTGCCCCTTAGACATGTGGAAAACTTGGCGCGCTGAAGTTTTACCCTCTCACGTTGCCGCTGCGCTACCGCTGCCGATTCCTGTTGCCATCTCCGGCCGATACTAGCCATGCCCCGACATAGTCGACCATGCTGCCTGCCACATCTTCGATTCCCCGCATGTGGGAGCTCAGATCTGGCAGTTCCCGCCGTTCCCCTTTATCGGCGCTGGTAGCCGAGACCGCCACCATGGATGTGTCAATGGCGGCCGATTTGGTCTAGGCGGCTTGATTCGGCCGCCCAGCAACTGTTGCTGCCTCTCCTCCAAAATTCTTGAAGGATCCGCTCTGAATCGATCATCGTGGGTCACGAGGTCGTCAGATCTGCCATGGATGAGGTTTGATTTCGATTCCTCCCATGCGTTCAATTCATCTTGTCCATGTGTGTAGATTTTAATCTTTGAAATATAGTAGTTTGCGGTAGAAAACAATAATTTTTCTAACTAGCGTATGACAACTGCCAAGATCTATCTAGGAGTAATGTTGTAATGCGAAGATTTCGGTAACGTACCATTGTAGACCGAAGGCTTTTAGCGTTCCTATGGACGTGAATGATGTATTCGTACATCGTAGTCAGCCACAAGGTCACGTTGATCCTTGCACGACGATGACACACACCACAATGATAGCACCTTCATGGTCTTGCACACGTATGGTGCTCGACAAAGACTCTCGGTTCTCCGATCCAACCGAGCATGTGGAAGTATATTGTGACACCTTCAAATCAGCCCCATCCAGATTTTAGCGATTTCTATTAAACCCGCATAGAAACGATTCAATGATGCCCACCAGGCACTTGTGTGCGGGTGAAAAACAAAGTAATATCAATTGTTTACGATGGAACACACAAGAACATGTATATATAAAACAATTACTCCTCTATTCAAGAATATAAATACACACTAAAAAGATCCAAATCATATTGATAATAATACAACATCCGAGTATGGATAAGATGCAAATTGGATTAAGAGTCCTAAAGAATAACCAATGGCGTTTATAATCTTTACCAAGCCAAGCCGGAAGGGTAACCTTGCTAACATCGTCGAACTCATACCGATCAAATAAAAAAGTGGTGCCGACAAAAGGAAAAGTAGAAAGGGAGCGGTTAGTACTGAGTTCAGTACACGGCGAGTCTTAGAATTCGACGACTCTCGCGTACATCAAACATAACCCACTGAAAGGGCATGTATAGAGACTCGATACAATTGTAAGCTATTAAAGAGGAATAAGAAAGATCTATTCAACCTGACACTAACACCAAACATAACCCACTGAAAGGGCATGTATGCCCCCATGTGTGGTTTTCGTAATTAATAACAAGCTATATGGACTAATGTTTAAATTAAGTTTCACTTGTAGGTTTGTCCATTGGCATTGCTTGGACCATGTGTTGGGTTCAAGGTTAAAAAAGAAGAAGCAATGTCCAGGGGATTTGTTCCTACTGGAATTTTGTTGAAGAAGAAGAAGAACAATATCAAGTATGTCTTGAAGAAGAAGAAGAAGATGGAGTTCCTTATGGCCTTCTTCAAGACATCATCAAGAAATGAAGTGCAAGATCAATATGCACCATATCTAGAAGATCTCATTCTTGAAGCTTTCCATCCTCGGCAATCATGGAGTGATGAAGACAAGTTCAAAGAAGAGGTTTCCTCATGGAGTATGTGGGAGCTATTCGCACGTTTTCATCAAGCAAGAGAAAGCAAGAGCTAACAAGAAAGGTGATCCATCTTCAGAAGGACAAGATGGTCTACATCAAGCTCAAGTGTTATGCTCAAGGTAAAGGTATGATCTTGATAGGTTTTCTATTTTACCGGTATCTTGTAATATTGGGAGACCGGATTTAGGATATATAGACATACTATCAAGAGGGGCTCTCGAGTGGATGACTCAATCATATCTTTTAGAGAGAGCTCAAACCTTTGCATACATAGCATCATCTTTCTTGGTTGTTGTTTGGTTCTTGTCAATGTGAGGTTTTAGAGCTTGTGGTTATCTTCATAACAAGCTCTAGTTCTTCAGAAACAGGTTTCCCTGATATATCTTATTACCGTTTTGGTTTTGCGGGTTTTCCGGCTCCACACCTCGAGAGATATCTCACATATATATATTCGTGATATTTTCTCCCTTGGTGATACCCAATATTTCGAACAAAATTGGTTTCATCTGGTTTGGAGTTCGGATGCAAAAGTTATTGCAGTTTTGGTTCTAAAGGTTCCTTGGGCGGAAGTTCCGACGATCCACCAGTACTACCGCTAGGGCATGTTTGCCGCTGGTAGTACCGGTTGAAGTACCGGAGCTACTTCCGCTCAACCCGTTTTCGGTTTAGTACACTCTCTGTTTTCTGAGTTCGATTTGGCGGAACTTTAGTCGGAAGTTCGAGCAATAGTACCGTTAGGGCATGTTTGCCGACAGTAGTACCGGCTCTAGTTCCGGCCAGAGTTTCGGTCATGTTCAGTATATCTTATGTCTAGAGTGTGCTATTTGTCAGAAATTTGATTGGAATTTCGGGCAGAAGTTCTGGCCAAGTTTTTTCCTCTTTCACGCTGCTATTTTAGACCGTTAGCCAGGTGCCACCGGTAGTACCGGCCATCCACCGTTACTACTGGCAAAGGTCGTAAAAATCACAAATGATCAGATCTGGGAGCACTTTAAAACGGGCTCCTCTTCTCCTTCATGGCTAACTTGCTTTTCTTGGTTCTTGTCTTTCTCTCTCTCCTCCATTGTTGACATTGAATAACTTGACCTCTCCCCTACCCCCTCCTATGATTCTTTCATATTTTTGAGGGATTTGAGAGAGGAGACCTAGATCTACAACCTCCACCAAACCAAATCCCTTCTTTGTGAAGGAATCCTTGGGATCTAGATCTTGGAGAGTTTTGTGTTCTCCTCTTGCTTTCTTCCTCCCTTATTCCCCTAATAGCTTTTGTAGCTTTGGTGGAATTTGAGTGTGAAGGACTTGCCTCTTGCATTTGGTGCATAGGTTTGAGTTCTCCTCAAAGTTTCAGCAAGTTCAAGCTCTTGGAACCCTAGACGGTTGTGTGGAGTTGTGGTGTGTTCTTGAGGCCTCCAATTGAGTTGTGGAGATTCCTCAAGCTTGTGGCTTGTTGTGGCATTGTGGAGCATTTGTGGCATTTCTTGGGGGCCCTCCAATTGAGTTGTGGAGATTGCCCCAAGCCTTGTACGGGTTCGGTGACCGCCCTCAAGTGTCCCATAGTGGAACGTGGATATGCATTTGGGGCAAGCTCACGGGAGAATAGGGTGAGCCTTTTGTGGCGTCGGTGAGTTGCGTGCCTTCGCATCTTGCGGTGAGGCCTTGTGTGGCGTTGGGTGAGCATCGAGCCACCACACCTCAAGATGAGCCATTTGTTGCATTCGGAGAGCATAGCGCCAATGCACCTCTCCAATAGAGACGTAGCTTCTTTGGAAGTGAACTTCGAGAAACAAATCATCGTCTCCGCATCCATCGATTATCTCTCAACCGAGCCCTTTACTTATGCAATTTACATTATGATAGCCATCGTGCTTGAAGTATTAGATCTTGATATCACTTTTTTGCTTGTCTTGCTTAACATATGTTGTTGATGCACTTAGTGAACCTAGTGAATATAGGTTTGGCTTGATAAATTAAACGTTAAGTTTTGTTCCGCATTTATTAGAGCCTAAAGCATAATAATTTCTAAACGCCTATTCACCCTCCTCTAGGCGACGTCCATTTCCCTTTCACCCACCCTAGAGTTTCCCCCTCGACACCTAATGAGGAAGTCCTTCCGAGGAACTTACACAATTGTCAGTTTTATTAATCATTTCATTACAGTTGACATACTTACTAATCAAATATAAATAACATAAGACATCCCAATTTCTCCAGCTATTCGCAATTTTATTAATCATTCCACGAATATTGCACTATTTACTAGTCATGTTTAGTCAAATTAAACATAGTAATTTAGTTTCAGTTGTCTATGGTCGAGACATTGTGCTCAAAGTAGTCCATAACCATGGACACGACTTTTATAAAGATTTACCCCGTGGGGGTGCACAAATAGCAACACAGGCACGCTCAGCCTCGGGAAAAAACCAAACGGAAGCAAAGAGGTTTCACGACAGGGCATTCAGAAGATTCAAAAATGATTTCAGGGGGTCACCCCACTAAGCTACCAGCAATGAAGTCGGTCGAGCTCCTAAATGGATCCAGAGGTTTGCAATAATGGTTGTAAACGACTAGAAACCTGAAAGTGTGACTAGGCTTGTCGATACCACGAAAACATTTCGCAATTTTACCAAAATAGTACAGGTGGACGTTTCTCGAGCAATAGTAGTAAATAAAGCAGTAAAGCATGTCATAAGTACATGACAATAGTAAAGCCCCAAACTATTTGTATCCCCAAGAAATAAGATGTGAATCAAGCTTGTACCGAGGGGATCCTAGAAAGTTTCCCACATGTGGATAGTGCGATAGTCAAGAAATAGGCATCAAGTACTCAGGTCTAGGTGGACACAAGTGGGCGAGATAAAAGCAAAATCTCAACTATTGCTCACATGTGTCTCTTTATTAGTTATATATATCCCCAATAGTTAATTATCATGTTGAAAGTAAAACTATGATTATCTCCACCATGAAGCATGTGACAACCTCCCAAAAACTATGGAACGCGACTACTCAGACAGATACCTAGGCAAGAAACTATGACTCACAACGCCACCTATCTACCAAAACAACGGTTAATAGGAAGTGACCAAGGAAATATAGGCTGCAGGAAATATAAATGGTACGAAAACTAAAGTATCACAACACGGATAGCAATAGAGTGAAGTAAATTCATAAAGACAAAATAGGTAGCAGGGAGAGGAATGCTCGCCTGGAAACCATTGCCTAAGATACATATCCGAAGAACTTGTCAAAGCTCACAATATCTCATCATCCTATCCGAGAAGAAGAAAAGCACTAAAAAGAAACACGCGATACAACAATTAGAACTAGTGCAGAAGAACTGACATGATCATGATATGATCTATGACATGGCTAGTTAATGATTCAAACCATATTGAGAAGATGTCATTTGCATAGCACACTAATGATATAATAGGAATGAGGCATTATTAATAAGAAATGATTATTTTCCAATTTTATTCATCATATTTTCCTTGCATAAACAGTTTTGGTTTTACAAGTTCTACATGATGCATGATGTAATTACAAGCATGGAATACATAGTTGTAAAGGTCTCCTCGTGTTGATCAATTTAGACATATTATTTATCGAATTCCGGTTTATGGAATTAAAGATATGAATTTATTAATAAAAAGGAATTTAATAGCATTAAATAATTTCGAAATTTTAATTGTTTAAAAATTATTTTGGAGATCATATTATTAATCCTTCATTTTTATGATCAAAAACCATATACACTATAAGAAATATTTCCTCCCGCAACGACTTGGTCCGACGGTCATCCTAAAAGGCGCATCTTCCGCGAAAAAATTCACGGCTCGACCGTGGCCGATAGAAAACTTTTTTTTCCGGTTTCGCGGTCCTCTACTACGACGGAACTACTAAAAACATGAAGCAAGCACGGTCAGCGCGTGGCAAAAGCAAGGTTTTTGATTCCTCGTGCAATGTTGACTCGTCGAAGTCTTTTGAGGCGTGTGGATCCTGGACGTCACTGCCTCTAGTGGACCATACTTTTTAGTCGCGCCTCTCTGATTTGAACTGGATAACGTTGCTTGATGCATTTGTCCTTTAGTCAGGCTGCTGGGTCCCACATGCCAGCCTCTCATTTGAAGAATCATGTGTATGATGCAATTTTTTTCCTTCGCTCGTGCTACCCTGTTCCGATTTTATAGCGTTGCTCAATATATCTGCCATTTAATCACACTACTGGGTTCCACATGTCATCCTCTCGTTAGATGAGACATGTGCAGGATGGATTTTTTTTCCTTGGATATTGCCTCACTGATTTCAACTCGATGACATTGCTCGATCTATCTGTCATTTAGTCACGCTGATAGGTCCTCCATGTCAGCCTCATATTACAAGAATCGTGTATATGATAGAATTTTTTCTTTGTTGGCGCTATCCTGTTCCGAACTTGATAGCGTTTCTCGATACATCTACCATTTAATCAAACTCCTGGACCCCACATGTCATCCTCTCATTAGAAGAAACGTGTGTATGATAGAATTTTTTTCCTCGGTCGCGCCTCCGTGTTCCGAACTTGATAGCGTTGCTCGCTGCATCTACCGTTTAATGATGCTACTGGCCCCACATGTCATCCACTCATTAGAAGAAACATGTGTATGATGGATTTTTTCCCTCGGTCGCGCCTCCGTGTTTCGAACTTGATAGCGTTGCTCCATGCATCAGCCATTTTTCAGACTGCTGGGTCTCCCATGTGAGCCTCTTATTAGAAGAAACGTGTGAATGCTAGACTTTTTCTCGCTCGTGTCTCCCTGTTTCGAACTTGAAAATGTTGCTCGAGGCAGCACCTGTATGAGGCTGTGCTACTGGGCCCCACATGTCGGTCTCTCTGTAAATGAAACCTGTGTATGGTGGACTTTTTTTTGCCACGTCCGTTGTTTTGACCTTGGCAACGTTGCTCGATGCGGCAGTCGTGTATGGTCTTGCTGTTGGGCCCCCATATCAGTATCTCTGATATGTTCTAGCTTGTGGATCCTCGATGTAGCCTTGTCTGTTGTGGCGGGTGGGTCCTCGATACCAGCCTCTTGTACAAGTATTTAATTTTTTTTCAAACCCGACTATTAAACTCTAAGGATGCTGCAGGCTGGTGAGTCCGTGATGTCAGCCTGTTCGTAATGCGATATTGCTAGAAGAAAAAAAGGAAAACCAAGATATATATATATATAAATCCAAGATATATATGTGCATACAGGGGATTCGAACTCAAGACCTTTTAATTAAATAGATGTAAACTCAGTGTGTTACAACTACACCAAAGATATCTATAGAAAAGATATCATTAAACGTTTATTAGTACTACAACTTATGTATTAGTCTTTTTATAAATATTTTGTGTTCATGTTTATCTCTTTTAAAATATAAAACGGAAGCGCTCCTGGCATCTCAATTTATAAAATTCCATATAATATAGTAGTTTCTTAAAAACATAGGAATGTGGTGTTTTTTAAGGGGTGGGGGGCAATACCCAGAAGGCCTAATTAAGAATATTTTGGGTTATACTCCATGGGTTCCTTTCTCAAATTTCATTGTGCTATGCTCAACAGTCCCTTACCCTGTGCCGATATATAATTTTCTGGGCTATGCTCCACGACCTTCTTTCTCAAATTTCAGTGGGACTCTTCAGAATGGGGGTCCGGGATGTCAGCTTGTCCGTAACGGAATATTGATAGAAGAAAAAATATAAACCCATGATATATATATGTAAACCCAAGATATATATGTGCACATAGGGGATTCGAACTCAAGACCTTTGAATTAAATAGACGTAAACTAAGTGCGCGTTACAACTACACCAAAGATATCTATAGAAAAAATATATCATTAAACGTTTATTAGTACTACAACTTATGTATTAGTATTTTTATAAATATTTTGTGTCCATGTTCATATTTTTTAAAATATAAAACGATAGTGCTCTTGGCATCTCAATTTATAAAATTCCTCATAATAGAGTAATTTTTTAAAAATATCAGAAGGCGGAGTTTTTTTAGAAGGGTGGGGGCAATGCCTAAAAGTCCTAAATCAAAATACTTTGATCTATACTCCATGGCATATGCTCCATGGCTCATTTCTCAAATTTTACTGTGCTGTGCTCAGTAGTCCTCTAGGCTGTGCTCCACGACGTCCTTTCTCAAATTTCAGTTGGCTGTGGTCAGCACTCCCCTAAACCCAAAAAGGCTGAATTAAAATATTCTGGGCTAAAGAGGGCAGAATGGACTAGATTTCTTCTCCTCGTTAATAAAAATTGCATTATGATGTGGTTCGGTCGGATTTGAAACAAAAACCAGATAGAGGGAGCTGGAAAAAGCGATAATTAATTTGACAAATATTCATGCAAAAAGTCAAAAGAACCATGGATACACCCTCTACCCGTGCCAAAACTGGACTGATACCCTATGACTTCACATGGTAAAATCACGTTGTATGTTTACCTCTCTCATATCTGTCCAAAACACACATCCAACGGTTCCAATGATAGAAAGACAAAAGATCTAGCGCAAATAGCCAGTTAGCAATGACAAAACTTTTGCAGATTTTATACTAGTATTTAAAAGATTCAAAAGTATAAAATAAGATAGAAAAATATCAACAGATTCCCAGTTTGTAATCAGCCACACGTGACAGATTCAGCAGCATTTCAAAGTGGCCGATTTAGCAATACAGACACTGAAATTGAATAGTAGTACAAAGATAATCAGTTCTTGTTTCAAACCTGAGGATGATAAGTTTTCCCCTTTTCTCCATAGCGCATGATAAGTTTTCCCCTTTTCTCCATACACACTACATCATTGGAGAATGCAAACCTGAGGATCACCTGCATTTGTGTGCATACCTCATTCTTACATCAATGCCTATGTGACCAACATATATGCAACCCATAATGTCGAAGCCTCGTCTAGATTGTGACAAGGCCATGTTTAAAAAAAATCAAGACCGGCCATCTACTTCCCTTGATCTAAACAAGTACTAGTAAATCAGTATTAGCTCTAAAAAATACTTTAGTAAAAACAACGACAGAAAATTTGACAGATTCAGTAGCATTTGGAAAATTCGGTAGTACAGAATAAGACTAGAAAAGTATCTTACAGGTTCCCAGTTCACATTCAGCAGCACTTGACAGATTCAGCAGGAATTTAAAGGGGCTGATTCAACGGTGGCAGAAAATGACCAAAAGAATTGACAAATTCAGCAATACCAACATTGAAATTCAATGGATGTACAACAATGCTGCAAGGAAAAGTGTTAAAAGGAAAGCGAGATCATGTATATTCTCCACTCGATCTGAACAAATCCCAGTACATAAGTATTACTACAAAATAGATTAGCAATAACTGAACTCCATACAAAATACTTTGTAGAAATATAGAACTAGAAGCTTATACTAAGCTAGGAACTACTAAATATCCCATCATACATACTCGAAGAAAAGAGAATGCTTCAGCGTGTCAAAGTGCTGGCCGGGCTACGCGCTTGATTTCCTGCCTGGGACGCGTCTCTCGTTTCATTGTCACATGTCGTCCTCGAGGTCAGTAGCATACATGTAAAATTCATACGACAAACTAGGAAATTCGGGATCCTTAATTTTGGCAATTCCAATTATGAAGGGAATCTGACACCAATATAAACTAGCTAATCTATTATATATTAAAAGTACATGACGTGCTAACTAAAAAATAGAGAATTAGATAGAAAATCGCATAAAAAAACAGAAACATCTGGCCATTTATTCAATAATATGATAACATCAATGGTTAGATCATGGACCATTAAGTTCAAGTTCGAAGAAATTACCTACTGTTGCCACCACTAAAAATAACCCGTATCTCTCATGTGAAAAAAAAATCACCCGTATCTCAAACCTAAGCTAATTATTTCTCACGTCTCCCTCTCTTCCATGTGCATCGCAAACATGGCTTCCCTAGACTATTAGCCCAGACCCAGCTGCCGAGTACTTTTCAGCGACTGCGATGACGAAACTCTGGTGAACACACGCACGTATATGAAGCTAGAGCTAGATTACTTTCCTGGCCATAGCAACTCACACACACATACGGAAACAATATGATCGCTACACGCATGTATCGTGCGTCCTCTTTTTATTGCTTTTAACTCAAGGTTTGTTTACAACCCAGGGTACATGCATATATATACTAGGATTCTAGTATGCTAACTCGACTACTAGCCCAACTCTAATCCTAGTAGTACGCAGTTACATGCAAGTATACAGATTGGACTCAACACACACACACCTCGGTGTAGTACAATCCTATACGTATACAACTCGTATACGTGACACCGGTGCTGGACACGGAGTGCTTATTCCTAACAATCACCCCCTAAGCACGACGTGCTCTTTAACATCCGCCTGGATCCCAAATATACACGCTGCTTCTCGCGAGCGTCATCCACGGCATTGCTTTCGCCGCTTCCTTTCTCAGCACCCATGTCACCGACTTTGGTTTCGTCGGCTTCTCTATGGCTTCACGCCGACGACCATTTTGGTCCGTACCCTTCTCAACGCCTTCACGCCGACTGTCCTTTTTGTCCGCACCTTGAGACATTATACTTGGTTCGATGAAGTACTTTCTTATCGATGCTTCACATATTTGATCTTCTGCTTGCCGGTACTCTTAGATGCAATAGAACAAATACGTAGGAGCTAGCTTCCTCTCGTGACTAGCAATTCCGACTTCTACCTACTCCTGACCAACACCATCTTCTGGCTCATCCGGAGTAGCAAGGCATAGGTTGCCTACCTGTAGCGATTCGTGTTTTCCTTTTGAATCCCTTTCTGACATGTTTTCTTCTAGCTTCTCTATACCACGTGAAAATCCTCTTGATGGATTTGCACCCCCTATTGTTGGGTCTCCTCCATCTGTCTGGCCCCTAGTCCACACTCTTAGACCATCGTCTTCTGGCCTTGCTGGCCTGTTTGCTGGGCTCGCTTCAACTCGCCCTTCCAGTTTCATATCTTTTGGCCACAGACTAGCCTTGTCTTCAAACTCTTTGTCTTCTGGGAGAATCCCTAGTGCTTCTGGCCTGGTGTCCACGCCTGGAGTACCTCCTAGGCCTTCAACGCCTTCTGGGCCCGAACTTGCTAACAGAGATAAGCTTGGTTGGTCCATATTTTCTTCGTACTCAAGATCCCACGTGACGTGAAAAGTTGGATATCCCGGTTCATTGGATCCCCAATTCCATGACTCGCCTTTCTCAAAGATTACATCGTCCCTGACAACCACCTTATTTGTATAATTATTGCACAAGCGGTATTCCTTTGAGCTTCCGTAGCCCGTCATGATCATTGGAGTCCTCTGCTCCGCCAATTTACTCTTATGGTCGGACTCCGTCTTGACATGCGCCACGCACCCAAAAGTGCGAAGATGATCAACCGATGGCTTTCTCCAATATCATGCTTCGTACGGAGTCATACCAAGCATACTCCTGGCCGGTGCCCTATTCAGCAAATAGACCGCCGATTTGATTGCCTCACCCCAGAACTTTCCTGGCAAGCCTTTGCTTTTCATCATGCTCCTCGCCAAGGCCACCACGGTTTTATATGCACCCCCCAAGTTGTGCGTAGGGATTTTTGCTTCCCCTCCGCCTTGACCTCTCTGGCTTCCTTGATCTTCTCGAATGCATGTAGAGCTTGATCCTTACTTTTCAGCAACACAATCCACATGTATTTACTGTGATCATCCACCACAAGCATGAAGAATTCATCGCCGGACGGGGTTACCGGTGAAATTGGACCGCATACACCGGCATGAACGAGTCCCAAAGCTTCACTTGCCTGAACCATGGATTCACGTGGCAACGGGGCACTCCGTTCCTTGTGATCCACACACAGTAGATCGTGATCCACTTGCGCCACAATCTCCGTAGCTGGTGATGGAGGATCCTCCTCATCCTTCTGCTCAATTACTTCGAGCATCAGCATCATCGGTCCATCATCTCCTTCCTGGGCAAGGAGAGCCCTCTCCTTTTCCTTTGGTGGTTTACGGCAATCAGCCTTGAAGTGACCGAGCTCGCCGCAGTTATGACACCTTACTTTCTTTATGTCACACTTCTTCCGCGGCGGGGTGTCATCTTCGTCCTCCTGCCCCGCGATGTACTTTTTCGCTGGGCGTTGCTTCTCCTTGCCACTCGTGGAGCCTCCTTGCTTTTCTTTCGAAAGAGTCATCCACTGCTGCTTTGTGAGCATCAGGTGCTCAACCTGTTCTGAATCACCAAAGCTGATCCAGATTCTCTCGTCGTGTGCCTTGAATCTTCCGACGACATCCTCAACATTCAATGTATTCAGGTCGAGACATTGTTCGATCGATGTGACAATCTGCATGTAGCGCGCCGGCGCCGCACGCAGAAACCTTCTGACGTTCTTGACCTCGTCCAATCTCTCGTCATATCCCCTAATTGCGTTGACGAGGGTAACGAAACAGGCGCCAAACTGATCAACCGTCTCGCTCTCCTCCATCTCCAGATCTTCATAGCTTTTCATCAAAGTTTGAAGATGCGCTTCCTTCACGTGGGCATGACCTTGGTGCAAGATCTTGATCGTCTCCCATGCATCCTTCGCCGATTTCTTTCCGACGAGGTGCTGCATCACTTCCTTCGGCACTACGGAATAGAGCGCCATTAAAGCTTGGCGATCCTTCCGGTACTTCGCGTCTCCCTTGACGTACTCGTAGCGTCCTAGATCGATGGCCTCCCAAACCTCCTGAGCCTCCATGGCCACCTCCATTTTGAGTGCCCATAGCCCGTAGTCCTTGCGATCGAGGCGCGGATACAAAGCCGCCCCCACCGTCTCCGTCATCGGTGCCGCTACCGAGCTCTCGCCAAAACTTCACCATCGCCATGACCTCCTAGTACTTTCAGCAGATCATGAACGACGACCTTTGCTCTGATACCAATTGTTAGCCCAGACCTAGCCGCCGAGTACTTTCTGGCGACTGCGACGACGAAACTCCGGTGAACACACGCACGTATATGAAGCTAGAGCTAGATTACTTTCCTGGCCATAGCAACTCACACACGCACATACGGAAACAATATGTTCGCTACACGCACATATCGTGTGTCCTTTTTTTTATTGCTTTGAACTCACGGTTTGTTTACAACCCAGGGTACATGCATATATATACTAGGATTCTAGTATGCCAACTCGACTACTAGCCCAACTATAATCCTAATAGTACTTTGTTACATGCAATTATACAGATTGGTCTCAACACACACACACCTCGGTGTAGTGCAATCCTATACGTATACAACTCGTATACGTGACACCGTGTCGGTGCTGGACACGGTGTGCTTATTCCTAACATAGACCGCCTCCTCTAGGATCTCGCAGACATCACCTCCTCACCGATCTCATGGAGGCAACCAATCTCCATCTCTTTCTCTTCCATGTGCATCGCAACCATGGATGCCCTAGATCGCCGCATGTACGATCTCGCGGTCATCGCCTCCTCACTGATCTCATGGAGGTGACTAATCTGGCAATGATAGCCACCCCCCCCCCCCCGCCGCTTCAAATTGTTCACCAATGACGGTAGTTTGTTAATTTCCATGGTCTTCGCCTCCTCTCCGATCTAACCAAGGAGAGTAACTGGCAGCAACGGCCATGTCCCAAACTACTTCCTATATACTGCGACAGTTCAAAGGCACGTAGAAGCTGCTTCCGCCTGCGTGCGGCTGCACGGTCTAACTTTGTCCCTATCTCCTAAACTCTGACCGCTCATCAGGTACGTAAAGAGCCATGGTTTTTTAATCATATATCTATGAGCTAGCTGTTCGATCACAAGTACGCAAGAGCCATGTTGCCTCCCCAGCTGCCTCCCATGGAATAACATCGGAGGATCCATATTAAACACTTAGCTAGCTTCATCGGGTGATTGTTCTTTTTGCCGGCCAAAAGCCTCCTTGTGTCGCTCTCCCCTTTGAACTGCCGATGCGTTCACATAAGGTCGGTGTGAACGTCCTCTTTGCAAACCATACTTCACTATACTTTTGTCAAGCCGGCAGGTCAAGACTAGAGATCGCCTGACAATGGTGTTTCTCCTACGACAAGCTGAGTCAAGCACTGCAGCCATGCTTCATATGTGCGCAGTTGCACGCAAGGAATCTTGACACACCGGTGGGTGGATGGTCCTGCCCGTGGTTGGGGACCTGATCAGGCATGTCGACTTGGGATTGTATTCTAGGTCATGTCAAATTTGGAGATTACTCCTGATTTTCAACAAACTTCATTGCAGTGAAGTAATTTAAAATTATGCTTATTTACAAGTTGGAGTACTTCAACGAGATGACCAGCTATGTAGACAAAATATTACTATTTTGTATGCATAGATGCTAGAAATTTTTTACGATGTAAATGGTCAGGAACATGCTAATACACCATTTTGGCAATTGCAGGTTTTCAATAACCAAAGCGACAAGATTCATCTGCACATAATTCTATTTGCTACAAGAGTTTAATGAAGCAAGATCTAAACTACGTGCGAATCAGAGATATGTTATTTATTTGTTGATTTGAAACTACACGTCCAGAATGGTACACATATCTTATTTATCATCTGGCAAGTACAATCGAACCCTATTGAATTAACTTTTGTTGGTTCAGTTCATTTTATAAAAAGGACGCCTATGTTACTTTAAATTCTGTTGGTAGATGATTGTAGATTATCAAGGGTATCTTCAACATGTACTTTAAATTCTGTTGGTAGATGATTGCAGATTATCAAAGGTATCTTCAACATGTTCATATGGTTATTATTTAAAGATGTGGAGTTTTCTAAAGCAAGGAAATTTTCCCCAGTCAACTCATCTTGATCTAGGTATGAATATGTTACATCGTTTCCCTTCCAATTTCCATGTTATTTGTACCATTCCTTCATTTAGATTCATTCAAATTGTAAAGACTTCACAAAGTATTTTCTTGCATGCATATTATTAGAGAAATTGATTGACTCAAGCTGCTTTGCTTTTTACGCAAAAAGTACTTCCTCAATGTTTAAATTAAATTTTATGGCACTACACATCAACTTAAAATGTTACTTAGAAATTTATCTAATATATTATAAAAGCAATAGACAAATGTAAATAGGATGCGGCGAGAAAATCTCATAAAAATCCGTCGATTAGTTTTTGCCTCAATGTTTCTGCTGATGCTCCTCTCGTAGTGATGCTGGTCACCATAAGAAGATTCTCAGTGGCCAACATGCACGGAAAGAAAGGGAAGAGGTCCAGTAGATGCATGGTAATGATTTATAAAGTTGGAATTGATGAGCATGATTACCAACCTATAATGATTAGGCAAAGTACATACGATCACACCAAATTCCAAATGGGTCTGTTTTACTAAGAATAGTTTGCTTTCTTTACATGTATATAATTAAGCCCATAATTACATGCAAAATTTGTTTCAATTTCTTTGGAGAAACTTCTAGATACAATTCTGTCGTTCAGAAATCGAGCAAAGGTTAAAGAAATCAGTATGTATTTGCAATTTTTTATCTCCATGGAAATTATAGATGTTGGCGTAGTTCAGGATTTACATGAATCCATAATTTTTTTGCAGGAACAAATGTGCTTGAAATATGATGGCGAGCTAAAATTCAATGGGACATGGTTCTATCGATATCATCTCGCACTCTCTAATTTGCGGAAAATTTATGGGTGAAAATCAGATTATGGTGAAAGCTCCATGAAAACCATGTCAGGGAGTTCCCAACAAGAGCAAGAACTACTCTCACGTGATTTGCATGTAATTATTTTTCCTGGTCGTGTGTAATAGATATTTTGATTTTATGATGAAATAAAATCTTAACATGCTCTATTTTTTCTTGGCGGATTTACTAACTTCTATCAGATTCATGTTATCATTTCCTGTCACTTTTCTGCTATAATCTATTTAGGATCATCTACTTTATATTTCATTCTTATACATTATATACATTTATCAGAGCAATCATTCTTTACACAATATGTTTCATTAGTGCGTGGTTGCTCCAAATTTCGTCTTAGCATTATATGTTCAGTATTATTATTTGCACCACGCCTTTTAAAGTTGTACTCAAAATTGTATATTGTATATTATACATTGTTGGTTACATGCTATGTACCCAAAAAATTATAAAGTAAGCTACTAAACATTGATATAACTTCCTTAGATTTCTTTACTTGTACCAAGTAGTTATAATATTCTTTAATATTTAAAATGATATTGGTTTTTCGTAATATAATGGGATTAATTTATAATCAAGCCTAAAATTATTTCTATTGGCACATAAATGTATTAAAGTAAGACATGTGTTACTTAATAAGTAATGGTAAATTACCTAGCGGTTGAAATATGGTATACATTTGGTATTCTTGATGTTGATGCTTTGTTATGCATAGTTAGTCCAAATTTACATCCATTTTGACAAAAAATATATGCACTACCAATTGGCAAGTATGGAGTATTAAAGATATTGCCCTCGCATGTGCAAGGGCCACTGTGCTAGTTAATACAACATTACATATATTCACAGTAGGATCATCACAAGAGGATTAAGATGTGATATCTCACTGAATCATGTCTGATGACAGGTTCAATTGTATGCCAGTGAAGCCACGGCTTTGACAGAAAAGACATGAACACTTCCTGCGTGGTGTTGGCCAGCGCCGGCCTAATCGTTGTCTCGGATGACCTCCTTACTACAACCTGATTGAAACTAGCGAACAAGACCAACGACTAAAACATGACCTTGTACCGCGGCGATTGGCACGCCGCTGACCTTACCGGCCTGACGGATAGGAGCAAGTCCGTGCTATGCCCGTCAATTTGGGCGACGAACAGCTTGCCCTCCTTCCTGATGTCGATGACCTCAGACCGGCACTGACGGGTCCCATTTTTTGGGGTTGTATCTAGGCACTTTCATCGAGTGGAATGCTCGACGAACACTTTCTTACGCCGGTGAACTCACATCATGGCTCCGTGCAAACACACCGACGATAGTTGCACGCGATCTTGTGGTCGTAGACGTCCTTGTAGGAGACCAAAGTCTAGCAGACGTTGTTGGGGGCGTCTAATACCTTTTCCACCAGCAACTTGGCGGTACAGCTCCTTGGAGCATGTGGCCAGCCGGACAGTCCTGGTAGTGTCCAGACGCATATCTATTTCATTGAAGATATCATCGCCGACCTTTGTCTAGATATTGTTCAGCCAGTTGTGCTTTGAATCCATAGTCATCGTGTCCGGATGGATTTGGAGCAAGGATGGATCTATGAATGACTGTTGGGCTCATTTGGAGGAAAGGGGTGGTGGCCTGGAAGGATCGATGCTATGGGTGAGATGGCGAGAAAAATGTGTGAAGTGCGCGCTCGATAAGATCCAAATGCGACCAAGCAGAGTTGGGGATGGCTCTTTGAAGGAGGGTTTTTGTCGTGCTCCTTTAGATGTCTTCTGCCGGGCGTATTGCATCAAGCACGCCGACTAGAGTCATGGAGTAGGGAGTACTATAGCTACTCTAGACTGGCATGCTGCCATGGAGTGTTCTCTCATCACATCTCAGTTATTAAAATTGAGAGATGATTTATTTACTGCTTCCATTTTTGTACTACTCTCTCCAGTTCATATTCTAATGGCCTCAACTTTGTCTAGATTCACATCAGTTAGATAGAGTAGTTGTAAGTTGAGTCACTTACGTTTTTGGGTACTTTATACCAAAATACCAAGATGCTGAACTTCATATGAACTTTCTAGAAAGGTATCCCTTTGCAAAGTTTGGCAAGCCTGCTAAAATTACTGAAACTTCTAGAAAGGCAAGAACCCACGGTCTAAATTGCATCATTCTTGGTGAAATAAAGACATGTTCCCAATTCATATTCAGCAGCATTTCAAAGTGACCAATTCAGCAATACAGACTCTGTAATTCAATAACAGGACAGCGGAAATCAATTATTCATTCAACACTAAAAACCTTGGCGAGGGATAAGTCACTTTTATCCGAACACACTCGATCATTAGATCAAGCAAAACTAATGATCAAACCTGCTTTTCTGTGCATACATTCTACTTACATCAATGACTGTGTGACCCACATATGCAAACCAAAATGCCCCAAGCCTCATCTAGATTGTGACAAGACCATGTTTCAAAAGAACAGTAAGACCATTGATGGCTCTGAAATATACCCATCTAATATCCATATTTAAACTGGATATTAGTCATATTTTTGATGAAATATCTCTCTAAATCCTGCCACTAATACTAATATTCAGAGGGGTATGCAATCCTTTGTTCTTGTATTTTTCCTACGCAGATAATGTCGTTTAAAGGAGGGAATCACTACATTAAAGTCAAAGATATGATATTTCCTTCGACCAGAAGAAACCAGGAGCCGTCCAACAAAGGCAGATGCCGTAACGACCAACTATACGGCCAGAGGAAAATTTCCGACCGTATAGCCCCGCCCGTATAGTTGACGCCGCCACCTTTAGGTCAAACAAAACAACTTTCGTGAAGGGACCCCTATATAAAGAAGCCTCAGGCCACGGGAAAACCTCTCTAGCGCTATATCTCGCTCTACCCCAAAGAATCCAGACTCTGCCAAAAAAACTGCCTCAAATCTCCAAACCCTTCTCCATCTCCATAGCCATACTTCACCACTTGTAATAGTAGATCTCTTCTCCGACTGACGACATTGTAAGACTATTGCTATCAATCTTATGATTTTCATTACAATGTTTATGATTGTTGATCTCATCTCTATGTGTGAGTAATTGTCCTTGGGCTAAGGGCTTCGGCCTAGCCATGTAGCAATTGTGCATGTGAATTATCATAGATGGGTTCGTATATTAGTTTGTATGACATGATGATTATTTTATCCTCCCTTGCCTCAATCCAAGGACTTGTCAGGTACCCAAGACCCTGAGAGTTGAGCCAGGTATAGGGAGTATGAGTGATGGCTGATCTGCAGGTTGGGAACCCCAGTGACAGAAGGGTTAGTACGATTGTATGTGAGGGATTTGCTTGGTATTAACGATGACATCACGATGCATATCATTAGTTCTCTTTCTTCTATAGATGAGACTAGTAGGTTATTGCTATAAGAGGTTGCGGAGGCAATAGCAATTATGGATGCACTGCCCACATATAATTTATCTTTCTCTAACAAGTATACGTATGCTTTATTTCTATCTTTTATTTCCATCAGATGTTTTGCACAGCTACAGGTGAAACCGAACGCACTAGACCCTCTCTCTCCATCATCAACAACAAGCAAAAGAGGCAAACTACTGGTCTGGTGAAAACACAAAAGGAATTCTAAAACTCCCGAAGGTCCGTTAAAATAACTTCACTACTCATTTGCTTCCTGAGGATTCGATAACCTAGGTATACTAGGGAAAAAGAAGCTATACTACATCTGTAATCCGGATCAAAGGTATCAATCCTTTTTTGAGCGCAGTTGCCGAGGAAGCAATAGCTACCCTGGTGAGGTTATTAGGAATCTTGCTAGTTTTATTTCTTGTTTTTAATTTTGTTAGTTTGCTTTCAGTCTTTATTTGATAAACCAAAAAAATTTAGTTAGTCTTTACATTCTTCTTTTTACAGTTATAATTCTTTATCTAAGAAAACCCAAAACATAGGAAGTATGGCTGCAAAGAAGCTTGGGGAGTTTGCTACTCCCAATAAGGATTATCTGCGTACTCCTATTACTCAGCCAACAATCGTTGCTGATGACTATAAAATTAAGCCCCACTATTTAAGTTTGGTTCAACGGAATGAATTTGGAGGCTTTGTTGTTGAAGACGCAGGTATGCACTTAAATACTTTCACTGAAATATGTGATATGATGCGTATAAAAGACACTGACCCTGATGCGGTCAAATTACGTCTATTTTCTTTCTCTCTAAGAGGAAGAGCTAAAGAATGGTTGCTATATTTGCCTAAAAATACTATTACATCATAGGTGGGATGTACTTCTTTATTTATGACTAAATTTTTTCCACCTGCAAAGACTATGCAAATTCGATCTAATATTACTGGTTTTAGATAGGAAGAACATGAGCCACTAGTGCTTACATGGGAGAGGATGAAAGAATGCCTAAGAAACTGTCATAGTCATGTGATGGAAGATTGGTTAATCCTCCATTTATTTTACAATGCTCTTAATCCTTTATCTAAGTATATGCTTGATATTGCAGCTGGAGGAACATTTATGGGTAAACATATCACCGAAGCCAACCAGCTGCTAGACAATATGCAAGACAACCATGCCCAATGGCATGTGGAAAGATCAAACACGAAGAAGGTGAACTCTGTCTCACCACAAGAGAACGAAGATCTCAATGCTAAATTGGATGAGCTCATACTAGCCGTAAAAGGTAAGAAAACTCAGGTAAGAGACACCCCCAAAATAAATATTGAAGAAATAGACTTCATAGCTCGTAATGATTATAATCCTGCTTAGAAGAAGAGTTACAATCCTAACTTTTAGAAACACTATGCTAGTCCTGCAGGAAACTCTAATATAGGAAATAGTAAGGGTAGTCTCCAAGAAACACTAAAGTCTTTCATAGACTCCCAAAACGAATAAAATAATATTCTAGTTAAAATCATGGAGAACCATGAGGCTATGCTTGGTAAACTATCTAACCAAGTTGTTAGTTTGAGAAATGATTTATAGGCCCTTCAAGAAATAACAAGGATCATTGAGGCACAGCTAGGTAAGATAACCGAGAGTCAAACTCTCATTCCAGCTAAGTTTGCAGAAAAAGCTGAGCCCAATCATGTTGACGAACTCAAAATGATGAGGATCCAAAGGGAGGAGCCTGAATAACTTGATTATAGTAATTCCCCTTCACCAAGCTACACCATCGAAGATCTCATAAAAAGGATCAACGTCAAAATTCCGGTAAGTGAAGGTAATGATGAAGCCATGTATCAACACTTTGTTGATCAAGTTGCAATTAAGGTACATGTGCTTGAAGAAGAATACAAGGAAATCGCTGAAAAGTTACCTATTAAACTAGATGACATAGTTGAGCCTACTATTAAGATAAAAATTGGAACCAATGAGATAGTTGCACTTTGTGATATAAGTGCAAGCATCTCAACAATTCCAAAGAGTCTTTTCAACAAGTTAAATCTTGGCTCCTTTGAAATTAATGAGTTAAAATTGCATCTAGAAGATTCTACCTACAAACAAGCTTAGGGATTAAGGAGAACAATTTGGTTTACATCAAAGGCTGTCTTGCTCTAATTGATTTTCATTATTGTTGACATGCCTAAAGATACAGTTGCTCCACTCATCTGGCCCAAGTGAGTATCATCAAGGTCAAGCTATTGATCATAAAAGAGCGCTCCATAGGAGGCAACCCATGTGAAATAAAGGTTTGAGTTAAGTTTTAGTTTTTGTTTAATAAAGAGTGCTAGAAAACTCCATTCGAGGAGAAGAAATTTGGTAGTACTTAAAATTCTGCTTTATTCATGCTATTGTTGGTTGACAATATTTGCTGTCAATTTTCTATCAAAAACAAGGTATATCACTAAGTTACAGGAAAAGAAATAGTTTACAAAGAAACATAAATTTTTTGACGCACACAGAGAGTTTAACGACCAACTATATGACGGGAATAAAAATTCTGGCCGTATAGTTCCGGTCATATAGTTATCTTTGCCATCAATTTTTTTTGCAATATGTACTAAGAGTTTAACGACCAACTATATGGCGAGAATAAAAAGATATCTATACGATAAGAATATACGGCTAGAATTTTTATTCCCGCCGTATAGTTGGTTGTTAAACTCTCAGTACATTAGAAAAGAATTTATACGGAGGCACCGATATCTATACGACTAGAGCTATATGGAAACAATTTTTATTCCCACCTTATAGTTGATCGTTAAACTTGTAGGGGTTCCGCGTATGAAAACAATAAATTTTTACCCTATGCCCCTGAACCCCTGATATTGCCAGGACCTATCTATTAGTAATATAGTAACGGGAGGGGCTTTTCGTGAACTTACCCTTGAAGACCGAAAAGTGTTGTCAACGCTCAGGAGAGCGTGGTTGTGATGTAGACGAGCCGAAGCCGACCTCAAGGTCGAGATGAAGTCCTCGCGCTCCTGCGGCTCCAACGATTTGAGTGCCTCAAGTGTGACACCTCGTGGGGAGTTACACACGTCCTGTGCCTGACGATGACTCCCGTTTCCCCAATCCAGCAGTAGTTACAGAAGTAGAGCTCCTGGATCCGAATCCCGCAACGCGACGGTGCTCTGCGGTGAAGATGTCTCTCGTTCGCGCAGTCCGAACTTGGGACCACGGTCACGAGGGAGAGAGAGAGAGAATATCAATTGAAGGTCTTCCTAAAAGTGAGAAGACCTTTATTGAATATTGTGTGTATTTATCTGGCCAAATACCCACACTTTATATAGGGAAAGGGGACGTACTACCTCCCTCAAAGTCCTGAGGTGGGACTAAAGGAGCGGGAGAGGTGGGGAGGCGCGCCGGCCAGCCACCACCCATGGGCCCCAGGTGGGGTAGGCCCACTTGGGCCACCGGCCACTCCCTAGGCCTCTCCTAGGGGTGTGGTCCCGTCTTGGGCCCTTTCCCTTCCGGGAATTGGCCCATTAAGCCCTTTGATCATTTGATTGATTTTCTCTTTTATTAAATAATTATGAATAAATGATTAAATCAATATTTAACATTCATTCATATATTATTCAATCTCCGTGGTTATGGAACACCTTCCACCTCCACTCCGGACATCCTCCGGACTTACCAAAACCCTTCGGGTTTTCTCTCTACTATTCTTCGGCGATTCTACCGATCCTATAAACACTCTCTAAGCATCATCAAACCCTTAAGCGTGATACCCTGTGGTACGGGAACACTCTAGACATGGTCGGGACACTCTCGGACCAATGATCAACAAAGGGACCTGGATGGCCATGTGACCCCTGCGTTCCATGCAGATCTTTCGTTATTTGAACCGGGACAGTCGTGTCTTATTCCCTTCGTCTGTCGATACTTGCGTTGCCCGAGATCTGATCAATGACATCACCATGTCGTGTTCAATCTTGTTACTGAACAATGTTACTTGACTCGTTCCGACAAGTGATATCCATGTGATCAAATCACACGCTGCGCAGCTATTGGATATAACTTCTCCGAGTGGGCCCTTGAGTATCTTTTTGTCACATGGACGGAGAAACCCCGCTCTTGACATATATTGCCTCTACGGTTTCCTCTGAGTACCTGAACACACCTTTATAACCACTGTATTACCAAGTGGCGCTTGATGCTATCTAAGCACTCTCGAGAGATAGTGATTGATATAGCCTCACAGTCTAAGGAATAGTCTATGAGGATCCATTTCTAATCATCGTACCTTGAACTTCGTGACATGATCGGTTCATGATGTTTAGGTTGGGTATTGGTTCATCAACTCATTCTCAGAATGAGTTCACTCCATTTCCAACTGGCATAAATGCTACGTGATCAGGAAACTTGATCATATTTTGACCAATGAACCAGTGACTAGAGTTTCACTTGGAACCCCTGGTTGTTTATATATCACACATGTATTGATGTTTCCACTTAATACAGTTATAGCATGATATAAAAATTAATCATAAACTTTATGAAATATGATAATAGTCCTTATTACTATTTGTCTCTAGGGCGTATTTCCAACAAAACTCTCAGTACATATGAAAGAAAAAAATTGATGACAAAGATATATATATGAACGGAACTATACGGCCGGAATTTTTATTCCCGCCATATAGTTGGTTGTTAACCCTTCTGTATACATCAGAAATTTTCTATTTCTTCATGAATTCTTTCTTATCCTGTAACTTAGTGAAATACCTTGTTTTGACGGTAAAATAACAACTTTAATTTTCGACTAACAAATACATATAATTGAAGGATTCACCTGAAACTGATTTTCTCTTCCTTTTTGCAAGACATAATATAGTCACAATAAATTCTACCTTTTGAAAACTTCAACAAGATTACTCTAATAGCAAGACATGCGAAGAATAAAAGTACCAATGCAACATGAATGCAACTAGACTCAAGACACAAAACTAAGAAAGACGCCTAATGACTTCCGGGTTGCCTCCCGGGAAGCTCTCTCTTTAAATCCATACAGCCAGGCTAGGATGCTCCATATATTACCCACCTGGATCCTAAGGTATATCGACTCGAGGTGGGGATGTACATACCAGCTTGGAGCATCTTGAAGTAGAGTTCGGTCGGAGTCGTACCCGCTTACATTGCATCGGCATCATGTAGATGAACAAGTTCTCACTTTCAAGCTAGTGTTGATGCACCAATCTTGGTGAACATGCCTCCGTGTATAGATGCAATGAGAGGATTTGAGATTCATATAAAATTCTTATATCTTTACCTTGGTTACCTATGTAGGGGAACACTTCATAGTATTGTTCCTTCATAGTAAGGAGTTCAGGACCCTACATGTTAGTATATCAAGGTTTTATCGCTAGTTCATTATTATTAATGCTCTCCATATGAGTGTCTAGGCTCAAGGCCTCCACAGAACAATTATCAACTGTGTTAGCATCATAAAAATCACTACCAGAGTGAGAGGCATCACAAACAAACGTTGTAGTGTGACTCTCTTTGTCAACCTCACCTTTTTGTTCCTCCTTTTCATCGACTAGTGTTTTAATAGCAATGATAGAATCAAAAGTAGGAGTTAAAGGTGTGAGCGGTTGATCAATCTGTTCTTCCTCCTCTTCCTTGTACTCCTTTTTCTCTCCACTTAAATTATTTTCGCAAAAGAGGAATATGACGTATACTAAATTAAAAACTCCATCTAGTGCTTCACTTTCAACATCAATACTTCCTAGTCTAAATACCATTTCAGATGCACCTTTGAAAAGAACATATTCTAGTACTTCCAAACTAGCATTGGATGTATCTCTATTATAATTCTCTAGAGTAGGATTGTTGGAATACTTACATTGGAAATTAAGGTGGTCATCTATTATACAAATTGTGCAATAAGATACATCATTAGCACGCAACCATAATGAATGCCTTTCCAATCGGTCCAACAATTTCCTTATCAGCTCATGTCTAACAACCAGGCTTGATGAACTTGAATCCTTTATCTCCTCCAATGCTTGTATTATCTCTTGAAAAAAACTTATCTCGGAAGACATGATTAGTAGCAACAGTTTTTATAAATTTTTGGTGTTGGATTTTTTTATTGTTTTCAATAAAAAGAAAGTAGTAAGATAATAGCAACAAACGGAAATAAACTATGTGCGAGTAGATAACCAAATGCTTTACTCCCCAGCAACGGCGCCAATTTGATGGGCTGAGTTCCTGCACCAAAACAGGGTTATTGCAGTACTTGCAGCAACAAATATTTAAGAGTTTGTCCTGATGGGAGCTCGGCGAACATGACCCTCGTAGCCATGTTGACAATGCGACCACGTACGCACCCAAACCATGGTTTGGAAATAGCCTATTCTATAAGTTGCTAGGATAAATGAATTTAAGATATTTTGTAATAACTACTACTAGGACTGGAAGAAAACTAGAACAAAAGTAAAACTCAAAAGGTGAATGCAATGAGATGAAATATTAATGCTACGATTCCTCAAGTAATGTTGTGTATACCGGTGTGTCTGATAAGTGCTTATGGAATAGCTCTTAACTATAATTGTGGTGGTCCCTTATATACTGTTGTCTCCCACTGTTGGTAAGTGGCAACTAGACAACTCAATTGTCCACATCCTCTCCGGACATGGGTCATCCGTAAGAGAATAGTGTATTAAGGTAACAAGACCAATCAAGGTAAACAGAGCAAAGGCATTAAGTTCTATGGACAACCATACTCCTAAGTAAGTGTGCTAGTCACAAGTTATCCCGTATATCACTTTGGGGTCAAGAAATTCGCAATACTATACATATCTATATCATGAGTGATCTTGAGGAAATTAAATCTTAATGGGCGGTGCATCCTAAGCCGCTATTTCCTCCGCAAATAACTTATAGCAAATAGCTTATTAGTTCTACCCATGGACTTGTCAGGCCCATGGAACGAGTAGAGACTAATGATAAGTTTTGTGACACTCCGTGAATCCCTAGTAAATTCCTCAACAATGGATTGGATGTCTCCAATCACTAGAATAATATCATGAATAGAAAAATGTAATGAGGAAGCACAAACATATTAATTAACAAGAACACACCACACTTCAATTACTCAAATCATCATAACATTAATAAAAGGGGGTTCGAGCCATATTACAACCCATCACGAAGATCATGATGGGGAAGGATGAAGGAGTAGCGGCAATGGAGATGGTGATGATGAGGCGGTGATGGTGGCATCGGTGTGGCGATGGCGGTGTCCTCCTTCTCCTCCTCTTCTTGCTTGGATGGCTTGATGGTGTTGATGGAGATCTAGATCTTGGTGGAGTTGTAGAGGCTATGGAGACGGCACGGCGGCAGGGCGTCGCCGTGGAGGCAGTATATGGGATCTAGATCTTGTATATGATTGATGGATGTTTCCTCTTGGGTCCTCCCTCCTTTATATAGGCCTTGGGGTGTCCTAGGGTTCCCCCAATACCGTCATATGACTTAGGGAAGGTTCTGGAGCTTTTCTAGGGCGAAATCCCGTCGTTTCCGACCTTTTTTGCAACTATACGAGCGGAGCTATACTACCAAAAATATAGCTCCGACCATATAGTTGGTCGTTAAACCGTCTGTCCCCTTTAGTATTTTGTCCGCCATTTGTTCATACAACCTCCATTTTGGATGTTCTTGGGCTCGTTGAGTTCGTATCGTCGAGGGCTAGAACCTTGTGGTCTTGGATCTTTATTTAGAGAAGTTGGAAAAATTGACTTTTCCAACCTCTCAAATGGCAAAGTCTGGTCCCTACAACTCCTCCATACTATGCTCACTTTGTTCCTTTTGCCTTTGTTTTGTCCATAATCATCATCAACACCTACACACATGTCAAAGACAAGGGAGAGGGATACAATTCTACCTAAACTACTAAATGTCCAAAGCTCATATTGAATTTAACAAAAACAAGTAATCATGAATATTAGGCATAGAAATAGTTAGATGGAGCATGACATGATAAGCAAATGACACAATTTATATTGCTAAAAATTGTTGTATATCACAGCCATCAGTAACCTCTCAACTCAATTTGTGAACTAGAGTAACGAATTTTCCCGCCACCGCAATGATTTGATGGGCTTGCAAAAGCCTAAGCTTGGGGAAGTTTCCTCATGTATCTTTATTTGGTGTTCACTTTCTTTTATTTATTTCATGTTGTGATTTTAATTTGAGTTTATAAGCACTCATGTTGGTTTCCCCAACACTTTATCTTTATTTATTTCTATTTGCTTTCGAAATTTTCTTGCCGAGCTTTGCCGCCAATTTTCTATTCTTTAAAGTCCCTCTCTCAAAACAACAAAAATATTTCTCCATTTATCTTTATTTTCCCTCTTTCTTTTATTTCCACCTCGAGGTCCTCATGTGTTTTTAGGAGAGTGATCAACTTCGAGTTTCCAAGAAGCAAATAAAAAAGGAAGAGAGAAGTGGAACCAAACATGAGCGGTATGCCTTATGACTCCCCACTTTTGAAATTTGAGAAACCCATGCTAGTTAGTAGTAAATATTGAGATATTATATTTGTGGAGTGAGTCTTCGTATTGTAGTAAAATTTTGTTTGCATGGGTATTTAGTTGGGTACTTTTTCCTTCTCTTTTAGTTAACCAAGTCTTGCCTAAAAATTGGCTAAACAATTGTAATAAGAAAAAGTCTCACAACTGAAGGCTTGGGTGTTGTAGTGTTTTGTCTTGAAGTATTATTTCTAGAGATACTCAACACCACTAAAAATGTTGATTGACTTGATAGCTCTCTTTAAAAGTATTTGTTCAATTGAATTAATGTTTAGCGATTTTGTGAGCATGCCAAAGTTTGACTTGTTAATCATAAGAATGATATAGCTTTATGTGTGTCAAACTTCATGGCATGCTAACAACTCCGCTGGCCTACGAACAATCTTCATGGAGGAAACTCCTAGATTTCGGCTATGAGTTGATTAAACACATGTAGCATCAATGCTATAGTGGGTAAGATTCTTGGCACTCCCGGGTAGCTATGTTCATGATGGAATCACTCCTCTGGCTGTTATGAGTAATCATTATGCAAAAGGAACAAAAACCTTAGTGATGCACAAGTGTCCATCACAGCCTGATAAACTAATAATTTTTTTTGGCATGCTCTCAATTACTTAAGAACTTAAATTCTTGAAGGACAATGAATAGAAAAGTAGTGCTTGAAAAGTCTTGATTTATTGATGTGGGAGAATTGAGATACTCTAGTGTATATGCTTTTCACGACAACTCTCACACTCTCAATTTATATAATTATACTTTATTGTTCGAAGGCAAGCCTATGAGTTGATTACATGACATGGAATAAAGTTTACTCATTTGAACCATCCATGTTTACAATAATTTTGCTGTGTTATAAGGATGCATAAAAACCCGTATGATATGCTTGCCATTACTCTACCGATGCTGAAGTTTTTCAGATTTATGAAGTGGAGGAAACATGAGACTACCAATCATGAGTAATATCATCATCTCGTTATTTCAGTTTAAATGTTGAGTTCCTTTTTTATTTTGGTTTTCTTGCTCAATGATGATCAAGTTTAAGCTTGGGTAGGTTGATGGATCTAAAATATAGCCATCCACGTCCACATTTAAACTGTACGTTATTCGTATTTTGGATGAAATATTCTCTAAACCCTACCACTAAATCCTAATAATAAAAGGGGTATGCAATCCTTTCTTTCTATTTTTCCTTGCATAGATAATATCATTTAAAGATGGGAATCACTACATTAAAGTCAAAGATACGATATTTCCAACAACCAGAAGAAACCAGGAGCCGTAAAGCGGAGGCAGACGCTTTAACGACCAACTATACGACCAGAATAAAATTTCGGCCGTATAGTTCCGGTCGTATAGTTGGCGCCGTCACTGCTAGGTCAAATAGAACAACTTTCTTGAAGGGACCCTTATATGAAGAAGCCTCGGGCGACGAGAAAGATGCCCCGAATAGCTAGACCTCGACCTCAAGTCTCTTCCCCAGATCATCAGCCACCTCCAGATCTCCAAACCCTTCTCCACCTCCATAGCCATATTCCACCACTTGTAATAGTAGATCTCATCTTCGATTGGCGACATTGTAAGACTATTGCTATCAATCCTATGATTTTCACTACAATGTTTATGATCTTCGATCTCATCTCTATGTGTGAGTAATTCTCCTTGGGCTAAGAGCTTCGACCTATCCATGTAGCACTTGTGCATGTTATTTATGAAAGATGGAATCATGTATTAGTTTGTATCACATGATGATTATTATATCCTCTCTTTCCTCAATTCAAGGACTTGTCAGGTTCCCAAGACCCGGAGGGTTGAGCCAGGTATAGGGAGTATGAGTAATGACTAATCTGTAGGTTGGGAACCCAGTGATAGAAGGGGTAGTACAGCTATATGTGAGGGATTTACTTGGGATTAACGGTGACGTCACTATGCATATTAGTTATCTTTCTTCTATGGATGAGACTAGTAGGTTATTGCTATAAGCGGTTGCGGAGGCAATAGCAACTATGGATGCACTGCCCACATATAATCTATCTTGCTCTAACAATTACATGCATAGTTTACTATCATCTTTTATTGCCATCAGATCTTTTTCACAGCTATAGGTGAAACCGAACTCCCTAGGCCCTCTCTCTCCATCATCGACAACAACAAAAAGACGCAAACTCTTGGTCCGGTAAAAACACAAAAGGAATTCTAAAACTCCCGAAGGTCCGTTAAAGTAACTTCACCACGCATCTGCTTCCCCGGGATTCGATAAACCTAGGTCTACTAGGGAAAAATAAGCTATACTACATCCGTAATCCGGATCGAAGGTATCAGATCGCCATGTAAAATACTTGTCTCTAGCGAAGACGAGAGGGAGATCCGACATTCACAGCCACTAGAAACCACGAAACACCCCATCAAAGAGGGATCTGAAGGAGGAACTTGGCTGGAGTAAAATCCCAGCTGCTTCACGGATCATTGGAGGACAACGCATCATCCCCTTCATCATCAACCGATGCATCTCGATCACCACCATCACTCTCATCTTTCATCTATTAGATCTCTTTGTAATTCCAGATCCAATTGTGGTTTGCTTTAGATCTATCATCGTACTTTTATCCATCTATTTGATTACGATGATGTTGGTGATTGTTTCCATGAGTGAGTAGTTCCTTTGTTCTTGGGAAGATGGAGAAACCCTAGCACCATTATGAACTTTTAATAAAGATGATCTATTCTTGTGGCCGTATGACTTGCTTTTATATGATATAATTATGATTTGTGTTTAATTTATTTCTTTAGATGATGTGTGAAGTCGACCACATATCATTTTGCTTCGGGACTAAAGGGAAAAAGAAACCCTTTGGATGTGTCTTGGAAGCGTACCCGGAATGCCCCGTGATAGATTGGCGCTGGCTCGTAACCTACACGGTCAAAGGAGGATTAAAGAGGGACTCCTTAAGATAATTACGATATCTATGGGGAAACCCTTAATTGCGGTGGTTTGTATGGGTGATTGCTCTCAGACATCGTAGTGGTTATTTAGTGGTGACCTCACACTTGCCTCAACAAAGTGGCTTCCTACGAGCCTTATCGTGAACATCTTATTATGGGGCTCTCTCCACACATATCATGAGATGATAAGTATGTTATGTTGTTTGCATATAATAATAATAGAATGCTAGTGGTGTACCCTACATCCCCGAGAACGTTTTAGCCCTATTGAGTTCAACCACGCTTTCATACAATCTTGTTACTTGTTTTCTATTACTTTTTTAAATTATTTTTCTGTAACAACCTTAAACCATTCAAACACCCTTTACTTGAGATCAAAGACAACTTATAAGTATTCTTTGGTAGAGACTAAACGTGGGGCATAAAGACCTTTACCAATAGATCATTGTGGGTTCGATATCTTTACTTCAAAACTAGCTACAATTGAACTGTGCACTTGTAGTCATCAAGCAATTTTCTGGCGCAGTTGCCGGGGAGCTAAGCACTTTTGATCTTTGTTCTTAGTTACTTATTTTACTCAATGTTTTATTAAAGTTGTTTGCTAGTTTCAAGTAAACACCATGGCTGCACTCAGACTGATTAATCAGCTCGATGCTACTCAATACCTTGGGAAATTCAATAGAGGATTAGTTAAAGAAGTCCCAAGTGGGAGCGAACCAGAGTACAAGGTCAATCCTTGTTTTATCGCTATTATTAAAGAGAAAACTTTTGCAGGAGATGATCCTGATGAGGATCCTTATAATCATTTAATGCACTTTACCGAGCTATGTTGTACTTTGAAATTGAGAGGCTATTTTGATGATGAACTGAAACTTAAACTATTTAGCCAATATCTAACCAATACTGCTTTGGCTTGGTATAGAATTTCCCTGCGGAGAAAATTGATACCTGGGAAAAACTTAAAATATAATTTGTGTCTCGATTCTTTCCCAAGGTAAAAACTGCTGAAGTAAGAAGGGCAATGACAAACTTCAAGAATCGCCCAGGTGAAGGTTTGGTAAGAGCCTACAAAAGGTACAAGTCTCAACTCCACAAATGTCCCCAACATGATTTACCAAAATGGTATGTATTGCATATTTTCTATGGAGGACTTAATCAAGAAATTAAACATGAGCTTGACACAAATTCAGGAGGTTCTTTCATGGAGTTAACTATAATAAAGGCTTGGGAACTTTTAGACTGAATTCGCCGTAATAGATAAACATGGGGATTTGATTTAGGAGGCGAAGGAGGTATAGGAATTGAATATGATTGTCTCAATGCTTCTAAAGACTCCGGTAAGGTAAAAGAAACTGCTAATGAACTGCAACTTGATGATGATATTATCTTGCAAATCCTTCAGCCATTTACAGAACATATTGAAGCTCGAAAGAAAGATTAGCTTCATTATACTCTGCCACCTGAGCCAGTTGTTGAAGAAGATCCAATAATTATTGCCCCTATCGAGCCAATGAGGGAGGTACCCCCGTATGTTGAACCTTTTCCTTTCCCAAGGATGGTGAGAATACATATGATGGCTCAGCAACTTGAGGATCAGCGCAATGAGGAAGAATTATTTCTCAAGAAGCTGGAAGAGGAAACACAAATGAGGAAAACTGAAGAAGAGCGTGTACAAGAGGCACAAGCATCAATAAAGATATTTTAACCATGTTTGTACATTGCAACATGATTGAGCTAGATTCTAAAGTGTCGCAATTTGTTGAAGGAAAGGTAAAAGCTAAAGAAGTGGGTAAGCCTATACTTCCATGCACTTTCGGAGGAACTTCCTATTATAGTCTTTGTGACATTGGTACATCTATTAACGTTATCCCATTTAATTTTTATTTAGAAATTCAAAACGAATTACCTCCAGCTGAATTGGAAGGTAAGGATATGACTATAATGCTTCCAGATAAAACTCTAAGAGTCTCTATGGGAATAATTAGGAACGTACCAATATGTATTGGACCTTACAAATATCCTATTGATTTTGTGCTTATTGATATGCCCGTGGATGTTTATTGTCCCATCACTTTTGGAATAACTTTTCTAAACACCCCAGGAGCAAACATAGACTGCAAGAAGCAAACTGTGTCCCTCAAGTTTGGTGAAGAGAAAATGGATTTTCATTTCTCCAAATTCGACCATAAACGGCTATTGAAGAGTTAGATGATGATGAGTACGAACATGAGGAAGAAGGTAATATTGTAAATTTAGCATCAATAGTCATCGAGACTCCCGATGATGATCTAGCAAGAAGTTTAATCAATAATAATGATATTTTTAAGATATAGAAAAATCTTAAATAGATAACTATCTCGACTCCACACCTGTAGTGGACATCGAGATTAATCAAAAATATGAAGAACCTGTAGGGAAAGGAGATGAGGCTTTTCTTCCTCCAACTCTTAAAACTCTACCGAAGGAACTAAAATATAGGTTTGTTGATAAGACAAATAATTTCCCTATTATTGTAAGTGCTAACCTCGCAGAGAAAGAGGAGGGAAACTTAATGAAGGTTCTCCCCATGCATCAAAATGCTCTTGGGTATTCGATGAGTGACTTGAAGGGGATTAGTCCCTCAATAGACACCCATAGAATTTTTATGGAAGAAGGAGCTCAGCCGGTCACGGACTTTTAGCGACGCCTTAAACCTCACATGAAAGAGGAGGTAAGATAAGAAATAATATGTTTGTTGGATACAGGTGTCATCTTTCATGTGGAGGAGAGTGAATGGGTAAGTCCCTTTCATTGTGTTCCAAAGAAAGGTGGGTTCACGGTTGTTGAAAATGAACATAATGAAATGATACCTACTAGGACTGTTGTTGGACACAGGATGTGCATTGACTATAGGAAACTAAATAAGGAAACTTAGAAAGATCATTACCCTTTACTGTTTATAGATCAAACTTTATAAAGGCTTGCTATGCATTCTCATTTTTGTTACTTAGACGACTATTCCGGTTTTTCCCAAATTGTTGTACACCCTGATGATCAACTTAAAACTACTTTCATTTGTCCTTATGGCCTCGATGCTTATCGATGTATGCCTTTTGGTCTTTGCAATGCTCCTGCCACTTTTGAAAGATGCATGACTACTATTTTTGCTGATTATGTTGAAAGTATTATGGAAGTGTTCATGGACGATTTATCTATTTATGGAACTTCCTTTAATCATTGTCTCCATAATCTTCACAAAGTTTTGCAGAGATGTGAAGACACTAACTTAGTCTTGAACTGGGAGAAATGTCATTTGATGGTTCAAGAAGGCATAGTACTCGGTCACAAAGTCTCAGGTAAGGGTATATAAGTTGATAAGGCAAAGATTGAAGTAATAGAAAGGTTACCCCCTCCTCGAGATATAAAAGGTATAATAAGTTTTTTTAGGTCATGTAGGATTTTGTAGAAGATTCATTAAGAACTTTTCAAAAACTGCTAGACCATTAACAAATAACCTTCTTCAAAAGGATGTTCGTTTTAATTTTGACGAAAAATGTATTACTTCTTTCAACATATTAAAACAAGCCCTTCTTGAAGCTCCCGTTATAAAACCACCTAATTGGAAGAAAACTTTTGAGCTATCTTGCGAAGCTAGCCATGAAGCCGTAGGAGCAATTCTTTGTTATTATGATGGTGATGATCTTAATAGCATTCATCATGCTACTCGCACCTTGAATGGGGCCCAAAATAATTATGCTATGGCTGAAAAATAATTCTTCGATGTAGTCTTATCTTGTGATAAATTTAGATCTTATATCATGGACTCCAAAGTTAGAGTATATACTGATCGTGTTGGCTTAAAGGAAATCCTGGAAAGGACTGATGTTAAGCCAAGAATGATCTTTTGGACTCTACTTCTACAAGAATTTGATTTACAGATCTTACAAAAGAAGGGAGAGGCATAGGAAATGCTCGCAGATACTCAAGGAGTTGTTGATCCTAAATAGGTATCATCTGTGTGTATACCTATGGGAACTACACTACCAAAAAGGAAGTTCCCTATTTCTTATTGCAATGGTTTTGGCGATTTTCTATGACCTATTTTATTCGAAGGGAGGAAGAAAAGAAACTCAAATGAGACCATATTCCCATGATGATCATGGCTTATGAAATCCTAAACGCATCTTTGTTCTCGATGATTTACTTCTATTTCTTTTTGCATATTTGATTTCCTCTCATTTTTCCGAATCCATTGCCAGTCTTACGAGGTCGGTACGGGCAGGCCGTACGGCCGGATCCGCCCGTACCGCGGGTCGTTAAGCCTAGTGATGGTGAGACTCTTTTTTTGCATAGTCTGTACGACCGAACCTTACGGACGCACTATCAACACCCGGATTTTTAATCACAGATGCCTGTTATGCCATACATCGCAATCCCAAGATTACCATTTTTTCCGAGACATAACAGATTGGCTATCACAGTACATCATCCATTACAAACCATAATAAGGTCTTACACAAATAAAGGATCTCATGATCGAGTCTTAATACAAACAAGCAGCTGAATAATAAGCATAGAAGTGGGCTCCATATTCAGTGTCACAGGCAATGCTGACGATGGGAGATGATCCTAGTGGTCATAGCCGTCCTGCTGTCCATCCTCATGATAGTCCTCCTCATAGTCTGGCCACGGGAATAGCCAGGGACAAAGCCATGAGTACTCTTTAAGTACTCGCAAACTATCACTAACAAGTAAGGTAGTTCTAGTAGGAATCTTAAGCTCTAGGCTTGTTTGCAAAAAGCCAAGTTTATCTCAGCTGAGTTCAGAAGTAAATAAATCTAAATTAAAGTTTAATAACTTAAGTTGGGAACCTAGTTATCATATTCACAACCCAGTTGTGGTCAAGTCAAAATCATAGATCACTTCACAAGTCATTTGGAAAACATCTGATGACGGAACTGTATGGCCGCTCTAATTGTCCATGACCGTGGACGTGGCTATTCGAATAGCTTGACACTTTACAAAGGTGGTACACTTTCACCACAAAATTCGATACATCCGTCAGGGATAACCCTGAATCATCATACTTAGTATGTGGATAATCAATCATAACCTTTCCTTTACACACTCTAGTATAAACACCTCCCCTATGAGCTTGGCCTCCCAGCCATGGCCATCTGCCATCCTGGGCACTGCATATGTGGACATCATCAAGAGGTATCCTTAGCTCAAACCTCCTCCGAGAGGGAACCCATACTAATGCATATAAACTTCCGGCTAATCCTTACCCAATTCAGGTATTGTGGTTCTATGGTAGAATTGGAATGGTATCACATCCGAACCCAACCATCAGTTTTTATAAAGGGCTAAGGCTCATGCCTCAACATTTTCATCATCAAAACCATCTGTGTTTCTCAACACATGTCAAAACATTTGAATAGAATGAAGCATCATCCCAAGGTTTTCATAATCATTTTCACCAAGTATTACCATCTAAAGTGATCAAGTTTTATGCTTAGCACTAGCCACTAAGTTAAGAGTGTTCACTAATGAGGGATGCTAATCTCAATCTCATGACATAGAATGACATCTAGTATAGGCCTAGTTTTATACTTTTTATGCTATCTATACTACTTTCCAAAATCCTCATAAAGCATTAACTAAAATTAAAGAACTTTGGTAAAGTAAAAGAATAAAGCTTGCAGGTAAAACTTGGGATGGGTATAATCAAAGATATATAACCAAAGCATGCCCAATGCATCTTGCTTAGGTTTATTGCATGGTTAACTTGTATAATACTAGCTTGCCTTGATTGGTGCAGTGATTGAAGTTCTCTTCTTCTTCTTCGGGGTAGAACTCCTCCTCCTCATATCCTTGGTCGGTACTATCATCTATAAATGAATACGGGGTAGACAATCACCAAACAATACTTAACTAATTCTATTAAGCACACTAAGGCTCACATTTTATGATCTAGCATCATCATAATCATCACATGAAATAAAGAACTAGTTTTATTTATTTTATTTGAGAAAAGTAATTTCTACTCATTGAAATTAATTAAGATTTAATATTCTCCAATTAAAATATGGGATTATGTGGACACATGTCATCACCACATATTCTAATACATGGTAATGTGATTTAAAGGGTTAGTCACATTTTAAAAAGTGTAAGATTATTATTTAATAGATTTAAAGTGACTAGAAATGCCCTAATAGCATTCTTTTGGTACTAGTCCAATGTGACTGCATGCAAACCTAAATATTTTTACATATTCAGATAGATATTGTCAAATGTAATTTTTGAGAGTTGGAATCAACTCAAAAGCTATTATGGTTGATTTTTGAAAAAAATTGAAGTTGCAAAAGTCTATGTCTTGTTATTTTTACTATAGATTATCTATAACTCCAAATGATTTAAATCCAACGGGCTTCGATAGATAATTTAATTTTATTTCTAGCACAATTCGAATCATGTTGTTAAGTAAAACTATATGAATTGATTTTTGAATCTAGGGATAGAATAGGATTTTATCTAAAAAGGAAAATCAATATTTGAATTTCTAGGCCTGGGCGGGAACGCTAAACGGGCCGGCCCAACTACACAACACAACGCAGCGCACGGCTGACAGAGGGGGTCCACTAGTCAGTGACTCGTCTAACGCGGAGCGGTATCGTTTAACCTGAGCCTTACAATTAGAAGCAAGATCGGTGGCTGAGGGTCATCGTCGACGACGAACAGCTCCGGCGACGAGCTAAACCTAATGGGGCGGTGGGGGTCTCGCGGGGCTCACCTGGGCCCCAGCTAGGGTCATTGACGGGGGAAAACAACTTGGTAGACGACGGCGAGGCGAGGCGCGGTCACGGCAGGGCTTCGGGTGGTCGGAATCGACGACGCCCTTCTCCTCCAGCAGCGGCGGACTCCGGTGCAATTCCCCCGCGGTGGTGCTCGCCTTGCTCCAGGGCAAAGTAGGGAAGGTTAGTGAGGAGTGGGGAGTGCAGTGGTGTGGAGAATGGAGGCGGGGGTGGCCTCCTTTTATAGCTCGGCAAGGGGACCTAGCGGTGCGGCGGTGAGCTCGAAGGTGGCATCGCTACAGGCAGCTAACAGCATGGGCGAGGGTGTATGATGGTGCGGTCCTCCCTGGCAGTTCTCACGGACTTAAATGTGCGGCGTGGGGCGGCGTGGTTTGGTTTGGCGCGTGCGGCGCTCTGATCGGAGGCAGTGGTGTTTGCGGCGGCGTGCGGCAGCTGCGGGTAGCGTGGCGGTGAACGGGGGTGTCCGCCGGCCGGGGTGCGGTGATCATGGCAAGGCTGCGTGTGCGCGGTGAGGGCAAGGTGCAAGCTAGTGGGGCTGGTCGGGCACGGCGCACTGGCGCGCTATGGACACGGTGCAGATAGGCGGTGCACGGCGGTGCTAGTGTGGTCCACGGCTCGGCTGCGATTGTGGGCTGGACAGGGGGTGGCGGTAGGCTGCGGGGAGGCTACTGGACATCCTGGATGGGCGCGGGCGGTCTAGTGCGAGCTGGCCATGGTCGGCCGGCGATGACCACAAAACGGCGGCGCTCCACTGTTCTCCATGGCGAAGGGGGGCTTCTCTGCTGCTGCTAGACACTCAGGGGGACACGGGAGTGAAGAGGGAACAAAGGGGTGGTGGATTACTGCTCCAAATAGTGGAGTTAGGCAGGTGGTTTTTCTGTGCATGCCAAGTGTTTGTGTTAATGGCCGCATGAAATTTCCTTTTGAATTTTTGATTCAAATTTTTTGAGTGATCTTAGATTAAGCTTGAGAGACTAGGTTTGCTTGGAGAAGTCAAGGTGAATTGATTTGGTAGGTTTTTGAAAAAGTGAGATCTTAACACATACACTTGATTCAATTTTCAAATGTCCTTTAAATGTATTTACTAGTTGTTTTTGTAAGTTTGTAAAGTGGGCCTTGATACACATTTACTTGGTCTAGCAAGGGGTGAAAAGAAGTAGAATTGTTTCTGTTGGAAATCTTCTTCTAGGAACACCTAAAGTGGCCTAGTGGTTTAAAATGGTCAAAATTACCATTTGCTTTATTTATTCTTATTTGATATCTTTCTCTTTGGAAATTGTTAGTAAATGGTCTAGATGATATGGCATTCACCTTTACACCATTTCACAACATTTAGAACAATCAAACATGGCATATACACTCAATGCTACACTAATGCAAACACACATGCATTCATATTTTATTTTATAAATAAAATTTTTGTTAACCCTAAATTGGGTGATTAGAACTTGATAATCTTGATTATAAGATTTGGGATGTTACAAACCTTACCTCCTTAAGCAAAATCTCGTCCGAAGATTTAAGAAAAACTAGGAACTAAAGAGATGTAGAAACTTAGTCCTAATGTAATCTTCTCGCTCCCAGGTAGCTTCTTTTTCAGTATTGTTGCTCCATTGGATCTTGAGAAACTTGATACTCCGGGTCCTGGTGGTTTTGAAGGCTTCTTCCAATATACGAATGGGCACTTCGCGATACGTCAGATCTTTGTTGATATCAATGGCTCGGTGATCGATGTTCTTGAAAGCTTCGGTCTTCTCCGGAACTTCTATGCATTTGCGAAGTAACGATCTATGGAACACATTATGGATGGATGACATCTCCTCTGGCAGTTCCAGTTGTTAAGATACTTCTCCTCGGTGATTCAAAATCTTGAAGGGTCCAATATATCTGGGGGCAAACTTATCCTTCAGCTGAAAATGCTGCATTCCCTTCAAAGGCGAAACTTTGAGATACACAAAATCTCCAATATTGAAACTCAGGTCTCTATGTATCTTGCCAGCATAACTCTTCTCTCTGGATTGGGCGGTCTTGAGGTGCTCACGGACTTTGTAAACCTTCTCTTCGGCTTCTCGTAGGATGTCGGGTCCGAAAATCTGACTCTCTCCTACTTGTGACCAATTCAAAGGGGTACGACACTTTCTTCCATACAGAAATTCAAATGGGGCCATTTGCAAACAGGCTTGATAACTGTTATTGTATGAGAATTCTATGAAAGGCAGACAATCTTCCCATTTTGATCCATACTCTAACACACAAGCTCTCAACATATCTTCTAAGATTTGGTTGACTCTTTCAGTCTGTCCATCGGTTTGCAGCTGATAAGTTGTGCTTAAATTCAACTTGGTTCCTAATCCTTCTTGGACATTCTGCCAAAATATCTGGAGGTGAATTGGGTTCCTCGATCCGACACTATGGTCTTGGGGGTTCCATGCAAACTGAAAATTCTAGCTATGTACAACTCTGCTAGCTTCGAACTCTGGTAGGTTGTCTTGACAGGTATAAATGGGCTACCTTGGACAGTCTATCAACTATAACACAAATAGAGTCATTTGCCCTACTAGAAGTAGGTAAACCAGTGATAAAGTCCATTCCGGAATTTGCAATGGTTGCAACAGTCCTGCGGGTCTTTGATGTTCTGCTTTGACTCTCTAACAGATATCACACTTGGTTATGTAGCTTCCGATTTCTCTCTTCATCTTGTGCCACCAAAATTGCTCCTTCAAATCTTGATACATCTTTGTTCCTCCGGGGTGGATAGAATAAAGGGTATCATGAGCCTCCTGCATGATAACTTGCTTCAGCTCCGAATCTGCTGGCACACAGATACGTCCTTTGTACCACAAAACTCCTTCTTCATCTTTGGTGAATCCAGGTACCTTTCATGTACCAATACGACGTTTGATTCGGTCGATACTTGCATTTCCTTTCTGGGCTTCATTGATCTGACTGATCAACGTGCGTTGAAGTTCAAATCTAGCTAAAAATCCTTTGCTAACTAGCTCGGTTCTAAACTGCTCCAACTCCTCATGCAAACTTGGCTGGGCTTCTCTGATCATGGTGTTTAACCTACATGGCAATCTGCTAAGAGCATCAGCTACCACATTGGCTTTGTCGGGGTGATAGTGAATGTTAAGGTCATAATCCTTGATTAACTCTATCCATCTCGTTTGCCTCATATTCAGCTCCTTCTGGGTGAAAATATACTTCAGGCTCTTGTGATCTAAATAAATCTCACAGCGGTTACCCATAAGGTAATGACACCTTCAAGGCTAAAACTACGGCGGCGAGTTAAAGATCATGGGTAGGGTAGTTCTGCTCATGCTGCTTCAGTTGTCGAGACAAATATGCTATTACTTTGCCTTCTTGCATCAACACACATCCGAGACCAATCTTGGATGCATCCAAATACACATCAAAAGGCTTCTTAATATCTGGCATAATCAAGATTTGGGCTGAAATCAATCTCTTCTTGAGTTCTTGAAAACTTGCTTCACATTTGTTAGTCCATTCAAACTTCTTGTCTTTCTTCAACAATTGGGTCATCGGTCTTGCGATGCTCTAAAATCCTTCAACGAACTTGCGGTAATATCCCGCTAATCTAAGAAATGCACGGACTTGAGTTTGAGTGGTTGGGGCTTCCCATTCTTCAACATCTTTGATCTTGGCGGGATCAACAGCGACTCCTCCTGCTGACACAATATGTCCGAGGAATCCTACTTCATTCATCCAAAACTCACATTTGCTAAACTTGGCATACAGCTGATGCTCTCTAAGGGTTTCAAGGATTGTTCTTAGATGTTGCTCATGGTCATCTTCTGACTTGGAATATATTAGAATATCATCGATAAAAACAACAACAAACTTATCTAGAAAATTCATAAAGATCTTATTCATGAGATTCATGAAATAAGCAGGGGCATTGGTTAATCCAAAAGACATGACTGTATACTCATACAATCCATATCTGGTGGTAAAGGCGGTCTTTGGAATATCCGTTGCACGAATCTTGAGTTGATGATAACCATTTCTAAGATCAACCTTAGAAAACACTCTAGCACCAGTCAACTGATCAAATAGATATTCTATCTTGGGCAGTGGGTACTTGTTCTTGATGGTGACATCATTCAGCTTTTGGTAATCTATGCACAAACGGTTACCTCCATCTTTCTTGTCGACAAACAAAACAGACGATCTCCATGGTGATGCGCTTGGTTGAATCAGACCTTTCTCCAGCATAGCATCAAGTTGCTTCTTCGGCTCCACTAGTTCAGATGGGTTCATACTATAGGGTCTCTGAGCTATGGGTCCAGTTCCAGGAATTAGTTCAATAATGAACTCGATATCCCGATCTGGGGGCATACCGGGCAATTCATCTGGGAATACGTCGGGGTATTCACATACTACTCTGACTTGGTCTATGGTTGGTAGGGTTAGGCTCTTGTTGCATTTGAATTGACAGGGCAAGGTTTCTGAAACATGCTCTACTGATACTCCAGAGCTACTGGTCATGGGTATGGCTTTCTTTGCATAGTCGATCAATCCTTTATGTTTCAACATCCAATCCATTCCTAGTACTACTTCCAAACCTTTGGTTCCAAGTACTATTAGATTGGCATAAAAATCTATCCCATGGATTCTGATAGGTACAGCCTTGCAAATTTTTCTAGCTTTGGTGGTTGAACCAGGGATTTGAACTATCATGACATGCTTCAATTTTGTTGGTTGAATCTTACTACTGCATGCAAATTCTTCTATAACAAACGGGTGCGATGCTCCAGAATCAAACAACACTCTTGCAAGTACTGAGTTAACAGAAAACATACCCAGCACGACATCTGGCGCTTCCTAGGCTTCTTCAGCATTCATGTGGAACAAACGACCATTGCGGTTGAGCGAATTCCCTGGGGCAAATCTTCTTCCAGGCTGAACATGGCGTTGCTGCTGAGTTGGGGCATTCACATTGGTGGCGGCTACAAGCTTCTTGGGACACTCGTTGGAGTAGTGACCCTTGACTCCACACTCAAAGCAGGTAATCTGGGACTTGTCTTTTGGCTGCAACATGCACAGCATTGCTTCTAGTCCTTGGGGTAGTATTGTCGTTGTTGTTGTTGTTCGACTTGGGCGGTGCATGGTTGAAGTTGTTGGAGTTGCCGGGGTTGTTGTTGTTGTTTCCTCCGGTCTTCAAGTTTCCTCCACTACAATTGGGGTTGCTTGGACGGGACATCGGGGGTCGGTTGTTTCTTGGGGCATATCCTACAGATGGGTTGGGGCGATACTTCGGGGTTTTGTGGGACTCAGTCTGGTGCATCATTCTGCGCTTGCGGTTGTCATTGGCTTGGTTGATCTTCCCTTCCATCTAAATGGCAGAGTCTACTAGCTCTTCTAGGTCTTCAAAACGGATGTTGACTAAGACAGTCTGCATCTCATCTAGTCCATTCAGGAACCTTTCCTTCTTCTTGGCTTCAGTGTTGATCTCATCAGGGGCATACCTAGCGAGGGACAGAAATTTGTCACGGTACTCAACTACCGTCATCCTCCCTTGCTTCAGTTCCCTGAACTCATCTCTCATTATGGTGACTAATCCTTGCGGCACATGGGTGCGGCTGAACTTGATCTTGAAAGCTTCCTAGGTCATGATCTGACCGTGGTTCATAGTATGGGTGCTATTCCACCAGGCTCTTGCATCTCCTGCCAGATAGTGGGTGGCAAACAGTACCTTCTCGTTGGTGTCAACTCCTGCGACTTCCAGATTATTCTCCATTGTTTGAAGCCTGTCATCAGCATTTAAGGGATCCTCAAATTTGTTAAAGATAGGGGGATTGGTATTCTGAAAGTTCTTAAGCTTGGATCCATGATTATCCTGGTATCCTTGGCCTTGATTATTGTGGGCCATCTGAGCTATCTGTTGCAGGGTGGCTAGGTTGGCTTGTCTCTCTGCTCTACTAGCTTCACGCTTAGAAACTAGCTTCTGCAGAATCTGCAACATCGGGTCCTGCGATGAGCTGTTTCCTCCGGGGTTTCCACGAGTCATCTAAAGATTGAGATAGATAAAGGGGTAAGAGCGAAAGTTCTAGGGTTCATGATTTTGTTTCAAAATCTTTAAACTTTGAGATTGACTCGGGTTTTGTAAACTAACTCCTTCTCATTCATTCATTCATTCATTCATTTAAGCACACAATACAACACACACACCACAGCAAATGGAAACAGATGGTTTTAAGAGCCATTATCTGAACTAAGATACAGTGGGACCAATACAACTCATTCCTATGGTAGTGATCAAGTGCATCTACTCATCATCAATGAAGTCGGAATCATCATCATCGGTGTAGAAATCCATGGCATCATCCTCCAGGTAGTCATCGTCATCACTAAGGTACGAGTGAATATCTCCCTGGATATCTTCACCTTTTTCCTCTTCTTCTTTTTCTTCAAGCTGTACTTCTTGCTCACGGATGTTCTTCTCGATGTCGGCCACCTTCTTGCAAAGACAAGCGATGGTGCGATCCTTCTTCTCGCATTGACGATGACCTGATTGGTGATCCTTGACGAGCATGGCGAGAGTCTGATCCTTCTTGGTGGCAATGGAAAGGTTGTGAGTGGCGTAGGCTCGAGCATTGTCCAGTTCCTTCTGTCTATCATACAGCAGGAAGTCAAGATTCTCCACTTGGCGCTTCATTTCTGGGTTACTTGGCATCTCCAATGGCATTCCCATAAAATCACGCCTTGCGTAATGAGCAAAGCGAGTTCCCTAGATCAAGTTGATGTTTTGCCCACACAGACGGGTAAGAGCTTCATGCATAGCCCTGGCCAATTCATCTAGCTAGTTGTTCTCTCCCACGGTGAATTGGATCTTCTCAGAAAGGGGTGCTTCCATTTTGCCTCTGAGATCTGCAACTATCAGCCATTGTAGATCTCCCCCTAGGAAATCCTTGAGTTGAGCCCCAAAGAATCCGGATGCGGGCGCTCAAGATACTCTGACAATGCATCAAGATCCCTCTCAAAGATCAGCTAGCCTCCATTGCCCAACAGGTAGAACTTGCAATACTGAACTTCCATCTATAAGAATTTAGGATGAGTAAGTTAGTGAGGTGATCAAGTGTGTCAAATTTTATGTAGTAATGTAAGAATTTTTGAGGGACATGATTTTTTTTGAAAGAATCAAGGATAAGAGTGGAAATATGTTTTCATAAATACTCACTTCTTTGGTTTTGAAAATAAGTTTTTTTCGGTCATCCATTCTAACTAGGGTCTCCTATGGTCAGGATGGCTCTAATACCAACTTGTCAACACCCGGATTTTTAATCACAGATGCCTGTTATGCCATACATGGCAATCCCAGGATTACCAGTTTTGCGAGACATAACAGATTGGATATCATAGTACATCATCCATTACAAACCATAATAAGGTCTTACACAAATAAAGGATCTCATGATCCAGTCTTAATACAAACAAGCAGTGGAATAATAAGCATAGCAATGGGCTCCATATTCAGTGTCACAGGTAATGCTGACGATGGGAGATGATCCTAGTGGTCGTAGTCGTCCTGCTATCCATCCTCACATCCTCATGATAGTCCTCCTCATAGTCTAGCCACGGGAATAGCCAGGGACAAAGCCATGAGTACTCTTTAAGTACTTGCAAACTGTCACTAACAGTAAGGTAGTTCTAGTAGGAATCTTAAGCTCTAGGTTTATTTGCAAAAAGGCAAGTTTATCTCAGCTAAGTTCAGAAGTAAAGATAACTAAGTTAAAGTTTTAAATCACTTAAGTTGGGAACCTAGTTTTCATATTCACAACCCTGTTGTCGTCAAGTCAAAATCATAGATCACTTCACAAGTCATTTTGAAAACATCTAACGACGGAACAGTATGACCACTCCAACTATCCATGACCACGGACGTGGCTATTCGAATAGTTTGACACTCTGCAGAGGTGGTACACTTTCACCACAAAATTCGATACATCCGCCAGGGATAACCCTGGATCATCATACTTAGTATGCGGATAATCAATCATAACCTTTCCTTTACACACTCTAGTATAAGCACCTCCCATATGAGCTTGGCCTCCCAGCCATGGCCATCTACCATCCTGGGCACTGCATAGGTGGACATCAACAAGAGGTAGCCTCAGCTCAAACCTCCTCCGAGAGGGAACCCATACTAATGCATATAAACTTCTGGCTAAGCCTTACCCAATTCAGGTATTGTGGTTGTACGGTAGAATTGGAATGGTATCGCATCCGAACCCAAACGTCAGTTTTTATAAAGGGCGAAAGCTCATGCCTCAATATTTTCATCATCAAAACCATCTGTGTTTCTCAACACATGTCAAAACATTTCAATAGAATTAAGCATCATTCCAAGGTTTTCATAATCATTTTCACCAAGTATTCCCATCTAAAGTGATCAAGTTTTATGCTTAGCACTAGCCACTAAGTTAAGAGTGTTCACTAATGAGGGATGCTAATCTCAATCTCATGACATAGAATGACATCTAGTATAGGCCTAGTTTTATACTCTTTATGCTATCTATACTACTTTCCAAAATCCTCAGAAAGCATTAACTAAAATTAAAGAACTTTGGTAAAGTAAAAGAATAAAGCTTGCAAGTAAAACTTGGGATGGGTATAATCAAACGTATATAACCAAATCATGCCTAATGCATCTTGCTTAGGTTGTCTTGCATGGTTAACTTGTATAATTCTACCTTGCCTTGGTTGGTGCAGTGATTTAAGTTCTCCTCTTCTTCTTCGGGGTAGAACTCCTCCTCCTCGTATCCTTGGCCGGTACTATCGTCTATAAATAAATACGGGGTACACAATCACCAAACAATATTTAACTAATTCTATTTAGCACACTAAGGCTCACACTTGATGATCTAGCATCATCACAATCATCACATGAAATAAAGAACTAGTTTTATTTATTTTATTCGATAAAAGTATTTTCTACTCATTGAAATTAATTAAGATTTAATATTCTCCAATTAAAATATGGGATCATGTGGACACATGTCATCACCACATATTCTAATACATCGGAATGTGATTGCAAGGGTTGGTCACATTTTATAAAGTGTAAGATTATTATTTAATAGATTTAAAGTGACTAGAAATGCCCTAATAGAATTATTTTGGTACTAGTCCAATGTGACTGCATGTAAACCTAAATATTTTTACATATTCAGATAGGTATTATGAAATGTGATTTTGAGAGTTGGAATCAACTCAAACGATATTATGGTTGATTTTTAAAAAATGTTTGAAGTTGCTAAAGTCTTTGTCTTGTTATTTTTACTATAGATTATCTCTAACTCCAAATGATTTAAATCCAACGGGCTTGGATAGATAATTTAATTTCCTTTCTTGCAAAATTTGTATCATGCAATTTAGTAAAGTAAAACTCACTGAATTGATTTTTGAATCTAGGGACAAAATAGGATTTTATCTAACAAGGAAAATCAATATTTGAATTTCCAGGCCTGGGCGGGAACGCTAAACGGGCCAGCCCAACTGCACAGCACAGCGCAGCGCGCGGCTAACATAGGGGGTCCACTGGTCAGTGACTCATCTAACGTGAAGCGGTATCGTTTAACCTGAGCCCTACGATTAGAAGCAAGATCGACGGCTGAGGGTCATCGTCGACGACGAACAGCTCCAGCGACGAGCTAAACCTAACGCGGCGGTGGGGGTCTCACGGGGCTCACCTAGGCTCTAGCTAGGGTTGGCGACTGGGGCAAACAACTTGGTAGACGACGGCGAGGAGAGGCCCGGTCACGACAGGGCTTGGGGTGGTCGGAATTGACGGTGCCCTTCTCCTCCAGCAGCGACAGACTCTGGTGCAATTCCGACGCGGTGGTGCTCGCCTTGCTCTGGGGAAAAGTGGGGAAGGTCGGTGAGGAGTGGGGAGTGCAACGGTGTCGAGAATGGAGGCGGGGGCGGCCTCCTTTTATAGCTCGGCGAGGGGACCGAGCGATGCGGCGGTGAGCTCGACGGTGGCGTCGCTATAGGCAGCTAACAGCATGGGCGAGAGCGTAGGACGGTGCTGTGCTCCCTGGCGGTTCTCACGGACTTAAAGGCGCGGCGTGGGTGGCGTGGTTTGGTCTGGCGCGCGCAGCGCTCGAGCAGAGGCAGTGGTGTTTACGGCGGCGTGCGGCAGCTGCGGGTCGCGCGGCGGCGAACAGGGGTGTGCCAGGGTGCGGTGATCATGGCAAGGCTGCGCGTGCGCGCTGTGGGCAAGGCGCAAGCTGGCGGGGCTGGTCAGGCACGGCGCACTAGCGCGCTCTGGACACGGTGCAGAGAGGCGGTGCGCGGCGGTGCTAGTGTGGTCCACAGCTTGGCTGCAATCGTGGGCTGGACAGGGGGTGGTGGTAGGCTGCGGCGAGGCTACTGGACATCCTGGATGGGCGCGGGGTGATCTGGTGCGAGCTGTCCGTGGTCGGCCAGCGATGACCACAAAACGGTGGCGCTCCACTATTCTCCACGGCGAAGGGGGGCTTGTCTGCTGCTACTAGACACTCAGGGGGACAAGGGAGTGAAGAGGGAACAGAGGGGTGGTGGATTACTTCTCCAAAACAGTGGAGTTAGGCAGGTGCTTTTTCTGTGCATGCCAAGTGTTTGTGTTAATGGCCGCATGCAATTTACTTTTTAATTGAGAGACTAAGTTTTCTTGGAGAGGTCAAGGTGAATTCATTTGGTAGGTTTTTGAAAAAGTGGGATCTTAACACATACACTTGATTCAATTTTCAAATGTCCTTTAAATGGATTTGCTAGATGTTTTTGTAAGTTTGTAAAGTGGGTCTTGATACACTTTTACTTGGTCTAGCAAGGGGTGGAAACAAGTAGAATTGTTTCTGTTGGAAATCTTCTTCTAGGAACACCTAAAGTGGCCTAGTGGTTTAAAATGGTCAAAATGACCATTTGCTTTATTTATTCTTATTTGATTTTTTCTCTTTGGGAATTATTTGTAAATGGTCTAGATCATGTGGCATTCACCTTTAAACCATTTCACAATATTTAGAACAATCAAACATGGCATATACACTCAATGCTACACTAATGCAAACACACATGCATTCATATTTTATTTTATAAATAAAAAGTTTTTGTTAACCCTAAATTGGGTGATTAGGATTTGATAATATTGATTATAAGATTTGGGGTGTTACACCCCCCTCCCCCCCCCCCCCCGTATGGCTGGTCGTTATATATTATGTGACCACTTATCCATTTTCCTTTACTTCAAAAGATGGGTTTGAAAAAAAAGGGAGTTTTGAACCTCCGTGAAGCCAGTACGGACGGGCAGTACAGGTGGACCCCGACTGTACTGCTTAGTCGGTTGACTAATTACCGACTTCAGCCAGTGTGATTTTTGGAAACACCCGGTACAGGCGTGCCGTACAGACGTGCGCTCGTACCGACTGGTCGTTATGATCCAAACTTCATTCTTCTACACTTATTTGTTTCCATATTTGTTAGGATTCTTTTCTCGGGCAACCCTTTTTCTCTCAGTGCAAATTTTACATTTCTTCTAACCCTTTATAGGTCTCTTTAGAGATCCACATCTCTCTTATATCAACATATCTAATCTACTTGATGTGCTACTCTATTCAAGGCAAAGGCAAGCCTCTAAACCTCATGGCTCATTCGTGGGATAGCTTCCAGACCTCCTCCATCAAAGCCGATGATCGTGAAGCTCAAGGCCTAAGCCCAAAGGACAAGCGGTACACTTATGATTCCGATGATGACTCTGAAAACAAGGAGTTCGGGATATTCATGGAGAAATCAATGAGGGGATGGAAGCAACCGGACTACTTGGTGATGGTCAAGCCTGAAGATGAGGAAGAAGCCAAGAAACCTCATGGGAAGGGATGCACAGAGTCTCTCAAGCTCTTCTCCATCAACTACTCTTCACCAAAGCGTAAGAAGTCTAACAAATCCACTACAGGAACCTATCAGGATACTATGGCTCATACATCAACAGCAAAGAAGATCACCATGAACGCACGCATGAGCGTGAAGCCGCAAGAGGACTGGGGGTTCAACCTTCTAGATGTACCAGTTGGTATGCACGTCCCAGACAATGAACATCATCTCAAGAAGATAGAGAAATACCAGAAAGAAGAGCTCATCCACAGGGAGATCGTGCCCAAGAGCCTCTTGGATCTTGAATGCAAGAAGGAACTCGATGACATGATGAGAAAAGTTACTAATGGGATGTTCCTCTTGCATTCAGATCTATAGAAGTGTCTCCAACATATATCTTCCCTGGAAAGAACAAACAAGAAGCTTCGAGCGGCACTCTCCAACAAGACCTCTTCACCATGAAGCACACCACAGTGTTAAATAATCGTAAGGGATATGTGAGAACTTTGTAATCTATCTTATAGTTTTTTGCATATTTACTTTTCTACAAACATGGTTAGGTTTAATTTTCCGAATTTGCATTAGTTGCATCAACTTCGAGTTCCCTTGTTCAAGATAAGAATTATATCCGTTGAGTTATGAGACTTTATGATAATTGAAGTTGTGTTTGATTCATGATTATTATATAGGATGATTGAACTAGGTTGAGTGTTATGATACTTGTATAGCTGTCATAAGTTTAGGGACTTCCACACCGGTAGAAGTATTGATTAAGTTATGAAAATAAGAATTCTGGTAGCATATTATAATTAAGAGTTTTTGAAAGCCATTGAAGTAGTGAGCATGATCATATATCTTGCTGAAAATAAAAAAAGAAAAGGGGAGTAAGTGAAAATATAGACATTCAAGTATCAAAAGAGAAGAAGAAAGCAGCTATCAAAAGAATCAAACATAGAAAAAAGAGGTAGAGAGAAAAACAAAATGATCATGAATCTTCATTAGTGAACTTAGTACTATATATCTTTAAACTCCATGATTATATGATATGTTGAATTACTAGTAGCTTCTTATAATTTCATTGATACTAAACAAGGTGTGGAAGCCTCTAAGTTATGTAATGTGTAAGGGTATGGTAATACTCCCCGACGTATCTCTACATTCGATGTCGTACTCCTGCTTCAGTTTTTGCCTCATTTATTGTAACTACTTGTGTCTCATGAACATGACGATGTTGTCCATAAGCCACCATCTTGCTTGGGGACGAGCAACATCCTAGCTTGGGGGAGTTTATGCATCCAAAATTGAAGCATATTTACCTTTTTTTTGCATAAATAGAGTAGGGATTTTCATATTTCATTGCGCCTACACATGCTATTTCGTTCTTGTTTTAATAGGATCCCAAATCATGGAGTCATATATGAACATATCAATAAGAGCTGTCATATTGTGTAATTATATGATATTTCTAAGTGATAAAAGTCATTTTATGAATTTACCTTCACACCTGAAAGAACCTACATGGTCAAATGGGGATTAAAGAGGGACTCCCTAAGCTAATTACGATATCCATGGGGAAACCCTTAATTGCGATGGTTTGTATGGGTGATTGCTCTCAGACATCGCAGTGGTTATTTAGATGTGACCTCACACTTGGCTCAACAAAGTGGCTTCATGCGAGCCTTGTCGTCAAAATCTTATTATGGGGCTCTCTCCACACATATCATGACACAAGAAGTATGTTAGCTTGTTTTCATATAATAATAATACTATGCTAGTGGTGTATCCTACATCCCCGGGAATGTTTTAGCCCTATTGAGTTCAACCACACTTTCATACAATCTTGTTACTTGTTTTCTATTACTTGTTTTAATTAATTTTCTACAAACAACCTTAAACCATTCAAACACCCTTTACTTGAGATCAAAGACAACTTATAAGTATTCTTTGGTAGAGACTAACGAGGGGCATAAAGACCTTTACCAATATCTCTCTATGGGTTCGATATCTTTACTTTGAAACTAGCTACAATTGATTTGTGCACTTGCAGTCATCAAGCACAAACAGCATTGCGGCGAACTCGCAGCCAGGCACCACGCAGTTCCACGGGACTACAGCAGCGAGCATTGAACATGAAGACATATTTGGCGAGACAACCCATACCAATTGGGTCTGTCACCAACATAAAGTAATTAATTAGTACGACATCACATATATTCATATTAGGATCATCACAAGAAGATTTATATGTGTTAACTCACTCTTGGTTGAAATTCTTGTAATCCAAGGGGAGTTCCGACGACATTTTGAGAAGCTCACAGGTAACGACGTGGTTTAGATAGGTACGACATGAGACCTTTCAGCGTGACTTCAGCCGACGAAGGTTTGCTCGTCTGCTCAGATGTCGCTGCCATTTTGACAGAATGGATCTTATCCCATGACGGTAGCGACCATAACAACACCTTGTACCATGGCGATTTGCACGCTGCCGACCTGACGTACCTAACGGATATGAAGATGTCCATGGTGTACCCTTCAATTAGGGCTGCAAACTAAGTGTCCTCTATCCCAACGCCAATGATCTCTGGTGCGAAAACCGAGTCAGTCGGGTACCAGTGCTTGTTGGAGTAGGTCACTTCGGGCAAATACATCTTGTGGGCAAGTTTCAAGTGGTTAAATAGCTCGTGCACAGTCAATGGACGGGTGACGAGCTCGCATCCTCGCTTCATGTAGGCTATGCACGAGGCGTAGTAGCACTAGATATTGTGCTCGTAGACGTCATTATAGGAGACCAATGAACAACAGCAGTCAATGGGGCATCCTCTACCTTTTCCGCCGGCGACCTGGTGGTATAGCTCCTTGGAGCATGTGGCCAGCCTAACGATGCTGGTAGTGTCCAGGCGCATAGTGATTTTGTTGAAGACATCGTCACCAACCTTGCTCCAGCCATAGTGCCACGAGTTGCACCTGGAATCCACCACCGCGTCCGGATGGATTGGGGGCGTCCGGATGGATTGTTGGTGGTTTTTGGAGGAGAGGTGACGAGGGGTAACCTCGGCAATGCCCATGATTATGGACTCAGGGTTTTGCGAAAAAGAGAACGCTCAGGATTTCATCGAATATCAGGCAAACAAGAGAGTCGAAGTCGCCTGAATACTTTATGAATTGCACTATTACAGATCGCTTGGGGTTTTTTCGGTTATCCCCTCATAGGTTCTCCCATCCTATATATAGTAGGCCGGGTCCCAAAGCCGTATTAGGATAGCTTACATATGTATGATTACAACTACAATACAATGTCGGTTCATAGTTCCTTTCCAAATACAACTAAAGCTTTCATCAGATGCTTCTTGGACCATCATCTTGAATCTTCATGGGCCGTGAGCCTTTATGTTACCAGGGTAACAAATCATAAGAACCTGAGTAATCATACCCATGTTAGTAGCCCCCGAGACTCTACCTAAATCATAGATTCTGGTTGAGTCTCAAAGATATGTTTAGTTTTTCTTGATCTAAAATTTCATGAATTGTTTCTAGGGACTTGGTGCAACAGGCCTGATGCATCCAACGAATCGAGAATCAGTTAATTGCTATAGGGGGAAAATGCTGTAGACCGACATCAAATTCAAGTCCCTAGGCCTGAATTCATAATTTTTACTAGCGCAATTCAGTTCAAGCCGTTGTGGTCTTATCGAATACTAAATCCCAGTTTTATTTTATTGGGTACCCAACGCATCCATCGGGATCTTTAATTGTATCGTTGATATGGATATTTTACTGGCAGAGCGCATTCTTATGCGATTACCAGGCCACACAGGATAAATCCCGGGGACTTACCTTCATGTCTTGGACACAGCATTCAGAGTTTTATCGTGTCGGGTGCGATCTAAGATTTGTACTTACTTTTATCGGCTACCCTATTTGGCTGCTGGAATTTCTGATATATATCAGATTTTTTTCCAATGTTTTTATAGAATCTCCCGATGGGAGTAACCTGTTGAGGATACATTAACATAAAACTCCTGGGAATTTTTTTTTGATCTCTATATGCACAACCCAATTTCAATCGGGTGCGCGCTAGCGCTCCCGATGGGAGTAGCCCCCGAGGCTATGTTTGGATGTCTGTATCTGGATATAGGCTCATAATTTTGTTAGTTTTATCAGAAAAATGATTATAGAAAAAATAGATATCCACTTATTTATTGTCAACAAAGCATAAATACTCAGAGTATGAAGAACTTATCTTTTATTTATATTCTGAAGCCAAAGATACATTTTTTGGCGGATTTCCACCTGGCCCTTGGCCTTTATATTTTGGCTAAGAAGCCAGGTCATAGGCCTTATATGTAATTTTAAATTGCAAGAAATCATAAATTCTGAGCGTAAAAATGCCATAGTTGTGCGACATTCCATGGGTTGGAGTATTTGACTCATGTCTTCTTGTCTTGTAGCCGATATGCTCCTCCAGGGATAACTTCTGTGACGATGTAAGGCCCTTCCCAAGGCGAGTCCAGTTTTCTATGACCATCTTGCTTGAGGCGAAGAACTAGGTCCCCTATAGCGAAGGACCTAGGACGTACATGACGACTCTGATAGTGTGCAAGTTTTGCTACTATATAGTTGCTCTTTCTAGGGAAGTGTCACAAGTTTCATTGAGTGCATCAACATCGTCTTCAAGTGCTTCACTTGATGCTTTTCTTCATCATATGTAGGTACTCGTGGAGAGTCATGTGATACTTCGACTAGAAGGACGGCCTCGGCGCCATGGACCAGAAAGAAGTGTGTTTCTTGTGTCAAATTATTTGGAGTAGTACGTAAACTCCACAAAGCAGATGGTAACTCATCAACACATGCTCCTTTTGCCCTGTTGAGTGGTGCTAGTAATCTTTTCTTGAGGCCAGCTGTTACTAGGCCATTGGCGTTTTCCACTTGTCCATTGGTTTGCGGGTGGGATACTGAGGCATAGCTTACTTTTATACCCATCTCCTCACAGTATTCCTTGAACTCATTGGACATAAAATTAGTTCCATTGTCAGTGATGATGGTGTTTGGCACGCTAAATGGGAATACTATGGACTTGATAAAATTTACAGACGAAGTTCCGTCCTGGCTGGTAATAGGCATTGCTTCAATCCATTTAGTGAATTTGTCAACTACCACAAGAAGAAAGACGTGTCCTCCTGGAGATGATTTGTGAAGTTTTCCCACCATATTGAGCCCCCATTGAGCGAAGGGCCACACAAGAGGTATTGGATTTAACTCAGCGGCAGGTGCCCTGGGTTTTGTTGCAAATCGTTGATAGGCCTCACATGTTCATATCCTTTGCATCTTGTACTGCTGTAAACCAATAGACTCCTGCCCTGAATGCTTTGGCGAAAATTTCTCAGTGATACCTTCGATCCGGATTATGGATGTATATAACTCTTTTTCCCTAGTAGACCTAGGTTATTGAATCCTCGGGAAGCAGAAAGCATAGTGAAGTTACTTTAACGGACCATCGGGAGTTTTTAGAATTCTTTTTTTGTTTTACTGGACTGAGAGTTTGCTATCTTTTGTTGTTGTCCATGATGGAGAGAGAGGGCCTAGGGCTTTTGGTTTCACCTGTATCTATGCAAAACATCTCATGGGAATGCAAGATGATAATAAAGTATGCATGTAATTGTTAGAGCAAGAGAATTATATGTGAGCAGTCCATCCATAATTGCTATTGCCTCCACAGCCACTTATAGCAATAACCTACTAGTCTTATCCATAGAAGAAAGAGAACTAATGATATGCATAGTGATGTCACCGTTAATCCCAAGTAAATCCCTCACATACAACCGTACTAACCCTTCTGTCACTGGGGTTCCCAACCTGCAGATTAGTCATTACTCATACTCCCTATACCTGGCTCAATCCTCGGGGTCTTGGGTACCTGACAAGTTCTTGGACTGAGGCAAGAGAGGATACAATAATCATCATGTCACAAAAACGAATACATGATCCCATCTATGATAAATAACATGCACAAAAGCTACATGGCTAGGCTGAAGCCCTTAGCCCAAGGAGAACAATCATAACCATTGTAATTGAAACCATGAGATTGATAGCAAATAGTCTTACAATGTCGCCAATCGAAGATGAGATCTACTATTACAAGTGGTGGAATATGGCTATGGTGATGGAGAAGGGTTTGGAGATTAGATCTAAGTCTGTTCCTCCGGCGGATCTTCGGTGTTGTGGATGCAGGGTTCTGGGGCGGCTGGTGATTCAGGGTGAGCGCGAGAGGCTGTTTCTCGTTTCCCGAGGCCTCTTTATATAGGATTCCCTTCACAAAAGTTGTTCTGTTTGACCTAGCAGTGTCGATGGCAACTATATGACCGGAACTATACAGCCAGAATTTTATTCCCGTCGTATAGTTGGTCGTTAAAGCGTCTGTATCCACTTCACGACCCCTAGTTTCTCCAGGTTGTTGGAAATATCGTATCTTTGACTTTAATGTTGTGATTCCCATCATCAAACATCATTATCTGTGCAGGGAAAAATAGAAAGAAAGGATTGCATACCCTTTTGATCATTAGGCATTAGTGGCAGGGTTTAGAGAGATATTTCATAAAAAATATGAATAATATCCAGTTTAAATTCGGACATAGATGGCTATATTTCAGAGCCATCAACCTCCCCAAGCTTAAACTTGATCGTCCTCGAGCAAGAAAACCAAAATCAAAAAGGAACTCAGCATTTAAACTGAAATAGCGAGATGATGATCTTACTCATGATTGGAAGTCTCAAGTTTCCTTCACTTTATTAATCTGAAAAACTTTAGCATAGATAGAGTAATGGCAAGCATATCATACGGGTTTTTATGCATCCTTATAGCGCACCAAATTATTGTTAACATGGATGATTCAAATGAGTAAACTTTATTCCATGTCATGTAATCAACTCATAGGCTTTCCTTTGAACAATAAAGTATAATCATGTGAAATTGAGAGTGTGAGAGTTGTCATGAAAAACATATACACTAGAGTATCTCAATTCTCCCACATCAATAAGTCACGACTTTTCAAGTGCTACCTTTATATTCATTGTCCTTCAAGAATTTTAATTCTTAAGTAATTGAGAGCATGCCAAAAAAAATCATTTTATCGGGTTGTGATGGACGCTCGTGGCATCACCAAGGTTTTTGTTCCTTTTGCATAATGATTACTCATATCAGTCAGAGGATTTATTCCATCATGAACACAGCTACCCGAGATTGCCAAGAATCTTACCCATTATAGAATTGCTGCTACATATGTTTAATTAACTCATAGCCAAAATCTAGAAGTTTCCTCCATGAAGATCATTCGTAGGCTAGCGAAGTTATTGGCATCCCATGAAGTTTGACACGCATAAAGCTATATCATTCTTATGATTCACGAGTCAAACTTTGGCATGCTCACAAAAACCGCTAAAAATTAATTCAATCCAACTTTTAAAGAGAGCTATCAAGTCAATCATTATTTTCTGTGGCGTTGAGTGTCTCTAGAAATAAGCCTTCAAGACTAAACACTACAACACCCAAGCCTTCAATTGTGAGACTTTTTCTTATTACAGTTGTTTAGCCAATTTTTAGGCAAGACTTGGTTAACTAAAAGAGAAGGAAAAACGTACCCAACTAAATACCCATGCAAACAAAATTTTACTACAATGTAAAGACTCACTCCACCAATATAATATCTCAACATTTACTACTAACTAGCATGGGTTTCTGAATCTTCAAAAGCAGGGATTCCTGAGGCATACCTCTCATGATTGGTTCCACTTCTCTCTTCCCTTTTGATTTGATTCTTGGAAGCTCGAAGTCGATCATGCTCCTACAAATATGTAAAAGCCACAAGGAGAATAGGAAGGAAGAGGGAAAATAAATATAAATGGAAAAATGTTTTTGTTATTTTAAGAGAGGGAATTAAAGAATAGAAAATTGGCGACAAAGCTCGGCTAGAAAATCTCAAAAACAAATAGAAATAACTAAAGATAGAGTGTTGGGAAACCAAAACGAGTGCTTATAAACTCGAATTAAAAACATAACCTCGAAATAAAAGAAAATGAATGCCAAATAAAGATAAATGAGGAAACTTCCCCAAGCTTAGGATTTTGCAAGCCCTTCACATCATTGAGGTGGCGGGAACAATTCATTACTCTAGTTCGCAAATTGAGTTGATAAATTATTAGTTGTTTCTCAGAGGTTCAAGGAGAGGCTATGCATCCTCTCAACAGTTCCTCGAAATTCTTGGAAGTCTTGGTATGTAGCGAACCGGGTTGGTGTCTACTCCTCTTGATAAGGAACTTCTGGCTCCTCTTCTTGGTCCTCAACCTCATCCAAAATCTCCTCCTCGGGTTGGTGTTGCTCAACCTGCAAGTCATTCAACAAACATCCTTCCTCGATAGAGAAAAGACCATTAGGCAAAGGAGCAGGGTAAAGACGCCTAGCTCCAGCAATATGCAAATAATAAACACCACCTCTCCTAGTGAGCATTCCACAAGCCTTTAAAGTAGATAAAGCAACACGTCTCTCACCTAGCATAGGTTGCAACTCACCTAGGTTGATGCCTAAGGCAATGGCAAGCATGGTGATGACGCATCCACCTATGATTGGTCCTTGGCTTTGGGAGGATTGGTGCTCCAGGTAGCAAACAAGAATTGCGCCCACGTTGAGTGACAAGTCTTAGTTGTTGAAAGCAGCTTTTGCAAGGACTAAGATGTCCTCCTCATTGAGTCTCGTGAACTCATTTCGTGCCTGCAAGGTGTTAGCAATAACATAGAACAAATAGAGAATCACAAGATGTTGAATATTCTTCCCCTTGCTTACTCTAGAAGTGAAACTCATTCCATTATAATAAAGTTGCGGGGAAGGATCTAAGACAATAAAGGATGCACGTAAGGCATTAGCGTTATTGTTTGCGAGATTAAAACATGTGCACCATTCATCTAGTGCTAAAGCATAATTGTTGTTCATAAGTCGGAAACAAATCATGTCCTCTCCATGGCATGGTTTAACGGTGCTTTGCAAAGAACTTAGAAATTCAAGAGTTGACCGGCGATAAGTAAGCACATCATTGAATACAAAGTTTTGCAGGCCAACCCTATTGCAAAGTAAATTTAATTCATTAGAAATACCGAGTTGATTCAATATAATGGGGCAAGCCCACTTGGTTTCCTTCACTTCTCGGTTCTTGATCCTGTTGAAGCGATCACGTTGGAGCTCATCCCTGAACCGTATCCCCATGCGTTCTTGAGTAGTAGCCCGAGAAGCACTAGCGGCGGCAGGAGCACGAGTCTGGATCCTTGTGTTCATCATATAAAATAATAAGGAAAGACAAATTATGAAACTTTTTGATCCAACAATAATAAGCATAACATATTCCTCATCATAGAACACTAAAGAGTCCCCTCAAAATAATAATCTAGGCAAGAGAATCATGGCAATTAGTTCATAGTAGGTCTCACCCTAGATTAATAATGACAACAGATCAAAAATGAATTTTCAAAAAGTAATTGGAGGATCGGAGGAGAAACATATCGTAGATCACTTGTGTGCGAGGAAATCGAATGAAATTGAGTAGAGATGAAGATGTCTTGAGGTTTTGAGAGAGTTTGGAGGTAGAAGAGAGAAAAAATATTGAAGTTTTGGGGTTGGAGGTACCTCCCATGGCGATTTTGTGGTCGGACACAACTATATGGACAAACTATACGCCCGGAACAATTTGTTCCCGTTGTATAGTTGGTATGATGTCAAAAATTTAGGGTTTCACCTAGCGGTGCAACTATACGACCAGAACTATACGGCCGGAACAGTTTGTTCCCGCTGTATAGTTGGTCGTCAAACCTTCTATACCTAAAAAAGAAATTTTACAAAGGCATCGATATCTATACGGCCAGAACTATACATCCAGAATTTTTATTCCCGCCGTATAATTGGTCATTAAACCTTTAGTACCTAGGAAAGAAAAATTGTCGATGGCAAAGATATCTATACGGCCAAACTATACGGCCGAAATATTTATTCCTGTCGTATAGTTGGCCGTTAAACCATCTGTAGTCATCAAAAAAATTCTATTTCTTCGAGAAATATTTCTTATCCTTAAACTTAGTGAAACACCTTCTTTTTGACAGAAAAAGGACAGTAAATATTGTCAACCAACATCAGCATGTATAAATCAGGATTTTTAGTACTATCGAACTTCTTCTCCTCAATTGGAGCTTTCTAGAACTCTTTATTAAACATAAAACTTAAACTAAAACTTAAAAAAAAACTCCTACTCAAACCTTTATTTCACATGGGTTGCCTCCCATGAAGCGCTCTTTTATGGTCAATAGCTTGACCTCAATGTTGCTCACTTAGGCCAGATGAGTGGAACACCCACTCCAAAATAGTTGGCCTTCAAAGTAATGGCCTCCTTTTCATCATGCTTGGCTTTCTTCTTCCTGGGAAAATGAATAACAAAAGCATCCCACGAAGGCAAGTGGAGCATCACGTTCCCTTCATGTAGATCAATCAAAGCCTTAATAGTTTTTAAGAATGGATGGCCTAATATAATAGGAGCACTAGAATCTTCAGGCATGTCAACAATAACAAAATCAATAAGAGCATGACAGCCTTTAATATATACTAAAGTATTTTCTTTAATCCCAACAGCTTGTTTGTAGGTAGAATCCGCTAGATGTAATTTTAACTCGGTGATTTCAAAAGATCCAAGATTTAACTTATTAAAAATACTTTTTGGAATTGTTGAAACGCTTGCACCTAGATCACAAAGTGCAGCTATCTCATTGGTCCCAATTTTAATCTTAATAGTAGGGTCAAATATATCATCAAGCTTCACATGTAATTTTTCAGCAATTTTCTTATATTCTTCCTCAAGATCATGTATCTTTATTGCTATCTGATTAACGAAGTCTTGGTACATAGCTTACTCATTCCCTTCACTTACCGGAATTTTGATATTGATCCTTTTTTACAAAATCTTTAACGGTGTAATTTGGTGAAGGAGCATTACTATAATCAAGTTCTTCAGGATCCTCCTTCGGATTCTTATCATCTTGAGGTCTTCAACAAGATTGGGCTCAGGTTTACCTGCAAATTTAGCTAGAATGAGAGTTTGACTCTCGGTTATCTTACCTAGTTATGCCTCAACAATCCTCGTTCTTTCTTGGAGGGCCTACAAATTATTCCTCAAACTTACAGCTTGGTTAGATAATTTACCAATCATAGCATCATGGTTCTCTGTTATTTTAACAAGGATATTGTTTTGCTCATTTCATGAGTCCATAAAGGATATTGTCTTGGAAACTATCATTACTAGTTCCCATATTATTATTAGAGTTAACTGCAGGACTAGAATAATGTTTCTGAAAATTAGGATTATAATTCTTCTTCCAAGAAGGGTTATAATCATTATGAGCTACGAAGTATATTTCTTCAATATTTGATTCTTGGATAGCTCTTACCTAGTTTTCCTTACCTTTTACGGCTAATATGAGCTCATCCAACTTAGCATTGAGTTCTTCATTTTCTTGTGGTGAGATGGAGTTCACCTTCTTCATGTTTGATCTATCCACATGCCACTAGGCATGGTTATCTTGCATATTGTCTAGCAGTTCTTTGCTTCGGTAATATGTTTGCCCATAAACGTTCCTCCGACTGTAGTATCAGGCATAGACTTAGACATAGGATTAAGAGTATTATAAAATAAATGGAGAATTAACCAATCTTCCACCCCATGACTAGGACAATTTCTCATGCATTCTTGCATCATCTCCCATGCAAGCACTAGTGGCTCACGCTCTTCCTGTCTAAAACCAGTAATATTAGATCTTAGTTGCATAGTATTTGCAGGTGGGAAAAATTTAGTCATAAATAAAGAAGTGCATTCCACCCATGATGTAATAGTATTTCTAGGCAAAGATATCAGCCATTCTTTTACTCTTCCTCTAAGAGAGAAAGGAAATAAGCGCAATTTGACCCCATCGGGGTTAATGTCTTTAATGTGCATCATATCACATATTTCAGTGAAAGTGTTCAAGTGTATAACTACGTCCTCAACAGCAGAGCCTCCAAATTGATTCTGTTGAACCAAACTTAAATATTGGGGCTTAATTTCATAATCATTGGCAGTAATTACTGGTTGGTAATAGGAGTATGGAAATAATAATTGTTGGTAGTTACAAACTCCCCAAGCTTCTTTTCAACCATATTTCCTATGTTTTTGGGTTTTCTTAAACAAAGACTTATGATAATGAAAACATGAATTTAAAGACTAACTAATTTTTTTGGTTTTTCAAAGAAAGACTGAAAGCAATCTAACAAAATTAAAAACAAGAATTAAAACTAGCAAGGTTCCTACTAACCTCACCAGGGTAGCTATTGCTTCCCCGGCAAAGGCTCCAGAAAAAGGGTTGATACCTTCGATCTGGATTACGGATGTAGTATAGCTCTTTTTCCCTAGTAGACCTATGTTATCGAATCCTCGAGAAGCAGAAAGCGTAGTGAAGTTACTTTAATAGACCTTCGAGAGTTTTTAGAATTATTTTTGTGTTTTACCGGACCAATAGTTTGCTGTCTTTTGTTGTTGTTGATGATGGAGAGAGAGGGCCAGGGGCTTTTGGTTTCACCTATAGCTGTGAAAAACATCTGATGGGAATAAAAGTTGGTCATAAAGTATGCATGTAATTGTTAGAGCAAGATAATCATATGTGAGTAGTGCATCCATAATTACTATTGCCTCCAGAACCGGTTATAGCAATAACCTACTAGTCTCATCCATAGAAGATAGAGAACTAATGATATGCATAGTGATGTCACCGTTAATCCCAAGTAAATCCCTCACATACAGCCGTACTACCCCTTCTGTCACTGGGGTTCCCAACCTGCAGATTAGTCATTACGCATACTCCCTATAGCTAGCTCAATTCTCGGGGTCTTGGGTACCTGACAAGTCCTTGGATTGAGGCAAGAGAGGATACAATAATCATCATGTCATACAAACTAATACATGATCCCATCTATGATAAATAACATGCACAAAAGCTACATGGCTAGGACGAAGCCCTTAGCCCAAGGAGAATTACTCACGCATAGAGATGAAATCAACAATCATAAACATTCCAATTGAAACCATGAGATTGATAGAAAATAGTCTTACAATGTCGCCAATCGAAGATGAGATCTACTATTACAAATGGTGGAATATGGCTATGGTTATGGAGAAGGGTTTGGAGATTAGATCTAAGTCTATTCCTCCGGCGGTACTTCGGTTTTGTGGATGCAGAGTTCTGGGGGCAGCTGGTGATCGAGGGCGAGCACGAGAGGCTATTTCGCTTTTCCCTAGGCCTCTTTATATAGGGGTACCTTCACGAAAGTTGTTCTGTTTGACCTAGCGGCGTCGATGGCAACTATGCGACCGGAACTATACGGCCGGAATTTTATTCCCGCCGTATATTTGGTCGTTAAAGCGTCTGTCTCCACTTCATGACCCCTGGTTTCTTTGGGTTGTTGGATATCTTGTATCTTTGACTTTAATGTTGTGATTCCCATTATCAAACGTCATTATCTGCGCAGGGAAAAATAGAAAGAAAGGATTGCATACCCCATTGATAATTAGGCATTAGTGGAAGTGTTTAGAGAGATGATGTCTATGCACTTCTATTCTTGTAGATAGTTGTTGGGCCTCCAAGTGCAGAGGTTTGTAGAACAGCAAAAAGTTTCCCTTAAGTGGATTACCCAAGGTGTACCGAACTCAAGGAGGAAGTGGTCAAAGGTATCCCTCTCAAGCAACCCTGCAATCAAGATACAAGAAGTATCTTGTGTCCCCAACACACCCAATACACTTGTCAGGTGTATAGGTGCACTAGTTCGGCGAACAGATAGTGAAATACAAGTGGTATGGATATAACACAACGGTGCCAGAAAATAGCTTGATGGCGTGGAAGAGACTAAAGGAAAACTGAAATAAAGATGGAAGCAAGCAAACATGTAATAGATCTAGTTGCAAACGGTGTTTCAATGCTTAGAAAAAAGGCCTAGGGATCATACTTTCACTAGTGAACACTCTCATATAAAGATCTTCTCTTTATGATACTACTCTAAACTACTCTCTGGTTGGACACTCTAATCCATGGTAGGGCTATAACAACACACCTCAAAGTCCGCTTTCCCCATCTAGATAACCCCACAGTGTCACCTTGAGCGCTAGATGGTTCCAACAAACACCGCAATTTCATAGAAACATCCAACTCCAAATATAACTCATAACAAGTAATTGTAATCTCTAGCCTAAGTGCCACCATGGTGTGCACGCTGTCACTTTCACATACGTGGGGAGGAGTAGAGACCTATTAAAGCACTTGAGTAGCAAGGTAGATCTACTTGATTACAAATCTCATGATCACAACATGATCATAGAGAGAGAGATGAACACATAGCTACCGGTAGAAACCTTAGCCTCAAGGAAGAACTACTCCCTCATCATCATGGGAATCAGCAACGACGATGGAGATGGTGGTGGAGATCGATGGAGATGGCTCCGGGGGCACTTCCCTATCCCGGCAGGGTGCCGGAACAGAGACTTTATGTCCCCCGAATCTCCCCTTCGGTGGAAGCGGTACTGCAGAACTTTTGTGGCTAGAGGCAGTTCGATTCAGGGTTTTCGTCCTGGGGGCTTCTTATAGGCGAAGGGGCAAGGTCGGTGGCGTCCTGAGGGGCCCACACCACCCCCTAGCGTGGCTTGGCCTGGCCCGCGTCACCAGGTGGTGTGGCCAGCCCCTAGCCCGTCTCCGTCTTGTCTTCTGGATCCGTGAGTCTTCCGGTAAAATATCGACTTCGGCTTTTGTCCGGTCCAATTCCGAGAATATTTATTTTCTGCCTTTTCTGGAACCTAAAACAGAAGAAAGCAGGCAACTGGCACTGTGGCATCTTGTTAATAGGTTAGTCCCAGAAAGTGTATAAAAATACTCCAAAGTGTGGACAAAACATAAGAAAATAGATATAAAACAAGCATGGAACATCAAAAATTATAGATACGTTAGCAATGTATCAGCATCCCCAAGCTTAACTCCTGCTCGTCCTCGAGTAGGTAAGTGATAAAAAGAAATAATAATTTTTGAGGTGACATGCACCATCGTAAAATTGATCAAAGTATTTGTAAAACATTGAAAGCTGGGATCAAAGTACTATTGGGGATATACTTTCCGGGTATCCTCACAGTTCCGCACTTACCAGGGTGGCCTACTTTGGGTTAGAGCTTTGCTTCACGGGAGGCCTAGTCAGGGAGAACACGGAGTACAATCTGGCTACAGGAAGGCCCAGAAGACTTATCGGCTTAGGCCCATAATGTTACTTGTAGTTCAAGATGTACTCTGTAACCGACTCTTAGTCTTAGCCGGATAGATCTCTCCTATAAACCCTAGGCCGGATATCTATATAAGCCGTCCTAGGGAGAGCCTCTAGGGCACCTCAATAGTCAATAATCTGAACTCGCACAGGCTAACCCCTTGTAACCCATATTCCGGCTCTACCGTATTATTGGATTGCTAGCAGGAGTAAGATCCGTCCAAAGCCGGCAGATTCAAACCTGGGTAAACTTGTGTGCTCACCGTCCCGGAACACCGTATGTCTCACACCCCTCTCTTCCGCACACCTTGAGTACCCCCTCATGGCGTACTTGTCATTAATCTGATGATAGTTGGCGCCCACCATGGGGCAAGTGAGCTTCAGATCTGCGTTACGAGCGGAATCTGCAAGAATCAGAATCAGCAAGACTATCACCGTCGGTCACATCCTCTACACCAGCGACGTCCTCTCATCATTCTCGACGAGACCTGGATTCCAGCTAGGGAGGCCGTGACCACATACACCATCATGTCTTTTGGCGAGATCGATATTTACATCGGCTTTGCTGAACATGTCCCACCCACCCTAGCGGTGATGATAGAGGCAGATGAAATTTCTAGGTCCCCTTTGTCGGTGGAGGCAATAGAATTCTAGATCTCCGAAAACCCTAACCCCACCTAGCCCACACCAATTACGAAGATAGTGGAGAAATCCGAACCTGAAGCAGACCTGGCGGTCCAAGTTCAATTTGGAGTGGATCTCCCTGGAGAGACCGAATCCCAAATCGACCCACCCACTTAAGTTGAAATCCAGGTGGAGCATAGCAACAACGCTGGTTCCGGCTTTGATGACACCGGGACGGACTAGCCTTTCCTGAGATACACACTAAGACGCATGATGATGCAAAACTCAAGCGTAGACGAAATCCTTGAGACCATCAGGCATTTCGATGAAGCCTATTATGAAGACCGCGGTTATCTCAGGAGGGGCGCATCACACTTTATCGGATATGTGGGATCCGGATGCGGCTCTGCCGATGCTGGAGAAAACACCGACTTAGTTCTAGAGGCAATCAGAACAAACGCCGATGTACCCACATCCTTGGATGAATCGATGACATCGGCAGATTTCCGAAAGTTCTCCGTGGAGTATGAAGAGGAGTACAACTCCAAAGCTGCAGAGGAAGAAGAAGCCATGGATGAAGGATCCGGGGAAAACTCTCCCAAAGCGCACGATGACATGGAAATCGGAGATAATCCCGAGGTCCAGATTTCTGAAAGTACCGATCAGAGCTTGACTCCGGGAAACGGACCCAAAGCCGTCTTTGCTATCGGCACTGCCAAGAAGGCAAAGAAGAAGACCAAGAAGAACAAGACCCCGGCGAAAGACCCTCCGGTAGAGGAGGTGATTGCCGAGGAATATGAGGAAGACTCGGATGGAGCATTTATCCTAGACGAGCCCAAAGAAGAGTCGGTGGATGGACACGTGAGCACTGAAGGTGCACGTAAACTCATCGATGCTGCATTAACCACATCTATTCCTACAGCTAAAGAGTTGGATGAAAGGGCCCAGGCCCTAGAAGCATGTGGCAAAGTACTCCTCGATGAAGCCAAAAACCTTGAGGAGGAAAAGAAACGCCTATATTCTAACATATGGGAATGTGATTTAAAGGTTGGATCACATTTTAATAAGTTTAAGTTTAATATTTAATAATTTAAAGTGACTAGAAATGCCTATATAGCATTATTTTGGTACTAGTCCAAAGTCACTACATGTAAACCTTACTATTATTACATATTCAGATAGTATGGTTAAATGTGATTTTTTAAGTGTTGGAATCAACTCAAAAACTATTATGGTTGATTTTATAAAAATGTTTGAATGTGCAAAAACTTATGTCTTGTTATTTTTACTAGGAGAGATCTCTAACTCTAAAGGATTTAAATCCAACGGGCCAGGATAGAGATTTTCATTAGCTTTCCAAAAAATTGCAATCACTCACTTTGGATTTGTATAACTCTTTGAATTTATTTTTGAACTAAGGGACAGAATTGATTTTAAGTCTAAATAGAAAAATCCTAATTGGAATTACTAGGTCAGCGTGGGAAAGTAAATGGGCCAGCCCAGTGACGCTAAGTGACGCAGAGGGCGACTGACAGGCTGGTTCCGCATGTCAGCGGCACTTAAAACCCGAAGCGTTACAGGGCGATAATAACCACACGATTAGAACAAGATCTACGCTCCATGGTCGTCGTTGACGACGGACTCGTCGCCGGCGAGACTGAACCCTACGCGGTCGGTGGGGGTCTACTAGGGACATACCAGGGCTCCAGCTAGTGCAGCGAGGCGAGCAAACAAACTGGCGGACGACGGCGAGCTCAGGCGAAGTCGCGGCAGGGGCTGAGGTGGACGAAATCGACGACCACGTCTCCTCCTCTATAGCGGCTACCTCCGGCGGAATTCCGGCGATGTGCTGCTCGAGTGGCTCTAGTGAGAGAGGGGAAACGGTCAGTGGAGAGAGGGGAGTGAGATGGTGTGAAAAAATGGTGCTGGGGAGGCCTCCTTATATAGGTTCGATGGTGAGGTAGTGAGGAATGGGCGCGGCTCGTTGGTGACAGCGATATAGGGGCTACCGGTGTGGGCGAGGTAGGAGGACGGTGGGCGGTCTGCTGGCGGTCAGCTACGGCGCAATGGCTTGGCTAGGGGCGGTGTCAATTGGTTGGGAGCTTCCCGCGCTCTAGGATAGAGAGGTGGTGCTCGACGGTGCTCCTGGCTACTGTCCGTCGCGCGGCGGTGCACGGCCATGTCTGGAAGGTTGCTGGGTTCAAGGCGAAGTGGCACACGCGATTTGGTGTCGAGGCGTGGTCTGTGGCATGCTGGCGGCGATCGCGCTCTGGCTGCACGCAGAGAGGAAAGGGCGGCGCAGCTCTGGGGTGGTGCAGGAACTGGCAGTGATCATGGGGTGGACAGGGAGTGGAAGTAGGGTTAGGCGGTGCTGGTTTGGCGCAGCGCGGTCGGTTGCGAGCTGCACATGCTCGGCCGGTGCTGACCAAGTTTGGGTGGCACGCAACTGCTACAAACGGCTAAGGGGTAGGCTGGTGAGGGTTTGGTTAGAGCTGGGGGAGACAGGGAAGAGTAGAGAGGGTTGAATGGGGGACAAGGGATCAATTGGCAATAATATTAGTTAGGCCAGAAATTTTCTGCCTGCCAACTGTTCGATCAAATGGCCGCATTAAACTTTTATTTCAATTTTGAGCTGATTTTTGGTGGAGTGGTGTATATTATGCTTAAGCATCTAGGTTTTCTTGGGATTTTAAAAATGGAGTCCATTTGAGTGGTTTTGGAAAAAGTGTGATCTAGATACATACACTAGATTCAATTTTCAAATGTCATTTAAAATTAGAATTTGAATGTTTTTGGGAGATCACAAAGTGGGCCTTGGTACATCACTACTTGTAGTAGCAAGGGGTGCAAAGATCCACAATTGTATCTGTTAGGATTTGAGTGCTAGGAATAGCCAAAGTAGGCTAGGTGGTTAAAATGGAAAAAATGACCATTTGCCTTATTTATTCTTTTTGATTTCTTTTTCTTTCGCATTTTCTTGGGGATGATCTAGATGATGTATAATTCACCTTAGAATCATTTTACAATCAATAGATCGCTCAAACATGGCAATTCAAAACAACTCCTATTTTAAATGCACACACATATGAATGCTTAAAGATTTTTAAATGGAAATTTTTTTGTTAACCCTAAATTGGGTATACTTGATCTTGATCACTTGGATTAAACTTTTGGGATGTTACAAACCTTCCCCCCTTAAACAAAATCTCGTCCCGAGATTTAAGAAAGAAAACTAGGAACTAAAGAGATCTGGGAACTCAGTCCTAATGTAATCCCCTCACTCCCAAGTGGCTTCTTCTTCAGTATGGTTGCTCCATTAAATCTTGAGAAATTTGATACTCCGGGTCCTCGTGGTTCTGTAGGCTTCCTCTAGGATACGGATGGGCACTTCACGATATGTCAGATCCATGTTGATATCAACAGCTCGGTGATCGATGTTTTTGAACACTTCGGTCTTCTCCGGCACTTCTAGGCATTTGCGAAGTAAAGAGATATGGAACACATTGTGGATGGCTGACATCTCCTCTGGTAGTTCTAGTTGATAAGATACTTCTCCTCGGCGGTTCAGAATCTTGAAGGGCCCAATATCTGGGGGCTAACTTTCCTTTCAGACTAAAACGTTGGGTTCCCTTCAGTGGCGAAACCTTGAGATACACGAAATCTCCGACATTGAAAGTCGGGTCTCTCCTTCTCTTGTCAGCATAACTCTTCTGTTTGGATTGGGCGGTCTTGAGGTGCTCACGGACTTTGTGAACCTTCTCTTCAGCTTCTCAGAGAATGTCGGGTCCAAAAATCTGACTCTCTCCTACTTGCGACCAATTCAAAGGGGTACGGCATGTTCTTCTGTATAGGAACTCAAATGGTGCCATTTGCAAACTATCTTGATAATTGTTGTTATATGAGAATTCTGCAAAAGGTAGGCAATCTTCCCATTTTGATCCATACTCTTACACACAAGCTCTCAACATATCTTCTAGGATTTGGTTGACTCTTTCAGTCTGTCCATCAGGTTGCGGGTGATAAGCTGTGCTGAAATTCAACTTGGTTGATTATCCTTCTTGGACTTTCTGCCAAAATCTCGAGGTAAATTGGGTTCCTCAATCTGATACTATGGTCTTGGGGTTCCATGCAGACTAAAAATTCTAGCAATGTACAACTCTGCTAGCTTCGAACTCTGGTAGGTTATCTTGACACGTATAAAGTGAGCTACCTTGGACAGTCTATCAACGATGACCCAGATTGAGTCATTTCCCCTACTAGAAGTAGGAAAACCGGTGATAAAGTCCATTCCGACGGAATCCCATTTCCATTCCGGAATCTGCAATGGTTGCAACAGTCCTGCGGGTCTATGATGTTCCGCTTTGACTCTCTGACAGATATCACACTTGGCGATGTAGCTTCCGATTTCTCTTTTCATCTTGTGCCACCAGAATTGCTCTTTCAAATCCTGATACATCTTCGTTCCTCCGGGGTGGATAGAATAAAGAGTATCATGAGCTTCTTGCATGATAACTTTCTTCAGTTCCGAATCTGCTGGCACACAGATACGGCCTTTGTACCATAGAACTCCTTCTAGGTCTTTGGTGAATCTAGGTACCGTTCCTGTACCAATACGATGTTTGATTCCATCGATACTTTCATTTCCCTTCTGGGCGTCCTTGATTTGGCTGATCAAAGTGGGTTGAAGTTCAATGCTAGCTAAAAAATCCTTTGCTAACTAGCTCAGTCCTAAATTGCTCCAACTCCTCATACAAACTGGGTTGCTTCTCCTTGATCATGGTGTTTAGCCTACACGGCAATCTGCTAAGAGCATCCGCTACCACAGTGGCTTTGCGGGGTGATCGTGAATGTCAAGGTCATAATCCTTGATTAACTCTATCCATCTCCTTTGCCTCATATTCAGCTCCTTCTGAGTGAAAATATACTACAAGCTTTTGTGGTCCGACTAAATCTCACAGCGATTACCCATAAGATAATGACGCCATGTCTTCAATGTCAAAACTACGGCTGCTAACTCAAGATCATGGGTCAGATAGTTCTGCTCATGCTGCTTCAGTTGTCGAGACAGATACGCGATGAATTTCCCTTCTTGCATCAATACACATCTGATACCAATCTTGCATGCATCACAATACACATCAAACGGCTTCTTGATATCCGGCATGATCAATATTGGGGCTGAAATCAATCTCTTCTTCAGCTCCTGGAAACTTGCTTCACATTTGTCAGTCCATTCGAACTTCTTGTCCTTCTTCAACAATTGGGTCATGGGTCTTGCTATGCTCGAAAATCCTTCAATAAACTTGTGGTAGTATCCCGCTAATCCGAGAAATGCATGGACTTGGGTTTGAGTGGTCGGGGCTTCCTATGTTTCGACATCTCTGATCTTGGTGGGATCAACAGTGACTCCTTTGGCATACACAATATGTCCTAGGAATCCTACCTCTTTCAGCCAAAACTCACATTTGCTGAACTTGGCATACAACCGATGCTCTCTCAGGGTTTCAAGAATGATTCTCAGATGTTGCTCATGCTCTTCTTCTGACTTGGAGTAGATAAGGATATCATCGATAAACACAACGACAAACTTGTCTAGAAAATTCATAAAGATCTTATTCATGAGATTCATGAAATAAGCAGGGGCATTGGTTAATCCAAAAGACATGACCGTATACTCGTATAAACCATAACGAATAGTAAAGGCGGTCTTCGGAATATCTGTTGCACGAATCTTAATTTGGTGATAACCAGTCCTAAGATCAATCTTAGAGAATACATTTGGTCCAGTCAACTGATCAAATAGATCCTCTATCTTTGGCAAAGGGTACTTGTTTTTGATGGTGACATCATTCAGCTTTCTGTAATCTGTGCACAAATGGTTGCCTCCATCTTTCTTGTCGACGAATAACACTGGCGATCTCCATGGCGATGCGCTTGGTTGAATCAAGACTGTTGCCAGCATAGCGTCCAACTACTTCTTCAATTCCACTAACTCTAAGGGGTTCATGCTATAGGGTCTCTAGGCTATGGGTCCGGTTCCGGGGATTAGTTCAATAATGAACTCAATATCCCTATCTGGGGGAATACCTGGCAATTCATCTGGGAATACGTCGGGGTATTCATAGACTACTCTGACTTGGTCTATGGTGGGTAGGGCTAGAATCTTGTTGCACTTGAATTGACGGGGTTTGCTTTTAGATATATGCTCTATTGAGACTCTAGAGCTACTGGTCATGGTGATGGCTTTCTTGGCACATTCAATCAATCCTTTATGCTTTGACATCCAATACATACCTAGTACTACTTCCAAACCTTTGGTTCCAAGTACTATTAGATTGGCATAAAAATCTATCTCATGTATTCTGATAGGTACAGCTTTGCAAATTTTTCTAGCTTTTGTAGTTGAACCAGGGATTTGAACTATCATGACATGATTCAAATTGGTGGGTGAATCTTACTAGCGCATGCAAATTCTTCAGTGACAAATGAGTGTGATGCTCCAGAATCAAACAACACTCTTGCTAAAACTAAATTGACAGAAAACATACCCAGCACTACATCTGGCGCTTCTTGGGCTTCTTCGGCATTCATGTGGAAGAGACGGCCGTTGCGGTTATGAGGGTTCCCTGGGGCGAATCTTCTTCCTAGTTGAACACGACGCTGCTGTTGAGCTGGGGCATTCACATTGGCAGTGGCGGCAATCTTCTTGGGGAACTCATTTGAATAGTGACCCTTCACTCCACACTCGAAACAAGTGATATGAGACTTGTCTTTTGCTGCCACGGGCACATCATTGCTTCCAGTTCTGGGTGCAGTGTTGTTGTTGTTGTTGCTCTTGGGAGGTGCATGGTTGAAATTGCTGGTGTTGCCGGGGTGATTGTTGTTTCCTCCGAACTTCACATTGCCTCTGCTACGGTTGGGGTAGCTTGGGCAAGACATTGGGGGTCGGTTGTTCCTTGGTGCATATCCCGCAGAAGGGTTAGGACGGTACTTCTGGTGACTGTTGGATCCAGCTTGGTGCATCATACGATGCTTGCGGTTGTCGTTTGCCTGGTTGATATTCCCTTCTATCTGAATGGCAGAGTCAACTAGCTCTTCGAGATCCTTGAAACGGATGTTGACAAGAACCCTCTACATCTCATCATGCAGCCCGTTCAGGAATCTCTCCTTCTTCTTGGCCTCTGTGTTGATCTCATCAGGTGTATACCTGGCTAGGGCTAAGAATCTATCACGGTACTCCACTAGAGTCATTCCGCCTTGCTTCAGCTCTCTGAATTCATCCCTTATTCTGGTGACTAGACCCTATGGCACATGGGTGCGACTGAACTTGATTTTGAAGGCTTCCCATGTCATCACTTGACCATGGTTCATTGTGCAGGTGCTGTTCCACCATGCTCTTGCATCTCCTGCCAAGTAGTGGGTGGCAAAAAGGACTTTCTCGTTGTCATCAACTCTGGCTACTTCTAAATTGTTCACCATTGTCTGCAACCAGTCATCAGCATCTAGTGGGTTCTCCGAAGTGCTAAAGATTGGGGGATTGGTATTCTGGAAGTTCTTCAGTTTGGATCCTTGATGATCCTGATTTCCATGGCCTTCGTTGTCTTGGGCGATCTGCTGCAGTGTTGCTAGGTTAGCCTGGCGCTCTGCCCTGCTAGCTTCACGGTCTACAACAAGCATCTACATAATCTGCAGCATTGAGTCCTGCGATGAGCTGCTCCCTCCGGGGTTTCCACGAGTCATCTGAAGATTGAGATAGATAAAGGGGTAAGAGGGAAAGTTCTAAGGTTCATGGTTTTGATTTCAAAGCTAAAACTTTGAGTTTGACTCAAGTTTTGCAACTAACTTCATCTCACTCATTCAAGCAAAGCACACGATACAAACACACACACACCACAACAACAATGGAAAACATATGGTTTTAAGAACCATTCTGCAAGCTACGATACAATGAGACCGATACTCCTCATGCTACGATAGTGCTCTAGTGCATCTACTCATCATCGATGAAGTCGGAATCATCATCGTCGGTGTAGAAGTCCACAGCATCCTCCTCCAGAAAGTCATCATCATTGCTGAGGTAAGAGTCCATATCTCCCTGGATGTCTTCACCTTCCTCTTCTTCTTCTTTTGCTGCAAGCTGAGCTTCTTGCTCCTTCATGGTCTTCTCGAGGTCAGCCACCTTCTTATGAAGACGTTCGATGGTGCGATCCTTCTTTGCGTGTTGACGGCGAAGAGACTGACGATCCTTGATGAGCAGTGAGAAAGTCTGGGCCTTCTGGGCGGCAATGGTGAGATTGTGGTTGGCGAACTCTCGAGCATTGTCCAACTCCTTCTGTCTGTCGTACAGCAGGAAGTCAAGGTTCTCCACTTGACGCTTCAACTCCGGGTGACTTGGCATCTCCATGGGCATTCCCATAAAGTCACGCCTTGCATAGTGAGCAAAGCAGGTTCCTTGGATTTGGTTGACACTCATGGCACACAGACGTGCGAGAGCTTCATGCATTGCCCTGGCTAATCCATCTAGCCAGTTGTTCTCTCTCATGGAGAACTGTATTCTCCCGGACGTTGGTGCTTCTATCTTGCCTCGAAGATTAGCGGTGACTAGCCATTGTAAGTCTCCTCCTGGTGGTCCAGGAAGTTGAGCTCCAAGAAACTCTGGATGCAGGGGTCCCAGGTACTCCAATAGTGCATCAAGATCCCTCTCGAAGATCAGCTACCCTCCGTTGCCCAACTGGTAGAACTTGCTAAACTGAGTTTCCATCTATAAGAATTGAGGATGAGAAAGTTAGTGAAGTGATCAAGTGTGTCAAAATTTTATGTAGTAATGTAAGAATTTGGAGGAACATGAATTTTTTTGAGAGAAAGAATTCCCAAGGGTAAGAGAGGAAATAGTTTTCATAAATACTCACTTTGGTTTTTGAAGCTAAATTTTTGTTCGGACGTCCATTCTAACTAGGGTCTCCTATGTCAGGATGGCTCTGATAGCAACTTGTAAACACCCGGATGTTTAATCCCAGATGCATGTTATGCCATACATCGCAATTCATTAGATTTTCATTTTTGCGAGACATAACAGATTGGATATCACAGTACATCATCCATTACAAACCATAATAAGGTCTTACACGAATAAAGGATCTCATGATCCAGTCTTAATACAACAAGCAGTGGAATAAATAATAAGTGTAGCGATGGGGTCTATCTTCCGAGGCATAGGTAATGCTGACGATGGAAGATAGTCCTAGTTATCATAGCCGTCTTGCTGTCCTTCATCTTGGTAGTCTCCTTCATAGTCTGGCCATAGGAATAGCCAGGGACAAAAGCCATGAGTACTCCTTAAGTACTCACAAACTATCACTAACAAGTAAGATAGTTCTAGTAGGAATGCTAACTCTAAGTTCATTTGTAAAGTTAAGTTTGAAATCTAAGCTGAGTTCAGAAACAAAGAAAGATAAAATAAAGTTTGAAATCACCTAAGTGGGAACTTAATTGTCATAGTCACAACTCTATTGTGGTCAAGTCATGTCACAATTCATTTCATAAGTTGTTTTGAAAACATCTGACAACGGAACAGTATGGCCACACCAACTGTCCATAACCGCGGATGCGGATATTCGAATAGTTTGACACTCTGCAGAGGTGGTACACTTTCACCACAAGATTCGATACATCTGTCAGGGATAACCCTGAATCATCATACTTAGTATGCAGATAATCAAACATAACCTTTCCTTTACACACCCTAGTATAAGCACCTCTCCTATGAGCATGGCCTCCCAACCATGACCATCTGTCATCTTGGGCACTTCATAGGTGGACAACATTGAGAGGTAGCCTCAGATCAAACCTCTCCCACGAGGGAACTAATACTAATGCATATAAACTTCCGGCTAAGCCTTACCCAATTCAGGTATTGTGGTTGTACGATAAAATTGGAATGGTATCGCATCCGAACCCAACCATCAGTTTTGTAAAAGGGCTAAGGCTCATGCCTCAACATTTTCATCATCATAAACCATTTGTGTTTCTCACACATGTCAAAACATCTCAATAGAATGACTCATCATTCCAAGGTTTTCACAATTCATTTTCACCAAGTATTCCCATCTAAAGTGAATCAAGTTTTGGTTTAGCTCTAAACTACTAAGTTAAGAGTGTTCACTAATATGGGGTGCTAATCTCAATCTCATGCCATAGAATGACATCTAAATCTAACTAGATAGGTCAAGTTTTATACTTTTTATGCTACCTTTAAACAAGTAAAGGACTTTAATAAAGTAAAGAAAGTAAAGCTTCGAAATAAAACTTGGGGTAGGTAATAGTCATAGTGGTATAACCAAAGCATTCCCAATGCATCTTGCTTAGGTTATCTAGCTTAATTCTAGCTTGCTAATAATAGCTTGCCTTGGTTGGTGCAGTGGTTGAAGTTTTCTTCCTCCTCCTCTTGGTAGAACTCCTCCTCCTCGAAAGCTTGGTCGGTACTATCTTCTATAAATACATACGGGATACACAATCACCAAACAATACTTAACTAGTCTACTTAGCACACTAAGGCACACATTTGATGATCTATTATCATCACAAGCACCACAAGGTTTAATTAAATAACTTCATTCTTTTTATTTGAGAAAAGTAATTTCTACTCATTGAAAATAACTAAGATTTAATATTCTCCAATTAAAATATGGGATCATGTGGAAACATGTCCTCACCACATATTCTATTAATGGGAATGTGATTTAAAGGTTGGATCACATTTTAATAAGTTTAAGTTTAATATTTAATGATTTAAAGTGACTAGAAATGCCTATATAGCATTATTTTGGTACTAGTCCAAAGTCACTGCATGTAAACCTTACTATTATTACATATTCAGATAGGTATGGTTAAATGTGATTTTTGGGAGTTGGAATCAACTCAAAAGATATTATGGTTGATTTTATAAAAATGTTTGAATGTGCAAAAACTTATGTCTTGTTATTTTTGCTAGGAGAGATCTCTAAATCTAAAGGATTTAAATCCCACGGGCTGGGATAGGGATTTTCATTACATTTGCAACAAAATTAGAATCACTCACTTTGGATTTGTATAACTCTTTGAATTAATTTTTGAACTAAGGGACATAATTGATTTTGAGTCTAAATAGAAAAATCCTAATTTGAATTACTGGGTCAGCGCGGGAAAGTGAATGGGCCGACCCAGTGACGCTCAGCTGCGCAGAGGGCGACTGACAGGCTGGTCCCGCATGTCAGCCGCACTTAAAACCCGAAGCGGTACGAGGCGATAGTAACCACACGATTAGAACAAGATCTACGGTCCATGGTCGTCGTTGACGACGGACTCGTCGCCGGCGAGACTGAACCCTACATAGTCGGTGGGGGTCTACTGGGGACGTACCAGGGCTCCAGCTAGCGCGGCGAGGTGGGCAAACAAACTGGTGGACGACGACGAGCTCAGGCGAAGTCGCGGCAGGGGCTGAGGTGGACGAAATCGACGACCACATCTCCTCCTCTGCAGCGGCTACCTTCGGCGGAATTCCAGCGATGTGTTGCTCGAGCGGCTCCGGCGAGAGAGGGGAAACGGTCAGTGGAGAGAGGGGAGTGAGATGGTGTGAAGAAATGGTGCTGGGGAGGCCTCCTTATATAGGTGCGACGGTGAGGCAGTGAGGTATGGACGCGGCTCATCGGTGACGGCAATACAGGGGGCTACCTGCATGGGCGAGGTAGGCGGACGGTGGGCGGTCTGCTGGAGGTCAGCTATGGCGCAATGGCTTGGCTAGGGGTGGTGGCAATTGGTCAGGAGCTTCCCACGCTCTGGGAGATAGAGGTGGTGCTTAACGGTGCTCCTGGCTACTGTGGGTCGCGTGGCAGTGCACGGCCGTGTCTGGCGGGTTGCTGGGTTCAAGGCGAAGCGGCGTACGCGATTTGGTGTTGAGGCATGGTCTGTGGCGTGCTAGCGGCGATCGCGCTCTGGTGTGCTCTGGCTACACTCAGAGAGGAAAGGGCGGCGTGGCTCTAGGGTGGTCCAGGGGCTGGCGGTGATCGTGGGGTGGACAGGGAGTGCCGGTAGGGTTAGGCGGTGCTAGTGGCAGTGCTGGTTTGGCGCAGCGCGATCGGTTGTGAGCTGCGCATGCTCGACCGGCGGTGACCAAGTTTGGGCGGCGCGCAACTGCTGCAAACGGTTAAGGGGTAGGCTGGTGAGGGTTTGGTTAGAGCTGGGGGAGACGGGGAAGAGCAGAGAGGGTTGAATGGGGGACAAGGGATCAATTGGCAACAATATTAGTTAGGCCAGAAATTTTCTGGCTACCAACTGTTCGATCAAATGGCCGCATGAAACTTTTATTTGAATTTTGAGCTGATTTTTGGTGGAGTGGTGTATCTTATGCTTAAGCATATAGGTTTTCTTGGGATTTTAAAAATGGAGTCCATTTGAGTGGTTTTTGAAAAAGTGTGATCTAGATACATACACTAGATTCAATTTTCAAATGTCATTTAAAATTAGAGTTTGAATGTTTTTGGGAGATCACAAAGTGGGCCCTGGTACATCACTACTTGTACTAGCTAGGGGTGCAAAGATCCACAATTTTTCTCTGTTAGGATTTGAGTGCTAGGAATAGCCAAATTAGGCTAGGTGGTTAAAATGGCAAAAATGACCATTTGCCTTATTTATTCTTTTTTATTTCTTTTTCTTTGGGATTTGCTTGGGGATGATCTAGATGATGTGCAATTCACCTTAGAATCATTTTACAATCAATAGATCACTCAAACATGCCAATTCAAAACAACTCCTATTTTAAATGCACACACATATGAATGCTTAAAGATTTTTCAATGGAAAAGTTTTTGTTAACCCTAAATTGGGTAGACTTGATCTTGATCACTTGGATTAAAGTTTTGGGATGTTACACGCCCTGTCCAGAAGCCAAAAGCTGGTCTCCCATTCTGACCAATGTCACGCGGATCCGGCCTAGGCTAACATAAGACCCCAACGTGTTCCCGAACAGCACCATCGTTTCGACCGTCGGGAAGATAACTACTCAAGAACCAGATCTTTAGGACAGCACCACAAAGCTACACGTGACTGGCGTAATGTTAACCCAGTTGCGGAGCAAGAGGCGATTGCTGCAGTGAATCCGAGGAACCCGCCCTGGCGAGAGTCGAAAGATCGCAGGGACGAAGATAAAGAGAAACATCGGGAGGAGGACCGACAAAAGAGCCACCTCCTAGACATGCATGCCGTCCGGATGACGGGCGAAGGAACGACGTACACCATGCCGAGTCAAACCGGCAGGGGGCTTGTCACAACGAAGATCCTCCTCGGAACCGGAATAACGACGCTCCGGACGGAGGCTGACGATCAGCCGAAAACAACCCAACTGCTCCAGCTTCCCTACCAAGCAGCCATCATAACGGCCCCCAAGGAGGCCACAGAGGATGTCGTGGTGGAGGAGGTGGTGGCAAAAGCCGAAGTCCGGCTCTAAGGCACCGCAGCCGTAGACGTCATTCTGGACGATTTCTATCCCCAAGTGACGCAAGGCACAGGATAAATTCCAACATAAAAGCGCGACGCTATCAAAACGGTGATATATGCATGGGCCCAAAGTGCTTCGGACCACGCATAAGAGCTACAAAATTCAAAGAAGGATTTGCTATCTCAAGACATATTCAAGCCTACGACGGCATAGCTCGGCTAGATACTTGGCTCCAGGATTTTTTCCAAGCTTGTTGCTTCGCCAAAGGCGGAAACGACCTGGTCGCAACCCGATATCTCCCACTTATGTTGCAGGAGACGGCACGATCATGGCTCAATGAACTTCCGGAGAACACAATCCACAACTGGTATGACATGCAACGTGCTTTCTTTCGGAATTTCGAAGGCACATACCGGAGGCCCTGTACGGTAGGAGACCTACAGCGTTGCACCCAGAAAGCCGGAGAAACTTGCCGGGATTATCTCGGACGATGGATCAACACCAAGAACTCCTATGAGGGAGTAAATGACCAAACTGCAATTGAAGATTTCATTGCAGGTCTCCCAATTGGTTTACTACGTCATCGCTTGAAGTGTTACAAAGTCACTGATTTGGGAGAGATCATAGAAACAGCGAGCAAGTATGCAGATGCTGACGACGATGCAGAGGGATTACTGAACGCTCTAGCTGTGCCACAGTCGGCAAAACAACCAAAGCAACAAGCTCAGAAGCACAAGAATACCTCGGAAGAAAAACCCAACGCGGAAACGGCAGTGGTCACTGCTACTTTTGGGTCTAGAGGACGGGGAGGACGTGGCGGTGGTCGCGGACGTGGCCGTGGGACTTCAAGATTTCAAGCTAGAGGAGACCAGCAACCCGGCAAAACCTACTATTGGGCTGACATTTCCAATAACCCATGTGTGCATCACCTAGACGCCAATGGGGGCTCGTCCCACACAAACGCCGAGTGTCGTTTTAATGACAACATTAAGAGAGATGATACCGCTGGCTACAGGGCTAAGCGGGAGAAGGGAAAGAAAAATCCTGAAAAGGATAAAGAGACCAAGGAAGATTCCGACATGGAGGAAGCTGACGCTTCAAATCCCAAGCCGGAAGGGAAGAAAAATTTTCCGACCAAGAAAGACACTTACTTCTCCTTCCTCGGATCTCAACCAGCAAAGGTCAAGAAAGTAGTTCTACCTGAGCTCAACGCAACAGTTCTGGCTATCCCTCAATTCTTGGACTCGTCGGAAGTGGCAATCACCTTTGACCGTGCTGATCATCCGCCTAAGTTACACAGGCGAGGAAAATACGCCTTAATCGTCAATCCACTTATTGACGGTTATGGCTTCTCCAAGACTCTCATGGACAGTGGCAGCAGCATTAACATTCTGTATGTCGAAACGCTATGCCAGATGAAGATCTCGGAGACACAGCTGAACCACAGCTTTGTGCTCTTTCACGGGCTTGCCCCAGGAAGACAAGCAAATTCCTTGGAAGAAATCACTTTGGATGTTACCTTTGGAACTCCAAAGAACTATCGGACGGAGGCACTTTCTTTCGAAGTGGTCCCGTTCAAGAGCGCGTACCACGCTATTTTGGACGTCCGGCTTACTGGGCTTTTATGGCTCGTCCGTGTTACATTTACAATATGATGAAAATTCCAGGTCCCAACGGCGTGATCACCATCAGGGGAGACCCGAAGAAAGCACGAGAGTGCGAGGATGGAAATGCCACCTTTGCTGAAGCCGTGCTACACGCCCAGGAGTACCAGGAGATCAAGAAGAGCATAGATCCGTCCGAGATGCCCGCAATGAAGAAGGAGGTGACAAAGCCGAATCCGGAGTTCAAAGCATCATAAGAGACAAAGAAGGCGCCGTTGAAGGATGATGACCCCTCCAAGGTGACCCATATAGGTGTAGGCCTAGATAGCGCATAGGAAAGCGCGCTCGTCAAGTTCCTCAAAGCAAATCAAGATATCTTCGCATGGCAGCCATCTGACATGACCGGAGTACCTAGGGAACTTGCCGAGCACTCTTTAAATGTAAACACGAACACTAAACCCATCAAACAGTCCTTACGATGTTTCAGCGATGAAAAGCATAAGGCAATAGCTAAGGAACTATCACGTCTCGAGTTAGCCGGATTCATAGAAGAGGTCATCCACACTGAGTGGTCGGCCAACCCTGTAATGGTCCCTAAAAAGGACACCACTGATTTAAGGATGTGTGTTGATTATACTGCCTTGAATAAGGCTTGTCCCAAAGATCTGTTCGCTCTGCCTAGGATTGATCATGTTATCGATTCTACAGCAGGCTCGGAACTCCTTTGTTTTCTCGATGCATATTCCGATTATCACCAAATTCGGCTGAAGGAATCTGATAAAGTCAAAACTTCATTCATAACCCCTTTCGGAACCTTCTGCTTTGTTACGATGCCTTTTGGGCTGAAGAACGCAGGAGCTACATACCAACATACAATGCAGCGTTGCCTCCACGATCAAATCGGACACAATGTACATGCATATGTGGATGATATTGCGGTGATGTCCAAAAAGAATGAAACATTGATTTCTGACTTGGAGGAAATGTTCACCAATCTACGAAAATACAACATAATGCTTAACCCGAAGAAATGCTTCTTTGGAATTCCAGCTGGAAAATTGTTAGGTTTCATCGTGTCTCAAAGAGGCATAGAGGTGAACCGAGACAAAATCAAGGCTATACACAATATTTCCAGGCCAACTCACCTGAAGGACATACAAAGACTAACTGGTTACATTGCTGCAGTTAGTCGGTTTGTAAGCCGTCTTGGTGAAAGAGCCGCACCATTATACAAACTCCTGAAAAAGACCAAAGATTTTGTGTGGACCGACGAAGCTGAAGCTGCGCTACAAGACCTGAAAATAGTACTCTCATCTGCTCCAATCCTTGTAGCCCTAGAACCATAGGAACCGATGTTCCTCTATCTTGTTGCGACAAACAAAGTCGTCAGTATTGTCATGGTAGTGGAGAGACCGGAGGAAAGTCAGGAACACTTGGTGCAGCGTCCGACTTACTTTCTTAGCGAGGTCTTAACAGAATCGAAATAGCGGTATCCGCACTATCAAAAGCTAGCTTATGATGTGTTCTTAGCATCTCGTAAGGTACGGCATTATTTTCAGGAACATCCAATTACCATGGTGAGCACAGCTCCCATGAGAGACATAATCAACAATAGTGACGCCATAGGACGCGTCGCAAATGGGGCATAGAGCTTTCAACTTTCGATATTGAGTATAAACCTCGGACAGCAATCAAATCACAAATCCTTGCCGACTTTGTTGCTGATTGGACAGAGACAAAGGAGAATATGACGCTCCCTGAGTCGGAATATTGGACCTTATATTTTGATGGGTCTAAGGCTCGCAGGGGCTCGGGGGCTGGCGTGGTGCTCAAATCACCCCAAGGAGATAAACTTGTATACGTGTTGCAGATCCACTTCACAGTGACAAATAATATTGCCGAGTATGAAGCACTGTTGCATGGAATCTGGATTGCTAAGGATATCAGCATCCGACGTTTGATGTGTTACGGAGATTCGGATCTTGTTGCTCAGCAAGTGTCGGATATTTGTAATGCAAATAAGCACATGGCAGCATATAAAGTTATCGTGGATGATTTATCTAAATCGTTTGAAGGGTTTGAGGTTCAACACATCCATCGAGTAGAAAATGAGGAAGCAGATGCATTATCTCGGATAGGCTCTGCACGGAAAGAGGTTCCGGATGGCGCTTTTTGGAGCACCTCAAAGTTCCTTCAATAAAAGGAGTGGACGAGGAATATCCGACCAAATCCGACTCACCTCTAATAGTAGTTCTGGCTGTAATTCCCAGTTGGACTCAACCCTACCTCGACTATTTGGTAGATGGAAAATTACCCGAAGATGAAGTTCTGAGCCGGCCGATCATCCGACGAGCAAAAGCCTATATTGTAGTTAGTGGTGAGCTCTATAAGCAGAGTGTATCTGGGGTCTTTCAGCGCTGCGTATCTCCGGAAGAAGGAGTGGAAATCTTTAACAGAAATCCATGAAGGCGAGTGTGGTCACCATGCTACAGCCAAATCTTTAGTGGCAAAAGCTTTCTGACACGGTTTTTTCTGGCTTACAGCCAAGGCAGATGCCGAACGGCTGGTCAAGGCGTGCAAGGGCTGCCAAAAGTACGCCAAGCAAGCTCACGTTCCGGCTAATCAGCTGCGAACGATACCTATAACATGGCCTTCCGCGGTCTGGGGGCTTGACATGATAGGACCGTTTAAACGGGCTCCAAGTGGATTTACTAACCTATTAGTGATGGTGGATAAATTCACCAAATGGATTGGGGTTAAACCCGTCACTAGTTGTGATGGAGCAATAGCCAAAGATTTGTCGAGGATGTTATAATCCGGTATGGTTATCTGCATAGTATTATCATGGACAACGGGAGTAATTTCTCTATGGGAGAACTTGCTGAATTCTGCAATGGACAAAATATTCGGCTTGACATTGCGTCAGTCGCACATCCGCAGGCTAATGGACAAGTCGAAAGAGCAAATGGTTTAATCCTACAAGGCCTAAAACCAAGACTCGAAGCACCACTACAACGTGCTGCGGGGGCTTGGGCAGAGGACTTACCTTCTGTAATATGGAGTTTACGAACAACTCTGAACAGGTCAACCGGATACACACCTTTCTTAGTCTATGGCGCAGAAGCAGTTCTTCCTAGTGATTTGATTCACACTTCTCGTAGAGTGGCCGCGTATATCGAAGAGGATGCCGAGGTTTCTTGACAAAATGATATTGACTTAGTCGAAGAAGTTCGTGTCGTTGCTGAAAGGAGATCAACAGCCTATCAGCAGAAGTTACGCAAGTATCATAGCCAGAGAGTCAGAAACAGATCCTTCAATAAGGGCGATTTGGTTCTCCGGCTTGTGCAACAAAGTAAGCACAAACTTTCCCTAGTATGGGAAGGGTCATTTTTAGTTAGTCAAGTATTGCACAATGGTTCATACTATCTAACGGATATGAGGCCAGTCAAAGAAAGACCTGCTACTAAGAAGAGAAAGAGAGCTAGAGGCAGTACAAATCTGGATGAGTTAGACAGACCATGGAATATTGCTCAGCTATGTCCCTTTTATGCTTAGTTTATCCTTCTTTGCAATCATATATGTGTACATGTTCTGTGAGAAATAAAAGTTTTGGTTGCCTCAAGTTTTTTCTGAGAAGTTTTTACCATCTTATTTCCAAATGATCATGTCACAAAGTGGAAAATCCCAGAATACTTGAAAGTACTTTATGCTCATGTTTGTTCTGGTTTAGATTTCTGATTCTAAAATTGCTACCCTCGGGTATAAATATAAAATGTCTAGTCTATACTTTGGTTATTTTTCTGATTACCGGATGTGGGTATTTTCCGAGTAGTGAATTGTTGGTACTGGAAGCTGGCTTTGTTTCCGAGTTTAAACTAGTTTAGCAATTGAGCTCCGTTGCTCGGCAAAGTTTCCATGCTGAAACTTTAGCCGGCTCACAAAAGGGACAAGGCGGAAAGCCAGATAAACGATAAGTGCAAACAAAAAATATAAGTGCTTATGCAAACATTTCAGGCACAAAAATTTAAGCCAAAAGTGTTGAATAGATAAAAACTTAGCACTATCAAAAGTATTACGCTACTTATTTACAGAACCATAATGTTTTCAGAATAACACATTTGTTTCTTTCTAATGACATATCATGCAGGAGGAGAGGTAGGAGCTGCCGGCTCGCTGGACACATCAGCCGCACCCTGATAACGATCCGAGATGTCCAAATCCGATATGGTTTGTTCATCGTCGGAAACTTCGGCTGCTTCTTCTGGAGGCGGAGGCGGCGTGTCCACGCAGTTGAAGAAGGGAGTGTCGTAGCTAGTTAAATCATCTACGTGGCACCCATATCCGGCGTAGGAGTCCATGATGGCTTTGATATCCAGTTTCTGGCCGTCTTCGTCCATAGTAGAATACCCTCTGGTCACTTGCCAGATTTCCATGCTTCCATGGTGGCTCATGACCATTGTTAGAGCGTTCTGCACTGAGGATCCTGCGTAGGACATGTTCCAGTCCTGGACAAGCTATGGCATCTCCTTTGCCTTTTCCTGCACCTGAAAGTCAGACATCCTATGCATGTCCAGAACCTTGAGAGCTTCGCCAATATCCTCGATGGATTGGCGGAAGTCATGAAGCAAATCACCGACTTGGGTAAGCCGGTGGGTGCGAGGCTCGGTAGAGGTGGAGTCCTTCAAGTTCAGAGGACCTATGTAGATAAAGCAAAACAGTTAAATAAATCCGACACCGAAAGAGTCGAAGAATGTAGACAAGTCAGAAAGATGGAAACATACCAAAGATGACGTCATCAACTTTGGTTTTCTCCTCACGAAGACTCTGAAGTTCAGCCCGGAGCGCCTCAGAAAGGTCCTTCTCTCTGAATAGCTCGTCATTGAGATCCGAGATTTTCTGCTCGTGGAGTACAATCTTGCGATCACGCTCCACGGTGGCCATGGAGGAGGATTCGAGAACTTGAGCAATGCTCTTCTCATGATCCGCCTTAAGCTGGTCTAGCTCTCGGCGGAGATCCTTGTTTTCCACCACCAAGGTCTTCAGATTCTCAGCCTCTTCAATCATAGCACAGGACTGCTTTACCAGTGTTGTAAGTCAAAAGAACAACAGTTCAACAAAAATACCCGACTATGAAAAAGCAAGACAAGGTTTGAGTCTCGGAAAGTTTACCTTCGGCCTCATCCTTGGAAACTTTAAGCTCAACATTTTTAAGTCAGAGAGCTTTGATCTCTCTCCGCTTATTGCAGATATTCTTTAACAATTCCTGGTTATATGAATTAACTTTCTGTAAGTCGGAACACCCAGAGTCAGAAGTCTACTAAAGACTCGGGCTAATATTGTAACTAATATCAGCACGAGCCTTGGGGGCTACACTAGTTCATTCTTTGGCATCCTAAAGGAAGCATAAACCCAGATTGTTTATCCAACTTCATGCTTGGGGGATAGAGGATATGATATAAAGTACCATAAAGAAAAACGTGACTTGGAATTCTGACTTACATGATGTTCATGTGTGAGCTTGCTCAGGCACATGTTCACCTCAGTGGTAACCTTCTCGGCAAGGGTGAGTGGAATAACCGGAGGTGGTGGAAGCACACCAGCTCTTAAACCCTCGTTGCAAAGGCAGACTTGTTCGAGAAGTTGGGAGTACTTGATATCCTCCGCTTCTTGTGCTTCTTCTTCGGTAGAAATGGTTCGGCTTTCAAGGCATTCCTTGGACAACCATTGGATCTCCTCTGCAGATTTCCGAGATAAGCCAAATTTGGCAAGTCCCGGATTGCTCAGAAGGTTGTCGGTGAAAACTTCTGCTGAGGGATCATTACCCGAAGAGGGTTCACCCTTATCAAAACCTGAGTCACCCATGGTGACGTCAGTCTGCGACTCAAGGGTCACTGGCCCTATTGAGGGAGCCGGATCTTCTGCAACGACCGGAGATGGAGTAATTACCGGCGCTGCAGAAGGTTTAGGGGCAGGAGTCGGAGGAGCCACGGCAGGAGAAGCCATAGTTAGCTTCCTCTGATGCACGGGCTTCGAGATAGTTCCCCTCCCCTTGCCCTTGATGAGCTGCTTAGCTCTGAGAAAGTAATAGAATGAAGAACATTATATCTCGGGAGAAATCATGAAGTAAAGTACAAAAGGCGGAAGTTGTGTGGAAAGTTACCTCTTCACAACTGGCACTTCCTTTGTGCGATGGCCACTGTCGGAGCTTTGCGTTTCCTGGGCACAATGTCCAGCAGTGGGACCAATTCCTGCTCGTGAGAAAACTCGGGAGGATATCCCTTGATAGGAGCCAATTCCGACTCGGGGAGGTCGGCAAGCTGAAAAGAAGATAATATCTCAGTGTTGCGAAATAACTTAAAGGTGAAACACATAAAAAGGGTTTACTGCTAAAAGCTTACTAGCACTACAGGGTCTTCCGTTGTATGCATGTGTAGAGACAAATTCAGAATCTTCCTCTCGATTCACTCCTTTATTAGCCATTTGATTTGGCTTATGTAATCTTGTGGCTTTAAGGCCGTGGGGCTGATGCGGAGGGAGTCCTTTTTCGACGCCGTCATGGAATGCATCAGTAGGTCGCTGTGGTGCTAGAGAGGCTGGATCCGGCATGCCACCTAGCACTGGACCAAGCTGACACTCTCAAGCCTTTGTGCTTCATTAGATATTCAATCCACCTCTTGGCGAGAAGCATATCATCACTAAGAGCCGGAGCGGCCTCGTCCCAAGATGCTTGAGGCGTGGCGGCTCTGTCGACCAAACCCGGCAAAGCACTGCCTGGAGCGGGAATATCCTTATGATAGAAAAAGGTAGCCGGCCATTGTTTGACCGACTCACTAGCTAAAATCCGAGGATAGACGCGCTCACGCCTAACCGAAAGACTAATTGTACCGATAATGTAGGGATTACCGGTGGTGATGGAGTTTCTCTGGACATGGAAATAGTACCGAAAGAGAGTGAGACTCGGCCTAATGTCGAGATACCCCTCACACAAAGCCGCATAGGCGCTCATCTCTAAGATAGAGTTTGGGGGGAGATGGTGAAGTCGAACGTCATAATGATCTATCCCCTCAGAAAATAAATCTGAGGGAGGAAAGGAGAAACTTGCTCGCCATTCCGAGGGTTGGGATGGCTTCACCGAAGATGCTCCACCAATCGCCCGCGCGGAGGAGCCCTTCTTCTTCGATGTCACAGAGCTTCTCGTCATTGAGGACGCACGGGATCCAAACCTCGCGTGCTCTCCTTTTCCGCCGCCACTGATGTCGCTGCTGCGCCGGAAGTTGAAGTGGAAGCCATTTTCCTGGTGCGCCGGTGCCCTTGGATGGGCGGCGCTGGGAATTTCTGGAAGCAAGGGAGCTCTGTGCGCGTGGGAGAAGTGGAGGAGAAGGAAACGACATGGGAATTGGTGAAGAAGATGAGAAGAGGGAATCCTCACCCCTTATAACCACCGAACCGCGCCAAGATTCGTGCAAATGACACAGTACACACGCCATGCGTCGTGGAAAGAACTGGGAATCCCCCACGCGATGATTACGCCGCCTCGATCTCCACGCGCGCATTAAAACGGTGCCTCGGTTCGACGAACGGCGGGCCCACCAACGGTCGTGCTGACAGGAAATGTCTGTCAGTGACGTGACTTTACCATGACTAGTGTCAGGTGACGTCAGAGACCAAGTTCCGGCTTAGTTTGAATATCAAGCTGGAAATCCAAATAACGTACTGATAGGTCCGATTTATTTTTGAGACCCGGATCGTATCTTTTATTTTGAAGTTTCAGGAACCCTTCAAGATTCTACAAGCCGAAGATCAAGCTATATGACGATGAATCCGACTTTCGATCTTGGAGACTTCCGGGCACTACTGTTGGGGATATACTTTCTGTGTATCCTCATAGTTCCTCACTGAACAGGGTGGCCCACTTCGGTTTAAAGCTTTTCTTCACGGGCGGCCCAGTCAGGGAGAAGAGATGGAGTCCAATCCGGCTACGGGAAGGCCTAGAAGACTTACCGACATAGGCCCATAGTGTTACTTGACTCTTAGTTGTAGCCGGATAGATCTCTCCTATAAACCCTAGGCCAGAAATCTATATAAGCCATCCTAGGGAGAGCCTCCAGGGCACCCCAATAGTCTACAATCTCAACTCGCACAGGCGAACCCCTTGTAACACATATTCCGGCTCTGCCGTATTACTGGATAGCTAGCAGGAGTAGGTTCCGTCCAAAACCGGCGGATTCGAACCTAGGTAAACTTGTGTGCTCACCGTCCCAGAACACTGTACATCTCACACCCCTCGCTTCCGCAAGACTTGAGGACCCCCTCATGGCGTACTTGTCATCAATCCGATGACAAGTATTCTAAACATGAGCATGAAAGATGAAGTTCTAACAATAATACATAGTGACTATGCATGCAACATGAAAGGATATAAACAAAGATTCTTGAATAACAATGCATTGAAAGACGTTTGTTTGTTTCACATAAAGAAAACATAGCATAGTGGCATTCAGCTTGTCCCTCATGGAGTAGCAAAACATAAATGCATAGGACACCTTCAAAGTTCATAAGGGTGACTAGATACAAATAGTTCAAGAACAAGAAATATCAAAGTTATGAATCAATCAACAAGTCTTGGGACAATGCACATTAAACTAAGAATGGCCACTATGCTCTCTCAATAGGTGCCTAAAGATAGAAGATGGAGACTCAACATGAAAGTAAAAGAAAGGCCTTCATAGAAGGAAGCAGGGATTCAAGTCTCATAAAGAGCTTCCAAAAATTATGGTACTTATTAGCTTTCAGCTCTCATTGCCCCTATCATAAGCATCTTTAGGTGATTAAGGTTAAAGTGACACAACTAATAGGATATGCTTGACAAGTTATAAGTTGAAATCTCATGCCCCTTACTTACGAGTACTGAACCTCATGTTACTCAACTTCAGTCACAAGTAAGCTCTTGTCATTGTAAGTACATATGTATCATAGAGAACCGCCAACGGGGTACCCCTTGAACATGATACAGGAGCTATCCCATAATCAAAATGACAAGGCAAGCAGACAATGAGCATCTCAGTGATCTTTTTATTTGCTATTTGCATAGGTTTTTATTGAGGATGCTTCATAGAGTGCTCATTATAGTTATGCAGCAAGTTTCCACCATGATTACGCATGGCTTAGGCTAGCGGCCCAGGCATTTCTCTAACACACATATAAACTCCATGATCTTACGAGTTCCCCTTTTATTTCACACCGCCCGGATCCATAAGCAAAACAATCATGATATCAATGGAATAATAAGTGCAATGTTGAAAGCGTTCCCCATGATGTATGGTTCTGCTAACTTCAACTCATAAGGCGCAAGCATATATGCAACAAAGATGGACACAATGGTTCATGATTATTAAGTGCAAGAAAATAAAGTGTGCCATCAAGTTAGTGAGAGCTTTAATCACTAGTTTTCTCATAACAAATTTAATTTGGAAGGTAGATAAAAGCATGAATATACTTGGAATAGAAAATTATAATAGGTAGGTATGGTGGACTCTTTGGAATAACTTGGTTTTATTTGGAGTTGGATGCACGAGTGGAACTCATACTTGGTTATGGAGGATAGCAAAAGACTAGGAGCGACCAACTAAGAGAGCAATAATGGCCATAATCATGCAAAACGACAAAACATCATTAATTAAAGCATAAAGTGATATTACAAGTCAAAAACTAAAGGATCAAAGAGGCTATGATGACTTGGTATAGTCTTAACATGGTGTGATCATGCGTCAAGTCAACCCAAATAAAGCATCAAAGGAGAATACCACAATACTACCCTTTAATAAGCTAAAACAACGCACGATTCTTTCAAGGCACATTAAGAAATTTCAATTGTTTATAACATGTCATGCTACAGCAAAAATAACTAAGCATAAAGCCAAAACAATATCAAGCATGACATGATAAAGCATATGCCATAGTCAAAAACAAGCTCCTTTTACCACTTAAGCATGAACTTTTCCTACTCTTTTCCAATCCAAACCAATCTATTTGAAAACTAATGTATGAAAGAAGGGGTACAACCAATTTATTCAAGAAAACTAAGCAAATGAAAACCTAAAACGAAAACAAAGACGCTCCAAGAACAACACAACTATGCATGAAACAATAAAAATGAAGTGTTTGGAAGAAACCGGAGATTTTTATTGTTGAAGAAGGGGATGCCTTGGGCATCCCCAAGCTTTTACGCTTGTACTTCTTGGATATTTTTAGGGGTGACACAGGTGGCATCCCCAAGCTTGAGCTTTAGTCCATTCTCCATATCATTACATCACTCTTTCCTTACACTTGACATTTTTCTTCATACAAAACTTCACACAATCTTTATTAGCAACATTAGTGCACTCAAGATAATAAGTCCTTTGGTTTAGTTCCAACACAAATAAAACTTTCATTAAAACAAAAGCTACTGTAGCACTTCCCTCAAAAATCTCAATTCCCCAAAAAGAACCCACAAAGGAATCCACAAGAAGCAAATGCAAATAATGGCAGAAATCTATCAAAACAAACCAGCAGGTCAAAAAACAATTTTTTCGAAGACCTTCTGTTGCTCAAATCGAAAAGTGTTGAACTAATGAAAGTGAAATAACAACCTGAGGCAGAAGCACAAACATTCACGCCTCAAAACGACATACAGAGATTTTACACGAATTTTTACAGTGAAGCACAAAAATCTGTTCTAGGACAGGAACTTTCCCAAGTATTACTTCTCTCTCATTAGAAGTTACTGTTCGCACAAAAAGAAAATAAAAAGGATAAGGAGCGGTTATTACAGAGGTAATAACTCCCAAGACTCAACTAAAACTTTTGGGTTATCTCCCAATAAGTAATTTTCTTTAACGCCTTTAAGTTAGGCATGATAGTTTGAGAAGATGCTCACATAACAAATATGAATTCAAGTAAAAGAGAGCATCAAGAAGCAAATATGGAACAGATTTAAGTCTAACCTAGTTCCTAAGAAAAATAATCTTGTAAAGAAACAAGTCATGAAAGCACAAAGCAACAAGCATCGGAAAGAAAAACAAGTACAACATCAAAACTTTCAACATAAAGAGGGGAAACTTAATATTGTTTTGATACATAAAACCGTGTTTCCCTCTCTCATAATAATTTTCAGTAGCATCATGAACAAAATTAACAATATAACTATCACATAAAACATTCTTATCATGAGCCACACGCATAAAAAATTAATACTCTCCACATAAGCATAGTCATTCTTATTAATTGTAGTGGGAGCAAATTCAACAAAATAGCTATCATTATTATTCTCATCACCATAATCATCAAATATAGGAGGCATCTTGTAATCATAATTAATTTTCTCCTCAATAGTAGGTGGACTGAAAATATCATATTCATCATTGTAATCATCATATATTGGAGGCATAGTATCATCAAAGTAAATTTTAACCTCCATGCTTAGGGGACTAAAAATATCATTCTCATCAAAACTAGCTTCCCCAAGCTTAGAATTTTCCACAGCATTAGCAATAATGGTGTTCAAAGAATTCATACTAATAACATTGCTATTAGCACGCAAATAAATTTCCATAGGTTTTTTAATTTTCTCTTCAAACACTTCATGTCCTAACTCAAGATAAATACTATAAAGCTCTCTAATTTTTTTGTTGTTTTCCATTAAGCCTAACTAGTGAAAATAAAAACAAGAAACAAAAAGATGTAATTGCAGAATCTAAAGGAAATAACTTCGAGCACTCACACACCAGCTACAGTACTAGAAGATAGCTTAGTAGCAAGAAGATGTGAGTACCTTTTACCTTAACTCCCCGGCAACGGCGCCAGAAAATAGCTTGATGTCTACGCACTTCTATTCTTGTAGACAGTTGTTGGGCCTCCAAATGCAGAGGTTTGTAGAACAGCAGCAAGTTTCCCTTAAGTGGATTACCCAAGGTTTATCGAACTAATGGAGGAAGTGGTCAAAGGTATCCCTCTCAAGCAACCCTGCAATCAAGATACAAGAAGTCTCTTGTGTCCCCAGCACACCCAATACACTTGTCAGGTGTATAGATGCACTAGTTCGGCGAAGAGATAGTGAAATACAAGTGGTATGGATATAAGAAAACGGTGCCAGAAAATAGCTTGATGGCGTGGAAGAGACTAAAGGGAAACTGAAATAAAGATGGAAGCAAGCAAACATGTAACAGATCTAGTTGCAAACGGTGTTTGAATGCTTATAAACAAGGCCTAGGGATCAAACTTTCACTAGTGAACACTCTCATATAAATATCTTCTCTTTATGATACTACTCTAAACTACTCTCCGGTTGGACACTCTAATCCATGGTAGGGCTATAACAGCACACCTTAAAATCTGCTTTCCCCATCTAGATAACCCCACACTGTCACCTTGAGCGCTAGATGGTTACAACAAACACCACAATTTCATAGGAACATCCAACTCCAAATATAACTCATAACAAGTAATTGTAATCTCTAGCCTAAGTGCCACCATGGTGTGCATGCTGTCACTTTCACACACATGGGGAGAGCAGAGATCTATTAAAGCACTTGAGTAGCAAGGTAGATATACTTGATTACAAAGCTCATGATCACAATACGATCATGCATAGAGAGAGATGAAGACATAGATACAGGTAAAAACCTTAGCCTCCAGGAAGAACTACTCCCTCATCATCATGGGAATCAGCAACGGCGATGGAGATGGTGGTGGAGATCGATGGAGATGGCTCCAGGGGCACTTCCCCATCCCGGCAGGGTGCCAGAATAGAGACTTTCTATCCCCCGAATCTCCCCTTCAGTGGCGGCGGCGCTGCGGAACTTTTCGTGGCTGGAGGTTGTTCGATTCAGGGTTTTCGTCTCGGGGGCTTCTTATAGGCGAAGGGGCAAGGTCGGTGGTAGCCTGAGGGACCCACACCACCCCCTGGAACGGCCTGGCCTAGCCCCTAGCCCCTCTCCATCTCGTCTTCTAGCTCCGTGAGTATTCCGGTAAAATATCGACTTTGACTTTTGTCCGGTCCAATTCCGAGAATATTTATTTTCTTCCTTTTCTGGAACCAAAAACCGAAGAAAACAAGCAACTGGCACTGTGGCATTTTGTTAATAGGTTAGTCCTTGAAAGTGTATAAAAATACTCCAAAGTGTGGACAAAACATAAGAAAATAGATATAAAACAAGCATGGAACATCAAAAAGTATAGATACGTTAGCAACGTATCAAGAGATATTTCATAAAAAATGTGAATAATATCCAGTTTAAATATGGATGTAGATGGCTATATTTCAGAGCCATCACTCGACTGCTAGCATGATGGCCACATACTCCTTCATGTATATCCTTGAGCATAACTTTTCCTTCGTCGGGTGTGACACGTAGCTGTAACACACCCGGAATGCTTCTCTTATATAACTCCCCTTTGATGATTCTGAAAGCTTTTGATCTTCAAGTGATTCCCCGAGCTTCTGTCACATCTTCGGGTAACTCTCCTCTAGTCATATATGCTATGTATGGCTGCATCCATGTAGGTTCTATTATCATGACCCCATCAACTCCCGGTTCCTCTTCTATGACTTCCCATGTATCTGTGCTAACTGAGGGAGTCCCCGAGTCCTTTCGTGGCTTAATGTTTTTTCCTGTCTTGGGTGTTATGACCTCGGAAAATCTCTTGGCCTTGATAGAACGCTCAGTTATTTCTTCCCAAAAAACTCGGGTGGCACTGGTAGGCATAGGGACCCGATGTTTGCTAGATTGTCGGCTTCTTCATTGCTTTCTCTTCCTATGTGCGACACTTCGTCTCTATCAAATTGAGCATCCATAATGCTATACAGATCACAGTAGGCAATCATATTATCACTGACATCATCACATTTGTTCATTGCTTGCTGTGCTACAAGATTGGAGTCACCGAATATCTTGAGGCGAGTTGAACCGCACCATGCAACAAGGCCTCATACTCAGCTTCGTTATTGGACGCTGATGTCTGCAAGTGCACAGATCGTTTGTAGCTAGTTTTGAAGTATAGATATCGATCCCATAGGGATCCCAAAGGTTTGTCACAGGTCTTCGAGTGAATTGACTGCAAGTGTGGAAATAAGAATGAAATTTGGATTAAACTGGATGTATTTATATAAATCTAAAATGTAAATTTCGGGAATAAAAAGCTTAAAAGTAAAGAACGATTTGATTGTTTGTGGTTTTCTACGGATGACAAAGAAGGCGTGGGGAGATGTAGTTCGTGGTGATAGTGACTGTGCCAGGTGGATGAATGATAAGTGTAACAATTATAATCTTATAAGTATATGTGTAGGCGAGTAACCCATAATTAGCCGGAACTCCTCTTGGTAGATTTCATCACAACTTCAATAATCCTACTAGTATGTTACCAAAACCATGGTCAGTCACTAGACGATTAAGATCCTTCAGGTTGCTTAGCAATTAAGCTCCTTGGATCGGACTAATGCAATAAGCATAGTGGTTCCTCGTGATCCTCGAGTCAAACTAGTTTCCCATTGATATCCTCGTGTCACTCGAGGGTTGCCGGTCTACTAGCAAACAAGATCCTATCTATGTAGAAAAAACATCATGTTGCCTGGGCCCTTAATTGGATAGCAAGCATTAGGCATCCCACAGATAGTCAAGCACACATAATATAGTAATTAAAACCAATCACAAACTAATGGAAAATATATGGAGGCACATCACATCTCACCAATCCCTTCATCTCCCATGCCTAAGGAACTTACTCACACATGAGAGAAGAAAGCATCATCGATATAATTAAATAAAGGGAGTTCTTCCTGATATTACCGTGGAGATCCACAATAAGAATAGAAAAGCAATCCAACACAATTCAAGATAGGAAGAAACAATCTCAAACCCTAATATTGCAAAGTGAAGATCTCTCTCTCTCTCTCTCAAGTATAAGTAATGGCTATGAGGGTGTGATGGCTAGGAGGTCGAAGATCATGGAGTGAGATGAAGAACGTCTTCCCCTTCTTCTCCGGATCTCTTCTTTCTCCTTTCTATATGGGATGGCGGCTGCTGTGTTACAATTTCGCGTCTCGCCTCTTCACGAAAGTTGTCCCTTTTGACAACACGGAGGTGGCGGCAACTATATGGCTGAAAAATATTCTCGCCATATAGTTGCTCGTTAAAGCTACTATATGCCTCCCTTGATTACTTCCAAAAAGATACTTGCTTGTTTTAGCCTGAATATTGTGTTCCTCTTGTTAAAACCTTCTGCTAATGTTCAGAACCTGAAACACACATTAAAAACCAAGTTTTCTTTGCTACCGAAGTATTAGCGTTAGGTAAAGCTAGAAAATGATCAAATCCAGAAGAAAACCATCAAAAATATGTCGAATCTCATAGCTATCAACTCCCCCAAGCTTAGATGTTGCTCGCCCTCGAGTGTCCAGAAAATAAGGAAGAATAGTGGAGATTCAAGACTGAAATAAAAGAACTTACAAGCTCGAATTAGTGTTAAATTCTTGTCTTCACAATTCCTACAATCTTAAACATGATCATATAAGTATTCACAAGAGTGCACTGAGTCCACTTCCTAACCATGTATATATTGCTAGCAAATAAATCATATGCCCGGGAAAGTGTCAAAAGTTTAGCAAAGAAAGTGAAACAAATTCTTTTGGTGTCTCTCTTTGCTAAGAGATGAAAACTTTTTGCTCTTATTTCTTTAATCAATTAAGGGTACTCAAGTTGGCACAAAAAATATTCAATTCAAGAACAACTCTTCTATTCCCACGTCAAAATTTCAAGACTCTCAAAGCACCTTTTTTCCTTTCCTTGTTTTTCAAAAACTTCAGCCCTTTCATAGAGAAATCATGCTATTGTTTTTAACATGTTAATTGGGACTGTGTTGCGCACTCGTGACCATGCCCATAGATAACTTTTGACCAATAGTGGGACAGAGGAGTACTAAAACTTCATTTGGAACGTGAAACCACGAGGAGACTAAAATTTTACCCGTCATAGCATTGCAGCTACAAACGCTTACATAACTTAATAGCCGAAATCAAGTGGTTTCCCACATTTAGATCGTTCGTTGGCCAGCGGAGTTAACAGTTCCCCATGGAGCACGATAGTGTTGTAATGAAACGCGTAAAGAAATATCTTACTGTAATTATTAGAAAAGGAGTGGCATAATCTCTACTACTTCAGAGCATCCATTTTATCAGACAATTTCATTCAAGAGTGATATTGAGTCTATTTACATTAAGCTCAAATGGGGTTGAGTAGTTTTAAAATCAAATCCTTTGGGCTAAACATGGACTCAAGTCATATTTTGGATGCTTTTTCTTGTTGTAAAAATGTCGGAAACATTTTTAACAAAGTTCATTGCTCATTATTTCAAAGCTAAAAAGGAGACACTTGCAAAGGAATAGAATTTATAGGATAAGAAGCTAAGTGGGGAATGGCTCAAGTGCAAGTGAGTAAATAATAGTAGGGTCAATTTAAAGTTACAGAAAAGGTGATGAAAGGAATGTGATGCCTCCTCTTGCTTGCTTCGTCCTCGTACTTGAGTCGAACCCCCTCTATATTTCCCTATTGCCAAGTCACCTGAAATTGAGCAATCTCCGAGAGAAACAAAGAAACAAATTTGCAATAAAGGTTACAACTATTTTTTTGTGTTTTTTGTTTAGGAATGCGAACTGAAAGTAAACATGCAGTTTTTAAGAAGTAAAATAAATCAAAATAAGAAATAAAAATATGAATGCAATGTTTGGAGGTTTCCAAACCTCCTCCAAGCTTAGGCTATTACCAGGCTCAGTTGTTGCCGTCATTCGGTGGCGGGTACAGATACTGCTGGTAGTAGTTTGGGAAGTGGGTCATTGATGGCTCTGAAATATAGCCATATAACGTCCACATTTAATCTAGATATTAGTCATATTCTTGATGAAATATCTCTCTAAACCCTGCCACTAATGCTAATATTAAGATGGGTATGCAATCATTTCTTCTTGTATTTTTCCCACGTAGATAATGTCGTTGAAAGGAGGGAATCACAACATTAAAGTCAAATATACGATATTTCCTTCAACCAGAAGAAACCAGGAGCTGTCCAACAAAGGCAGACGCCGTAATGACCAACTATACGGCCGGAGCAAAAATTTCGACCGTATAGCTCCGGTCGTATAGTTGGCGCCGCCACCATTAGGTCAAACAGGACAACTTTCGTGAAGGGACCCCTATATAAAGAAGCCTCAGGCGACGGGAAAACCTCTCGCGCTATCTCTCGCTCCACCCTGAAGAAGCTAGACTCCACCAAAAAGCTTCCTCCAGATCTCCAAACCCTTCTCCATCTCCATAGCCATACTCCACCACTTGTAATAGTAGATCTCTTCTCCGATTGTTGACATTGTAAGACTATTGCTATCAATCTTATGATTTTCGTTACAATGTTTGTGATTGTTGATCTCATCTCTATGTGTGAGTAATTCTCCTTGGGCTAAGGGCTTCAGCCTAGCCATGTAGCAATTGTGCATGTGAATTATTATAGATGGGATCTTGTATTAGTTTGTATGACATGATTATTATTGTATCCTCTCTTGCCTCAATCCAAGGACTTGTCAGGTACCCAATACCCTGAGGGTTTCTCCAGGTATAGGGAGTATGGTGATGACTGATCTGCAGGTTGGGAACCCTAGTGACAGAAGGGGTAGTACGGTTGTATGTGAGGGATTTGCTTGGGATTAACGGTGGCATCACGATGCATATCATTAGTTCTCTTTATTATATGGATGAGACTAGTAGGTTATTGCTACAAGCGGTTGCGGAGGCAATAGCAATTATGGATGCACTGCACACATATAATTTATCTTGCTCTAACAAGTACATGCATGCTTTATTTCTATCTTTTATTTCCATCAGATGTTTTGCACAGCTATAGGTGCAACCGAACGCCCTAGGCCCTCTCTCTCCATCATCCAAAACAATCAAATGACGCAAACTGCTGGTCCGGTGAAAACACAAAAGGAGTTCTAAAACTCCCGAAGGTCTGTTAAAGTAACTTCACTACATATTCGCTTCTCGAGGATTCGATAACCTAGGTCTACTAGGGAAAAAGAAGCTACACTACATCCGTAATCCGAATTGAATGGATCAGTCATGAAGTGACTGAAGTTGTGAGTTAAGGCACTAACATCCTCATTCACTCCTTGTAGCGTGTGGTCAATCTCCCCAACGCGTTGGTTGAGCTGCTAAAAATCTTGATAGGGTACATTGTTGAACCCTTGCTGCTGCTGATTGGGCCATGGGTCCCAGGATCCCTCCTAATGTTGTTGATGTCCCTCCCAGGCAGGGTTGTATTCCTACTCCTGCTCCTGCTCATGCTCATCGTGCTGCTCTCCTTCTTCATCTCTTCTTGATCAGGCGAGAATTCATCCATGATCTCCACCACTTGATCCTTGGTGAGGATCTACTTGTCCTTCTCCACAATCGAGAAGGCTTGTGGATAGGGCACCGGAACCTACTCAACCTGTGCATCATCAAGATAAACAAACTGATATGCTCGGAGCCTCTTGTCATCTCGAGAAACACCGAGGAAAACACAAGCAGTTAATATATGAAATCCATAAGTTTGGAGCCGTCAACAGGTTGCATAATAGGTAATGTAATTTCCAATGCTAGGACAAGGTGGGTTACCAATCCACCAATGCGAATGTAACCTTTCTTTTTGTTTCTCTGGTGGTAAAGGTGCTCGATGGCTCGTGTATTAACAAGCTCGTTGGGGGACCCCAAGAGGAAGGTATGATGAGCACAGCAGCAAGTTTCCCTCAGTTATGAAACTAAGGTTTAATCGAACCAGTAGGAGCAAGGAAACACCCCAAAGGTGTTGCTAGTTGAGCCTTAGGAGGGCGCACTACCGGTGCTAGTAGCAACGTGGAGACCTGCACAACACAACCACAGAACTTTGTCCCCAACTTGCGATGAGGTTGTCAATCTCACCGTGTTTTGCTAAAAACAAAGAATTAAACGTATCGAATGGCAGGAAGTAATAGTTTGCAGAAAGTAAACAGAAAACAGTAAATAGCTTATAGATTCATGGTAAAAGGAATGACCGGGGTCCATAGTTCACTAGTGGTGGCTCTCCTTAAGATAGATAACATGCTGGGTGAACAATTTATAGCGGGGCAATTGACAAACATCGAGAAGGAAATACATGCATATACTAATCATCTTAACTCCTTTGAGATTCGATTGGGCATTACAACATTATACATAGACCGCCATCCAACTACATCTATGACTAATAATCCACCTTCAGGTTATCATACGAACCCCCTCCAGTATTAAGTTGCAAGCAACCGATTATTGCTTTATGAATTGCGTGTAAAGTAAACAATACGATTGTTCTATGAACAAAGGATTGTTGTTTTCTCCCTAGTAGCAACAGCACATGTAGTACCTTAGAGATTTCTGTCACTTCCCCAGATTACCAGAGGCATGAACCCACTATCGAGCATAAATAATAACTCTTGGAGTTGCTAGCATCTACTTGGCCAAGATAGCTACTAACAACGGCAAGCATGCAATATCACAAATAACAAAGACATGATAGAATCAATAATCAATCTGAAATAGCATCTCAATATCCATCGGATCCCCGCAAACACAACATGCAGAATTACAAATAGATGATCTTGATCATGAACGGAGCTCACAAGATCTAAACATGAAAGCACAAAGGAGTGCTAAGGAGGAGAACCAGCCATCTAGCTACTACATGGATCCGTAGTCCAAGGATGAACTACTCACGCATCACACCGGAGGCTTGCATGGTGATGAAGAAGGCCTCCCGGGTGAATTCCCCTCTCCGGCAGGGTGCCAGGAAGAGCTTCAGATCCCTCCCGATCTAGGGATGGATATGACGGCGGCTACAGACTCTTTAGTGGATTTTTGATCGGGTACTTAGGGTTTTCGTCCCGAGGGCATCTTATAGGCGGAAGGAGAGGCCGAGGGGGTGTTGGGGTCGGCCAGACCACCCCCTGGAGCGGGCCAGGCCTGGCCACGCGGCCAGGTGGTGTGGCTGGCCCCCAGCCCTTCTTCGTCTTGTATTCTGGCATCTGATGACTTCCGAAAAAATAGGCACTTTGGCTTTTGTCCCTTCCAATTCCGAGAATATTCATTTTCTAACTTTCCTGGAACCAAAAACAGCAGAAAACAAGCAGCTGGCACTGTGGCTCTTGTTAATAGGTTAGTCCAAGAAATCATATGAAAAGTACTCCAAAGTGTGGGTAAAACACAAGAAAGTGGATAAAACCAAGCATGGAACATCAAAAATTATAGATACATTTGCAATATATCAACATCCCCAAGCTTAACTCCTGCTCGTCCTCGAGTAGATAAGTGATAAAAAGAAAGAACAATTTTTGAGGTGACATGCACCATCAAAGACTTGATCAAAGTATTTGTAAAACATTCAAAGCTAGGATCATAGTACTTCAATCATAACATGAAAGACAAAGTTCTAGCAATAAGACAAAGAAACTATGTTGCAACATGAAAAGTCACAAACAAAAGATTCATGAATAACAATGCTTTGCAAGACGTTTGTTTGTTTCACATAAAGAAAACATAGCATAATAGTATTTAGCTTGTCCCTCATAGAGTAGCAAATATAAATGCATAGGACAACTTCAAAGTTCATAAGAGTGACTAGATACAAATAGTTTAAAACAAGCGATATCAAGTTATGCATCAATCAACTAGTCTTGGGACAATGCACATAGAACTAAGAATGGCCACTATGCTCTCAAAGTAGGTGCATAAAGGTAGAAGGTGGAGACTCAATATAATGGTGGAAGAAAGGCCTTCATTGAATGAAGCAGATATTCAAGTTTCATAAAAAAATTATGGTACTTATAGCTTTCAGCTCTCATTGCCCCTATCATAAGCATCTTGAAGGTGATTAAGGTTAAAGTGAACAAACTATGGTGTACATGCTTGACGAAGTATAAGTTAGAAATCTCATGTCCCTTGTATACGAGGGCCGCTCCTCATGCTACTCAAGATTAGTCACCGGTAAGTTCTTGTCATCGTAAGTACATGTGTATCATAGAGAACCCCCAACGGGGTACCCCTTGCCCGATGATACTGAAGAATCCCCATATAAAAATGACACGGCAGGCAGACAACGAGCATCTCAGTAATCTTCTTATTTACCATGGGAATATGGTGCTTTTTTTCTCTCTTTCCTCTTTTCATAATATCTTTTTTTTCTTTTTCTCTTTTTTCTCAATATAGGACTCTTTTTTTATAAGAAAAATGCTTCATAGACAGCTCATTATGGTTACGCTGCAGGTTTACACCATGTCAGCATGGATTAGACCAGCGGCCCAGCCGTTTCTCTAACACATATACGTAACTCCATGGACTTACAAGCTCCCCTTTCATTTCACACCGACGACATCCATATACAAAAGAGCATGATATCAACTAGTTACAAGTACCAAGTGCAATGTTGAAAGCGTTCCCCATGACAGCATGGTTCTGCTAATTCCCAACAAATAAGTGTAAGCATATACAACATAGCCGACACAATGGTTCAAGTTTATTAAGGGCGAGAAAAGTAAAGTGTGCCATCAAGTTCGTGTGATCTTTAATCACTAGTTTTCTCATAACAAGTTTAATTTGGAAGGTAAACAAAAGCATGAATATACTTGGAATAGCATAAGCTAGTTGGTAGGTATGGTGGACTCTTTGGAATAACTTGGTTTAAGGAGTTGGATGCATGAGTGGAACTCATACTTGGTTGTGGAGGCTAGCAAAAGACTAGGAGCGACAAACTAAGAGAGAAATAATGGTCATAATCATGCAGAGCGACAAAACATCATTGATCAAAGCAATAGAGTGATACTACAAGTTGAAAACTAAAGGATCATAAAGGCTATGGTGACTTGAGATAGTCATAACATGGTGTGAGCATGCGCCAAGTCAACCCAAATAAAGCATCAAAGGAGAATACCACTATACTATGCTTTAATATGCTAAAACAACGCATGATTCATCCAAGGCACATTAAGCAATTTCAATTGTTTATAACAAGTTGATGGCTCAATGGACGTCGCCCAGAAAAGTGCTAGTGCGTGGTTGATGTAGAGCTCGTTGGGAACCCCAGGAGGAAGGTATGATGAGCACAGCAACAAGTTTCCCTCAGTTATGAAACTAAGGTTTAATCGAACCAGTAGGAGCAAGGAAACACCCCGGTGTTACTAGCTAAGCTTTGGCAGGGCGCACTACCGGTGCTAGTAGCAACGTGGAGACCTGCACAACACAACCTCATAACTTTGTCCCCAACTTGCGATGAGGTTGTCAATCTCACCATGTTTTGCGGAAAATAAAGGATTAAACGTATCAAATGGAAAGTAAAAGTTTGCAGAAAGTAAACACAAAACAGTAAAAGATTGTAGATTGTATGTAAAGAAAGAGGACAGTGATCCATAGTTCACTAGAGGTGGCTCTCCTTAAGATAGATAACATGCTGGCTGAACAAATTACAGCGGGGCAATTGACAAACATCGAGAAAGAAATACATGCATATACTAATCATATTGACTCCTTTGAGACTTGATTGGGCATTACAACATTATACATAGACCGCCATCCAACTGCATATATGACTAATAATCCACCTTCAGGTTATCATCCGAACCCCTCCAGTATTAAGTTGCAAGCAACAGATTATTGCTTTATGAATTGCGTGTAAAGAAAACAATACGATTGTTCTATGAACAAAAGGATTATTGTTTTCTCCCTAGTAGCAACAGCACATCTAGTACCTTAGGGATTTCTGTCACTTCCCTAGATTACCAGAGGCATGAACCCACTATCGAGCATAAATACTAACTCTTGGAGTTGCTAGCATCTACTTGGCCAAGATAGCTACTAACAACGGAAATCATGCAAGATCACAAATAAAAAAGACATGATAGAATCAATAATCAATCCGAAATAGCATCTCAATATCCATCGGATCCCCGCAAACACAACATTCAGAATTACAAATAGATGATCTTGATCATGAACGGAGCTCTCAAGATCTAAACATGAAAGCACAAAGGAGGAGAACCAGCCATCTAGCTACTACATGGATCCGTAGTCCAAGGATGAAATACTCACGCATCACACAGGAGGCTTGCATGGTGATCAAGAAGGCCTCCAGGGTGAATTCCCCTCTCCAGTAGGGTGCCGGGAAGAGCTTCAGATCCCTCCCGATCTAGGGATGGAGATGACGGCGGCTACAGACTCTTTTGTGGATTTTTGATCGGGTACTTAGGGTTTACGTCCCGAGGGCATCTTATAGTCGGAAGGGGAGACCGAGGGGGTGCCAGGAGCGGCCACACCACCCCCTGGCGCGGGCCAAGATGGGCCGCGCGGCCAAGTGGTGTGGTGCCCCCGTGGCCCTTCTCCGTCTCGTATTCTGGCACTTGATGATTTCCGGAAAAATAGGCACTTTGGCTTTTGTCCCGTCCAATTCCGAGAATATTCATTTTCTGACTTTTCTGGAACCAAAAACAGCAGAAAACAGGCAGCTGGCACTATGGCTCTTGTTAATAGGTTAGTCCAAGAAATCATATGGAAAGTACTCTAAATTTTAAAGTTGGAACAAAACACAAGAAAGTGGATAAAACCAAGCATCGAACATCAAAAATTATAGATACATTTGCAATGTATCAACATCCCCAAGCTTAACTCATGCTCGTCCTCGAGTAGGTAAGTGATAAAAACAAAGAATAATTTTTGAGGTGACATGCACCATCAAAGATTTGATCAAAGTATTTGTAAAACATTCAAAGTTGGGATCATAATACTTCAATCATAACATGAAATACAAAGTTCTAGCAATAAGCAAAGAAACTATGTTGCAACATGAAAAGGCACAAACAAAAGATTCATGAATAACAATGCTTTGTAAGACGTTTGTTTGTTTCACATAAAGAAAACATAGCATACTAGTATTCAGCTTGTCCCTCAATAGAGTAGCAAATATAAATGCATAGGACACCTTCAAAGTTCATAAGAGTGACTAGATATAATAGTTTAAATAAAGCAATATCAAAGTATGCATCAATCAACTAGTCTTGGGACAATGCACATAGAACTAAGAATGGCCACTATGCTCTCAAAGTAGGTGCATAAAGATAGAAGGTGGAGACTGAATATAATGGTGGAAGAAAGGCCTTTATAAAAGGAGATAGGGATTCAAGTTTCATAAAGGGCTTCCAAAAATTATGGTACTTATAGCTTTCAGCTCTCATTGCCCCTATCATAAGCATCTTTAAGGTGATTAAGGTTAAAGTGACACAACTAAGAGGATATGCTTGACAAGTTATAAACCGAAATCTCATGGCCCTTACTTACGAAGACCGAACCTCATGCTACTCAACTTTAGTCACAAGTAAGCTCTTGTCATTGTAAGTACATGTGTATCATTAAGAACCGCCAACGAGGTACCCCTTGCACATGATACGAGAGCTTTCCCATAATCAAAATGACAAGGCAAGCAGACAATGAGCATCTCAGCGATCTTTTTATTTGCTATTTGCATAGGTTTTTATTGAGGATGCTTCATAGAGTGCTCATTATGGTGATGCTGCAAGTTTCCACCATAATTAGGCATGGTTTAGGCTAGCGGCCCAGGCGTTTCTCTAACACACATATCGAGCATAAATACTAACTCTTGGAGTTGCTAGCATCTACTTGGCCAAGATAGCTACTAACAATGGAAAGCATGCAAGATCACAAATAAGAAAGACATGATAGAATCAATAATCAATCTGAAATAGCATCTCAATATCCATCGGATCCCCGCAAACACAACATGTAGAATTACAAATAGATGATCTTGATCATGAACGGAGCTCACAAGATCTAAACATGAAAGCACAAAGGAGCACTAAGGAGCAGAACCAGCCATCTAGCTACTACATGGATCCGTAGTCCAAGGATGAACTACTCACGCATCACACCGGAGGCTTCTATGGTGATGAAGAAGGCCTCCAGGGTGAATTCCTCTCTCCGGCAGGGTGCCGGGAAGAGCTTCAGATCCCTCCCGATCTAGGGATGGAGATGATGGCGGCTATAGACTCTTTAATGGATTTTTGATCGGGTACTTAGGGTTTTCGTCCCGAGGGCATCTTATAGGCGGAAGGAGAGGCCGAGGGGGTGTTGGGGTCGGCCAGACCACCCCCTGGTGCGGGCCAGGCCTGGCCACGCGGCCAGGTGGTGTTGCTGGCCTCCAGCCCTTCTCCGTCTCGTATTCTAGCATCTGATGACTTCCGGAAAATAGGCACTTTGGCGTTTGTCCCTTCCAATTCCGAGAATATTCATTTTCTGACTTTCCTGGAACCAAAAACAGCAGAAAACAAGCAGCTGGCACTGTGGCTCTTGTTAATAGGTTAGTCCAAGAAATCATATGAAAAGTACTCCAAAGTGTGGGAAAAACACAAGAAAGTGGATAAAACCAAGCATGGAACATCAAAAATTATAGATACATTTGCAATGTATCCACATCCCCAAGCTTAACTTCTGCTCATCCTCGAGTACGTAAGTGATAAAAAGAAAGAACAATTTTTGAGGTGACATGCACCATCAAAGACTTGATCAAAGTATTTGTAAAACATTCAAAGCTGGGATCATAGTACTTCAATCATAACATGAAAGACAAAGTTCTAGCAATAAGACAAAGAAACTATGTTGCAACATGAAAAGTCACAAACAAAATATTCATGAATAACAATGCTTTGCAAGACGTTTGTTTGTTTCACATAAAGAAAACATAGCATAATAGTATTTAGCTTGTCGCTCATAGAGTAGCAAATATAAATGCATAGGACACCTTCAAAGTTCATAAGAGTGACTAGATACAAATAGTTTAAAACAAGCGATATCAAGTTATGCATCAATCAACTAGTCTTGGGACAATGCACATAGAACTAAGAATGGCCACTATGCTCTCAAAGTAGGTGCATAAAGGTAGAAGGTGGCGAGTCAATATAATAGTGGAAGAATGGCCTTCATAGAATGAAGCAGAGATTCAAGTTTCATAAAACAATTATGCTACTTATAGCTTTCAGCCCTCATTGCCCCTATCATAAGCATCTTTAAGGTGATTAAGTTTAAAGTGAACAAACTATGGTGTACATGCTTGATGAAGTATAAGTTAGAAATCTCATGTCCCTTGTATACAAGGGCGGCTCCTCATGCTACTCAAGTTTAGTCACCGGTAAGTTCTTGTCGTCGTAAGTACATGTGTATCATAGAGAACCACCAACAGGGTACCCCTTGCCTGATGATACGGAAGAATACCCATATCAAAATGACAAGGCAAGCAGACAACGAGCATCTCAGCAATCTTCTTATTTACCATGGGAATATGGTGCTTTTTTCTCTCTTTCCTCTTTTCATAATATCTTTTTTTTCTTTTTCTCTTTTTTCTCAATATAGGACTCTTTTTTATAAGAAGAATGCATCATAGACAGCTCATTATGGTTACGCTGCAGGTTTCCACCATGTCAGCATGGTTTAGACCAGCGGCCCAGGCATTTCTCTAACACATATACATAACTCCATGGACTTACAAGCTCCCCTTTCATTTCACACCGACGACATCCATATACAAAAGAGCATGATATCAACTAGGTACAAGTACCTGATGACCCACAAGTATAGGGGGTGTATCGCAGTATTTTCGATATGTAAGAGTGTCGAACCCAACGAGGAGCAGAAGGTGCTGGCTAGTGGTATGGATCAGGAATTCTCTGCAAATACTTACCAAACGGATTTTTAGGGGTTTTCGATAAAGCAAGTAAACAAAGTACGAGTAAATGAAAGACAGTAAGAATGAATGCAGCAAGTGGCCCAATCCTTTATGCAGCAAAGGACAAGCCGGTTGTATTTCTATAGATGACCAAACGTTCTCGAGGACACATGGGAAGACTGTCAAGTGCTTTCGCTTCATATAGTCGATTAATCTTCTCTAGCTTGCTAAGTGTTGTGTGGGTGAACCTGTGCTAATGTACCGCCCCATCCAAGACTAAATACATACTTGTGATTATACCCCTTGAAAACATCCGTAAGTACAAGAAAGTAATTAAGGTAAAACCTAACCACAGCTTTAAACTCTAAGACCCTTACGTCCCTTGTGCAATGGTTTCCTAACGGGGGTTCAGGTTTCTGTCACTCCGGCAATCCCTACGATTAGTAGCCAAATACACAATGCGTTCCCCTAGGCCCATATAGGTGAAGTGTCATGTGGTCGACGTTCACATGACACCACTAGAAAAAGTACACCACAACTTAAATAACAATATATTGAATCTTTCTCAACGCAACTCCACTGCTAACAACAAGACTTCTCCCATGTCCTCAAGAACAAAACGAACTACTCACAAGACAACATATGGATCATGATCAGAGATGGAATAATGATGTATAACAATCTGAACATAAACAATAATTCAATGGTTCACTCAATAGCATCAACTATAAAGAGTAATCAACACCGGGAAAGTTTCCCCTATGAAAGATTCAACTCAATTGTTACAGCAATATGGAGATGGTGATGAGGGTGCTGACGGTGATGATGGTGGTGATGATGATGATGATCCCGATGAAGTCCAGCTTGATGGTGGTGTTGATGGTGACGATCTTCCCTCTCCCGGAAGGAATTCCCTAGGCAGAAATCTGTCTACCACAGAGATCTTTCTCTCTCGGTGTTTTCCGCCCCGTAGAGGCGGCGGAATCTTTCTATGGTTGCTCCCCGAGTCTTAGGCTTTCGTGGGGATGATATACGCCAGAGGAGAGAGGATGGAGTGGGTCAGGGCGGCCACACCACTCCCAGGCGCGGCCTAGGCCTGCCCGCGCCATTGGGTGGTGTGGGCCCCCTGTGGCCCACCTCCACTCCATATTCTGGCATCCTGAGTCTTCTAGAAAAATAGAATTTTCCCGGATTTTCTGATCTTCACGAATTTTGCCTCCAAACAGCACCGTTTCCATCAGAATCCTGACTACAGCGGTCCATGCTCCAAAAGTCATCAACCATGCAAAAACAAATAAAATAACATAAGTATCACCTCTCAATACGAAATATATCAATGAATATTAGTGAATTAAGACATAGAATAGTGATGCAAAATGGACGTATCAACTCCCCCAAGCTTAGACTTCGCTTGTCCCCAAGCGAAACTGAGCTCAATAAACATGGCCTCAAGTTTATGGAGTGAAGAGTCGATAAAAGAATACGGACAAAAAGCATCACATTCATCAAATGCATAGATCATAATAGAAGACAACTCACTATTATATAACTCAACTTGCCATGAGTAAAGGAAACACAATAAAGATACATAAAGTGAATCAGAATTGGTAATGGAAAACTTAGCTCTTGGTCGAAGAATAGTTGATAATTTGCTGGAGTTCACAAATAGCTGGTTTTTCAATGAAAGCTTTCAAAGTAGTAAACATCAAGATAAGAGCAATGTGTAAAATGAGGAACAAAAGAAACATGAATGCATAAATCATCATATGAATGAATGAAACACATCAACTCAAAATACTTGCTGAGATAGAAGGGAATAGGTTTACTGACTCAACTACAAAGCAAAAGGAAGGCCCTTCAAAAAGGGAAGCAGGGATTGCAAGTCTCATAAAGAGCTCCCAAAAATTATGATACTTACTAGCTTTCAGCTCTCATTTCCCCTATCATAGGCATCTTTAGGTGATTAAGGTGAAAGTGAGGTCCAATCTGAGTTATATGCTTGATAGACTATAAACTGAAGATCCCAATTCCCTTGAGTATGAGGGTCGCTCCTCATGCTACTCAACTTTAGTTACCGGTAAATTCTTGTCATCGTAAGTATGTGCGTATCATTGAGAACCGCCAACGGGGTACCCCTTGCCCGATGATACGGAAGAATCCCCATATCAAAATGACAAGGCAAGCAGACAATGAGTATCTCAGCAATCTTCTTATTTACCATGGGAAAATGGTGCTTTTTTCTCTCTTTCCTCTTTTCATAGTATCTCCTTTTTTCTTTTCTTTTTCTCAATAGCTATCTCTCTCTTTTTTTATAAGAAGAATGCTTCATAGATATCATTATGGTTACGCTGCAGGTTTCCACCATGTCAGCATGGATTAGACCAGCGGCCCAGGCGTTTCTCTAACACACATACATAACTCCATGGACTTACAAGCTCCCCTTTTATTTCACACCGACGATCCGCAAACAAAAGAGCAAGGTATCAACTGGGTATATATTTACAAGTGTTGAAAGCGTTCCCCGTGACAGCACGGTTCTGCTAATCCTCAGCCTATAGTTTGCAAGCATATAACTTTCATGGAGAGTTCACAATGGTTCAGGTTTATTAAGTGCGGAAAATAAAGTGTGCCATCAAGTTCGTGAGAGCTTTAATCACTAATTTTTCACATAACAAGTTTAATTTGGGAGGTAGACAAAACAAGAATTTACTTGGAATAGCAGTAATGCTACTAGGTAGGTATGGTGGACACAAATGGCAAAGGTTTTGGTTTAAAGGAGGTGGATGCACGAGAAGAATACCCTCTCAGTACAGGTTTTTGGCTAGCAAGGCTGGGTAGCAAGTACAAGAGTTGAAGGAAACAACCAAGCATACAAATGATAAAGACAAACATGCAATCTTCCTTGGAAGCACAAAAGATCTTAACTAGAGAATACTAGACTTATGAGCAAATCAAGAAAGAAAGATGATGAAATTATTTTTCTTTAGAGTACTTCTATCTTTTTGTTTTCAACTCTCAAAAAGGTGTTGCTACTGATCGAGCCAGGTTCGCCAAAACCAACTAAATTAACTCAATGATCCCAAAGTGCTGCCAATACTAACAACAAGATCAATCAGATAACCACGAATTGAAAACTAACATAAGCTATGCAAAAGAGTGAATGATAGAACTTCTCATTAATATTCCATAATGGAAACTCACACCAAGGGATACATATCTAACGAGAGAGGGACACTTCGATAATGCAAACCATACTACAAAATAACTCCTCTATTCATGATATGACTCAATTAATAAGGTAAAAAGATACAAGATAGCGATGTGATACCGCGGCACTCCCCCAAGCTTGGAACAAACCAAGGGGATGCCAAACCTGATGACGAATTACTCCTTCGGTGGTGGTGTGTTCTCATCTTCGTCCGTCTTCCAGGGTAAAGGTGTCCCATCAACAAAGGACATCGTGGTTTCCAACATCCTGAAACTTGCAGCAGCACTTATGCGTTTAAATCTAGCCTCATACTCACAGTTTTGATTTTGAACGTCATAGAACTAGGCTTGTAGTTCGTTGGTTGTTTGCCGGAGTGAGAGGACTTCGTCTTTGAGTTCAGCAGTCTCCTTTTGGTGCTTGGTGATGAGTTCAAAGCAAATCTTATGGATGATATCCACTTCGCACTCCGCCATCTTCCTGTACCTAAAGACTTCTTGTTCCAGTGCTTCCATCCTGTCCTCCAGACTTCCTTCACCTTTAGGGCCTTGAACCTCTTTAATCCGGACCTCCCCACCTTCGAGCAACAACTCCTTGGGATGAATCTTCAATTCTCTCATGTATGGGTTGATGATATCTTCTAAGGAATCTCCCTTGGATGATCCAGAGGAGGACATTGTGGCTCCAAATCTAGGATTCTACCTGGCAGAAACAGATCGAAACTGAAACACGACGAAAACACGATATACAGACCTCGGGGGATCCGGGGGGGTTATATATTATGAAGTTTCATATCAAAAGGAAAGTACTGGGAGAAAACGAGTCGGAGGCGGAGTCCGGAGTGGCCACACCACCTGGTGGCGCGGCTAGGGGTATACCCGTGACATGGGGTGGTGTGGGCCACCCTGGCTCCATTTCCGTCCCTTCTTCGCTTCGTAGCTTTCCTTATTGACTGAAAACTGCAAAAACATAGTTGGATTGTATTTTTGCGGAGCTTTTCTTACCAGAATTGTTACTTATTTGAACACGGACTCTCCAGGTCTCTGAATTTGGTTTCTAATGGATCCTTCCGGAGTCATCTCTTGAATAACATCAATATCTTCATCTTCATATACTTATTACTTGAGTCATAAAACCTTTCTCTTTCTCATTACACCATTATCTCCACTTCCTGGAAATTTCTTTCACACAAAACTTCACATAGTTCTCATTAGCAACATTAGTATATGTGAAGTGATAAAACCTTTTGAGTCTAACTTTAACTGAAAACCATCAAAACAAAAGCTACTGTAGCAACTCCTTCCGAAAACCCAAAAAGAATTTTAAAATGAAATTGAATAAAGAAGCAAATGCAAGATTGGCAAAATCTATCAAAACAGACCAACAGGTAAAGATCAATTTTTTCGAAAATCTTCTGTTGCTTAAATCAAAACGTGCAGAACTAACGAAAGTTAAATAACAACCGGGGGCAGAAGCACAAAAAATTACAGCTCAGTCCTACAGACAGAGATCTCTCACGAATTTTTACGGTGAAGCACAAAAATCTGTTTTGGGACAGCAACTTCCCCAAATCTTACTTCTCTCTCATTAGAAGCTGATCTTGACACAAAACCAAACAAAACGGATAAGGAGCGGTTATTACCGAAGTAATAACTTTCAAGACTCAAAGAAACAAAAACAAACTGAAAGCAAAGACAAATTGGGTTGTCTCCCATAAAGCTCTTTCTTTATAGCCATTAAGATGGGCATGATAATTTTGAAGAAGCTCTCATAGGGATATGAATTGAAATGAAAGAGAGCATTAAGAAGCAAAAATACACACACACACACACATTTAAGTCTAACCCACTTCCTATGCAAGGGGATTTTGTAAGCAAACAAGTTATTGAAACCAAAGGCAACTTGCATAAGATGGCAAAAGAAGTGCAGCATAGAAACTTTCAGCATAAAACGAGGAAACTTGATGTTATTGAGATACATAAGAACACTTTTCCCTCTCTCATAGTAACTTTCAGTATCATGCATAAACTTAACAATATAGCTATCACAAGGACCATCATAGCACTGATCACTTATTCTAACAGAAAACACAGGAATTCTAGCTCTCATAGCACTACTCTGTGAAACAATGTTAGAGGTATCCTTACAAAGGATAGGGTGTCCCTATTTTTCATACTTAGTGACAAAGTCTTTTACATTTTCTATTATAGGTTCATCAACCATTTGTTTATCAGGTTCAACAGCTTTGTTCATACTTTCATCTACCATACTAGCCATCATAGAATGTTCCTTTACCTTAACTGGGAAAGGCATTTTCTCAATATAAGGTTCAGGTGAAACATGATTAGCAGTATAAACTTCAGTATTTCTTGCAGGAACACTCCTAGAAACATCTTTATAAGGTTCATGATACTTATTCCACTTCTTTTTAGGCACTTCAATGTAGGAAGCAAAAGCCTTAAAATAAGAAGCAATACCTTGAGAGTCTAGACCGTAAGCATTTTTAATATTTTGAAAGTCATCAGTTCCCATAAAAGATTCAATGCATTCATAATCATAATTTATACCTGACTTTCTACCTTTGTCATTCTCCCAAGCTTCAGCATTGTCTGGAATACGGTCCAGAAGATCCCATTTAGCTGCTTCTTCCATGCGAGTGAATGATCCAACACAAGAAGCATCCAATAAATCCTTGTCATGAAGAGAAAGCCTTGCATAAAAGTTATTGATAATAATATTGTTGGAGAGCTCATGAATGGGACATTTGAGCATTAGTAACTTCAATCTCCCCCAAGCTTGGGTTGTACTCTCTCCATCAAGAGGCCAAAAGTTGTATATTTGATTCCAATCTTTATGAATCTCACTAGGAGGATAAAACTTTGAATAAAAGAGAGGCACTATTTCCTCCTATTCCAGAGCTTGACCATTCTTCAGCAGCTTATACCATTCCTCAGCTCTTCCTTTCAGTGATAATGAGAATAACTTCTTCTTAACTTGATCTGTAGTAATGCCTACACACTTGAACAACCCGCATAATTCGTGTATAAAGAGTAAATGATCACCGGGATGGACAGTTCCATCCCCAACATAGTAGTTATCCATAACATGATCAATAATTATTGTAGGTATTTTGAAAACATCTTTCTCAACAGGTGGTGGCTTATCTACTACCTTAGCAGTGGTAGTAGCATTACCAAATAAGAAACTCAGTGAATTATCCATAAAAGAAATAAAGTAACTAGCAGAAGTAAAAAATACTCACAGTAGAAGTTTCCTTTACTAGTTCCACTCTCCAATAGCGCTTCACTCCCCGGCAACGGTGCCAGAAAATAGTCTTGATGACCCACAAGTATAGGGGGTGTATCGCAGTATTTTCGATAAGTAAGAGTGTCGAACCCAACGAGTAGCAGAAGGTGCTGGCTAGTGGTATGGATCAGGAATTCTCTGCAAATACTTACCAAACGGATTTTTAGGGGTTTTCGATAAAGCAAGTAAACAAAGTATGAGTAAAGACAGTAAGAATGAATGCAGCAAGTGGCCCAATCCTTTATGCAGCAAAGGACAAGCCGGTTGTATTTCTATAGATGACCAAACGTTCTCGAGGACACATGGGAAGACTGTCAAGTGCTTTCGCTTCATATAGTCGATTAATCTTCTCTAGCTTGCTAAGTGTTGCGTGGGTGAACCTGTGCTAATGTACCGCCCCATCCAAGACTAAATACATACTTGTGATTATACCCCTTGCAAACATCCGTAAATACAAGAAAGTAATTAAGGTAAAACCTAACCACAGCTTTAAACTCTAAGACCCTTACGTCCCTTGTGCAATGGTTTCCTAACGGGGGTTCAGGTTATTGTCACTCCGGCAACCCCTACGATTAGTAGCCAAATACACAATGCATTCCCCTAGGCCCATATAGGTGAAGTGTCATGTAGTCGACGTTCACATGACACCACTAGAAGAAGTACACCACAACTTAAATAAATTTCTATTGAATCTTTCTCAACGCAACTCCACTACTAACAACAAGACTTCTCCCATGTCCTCAAGAACAAAACAAACTACTCACAAGACAACATATGGATCATGATCAGAGATGGAATAATGATGTATAACAATCTGAACATAAACAATAATTCAATGGTTCACTCAATAGCATCAACTACAAAGAGTAATCAACACCAGGAAAGTTTCCCCTATGAACTATGCAAGATTCAACTCAATTGTTACAGCAATATGGAGATGGTGATGAGGGTGTTGATGGTGATGATGGTGGTGATGATGATGACGATGATCCCGATGATGTCCAGCTTGATGGTGGTGTTGATGGCGACGATCTTCCCTCTCCGGGAAGGAATTCTCCCGGCAGATATCTGTCTGCCGGAGAGATCTTTCTCTCTCGGTGTTTTCTGCCCCGCAGAGGCGGCGGAATCTTTCTGTGGTTGCTCCCCGAGTCTTAGGGTTTCGTGGGGATGATATACGCCAAAGGAGAGAGGCTGGAGTGGGCCAGGGCGGCCACACCACTCCCAGGCGTGGCCTAGGCCTGCCCGCGCCATGGGGTGGTGTGGGCCCCCTGTGGTCCACCTCCACTCCATATTCTGGCATCCCAAGTCTTTTGGAAAAATAATTTTCCGTATATTTTCCTGGATTTTCTGATCTTCGCGAATTTTGCCTCCAAACAGCACCTTTTCCATCAGAATCCTGACTGCAGTGGTCCATGCTCCAAAAGTCATCAACCTTGCAAAAACAGATGAAATAACATAAGTATCACCTCTCAATATGAAATATATCAATGAATAATAGTGAATTAAGACATAGAATAGTGATGAAAAATGGACGTATCAGTACCAAGTGCAATGTTGAAAGCGTTCCCCATGACAGCATGGTTCTGCTAATTCCCAACAAATAAGTGCAAGCATATACAACATAGCCGACACAATGGTTCAAGTTTATTAAGGGCCAGAAAAGTAAAGTGTGCCATCAAGTTCGTGAGAGCTTTAATCGCTAGTTTTCTCTTAACAAGTTTAATTTGGAAGGTAAACAAAAGCATGAATATACTTGGAATAGCATAAGCTAGTAGGTAGGTATGGTGGACTCTTTGGAATAACTTGGTTTAAGGAGTGGGATGCATGAGTGGAACTCATACTTGGTTGTGGAGGCTAGCAAAAGACTGGGAGCAACAAACTAAGAGAGCAATAATGGCCATAATCATGCAGAGCGACAAAACATCATTGATCAAAGCAATAAAGTGATACTACAAGTTGAAAACTAAAGGATCATAAAGGCTATGGTGACTTGAGATAGTCATAACATGGTGTGAGCATGCGCCTAGTCAACCCAAATAAAGCATCAAAGGAGAATACCACTATACTATGCATTAATATGGTAAAACAACGCATGATTCATCCAAGGCACATTAAGCAATCTCAATTTTTTATAACAAGTTGATGGCTCAATGCACGGCGCCCAGAAAAGTGCTGGTGCGTGGTTGATGTAGAGCTCGTTGGGAACCCCAAGAGGAAGGTATGATGAGCACAGCAGCAAGTTTCCCTCAGTTATGAAACAAAGGTTTAATCGAACCAGTAGGAGCAAGGAAACACCCCAAAGGTGTTACTAGCTAAGCTTTGGCAGGGCGCACTACCAGTGCTAGTAGCAACGTGGAGACCTGCACAACACAAGCATAGAACTTTGTCCCCAACTTGCGATGAGGTTGTCAATCTCACCGTGTTTTGCGGAAAACAAAGGATTAAATGTATCAAATGGAAAGAAGTAAAAGTTTGCAGAAAGTAAACACAAAACAGTAAAAGATTGTAGATTGTATGTAACGAAAGAGGACCGGGATCCATAGTTCACTAGAGGTGGCTCTCCTTAAGATAGATAGCATGCTGGGTGAACAAATTACAGCGGGGCAATTGACAAACATCGAGAAAGCAATACATGCATATACTAATCATCTTGACTCCTTTGAGACTCGATTGGGCATTACAACATTATACATAGACCGCCATCCAACTGCATCTATGACTAATAATCCACCTTCAGGTTATCATCCGAACCCCCTCCAGTATTAAGTTGCAATCAACAGATTATTTCTTTACGAACTGCGTGTAAAGTAAACAATATGATTGTTCTATGAACAAAGGATTGTTGTTTTCTCCCTAGTAGCAATAGCACATCTAGTACCTTAGAGATTTCTATCACTTCCCCAGATTACCAGAGGCATGAACCGACTATCGAGCATAAATACTAACTCTTGGAATTGCTAGCATCTACTTGGCCGAGATAGCTACTAACAACAGAAAGCATGCAAGATCACAAATAACAAAGACATGATAGAATCAATAATCAATCTGAAATAGCATCTCAATATCCATCGGATCCCCGCAAACACAACATGCAGAATTACAAATAGATGATCTTGATCATGAACGGAGCTCACAAGATCTAAACATGAAAGCACAAAGGAGGAGAACTAGCCATCTAGCTACTACATGGATCCATAGTCCAAGGATGAACTACTCACGCATCACACTAGAGGCTTGCATGGTGATGAAGAAGGCCTCCAGGGTGAATTCCCCTCTCCGGCAGGGTGACGGGAAGAGCTTTAGATCCCTCCCGATCTAGGGATGGAGATGACGGTGGCTACAGACTCTTTCGTGGATTTTGGATTGGGTACTTAGGGTTTACGTCCCGAGGGCATCTTATAGTCGGAAGGGGAGACCGAGGGGGTGCCTTTTGGAGATATGCCCAAGAGGCAATAATAAAGTGGTTATTATTATATCTTTATGTTTATGATAAATGTTTACATCCCATGCTATAATTGTATTATTAGGAAACACTAATACATGTGTGTTTTGTAAACATAAAAGGGTCCCTAGTAAGCCTCTTGTTGAACTAGCTTGTTGATTAATTGATGATCATGGTTTCCTGATCATGGACATTGGATGTGATTAATAACAAGGTTATATCATTAGGAGATTGATCTAATGGACACACACCCATAGTAAGCGTAGCATAAAGATCAAGTCATTAAGTTCGTATTTCTATAAGCTTTCAAATACATAGTAACCTAATCCTTCGACCATGAGGTTATGTTAATCACCATCACCGGATGGATACTTTGATGACATCAAACGCCGCTTTGTAACTGGGTGGTTATAAAAGTGTCATTGGGTATTCTGAAAGTATGTGTTGAAGCGCATGGACCAAGATTGGGATTTGTCCATCCATATGACGGATAGATATGCTCTGGGCCCTCTCGGTGGAATGTCATCTAGTTAGCTTGCAAGCATGTGACTGGTTCACAAGGGATGACATATCACGGAACGAGTAAAGAGTACTTATCAGTAACGAGGTAGAACTAGGTATGGAGATACTGACGATCAAACCTCGGATAAGTATAGTATCGCGAGACAAAGGGAATTGGTTTAGTATGTAAATGGTTCAATCGATCACGAAGTCATCGTTGAGTATGTGGGAGCCATTATGGATCTCCAAGTCCCGCTGATGGTTATTGATAGGAGATGTGTCTCTATCATGTCTACATATTCACGAACCGTAGGGTGACACACTTAAGGTTCGAAGTTGTTTTAAGTAGATATGGAATGTGCGTTGGAGACCGAATGTTGTTCGGAGTCTCGGAATGGATCTGGGACATCACGAGGAGATCCGGAATGGTCCGAAGAATAAGATTCATATATTGGGGATCATTTTCTAAGTTAGGAAATGTTCCGGAGTGTTTGTATGGGGATTCTAGAAGGTTTCGGAATGTTCTGGAAGGTTCTAGAGGATTTCTTGGAGTTTGCTTGAAAACCAAGAAAGGGTCAAAGGAAACCTAGTGGGGCAGGCAAGACACGGATTTGTGGGGGAGGAGGACTCCTCCCCCCTTCCCACCGCTGGCCATAGGAGGGGAGTCCTACTAGGACTCCCCCTCCCCAGGCGTGCCTCCCCCCTTAAATAGAAGGACAGGGCGCCCCCTCTTGCCCCTCTCCCATAACTCCCAATCTCTGCCGCCTCTCTCCTCCACCTTTCTTCTGCACAGGCATAGGTGAAGCCCTGCAGAATTCTCTACTCCACCACCACCACCACGCCGTCGTGCTGCTGGGATTCCGTGGAGAAGATCTACTACCTCCGCTGCTCGTTGGAACGGGGAGAGGAAGGTCTGCTTCGACTCCGCACATGTGACCGACTGCAGAAGCGCTGCCAAAACGTGGCGCTGGAAGGATCGTCAACTTGACCGACTGCGGAAGCGCTGCCGGAACGCGGCGCCGGAAGGATCGTCCACACGATCTTGAGATCGGCAAGTGATCGACTACATCAACCACGAGATCTAATCTTGTAACGCTTTCGGATCTACGAGGTTTAGTACATATCTATCTCGTTGCACATGTCTAATGGATTAGATCTTGGCTTTTATCTACATTAGATCTGGGTTTTGTTCGTTCTTGCGGTAGAACATTTTTGTTTTCCATGCTACGAACCCATCAGTGCCAGGAGCGGCTACACCACCCCCTGGCGCGGGTCAAGCTGGGCCGCGCGGCCAGGTGGTGTGGTGGCCCCCTGGCCCTTCTCCGTCTCGTATTCTGGCACTTGATGACTTCCGGAAAAATAGGCACTTTGGCTTTTGTCCCGTCCAATTCCGAGAATATTCATTTTCGGACTTTTCTAGAACCAAAAACAGCAGAAAACATGCAGCTGGCACTATGGCTCTTGTTAATAGGTTAGTCTAAGAAATCATATGAAAAGTACTTTAAAGTTGGAACAAAACACAAGAAAGTGGATAAAACCAAGCATCGAACATCAAAAATTATAGATACATTTGCAATGTATCAACATCCCCAAGCTTAACTCCTGCTCGTCCTCGAGTAGGTAAGTGATAAAAACAAAGAATAATTTTTGAGGTGACATGCACCATCAAAGATTTGATCAAAGTATTTGTAAAACATTCAAAGCTGGGATCATAATACTTCAATCATAACATGAAATACAAAGTTCTAGCAATAAGCAAAGAAACTATGTTGCAACATGAAAAGGCACAAACAAAAGATTCATGAATAACAATGCTTTGCAAGACGTTTGTTTGTTTCACATAAAGAAAACATAGCATACTAGTATTCAGCTTGTCCCTCAATAGAGTAGCAAATATAAATGCATAGGACACCTTCAAAGTTCATAAGAGTGACTAGATACAATAGTTTAAATAAAGCAATATCAAAGGATGCATCAATCAACTAGTCTTGGGACAATTCACATAGAACTAAGAATGGCCACTATGCTCTCAAAGTAGGTGCATAAAGATAGAAGGTGGAGACTCAATATAATGGTGGAAGAAAGGCCTTTATAAAAGGAAGTAGGGATTCAAGTTTCATAAAGAGCTTCCAAAAATTATGGTACTTATAGCTTTCAGCTCTCATTGCCCCTATCATAAGCATCTTTAAGGTGATTAAGGTTAAAGTGACACAACTAAGAGGATATGCTTGACAAGTTATAAACCGAAATCTCATGCCCCTTACTTACGAAGACCAAACCTCATGCTACTCAACTTTAGTCACAAGTAAGCTCTTGTCATTGTAAGTACATGTGTATCATTAAGAACCGCCAACGGGGTACCCCTTGCACATGATACGAGAGCTTTCCCATAATCAAAATGACAAGGCAAGCAGACAATGAGTATCTCAGCGATCTTTTTATTTGCTATTTGCATAGGTTTTTATTGAGGATGCTTCATAGAGTGCTCATTATGGTGATGCTGCAAGTTTCCACCATGATTAGGCATGGTTTAGGCTAGCGGCCCAGACGTTTCTCTAACACACATATAGACTCCATGATCTTACAAGTTCCACTTTTATTTCACACCGCCGTGATCCGTAAGCAAAAGAACATGAGATCAACGGGGTACAAAGTACAAGTGCAATGTTGCAAGTGTTCCCCATGAAACATGGTTCTACTAATTTCAACTTATAAAGCGCAAGCATATACGCAACAAAGAAGGACCCAATGGTTCAAGTTTATTAGATGCAAAAAGTAAAGTGTGCCATCAAGTTCGTGAGAGCTTTAATCACTAGTTTTCTCATAACAAGTTTAATTTGGAAGGTAAACCAAAGCATGAATATACTTGGGATAGCATAAGCTAGTAGGTCGGTATGGTGGACTCTTTGGAATAACTTGGTTTAGGGAGTTGGATGCATGAGTGGAACTCATACTTGGTCGTGGAGGCTAGCAAAAGACTGGGAGCGACAAACTAAGAGAGCAATAATGGCCATAATCATGCAGTGCGACAAAACATCATTGATGAAAGCATAAAGTGATACTACAAAACTAAAGTGTGGCATCCCGCTAAAACCACTACTAGAAAATCGTTGTGTTTTTGTGCATTGCATCATCATGACTGCATGCTCATGTCATCATGCCACATTGCATTTGAGCATCGTCATTATCATGCATTTGTTTGTCTAAAACTATTTTCTAAAAGCCTAGTTTTGTTTTCTAAACATCCCCTTCTTTACTTTAAATAAAACCCCGGTCTCTTCCGGATCTTTTATTTGTCTAAAACTATTTACTAAAAGAATATTTAAAACAAAATAAATAAGAGAAATCATATTTTATAAAATCCCGGGGAGGCAGTCCGGCCGATCAGAGTAGAAGCCCAACTGGCCAGATCACCTACTACCCGGCCTAGACACAGCCCAAAACAAACCCTAGCAAACCCTAAACTAATCCTAGCTAACCCATCCCCACCTACCATGCCGTCGCCGCCACCGCCACCATCCATCGCACATAGCGCGCAGAGCATTGCACTGCCTGCAGCTTGGCCCGCTCGACACGCACGTCGCCCCAGCGATCGACCCAGCCGCAAACCACCTGCAACCCCGCGCGCAGCAGCCTCCCCACCTACCTGCCGCTGCCACGCACGACACGCACACAGGAACGCACGCGTACGCGATGCTGCGATGCAACGCGCCTCGCCCCACTCACTCCCGTACCTAGCCACCAACCCATCCCCGCGCGTAGCGCACCCACACGCGGGCCGCGACGCAGCGCGCGACCTACCTACCCCGGCACAGACACGCCCCAGCGGCCGCTCCGTAACGCATCACGTCAATGCAACGCATGATTCCTTGATCCCACCTCGCTCCCGACAAAACCCATCGAACCCCCACCACACGGTCAACCACCCCGCTTCCCGGGCCCCACCCCAGATCCCCCGACCCGCTCCTCTCTCCCCGCCTCTCCCCACCTTGTTGCTCCCCTCGATCGATTCATGCACCTCCGCTGGCCCTCGCCTCTCACCTCGAGCCCGCGAGCTCCCCTCCTCGCATCGTCGACTGGCGCCACCATCCACCGCCAGACCTCGCCCGAGCGCGCCTCCACCTCGACCGAGTACCCGCCGCCAACGGCCTTCTCCTCCACCTCGCTGGAGCCGCCCCGGTAGCGCGACCCCGTGCCCTTCCGTGGCCCCCTCGTCGCCACCGTCGGCCATGGCCTGTGCCCGCCGCATCCCCGGCCTAGCTCGCCCTGTCCTCCTATGCCTCCCCGTCGAGACCGCCCTCGCGGGGCCCGACCCTTCTCTGCAGCAGGTCCAACAAGCATGCGCTGCTGGCGCCTTCCTGTAGCCCGGTCCGCAAGCCCCTCGCGCCGAAGGAGCCCCTGCACACCACTACGGCTTCCTCAGCCTCGCCCTTGCATGCTTCTCCTCGCCCAAGCTCGTCCACGCCGCCTCTGCGTCTTCCGAAGCCACCGCCGCTTCCCTGTTGTTGACCTCGACCTGTTCCCTCTCATGGTCGCCTCGGGTCTCCTGCTACAGGCGCACGCCGTCTCGCGGGTCGTGCCCGAGCTCGCCGCCGTCTTCCCTGTCCGCACCGCCGCTGCCTCCTGTTGTCCCCGACCCGAAACCCTGCACATCAGGGCCCCATCTTCTCTGTCGGTACTAATCAACCAACTTATTGTTGTCTTCAGTTGATTTTGACCCCGACGTAGTGGCTTGGTGCTGTATTATGTCCCCTCTAATGGATGTGCTCTGTTTGTGTGACGTGTGGTCGTGGATGTGAGATGGTGGTGCGAACCAAGACCACCGGCGCTAATTCGAGTTCACCCCGACAAAGATCTTCGACGCGGATCCGAACATCCTCGCTATGGAACCCAAGACCTTCTTCATGCACCACGAAGACCCCGAACCCGGAGACCTTCACGAACGCCAAGTTCACCGAGGCCTCGGGTGTGCCGTGATGGATTCGAAGACCGAACCTCGAAGACCGATCCCCGTCGAACCCCGAGACCCTGGATCCGAACCCCCAATGTGTGACCCCTATCTGAGCCCTATTTTTATATATGAAATACAAAATTATTGCATATATTAAATTGTTCATGTCGCATACATATTTTGTGGGTTGGGGTACTTTGTCGATTCACCTCGTAATTAAATATGGAGACTATATGGGAGCTTTTCTAGTCTTATATTAACTCCATTTAAATTTGTGTAGCGAATCAATGTCATGTTTTGCCATGTTAAGACAACATTTAAATTGCGGGGTATCTAAATAACTTGAACCTTCTAATTATTTGTCGGGACCCCGGTTCCTCTTAATATGGACTAATTGCACTGTATCTTTGCCATGTCATGCATCATACATGAACATGCCCGATCTTCTGCCATAATATTAAATAGTGCATCTGGTGTTTCTTTTAGTGCTTTGGTTCTTTGCGGATTAGGCCGTTGAGTTGATGCGAGTATCGACAAGTTCTTCGGATATGTACCTTAGGCAGTGTTTTCCAGGCGAGCATTCTCCCCCTTTCTACCTATTTTGCATTTCAGTCTTTACTTCCTTCCTGTTGATCCACTGCTATCCGTGTTGCGATGCTTTAGTTTCCGTACCATTTATATTCCTTGCAGCCTCTATATTGCCTTGGACACATCCTATTGCCTGTTATTGATAGATAGTCGGCCTTGCGAGTCGTAGTTGCTTGCTCAGGTGCTTCTTCGTGTCGTTGTCGTTCCAGCGTTGATGGCAAGTTGGCACATGATTAATGGTGGTGATGTTTAACGGTGGAGAGGATCATGACTTAATTTACAACTATTAAACTGATGGGATAACTAATGAAAGAGGCACCGGTGGGAAATTATATGTTATTTGGTTTTTCATGCCCACTTGTGTCCCGTAGGCCCCGAGTGCTTGATACCTGTTCCTTGACTATTCGCACTATGCACATCCGGGAGAGTCTATGAATCCCCCTTAGCCAGAGCTTGATTCATTTCTTATTTCTTGGGGCCACAAGTAGTTTGGGGATTTATTACTATCCTGTACTTATGCCATGCTTACTGCTCTATTTACGATTGTGCGTGGAGCACCTGTACTGTTTTGGATCATGGAATGTTTTTGCGGTATCGACAAGCCCAGTCACACTTTCGGGTTCCCAGTCGTTTACAACCATTGACACAAACCCTGGGTCCGTCTCGGAGCCGGCCAACTTCGTTGCGGGTAGCTTAGTGGGGTGGTCCCCTGAAATCTTTTATGAATCTTGTGATTTCTTTGTCGTGAAAGCCTCGTTGGGTTTTAAGTTGGGTTTTCCGAGGTTGATCGTGTGTGTGTTGCTATTTGTGCACCCCTGCAGGGTAAATCTTTCTGAAAGCCATGTCCGCGGTTATGGACGACTTGGAGCATAGTATCTCGATCATAGACAAGCATAACTAAAGTAGTGCTATAAACTTGATTTAATATATGCCTAGTAATCAGATTCAACTATCACGGAATGGATATTAAAATGCCAACAACTGGTGGATCTGGGGTTGTTTTGTGACATGCTGTACCTGCCTAGAGAGTATTGCAACTCCAATGGAATGTGATAAAAGTGCCAACAATTGCTGGGTTTTGGGATTCCTCAGGACAATTATATCTGACTAGTAAATGTTCCAACTACAACGGAATGGTGATTAAAACTTCCCACTACTTATGCTATCAGGATGACTCATGCTATCTATATCTGACTACTAAGTGCTTCAACTATAACTGAATGAATAAAACTGCCAACTGTGTGAGTTCCTCGGTTTGACTTCCTCGTTTGGTCTCGAGGGGGAATATCATGATGGGTATGTTTGGTGTTACTATCAGGTTGGATCCGGATAGGTCTTTCTTATCCCTCTCTAATAGCCGATAGTTGTATTGAGTCTCTATAGGTTGTTTAGTGCATGTTTCGCTGCCGCTTCAGTCCACCATACCTATGTAGGCGAGAGCCGCCGAATTCTAGCCTCGCCGTGTACTGGCCTCAGTACTAACGCTCCTCTTTTTCCTTTGCTCTTTGTCGGCACCCCTTTTGTTTTAGCAGGTATGAGTTTGACGTCATTAGCAGGGTTACCCTTCCGGCTTGGCCTGGGCAGGGTTATGGACGCCATTGGTTATTCTTCAGGGCTCTTAGCCCCATTTGCATCTTGTCCGTACTCGGACGTTGTATCGTTTTCTAGGTGATTTGGATCTTTGTATTGTATATCTGTATTCTTGACTCATGGAGTCGTGTTCTATACATCTGTTCTGTGGGTTCCATCGTGAACTATTGTGTAATGGTATTACTTCGTTTTCCACCTGCAAGAAAGTGCCTGGTGGGTGTCCTTGAATCGTTTCTATGCGGGTTTGGCGGGAAGTGCTGAAACTTGCATAGGGCCGATTCGAGGGTGTTACAGAGGATCATAAAGTCTATGGTGACTTGAGATAGTCATAACATGGTGTGAGCATGCGCCAAGTCAACCCAAATAAAGCATCAAAGGAGAATACCACTATATTATGCTTTAATATGCTAAAACAACGCATGATTCATTCAAGGCACACTAAGCAATCTAAATTGTTTATAACAAGTCATGCTACAGCAAAGAATACTAAGCATAAATCTAAAACAATATCAAGCATGGCATGACAAAGCATAGGCCACAGTCAAAAACAAGCTCTTTTTACCACATAAGCATGAACTTTCCTACTCTTTTCCAAACCAAACCAAACTATTTGCAAACCAATGTATGAAAGAGGGGGTCCAACCAATTTATTCAGAAAACTAAGCAAACCAAGCAAACAAAAAACCAAAATGAAAACGAAAAAGAAGACGCTCCAAGAAAAACAAAATTGTGCATGAAACAATAAAAATGAAGCGTTTGGAAGAAACCTGGGATTTTTATTGATGAAGAAGGGGATGCCCAAGGCATCCCCAAGATTTGATGCTTGTACTTCTTGGATATTTCTTGGGGTGACACACGTGGCATCCCCAAGCTTGAGCTTTAGTCCATCCTTCATCTCATTACTCATTCCTTCCATACACCTGAAAATTTTCCTTCATACAAAACTTCACACAATCTTTATTAGCAACATTAGTGCACTCAAGATACATAAGTCTTAAAGTTCAGTTCTAACACCAAATAAACTTCCATTAGAACACTAGCTACTGTATCACTTCCCTCAAAAATCTCAATTCCCCAAAATAACTCAAGAAGGAACCAGCAAGAAGCAAATGCAGAAAATGACAGAAATCTGTCAAAACAGGCCAGCAGGTAAATAAGAATTTTTTTCGAAGACCTTCTATTGCTCAAATCAAAAAGTGTTGAACTAACGAAAGTTAGATAACAACCTGGGGTAGAAGCACACAAATTCACGCCTCAAAAATACATTCAGATATTTTACACGAATGTTTATTGTGAAGCACAGAAATCTGTTTCGGGACAGCAACTTTCCCAATCATTACTTCTCTCTCATTAGAGGTTACTCTTGGCACAAAAAGCAAATAAAAAGGATAAGGAGCGGTTATTACAGAGGTAATAACTTCCAAGACTCATCTAAAACTTTTGGGTTATCTCCCAATAAGTACTTTTCTTTAACGCCTTTAAGTTAGGCATAAGAAGCAAGAAAAAGAATCAAGTGTTCTCAAATGAAGAAGCATTAAGACCAAAAAAATTTCATAGGAGAAGCAAAAGAAATCTTTTCTCTCTTTTTAGGGAAGTGTTCTATACCTTTCTTGAGTGGGATTTGATATTTAATGGTGCCTTCTTTCATATTAATGATGGCACCAACAGTTCTAAGAAAAGGTCTTCCCAAAGTAATAGGACAAGAAGCATTGCATTCGACATCCAAAACATAGAAATCAACAGGGACATAGGCATTGTTAACCATAATAAGAACATCATTAAGACTCCCATGAGTTTTTTTAGCATTATCATCAAGTGGTACATTCAAATAACAATCTTCAAGTGGAGGTAAATCAAGCATATCATAAATCCTTCTAGGCATAATAGAAACACTACTATCAAGATCACATAAAGCTTTGAAATCAAAGTCATTCACTTTCATATTAATGATGGGTTCCCAACCATCTTCTTGTTTTATAGGAATAGAATCTTTATGTTTCATCTTTTCTTCTTTAATCTTTATGATAGCATCACTAATGTGTTTTGTAAAGGCCATGTTCATTGCACTAGCATTAGGACTTTTAGCAAGCTTTTGTAGGAACTTAATAACTTCATAGATGTTGCAACCATCAAGATCAAAATCAAATTCATCATCTAAAGTAGTAGAACTATTACTAGCCTCACCACTAGTGGTGGTAATAGTAGAAACACTAATATTTCTAGCAATTTCGTCTTCTCTTTCCCACTTAGCATGTAATTCAGCTAATAGTCTAACATTTTCATCAATTCTTACTTGTATAGCATTAGTAGCTGCAAAGGGATTATCATTAGTTTCAGGTTTAGCAGCCATTTTATTAATCAATGAAGATTGAGCTTCAGATAAAGATGATATATTTCTTTCAGCATTAGAGAGTTTCAATTGTAAACTAGGAATTTCCCTATTTAGACTCTCAACTTGATGGCTAATGTTCTTCAAAATGATAGATTGCTCCTCCATCGTTTTAGTGAATAGTTTATTTTGCTCATATTGCATTTGCATGATATTTTTAGAGGCTCTTTCAGCTTCTAAAATTCTTCCTTCACTAGGTAATTTACCATTATAGCCATAAGTATTATTAGGAGGGTAGGGCCTATAATTGTTATTACCATAAGCATTGTTGCCAAAATTATTATTTCTTATGAAGTTCACATCAACTTGCTCTTCTTGAGCAACCAAAGAGGCTAAAGGAACATTATTTGGATCAATATGGGCTTTCCCATTAACAAGCATAGACATAATAATATCAATCTTATCACTCAAGGAGGAGGTTTCCTCAACAGAATTTCCCTTCCTACCTTGTGGAGCTCTCTCAGTATGCCATTCAGAATAATTAACCATCATATTGTCCAAAAGTTTTGTTGCAGCACCCAAAGTGATGGTCATAAAGGTACCTCCAGCAGCAGAATCCAATAGGTTCCTTGAAGAATAGTTCAATCCTGCATAAAAAGTTTGGATGATCATCCAAGCAGTCAGTCCATGAGTGGAACAATTCTTTACCAAAGATTTCATTCTTTCCCAAGCTTGAGCAACATGCTCATTATCAAGTTATTTAAACTTTATTATTTCACTTCTCATGGATATAATCTTAGCAGGAGGATAGTATTTTCCAATAAAAGCATCTTTGCACTTAGTCCAAGAATCAATACTATTCCTAGTTAAGGAATTCAACCATTCTTTAGCTTTCCTCTCAAAGAGAAAGGAAACAATTTCAGCTTAATAATATCACCATCTATATCCCTATGCTTTTGCATCTCACAAAGTTCAATAAAGTTATTTAGATGGGAAGCAACATCTTCATTACCAATACCAGAAAATTGTTCTCTCATAACAAGATTGAGTAAAGCAGGTTTTATCTCAAAGAAACTATCTTCAGGCACAGGTGGAGCAATAGGTGTGCTCATAAAATCATTATTGTTGGTGCTAGTGAAGTCACACAACTTAGTGTTTTCAAGAGTAGTCATTTTTTGTGTTTTCAAATAAGAAAGCAAACTTGTAAAACTAATTTTTGTGTGTTTTTGAATAAAGAAAACAAGCAAACAAAGCAAAAAGAACCTAAGCAAAACAAAAATAACAAAGTAAAGAGATTGGTTATGAGGGACTCCCCTTGTGAAGATGTCCTTGACTCCCCGGCAACAGCGCCAGAAAAATGGCGTTTGCCGTGGGAGGTTCTTCTTCTTTAATCCTCCGGTGTGAATACCTTTTACCTTTCGTCCCCGGCAATGGCGCTAGAAAAATGCTTGATGGCTCAATGCACGGCACCCAGAAAAGTGTTGGTGCGTGGTTGATGTAGAGCTCGTTGGGAACCCCAAGAGGAAGGTATGATGAGCACAGCAGCAAGTTTCCCTCAGTTATGAAAACAAGGTTTAATCGAACAAGTAGGAGCAAGGAAACACCCCAAAGGTGTTACTAGCTGCACTTTGGCAGGGCGCACTACCGGTGCTAGTAGCAACGTGGAGACCTGCACAACACAACCACAGAACTTTGTCCCCAACTTGCGATGAGGTTGTCAATCTCACCGTGTTTTGCGGAAAACAAAGGATTAAACGTATCGAATGGAAAGAAGTAAAAGTTTGCAGAAAGTAAGCACAAAATAGTAAAAGATTGTAGATTGTATATAAAGAAAGAGGACCGGGATCCATAGTTCACTAGAGGTGGCTCTCCTTAAGATAGATAACATGCTAGGTGAACAAATTACAGCGGGGCAATTGACAAACATCGAGAAAGCAATACATGCATATACTAATCATCTTGACTCCTTTGAGACTCGATTGGGCATTACAACATTATACATAGACCGCCATCCAACTGCATCTATGACTAATAATTCACCTTCAGGTTATCATCCGAACCCCCTCCAGTATTAAGTTGCAAGCAACAGATTATTGCTTTACGAACTGCGTGTAAATTAAACAATACTATTGTTCTATGAACAAAGGATTGTTGTTTTCTCCCTAGTAGCAACAGCACATCTAGTACCTTAGAGACTTCTGTCACTTCCCCAGATTACCAGAGGCATGAACCCACTATCGAGCATAAATACTAACTCTTGGAGTTGCTAGCATCTATTTGGCCAAGATAGCTACTAACAACGGAAAGCATGCAAGATCACAAATAACAAAGACATGATAGAATCAATAATCAATCTGAAATAGCATCTCAATATCTATCGGATCCCCGCAAACACAACATGCAGAATTACAAATAGATGATCTTGATCATGAACAGAGCTCACAAGATCTAAACATGAAAGCACAAAGGAGGAGAACCAGCCATCTAGCTACTACATGGATCCATAGTCCAAGGATGAACTACTCACGCATCACACCGGAGGCTTGCATGGTGATGAAGAAGGCCTCCAGGGTGAATTCCCCTCTCCGGCAGGCTGCCGGGAAGAGCTTGAGATCCCTCCCGATCTAGGGATGGAGATGCCGGCGGCTACAGACTCTTTCGTGGATTTTTGATCGGGTACTTAGGGTTTACTGTTGGGTCGGTAGCATAGACAACAAAAAATTTCCTACGATGAGAACTACACGCCAAGATCTATCTACTAGGTACAAAGCAATGGGTGGACATACATCCAACGAGAACTTACCCTCGAAGACAACGAGTTTTCTTAACGAGTAGGAACTCGTGGATGATGTAGTCGTACACTTGCCGATCTCAAGATCGTGAGGAAGTCCGAGCGCTGCAACTCAGCAGTGCATCCGTACTCGCACACACATTCAAGGCATCGGACGACCTCCACCTCCTCGCTCTAGCGATCCAGCGGAAGTAGCAACTCCTTCCAGACGAAATGCCACCGGGAACATGTATCTCGCTAATCCGAGACCATGGGGGAATAATTCTAGAGGGGGAGAGAGATCCTTCACAAGGAGGTGTGAGGAAGAAGGAGGAAGAGGGTGGCCTTTTATAGGAGGAGGGGGGTGCCCCTCCTTCATGGCCGGCGCATGGGGGGTGACTCCTCACCTCCCCCATTCATGTGGTGGTAACCCCTCCACATTAAAATGCCTCTTCACATTCCCCTTTAAAGTCCCTACTTTAAATGCATTAAAATTCTCCAAGTTTAATGCTCTCTCATTTAATAAAACTCTTTTATTAAATTTATTCAGAATTTTGTTAATTAATTTAATTAACAAACATTCACATATAACACCTTGCAATATTTCAATATCACATGCAGAACCACTTTCTGCAATTTCACCCGAAACAATTTCCGGTTTCTATCGAAACAATTCCTGCGCTTTGCAATTCTTTCGTCTGAAACATATGTGCTCCAAAATGGTGCCTGGTAACTCTTAAGTGTGTCACCCTACGGTTCGCGAATAATGCAGACATGATCGAGACCCCTCTTCGATCAATAATCAGCAGCGGGACCTAGAGATCCATACTGACTCCTACATATTAAACGATGACTTCTGTGATCGTGAGAACCTTTAACGCTAGTAACTAAATCCCTTTGTCTCTCGGTATATTACATGTACGAGATTCGATCATTGGTATCTCCATACCTAGTTTGATCTCGTTACCGACATGCACTCTTTTCTCGTTCCCGTGATATAGCATTCTAGTGATCACATCACTTGCTTGCAAGCTATCTTAATGTGATATCACTGAGAGGGCCCAGAGTATATCTATCCATCATCGGGATTGACAAATTCCACTCTTGATCCATGAGCCTCAACATAACACTTTCGTAGCACTAAACCCATCTTTATAGTCACCCTGTTACGGTGTGACGTTTGATGTTATCAAGATACTCTTCCGGTGTTAGCAATTAACATGATCTCATGGTCTAAGGATAAAGATTACTTCGTATAGTGTTATAGCTATATAAACATAATGACTTTGATCATAATGCTATACTTCGGATGAATGTTCATCACATCATTCAACTAATGTTGTGACCTTGTTATTAACAACATCCAATGTCCATGATCAGGAAACCTTGACCATCTTGTTAATCAACAAGCTAGTCTATAAGAGAGGCATAACTAGGAACCCTTTTTGTTTATTAAACACACATGTATTGACGTTTTCGATCAATACAATTATAGCATGCAAAATAAGCATTTATCATAAACATGGAATAAGATAATAACCACTTTATTATTGCCTCTCGGGCATATTCCCTTCAGTCTCCCACTTGCACTAGAGTCAATAATCTAGTTTGAAAAACTTTGCGTATTGAACACCTATGGGTTTCTGGTGTTGCATATACGCTATTGCTAGTGGTTAACATAATCTCCGGATCTGACAGTTTCAGGTCCGTGTGTATTTGCATGTCTTTGCGTCTCTACGCATCACTCATTCTCAAATGAGATGGCATTGTATAAATTTGGTCCTTTGCTGAGACCTTTAGTTCGTTCGGGTTAATATATGTTGATATTATTGTCACAAATAAATCTTCAGAGTATTAGCCCACTTTGAACCACACCTAGTTTGATAACAAACTACTTAACACAAATGCCCTCCTTTGCTGCTACTATAGCAGTTATATACTTAGCCTTTTGTTGTAGTATCTGTCACAATGTCTCAACTTTTGAACTCATCCAAATCCATCATGGAACATCCTTTCCATTACATTGTGCCACCCATAGTCTAAACTGAGATAAATTTAATTTGTATCTTGTGACAAAAATAGTATCAATGTAACACTTTACAATGAACTACCTTAACTATTTGTCAATTATACATGATATATTCTAAGTTCTTCCAAAGCTCATAAGAATATCTTTACTATCATCCAATGATCATCTTGTGAATCATTCTGGTATGTGCTCATAACATTTAGAGCATAGGACATTTTGGATATATACATATCATGGTATAATCGATCAAAATCTTCATGTGATTTTACTCACCAAGTGTTGAAACACTTGAATCTTGATACAATTCTTTCCATGTAGCAAGAACCTTTCTTGTTGTTTCCATATTGAACCCTTTCAATATCTCAGATATGTATGTCTGGCACAACCATATTAGCACCTTAATCTATCCATATAGATATTGATGCCAAATATTCTGGGTTTGCCCAAGTCTTTCATCGAAATCTTATTTTATTGAAATTCTTAACTTGTGTCAATACAAGATACATCATTTCCAATCAATAATATGTCCTCTACATAATGTATTAGAAATATGTCTCAGCGCTCCCACTTAATTTCTTGCAAATGCAAGCATCTCCATCATCTCCAATGAATTTAAACTCTTTTAACAATTTCATCATGGTGAAGATTCCAACTCCGCTATGCTTACTTCAACTATTGAAGTTTGCATGCCCTTTTAGCACCCTTTGAATTAACAAAACCCTTCGGACCGTGTCTTGTACACATCCTAGGTAACCATTCTATTAGAATAACATTGTTTTGTTTGTTTAACTACCATACATCAAATTATATGTAGTTGTTGCCACATTAATCCGTCAAGACTAAATATCGCTATAAAAGATCAAATCTTGTCATAGTCAACTCCTTGAACATTGTCATAAACTTCTTTCCGACCTATCGACTATTTAATAGATCTTAAACATCCATGTCTTATTTCTTTATAGATCCAAACACGACCGATAGGCTTCACACCTTTCCGGAGGGTCTTCCAAGTTCAGAAACTTGATTTCTCGTGTATGGATACTATCACGGATTCTATGACTTCTAGTCATTTTATGGAGTCAGGGCCCATCATCGCTTCTTTGCATGTAGTCGGTTCATTATTGTCAAAACAATAACGACTTTCTTATCAAATCACACTATTTGATTCTTACTGACCCACACGGTTCAATAGGAACTCTTATCTCCGAGATCACACCCTTTGTAATCACGTGAGCCATGAGCATTGTGGCCGCCACTGGGACACTTTCCGGCGCAGCGCTACTTAGCACATATAGCTAAGGTTCAACAACCTTATCAAAGTTCTATTGTCCTCCCACTTAACTTTTCGCGAAAAATTCCTTCTCCAGAAACTTGACATTCCAAGTAACAAACTCTTTTGTCCTTGGTGTTATGGAGAAATTCCCAAAAAATTCTTTGGGATAACCTACAAAGACGTGCTTATCCGACTTTGGTTGTAAACACTTTACTTATGCATAGCATACCAAAATTTAAGAAAATACAATTCTGGTTTTATCCCAAAACATAACTTATATGGTGTCATTTCAACGGATCACGATGGTGCTCTTTTCAGTGTAAAAGCGGTAGTCTCTAAAGCTTCAATCTTTAAAACATAATGGCAGTTTTATAAATGACACCCTTGATCTTACCTTATCAAACATGGTTTTATTTCATCTCTCGAATATTCCATACTCCTATGGTTTATCGGGAAACACAAATCATGGAACAATTCCTCAAATCTTAGGTGTTTTGCTAAACATGTAACTCAAATATCTTCCTTTATGATCGAATCATAAACTCTTTATTTTCTTGTTACAATGATTTTTCACTTCATCTTGAAAGTCTTTGAACAATTTTCAAATGTTTCATACTTCTTCCTTATTAAGTAAATATATAGATATATTCACTTAAATTTCTAGAGAAAGCATATGAAGCAAAAATATCCATCGCATATGGCTACACATAATGTATTATATACATCAACATGCATAATATCCAATAATTTAGTCATCCGTTCATCTTTGGCCTATGGACGGAGTTTCAATTATCTCGAGGAAAGTCTCGCATGCGTCAATTGATCAAAATCAAAGACTCCAAAAATCCATCAACATGGAGTTTCTTCATGTTTTCTTTCAAATATAATTTAAACAGTGATGTCACTTCATAAGTGATCTTTCAATCATTTTTCTTGTGACATTTTAGCAATAGTGTTTATGGATGTGATTTCTCCCACTGGACTTGTAAAAGTTCATCCATCCTTTATGGAATACGGTAATTATTTGAACAACCATTGTTCTCGTAATACCGGAATAAAATAACAATTATTAAAACAAATCTTGAAGGCTAGGTTTGACGACAACGAAAAACACAATAACACTTTATTTGTTTTCGATGATCATCATCACTTATTCTCTTGCCAGTTTATTTGGCCATTGCAGTTCATGAATTGTGTTGTCATGTATGACACTTCATACCAACCAATTCGGTATCCAATACCGGTATCCAATACCTAAGAACCACATTGTTTAACAAGCAAGGAATAAAACCATAACATGTATATCTTCTATATACCTAAGCTAGACATTTCCAACTTTTTCTTTTCTGCCAAATATTTTATAGATTCTCTTTCAGCAATTCATTTTCCTTTTAAAAGAATCTATCAACATCAATTGTGGTGTCATTCACATGACACATAGTAAAAAAAGCTTATATAGTCAAATACTAATACCTTTGGACTTGCACTTTGAAGTGGATCACCATCATCAAATGTTTGGTGTTCTTTTAAAAATCCATTCTTTAGTAATCTTTCAGTGTAGTAAAGATTTTACTTACATCTTGTATTCATCCTTATCATGAAAACTTTCATGATCAAGCTACTATAGCCTATAAGGATGAATCATGAGTATAATATCAGTTCCCAAAACCTTTTTAGTAGATTAGGACGCCTAGCGTCTCCAACCATCACAAATTCTCATACAATATGAGAACGTGTATTTTGTTAAATTATACTCTATCATAATGCAACCAAAAACATTGTTTCAGATATCACAATATCTTCCACACTTGATGGTTTCTGAAACAATTTTTCAGCTCCTAGATAACCTTGATATTAAAACAACTTTTGAATATCAATAATCATGGAGGCAAACATGATACTTCAGATACTAACATTGGAATTCTTACTCTTGATTTGATACTACTTATTAAACTTCATGGAGTAAATAGAGTTTGCTGAAAGTTTGCAATAGGACTTATAAACTTTAAATTGACATTCAAAACAATATGATACTAGTTCGTAAAGTAAATATCCAAAATTCTATAGTTCTATTATCTCAATTAAAACTAAGTATAAGGTAGTGAACAGACACCAATGACTACAACAAATTATGCAAATTCACTTCGATTTAGTTTATGACAAAATTGAGTTCGACTAATCCAAATTAGAAATGAACTCCCACTCAAAAACGACATCCCTCGTGCCTTTTTGGTGATTACATGAACCAAATCCACTACACCAAGTCCGATCATCACGTGAGTCGGTGTAGCTTCAAAGGCGAGCATCTATATGGGCATCATATCAACTAAATGACTCATGCTTAACCTTTCGGTCCATGTTCCGAGGCCATGTTTGTACATGCTAGGCTCGCCAAGTAAGACCTTAGTACTCGCGTGTCTAAAACTGTCTTACACCCGTTGTATGAAAGCGTAGAGTTGAGTACACCAGATCATCACGTGATGTCTCGAAACACGATCCATAGAACGGTGCATACTCAAGGAAGAACACATTTTATCTTGATATCTAAATGAGCGATCATCTTACAATGCTACCAAAAGCGCCAAACTAGCAGTATAAGATGCTAACATCTAATGTGTAAAGTGAGATGATATGGTCCATGCATTTGATCTCTATCATTTGCATCATGGTATGATCTCTATCATTCCTTTGTGTGTAAGGCCAAGGTCTATGGAACTTACACGTTGAATGTGTTGTAAGAGTATCTATCATACATCTACTTACAACAATACCATATCAATACACTAGCCCAGCAACGATCTAAACTAGACGCCTCTAATTTATCAATTGCAAGTTTTACGTGGCTTAGGGCTTTCGGAGATAGAACCGTTATCACCTATGAACATGAACCACAACGAGGATAACCAAGTTATTAGCAACTCATTGTAAATCAGATATTGACTATAGTAGGAGAGATAGACACCCGCTAGCCACTTATGCAAAACAAGTTGCATGTCAGTCGTGGAACTGGTCTCATGTACGACGACATGTAAGGTTGGTCCGGGCCGCTTCATCCCAGTATGCCACCAATATCCAAAATACATAGAAGATGCAATAACATGATCATCATCGCCCACATATAAACATATGTGTACTACCCGTGCAAAGCACCTACGCATAGATCAGGCTCTGATACCACTATTGGGTCCGCAGCATAGAAAACAAAAAATTTCCTACGATGAGAACTACACGCCAAGATCAATCTACTAGGTACAAAGCAACGGGTGGACATATGTAACACCCTCAAATCGGCCCTATGCAAGTTCTAGCGATTTCCGCCAAACCCGCATAGAAATGATTCAAGGACGCCCACCAGGCACTTTCGTGTCGGTGGAAAACAAAGTAATATCATTACACATCAGTCCTCGATGGGACCCACATTACAGATATATACATCAGCGACTCCATGAGTCAATAATACAGATATAATATACAAAGATCCAAATCACCTCGAAAACGATAGAGCGTCCGACTACGGACCAGATGCAAATGGGGCTAAGAGCCCTGAAGAATAACCAATGGCGTCCATAACCCTGTCCAGGCCAAGCCGGGAGGGTAACCCTGCTAACGACGGCGATCTCAAACCTGCTAAAAACAAAAAGGGGTGCCGACAAAGGGCAAAGGAAAAAGAGGAGCGTCAGTACTGAGGCCAGTACACGGCGAGGCTAGAATTCGGCGGCTCTCGCCTACATAGGTACGGTGGACTGAAGCGGCAGCGCAGCAGCACTAAACAACCTATAGAGACTTTGTGAAACTGGCGGCTATTAGAGAGGGATAAGAAACACCTATTCGGATCCAACCTGAGACTACACCAAACATACCCATCCTGGTATTCCCCCTCGAGACCAAACGAGGAAGTTAGACCGAGGAACTCACACGGTTGGCAATTCTACTCATTCCATTATAGTTGCAGCATTTACTAATCGGATACAGATAGCATGAGTCATCCTGAAGCATAAGTAGTGGGCAATTTTAGTTAACATTCCGTTGTAGTTGGAACATTTACTAGTCAGATATAATTGTCCTGAGGAATCCTAAAACCCATCAGTTGTTGTCACTTTTATCACATCCCATTGGAGTTGCAATACTTACTAGGCAGATATAACAAAACAATCTAGGTCCACCAGTGGTTGGTATTTTTAATGTCCATTCCATTATAGTGAAGCTGATTACTAGTCAGATATATTTAGTCAAATTTATAGCACTACTTTAGTTATGCTTGTCTATGATCAAGATACTGTGCTCCAAGTCGTCCATAACCGCGGACACGGCTTTCAGAAAGTTTTACCCTGTAGGGGTGCACAAATAGCAACACACACTCGATCAACCTCGGAAAAACCAACTCAAAACCCAACGAGGCATTCACGACAAAGCGATCACAGGATTCATAAATATTTCAGGGGGCAACCCCACTAAGCTACCCGCAACGAAGTTGGCCGGCTCCGGAACGGACCCAGGGTTTGCGACAACGGCTGTAAACGACTGGGAACCCGAAAGTGTGACTGGGCTTGTCGATACCGTGAAAACGTGGCGCGATCCAAAACAGTATAGGTCCTCCACGCACAATCTTAAATAACGCAGTAAACATGGCATAAGTACAGGATAGTAATAAAGCCCCAAACTAATTGTGGCCCCAAGAAATAAGAAGGAATCAAGCTCTGGCTCAGGGGGGTCCATAAGGCCTCCCGGATGTGGATAGTGCGAAAAATCAAGGAACAGGTATCAAGTACTCGGGGTCCTACGGGACACAAGTGAGCGTGGAAGAACCAAATAACATCTATTGCCCACTGATGGCTCTGCATTAGTTATATCTAGCATTTTATTAGTTGTATTTAAAGTCATGATCATCTCCACCAATAAACGTCTCCACCAATAAACATCTGCCATCAATCCAACAACTGTGGTACTTGACATCACAAGATCGCACCTGAGCAAGCAACTACGACTCGCAAGGCCCGCTATCTACCAAACACAGGTAATAGGAGGTGTCCAAGGCAATATAGAGGCTGCACGGGATATAACGGGGATACAGAAACTAAAGCATCGCGACACGGATAGCAATAGATCAACAGGAGAAAATAAAGACTATAAATGCAAAATAGGTAGAAGGGGGAGAGGTGCTCGCCTGGGAAACACTGCCGAAGGTTCATATCCGGAGAACTTGTCGATACTCGCATCAACGCATTGGCCTAATCCGCAAAGAGGCAAAGCACTAAAAGAAACACCGGATGCAGTATTTAATACTACGGCAGAAGATCCGGCATGGTTATGATATGCATGCGAGATGAGCAATTAATATGCAACAAGTGATAATGTCATATTATAAAGTAATGGGGTCTCGGATAGGGAATCACATTAGGGTTCGGCGAACTTGGGCTCCGAGGGGTTCAGGGCTCGACAGGGTTCGACGGGGATCGTTCTCGGCGGAAACGGTCTCGGACAACGGAAGTAGATCTTGTCGCATGGTGAAGAACTTGGCGGTCTTCGGGTTCGGGCCTTGGCGTCCGAGAGGAAGTACTTGGCGTATCCGCGGTTGTCGGGGTTGCTTCAATCGGACCCATGACGAAGTACTTGTTGTCCCATGTAGAAGTCCTTGTCGATCCGGGAGAAGATCTTGGGGTTCCGTCGAAGGCCTTCGGGTACGGGGCTCTCGGCATCCGTGAAGGCGAGCATGGAAATCCATGAAGGATGTCTTGATGCTGCGGTCGGTGTCGATCTTCGGGTACGCGGCGGAGTGCTCGGGGTTTCGATGTAGACCTTGGCGACTGTTTTGCTGGCGAGAGGATCTTGTCGACGGAAGATCAGTGATACACGCTGATCGCCACGGCCTCACTTCACTAACTTTCGGTCACATGTGCGGAACAACAAAACACAGACGCAGGCACGTACACACGTGCTCACGGGTGAGGGAAAAAAAGGCCTCAACAGGAACAAGAACTACCATCTGCGGGCATCCTGCACGGCACAAGGGACTGGGGTCGTTTGACAGGGCAGAGCCGACCCGGGTTGTGGCGGCGTCGCCCGCGAGGAGGAAACTGGCACTGGGGAAGAGCAGGGCGGCGGGGCCGAGCGCGGTCGACGAGAGGGAGGCGGCTCGGGCTGCAGCGGGAGGAGAACCGGGGCGGCCAGAGCTCGGGGCCGGAGGCGACGGCGACCGGAGTGAGGCGGCGACGTGGAGGATGGGGTCGACGAGAAGGGGGCCTCGCGGGGTGGCGAGCGTGCAGGCGCGGGGTCGGCGTGGCCGGAGCGGAGGTGACCGACGCGGCGGCGGCGGGGGAGGTCGCAGAGGCTGCTCGGACAGGGAGCAAGGGAGGCGCTCGAAGAGGTCGTTGGGGAGGGCATCGAGGATGGAGGCATCACGGCTGGGCAGAGGACGGGGCTCGGGGTCCGGACGGCGGCGGGGAGGGCCAGCGAGGTCCACGGTGGAGCGCGGAACACGGGGGCGGCGCATCTGGTGGTGGAGACGGCCGGGAGAAGAAGGGGAGGCGGCGGTGGAGAGGCGAGGCCCGCGGCGGCGGTCTCTGGCAAGGCGGCAGCCAGGAAACGGGGCCGTCGAGGGCCAGGCGGTGGAGAGGGCGGCCTCGACGACGGTGGAGAGGAGGAGGAGGAAGGCCACGGTGGCGGCGGCGTCTGCCTGGGAGGAAGTCGAGGGATTGAGGCGGCAGCAGGGTCGGTGCTGCGGGGAGGAGGAAAAGGTGGGGGTAGGCGAGAGGGAGCGGGGTCGGTGTGGTGGCCTGGGCGTCGGGGTGGAGACCGGCGGCGGCGTCCTGGGGAAGGAAGGGGCGCAGGTGGGGAAGTGGTGGGCCAGGCGGCGCGGATTTTGAGGTTGTCGGGGTGGGCCAGGGTGGAGAGGCAGGTGGCGGTTTGGTGAGTGCGGGGAGTGCGGCGCTGGGGGGACGCATACGCGTGTGGGTGTGCCTGCGGTACGTCACGCTGGGTCGTGCTCTGCACTGCTACACGCGCGTGTGTGTGAGTGTGGCGGCGGCGGGCTGGGATGTGGAGGCTGGGGCTTAGGGTTAGGTTTAGATTAGGTTTGTTCTGGTTTAAGTCTGGGCCGGGACTACAGGGTAGTAGGTGGCCTAGCCTAAACGGTTGGGCTGCCTCCCCGCTAAAAATATTTATTTTATTTTTAAAAGACGTTTGCAAATAGTTTTTAGACGAATCAAAGATCTGAAATAGACCGGGGTCTTGGTTTAACATGACGAGGGGGAATACTTAGAAAACAAAGATAGGCTTTTAGAAAATAGTTTTAGACAAACAAATGCAAGATGACATGACGATGCTCAAATGCAAGGTGGCATGATGACATGAGCATGTGGTCATGATGATGCATTGCACAAAAACACCGCGATTTTCTAGTAGTGGTTTTGCGGGATGCCACAATTCGACACCACTAACAAGGGATCTCGCCCTCGAGACCCACCTCATGGTAACGGAAAGAAGGTCGGCGATCTGAAACTTCTCGCTTCATGTAGATCCTTGTGACACCACTAACAAGAGGTCCTTGTTCGTGATCGTCGGGAGAACACTCCGGAAACAAAAGGCGAAGGCAGAGATATCAACAAATTAAGCCACCTCTATCTTCAAGGGAAGGGGTAATTGCAGATCCACCGATTCAATGTACAAAATAGAATGATAAGAGTAGTCGGATGGTGATCAGTCCATCGTGCACTCAAACCATTACTCTGCACACGAATAGGCGAATTATGCAACCAACTCTCGGAATCAGACTGAAGATCTCGACAAACGAGGGTCGGGAACAAAGTGGTGATACAGACTCTGCATCGGATCTGGCGCAGATGATGTCGTCGCGGCGAAAGACACCGGAAGGCACAAACAAAGAACAAAGAATGGTACCACAGATAAAGGATCACTCAGATAGCATGAAGTCCGGAGGTAGAAACACCGTTACCAAAGGAGGAAGCGACACCCTGAAGGTACGACGGAAAACCCACCCACGAGAAATCCTGGACTAGAAGAAAGAGAAGAGAGCAGGTTCAAAACAGGCAGAGGTAAGAGGAGAACAGCAAAGGGGTAAGGAGTAAAATCAGACCTATTCAGATCTATCCAACCGATTTTTTTTTTTGCAAAATAGTTTTGACTCTCTACTTCGGCCGTTAGCTAGGTTATCCTACAGGCTAGACTTGTGGGGTATCACAACTGCTGGGCTCTGATACCACTCTATAACACCCTCAAATCGGCCCTATGCAAGTTCTAGCGATTTCCGCCAAACCTGCATAGAAACGATTCAAGGACGACCACCAGGGACTTTCGTGCGGGTGGAAAACGAAGTAATACCATTACACATCAGTCCTCGATGGGACCCACATTACAGATATATACATCAGCGACTCCATGAGTCAATAATACAGATATAATATATAAAGATCCAAATCACCTCGAAAACGATAGAGCGTCCGACTATGGACCAGATGCAAATGGGGCTAAGAGCCCTAAAGAATAACCAACGGCGTCCATAACCCTGTCCAGGCCAAGCCGGGAGGGTAACCCTGCTAACGACGGCGATCTCAAACCTGCTAAAAACAAAAAGGGGTGCCGACAAAGGGCAAAGGAAAAAGAGGAGCGTCAGTACTGAGGCCAGTACACGGCGAGGCTAGAATTCGGCGGCTCTCGCCTACATAGGTATGGTGGACTGAAGCGGCAGCGCAGCAGCACTAAACAACCTATAGAGACTTTGTGAAACTGGCGGCTATTAGAGAGGGATAAGAAACACCTATTCGGATCCAACCTGATACTAACACCAAACATACCTGTCCTGGCATTTCCCCCTCGAGACCAAATGGGGAAGTCAAACCGAGGAACTCACACAGTGGGAAGTTTGACTCATTCTGTTATAGTTGCAACACTTACTAATCAGATATAGATAGAATGGGTCATCCTGAAGCATAAGTAGTGGGCAGTTTAATTAACATTCCGTTGTAGTTGGAACATTTACTAGTCAGATATAATTGTCCTGAGGAATCCCAAAACCCAGCATTTGTTGGCACTTTTATCACATTCCATTGGAGTTGCAACACTTACTAGGCAGATATAACAAAACAATCCAGGTCCACCAGTGGTTGGTATTTTTAATGTCCATTCCATTATAGTGAAGCTGATTACTAGTCAGATATATTTAGTCGAATTTATAGCACTACTTTAGTTATGCTTGTCTATGATCGAGATACTGTGCTCCAAGTCGTCCATAACCGCGGACACGGCTTTCAGAAAGTTTTACCCTGCAGGGGTGCACAAATAGCAACACACACTCGATCAACCTCGGAAAAACCAACTCAAAACCCAACGAGGCATTCACAACAAAGCGATCACAGGATTCATAAATATTTCAGGGGGCCACCCCACTAAGCTACCCGCAACGAAGTTGGCCGGCTCCGGAATGGACCCAGGGTTTGCGACGACTGCTGTAAACGACTGGGAACCCGGAAGTGTGACTGGGCTTGTCGATACCGCGAAAACGTGGCGCGATCCAAAACAGTACAGGTGCTCCACGCACAATCTTAAATAATGCAGTAAACATGGCATAAGTACAGGATAGTAATAAAGCCCCAAACTAATTGTGGCCCCAAGAAATAAGAAGGAATCAAGCTCTGGCTCAGGGGGGTCCATAAGGCCTCCCGGATGTGGATAGTGCGAAAAATCAAGGAACAGGTATCAAGTACTCGGGGTCCTACGGGACACAAGTGAGCGTGGAAGAACCAAATAACATCTATTGCCCACCGATGCCTCTGCATTAGTTATATCTAGCATTTTATTAGTTGTATTTAAAGTCATGATCATCTCCACCAATAAACGTCTCCACCAATAAACATCTGCCATCAATCCAACAACGGTGGTACTTGACATCACAAGATCGCACCTGAGCAAGCAACTACGACTCGCAAGGCCCGCTATCTACCAAACACTAGTAATAGGAGGTGTCCAAGGCAATATAGAGGCTACACGGGATATAACGGGGATACGGAAACTAAAGCATCGTGACACGGATAGCAATAGATCAACAGGAGGAAATAAAGACTATAAATGCAAAATAGGTAGAAGGGGGAGAGGTGCTCGCCTGGCAAACACTGCCGAAGGTTCATATCCGGAGAACTTGTCGATACTCGCATCAACTCATCGGCCTAATCCACGAAGAAGCAAAGCACAAAAAGAAACACTGGATGCAGTATTTAATACTACGGCAGAAGATCCGGCATGGTTATGATATGCATGCGAGATGAGCAATTAATATGCAATAAGTGATAATGTCATATTATAAAGTAATGGGGTCTCGGATAGGGAATCACATTACGGTTCGGCGAACTTGGGCTCCGAGGGGTTCGGGGCTCGACAGGGTTCGACGGGGATCGTTCTCGGCGGAAACGGTCTCGGACAATGGAAGTAGATCTTGTCGCACAGTGTTTGGGGTGAAGAACTTGGCGGTCTTCGGGTTCGGGCCTTGGCGTCCGAGAGGAAGTACTTGGCGTATCCGTGGTTGTCGAGGTTGCTTCAATCGGACCCATGACGAAGTACTTGTTGTCCCATGTAGAAGTCCTTGCCGATCCGGGAGAAGATCTTGGGGTTCCACGTCGAAGGCCTTCGGGTACGGGGCTCTCGGCATCCGTGAAGGCGAGCATGGCAATCCATGAAGGAGGTCTTGATGCTGCGGTCGGTGTCGATCTTCGGGTACGCGGCGGAGTGCTCGGGGTTTCGATGTAGACCTTGGCAACTGTTTTGCTGGCGAGAGGATCTTGTCGACGGAAGATCAGTGATACACGCTGATCGCCACGGCCTCACTTCACTAACTTTCGGTCACATGTGCGGAACAACAAAGCACAGACGCAGGCACGTACACACGTGCTCGCGGGTGAGGGAAAAAAGGCCTCAACAGGAACATGAACTACCATCTGCGGGCATCCTGCACGGCACAAGGGGCTGGCGTCGTTTGACAGGGCAGAGCCGACCCGGGCTGTGGCGGCGTCGCTCGCGAGGAAGAAACCGGCGCTGGGGAAGAGCAGGGCGGCAGGGCCAAGTGCGGTCGACAAGAGGGAGGCGGCTCAGGCTGTAGCGGGAGGAGAACCGGGGCGGCCAGAGCTCGGGGCCGGAGGCTACGGCGACTGGAGTGAGGCGGTGACATGGAGGAGGGGGTCGACGAGAAGGGGGCCTCGCGGGGTGGCGAGCGTGCAGGCGCGGGGTCGGCGTGGCCGGAGCGGAGGGGACTGACGCAGCGGCGGCGGGGGAGGTCGCAGAGGCGGCTCGGACAGGGAGCAAGGGAGGCGCTCGAAGAGGTCGTTGGGGAGGGCGTCGAGGATGGAGGCATCACGGCTGGGCGGAGGACGGGGCTCGGGGTCCGGCCAGCGGCGGGGAGGGCCGGCGAGGTCCATGGTGGAGCGCGGAACACGGGGGCGGCGCATCTGGTGGCGGAGACGGCCGGGAGAAGAAGGGGAGGCGGCGGTGGAGAGGCGAGGCCCGCGGCGGCGGTCTCTGGCAAGGCGGCGGCCGGGAAACGGGGCCGTCGAGCGCCAGGCGGTGGAGAGGGCGGCCTCGACGACGGTGGAGAGGAGGAGGAGGAAGGCCGCGGTGGCGGCGGCGTCTTCTTGGGAGGAAGTCGCGGGATTGAGGCGGCGGCGGGGTCGGCGCTGCGGGGAGGAGGAAAAGGTGGGGGTAGGCGAGAGGGAGCGGGGTCGGTGTGGTGGCCTGGGCGTCGGGGTGGAGACCGGCGGCGGCGTCCTGGGGAAGGAAGGGGGCGCAGGTGGGGAAGTGGTGGGCCAGGCGGCGCAGATTTTGAGGCTGTCGGGGTGGGCCAGGGTGGAGAGGCAGGTGCCGGTTTGGTGAGTGCGGGGAGTGCGGCGCTGGGGGGCGCGTACGCGTGTGGGTGCGCCTGCGGTCCGTCACGCTGGGTCGTGCTCTGCACTGCTACACGCGCGTGTGTGTGAGTGTGGCGGCGGCGGGCTGGGATGTGGAGGCTGGGGCTTAGGGTTAGGTTTAGATTTGGTTTGGTCTGGTTTAAGTCTGGGCCGGGACTGCAGGGTAGTAGGTGGCCTAGCCTAAACGGTTGGGCTGCCTCCCCGCTAAAAATATTTATTTTATTTTTAAAAGACGTTTGCAAATAGTTTTTAGACGAATCAAAGATCTGAAATAGACCGGGGTCTTGGTTTGACATGACGAGGGGGAATACTTAGAAAACAAAGATAGGCTTTTAGAAAATAGTTTTAGACAAACAAATGCAAGATGACATGACGATGCTCAAATGCAAGGTGGCATGATGACATGAGCATGCGGTCATGATGATGCATTGCACAAAAACACCGCGATTTTCTAGTAGTGGTTTTGCGGGATGCCACAACATACATCCAACAGAACTTACCCTCGAAGACAACGAGTTTTGTTAACGAGTAGGAACTTGTGCTTGATGTAGTCATACACTTGCCGATCTCAAGATCGTGAGGAAGTCCGAGCGCCGCAACTCAGCAGCGCGTCCGTACTCGCACACACGTTCAAGCCACCGGACGAAATGCCACCAGGAACATGTATCTCGCTAATCCGAGACCATGGGGGAATAATTCTAGAGGGGGAGAGAGATCCTTCACAAGGAGGTGTGAGGAAGAAGGAGGAAGAGGGTGGCATTTTATAGGAGGCGGGGGTGCCCCTCCTTCATGGCCGGCGCATGGGGGGTGACTCCTCACCTCCCCCATTCATGTGGTGGTAACCCCTCCACATTAAAATGCCTCTTCACATTCCCCTTTAAAGTCCCTACTTTAAATGCATTAAAATTCTCCAAGTTTAATGCTCTCTCATTAAATAAAACTCTTTTATTAAATTTATTCAGATTTTGTTAATTACTTTAATTAACAAACATTCACATATAACCCCTTGCAATATTTCAATATCACATGCAGAACCACTTTCTACAATTTCACTCGAAACAATTTCCGATTTCTATCGAAACAATTCCTGCGCTTTGCAATTCTTTCGTCTGAAACATATGTGCTCCAAAATGGTGTCCGGTAACTCTTAAGTGTGTCACCCTACGGTTCGCGAATAATGCAGACATGATCGAGACCCCTCTCCGATCAATAATCAGCAGCGGGACCTGGAGATCCATACTGACTCCTACACATTCAACGATGACTTCTGTGATCGTGAGAACCTTTAACGCTAGTAACTAAATCTATTTGTCTCGCGATATATTACATGTTCGAGATTCGATCATCGGTATCTCCATACCTAGTTTGATCTCGTTACCTACATGCACTCTTTTCTCGTTCCCGTGATATAACATTCTAGTGATCACATCACTTGCTTGCAAGCTATCTTAATGTGATATCACCGAGAGGTCCCAGAGTATATCTATCCGTCATCGGGATTGGCAAATTCCACTCTTGATCCATGAGCCTCAACATAACACCTTCATAGCACTGAACCCATCTTTATTGTCACCCTGTTACGGTGTGACATTTGATGTTATCAAGATACACTTCCGGTGTTAGCAATTAACATGATCTCATGGTCTAAGGATAAAGATTACTTCGTATAGTGTTATAGCAATATAAACATAATGACTTTGATCGTAATGCTATACTTCGGATGAATGTTCATCACATCATTCAACTAATGTTGTGACCTTGTTATTAACAACATCCAATGTCCATGATCAGGAAACCTTGATCATCTTGTTAATCAACAAGCTAGTCTATAAGTGAGGCATAACTAGGAACCCTTTTGTTTATTAAACACACATGTATTGACGTTTCCGATCAATACAATTATAGCATGCAAAATAAACATTTATCATAAACATGGAATAAGATAATAACCACTTTATTATTGCCTCTCGGGCATATTCCCTTCATTTACGTCCCGAGGGCATCTTATAGTCGGAAGGGGAGACCGAGGGGGTGCCAGGAGCGGCCACAAGAAGACGCTCCAAGAAAAACACAATTGTGCATGAAACAATAAAAATGAAGCGTTTGGAAGAAACCTAGGATTTTTATTGATGAAGAAGGGGATGCCTTGGGCATCCCCAAGCTTTGATGCTTGTACTTCTTGGATATTTCTTGGGGTGACACGCGTGAAATCCCCAAGCTTGAGATTTAGTCCATCCTTCATCTTATTACTCATTCCTTCCATACACCTGAAAATTTTCCTTCATACGGAACTTCACACAATCTTTATTAGCAACATTAGTGCACTCAAGATAAATAAGTCTTAAGGTTCAGTTCTAACACCAAATAAACTTCCATTAGAACACTAGCAACTGTAGCACTTCCCTCAGAAAGCTCAATTCCCCAAAATAACTCAAAAAGGAACCAACAAGAAGCAAATGCAGAAAATGGTAGAAATCTGTCAAAACAGACCAGCAGGTAAAGACGAATTTTTTCGAAGACCTTCTGTTGCTCAAATCAAAAAGTGTTGAAGTAACGAAAGTTCGATAACAACCTGGGGTAGAAGCACACAAATTCACGCCTCAAAAAGACGTTCAGATATTTTTCACGAATTTTTACGGTGAAGCACAGAAATCTGTTTCGGGACAGCAACTTTCTCAATCATTACTTCTCTCTCATTAGAGGTTACTCTTGGCACAAAAAGCAAATAAAAAGGATAAGGAGCGGTTATTACTGAAGTAATAACTTCTAAGACTCATCTAAAACTTTTGGGTTATCTCCCTATAAGTACTTTTCTTTAACGCCTTTAAGTTAGGCATAAGAAGCAAGAAAAAGAATCAAGTGTTCTCAAATGAAGAAGCATTAAGACCAAATTTCTTGCCCTTACCTCTCTTACTTTTATTCTTAACCTTGGGGAAAATAAGATTGTTTGGTGGAGAAGAAAGGTGCATGGTGCCCTTTCCCACATCTATTATTGCTCCAAGGAGTTCTAATAGGGACCTTCAAAGTGTAATTTGTCCTTTTCCTGCACATTCAATAACAAGATAATCAGTAGAAATCATTTTCCCAAGGATCTTTGTAAACACTCCTTCAGCTATTCCAATAGGTAATATGGTAGCATTATTAGCAAGAGATATTTCTTTTCCTCCTTCAGTAAGACCCCAAACATTCAAACATTCATAAATATCTTTGGGCATAAGACAAAATTCAGACATGATATCACAGCGGGCTTGAAAAGTTTCAGTGTTTACCTCAATCTTTACTGTAGGGAGCCACTTTGATGGTTCAGAATTTATTGGAACATAATTGTGATGCTCCCTAAGTGTATTATAGCAATCTTTTAAGCTAGCAGTTCCAGTCTCAAGAGTGTTCAATCTAGCAAATATTTTTGCAAAAGAAATATCAGTTTGGCTAGGCAAGTTGTAAGTAAGGATCAATTTATTTATAGCATTAATAGCATCATCCTCATTACATTGGAGGAAATCTCCTCCCACAACAACATCTAAAGCATATCTATAGCAAAGAGCAATTCCAAGGTAAAAACTGCTAAGGAACAAGCTTTGAGTCATTTTAGGCTCAGTTTTTTATGTAGATCAGAGATTCTAGACCAAGCTTCCTTGAAGCTCGCCTCAATTCCTTGTTTAAAAGTGAAAATCATTTCCTCAGGTAATATAGTGATTGGAGCAAGGCTAGACATAGTGGCAACTTAAGAAAGGAAATAATTTTTTTGTGTTTTTGAAATAAGAAAGCAAACTAGTAAAACTAATTTTTTGTGTTTTTGATAAAGAAACAAGCAAACAAAGAAAAAAGAAACTAAGCAAAACAAAAACAACAAAGTAAAGAGATTGGTTATGAGGGACTCCCCTTGTGAAGATGTCCTTGACTCCCCGCCAACGGCGCCAGAAAAGTGCTTGATGGCTCGTGTATTAACAAGCTTGTCGGGGAACCCCAAGAGGAAGGTATGATGAGCACAGAAGCAAGTTTCCCTCAGTTATGAAACCAAGGTTTAGTCGAACCAGTAGGAGCAAGGAAACACCCCAAAGGTGTTGTTAGCTGAGCCTTGGTAGGGCACACTACCGGTGCTAGTAGCAACGTGGAGACCTGCACAACACAACCACAGAACTTTGTCCCCAACTTGCGATGAGGTTGTCAATCTCACCGTGTTTTGCTAAAAACAAAGGATTAAATGTATCGAATGGAAGGAAGTAATAGTTTGCAGAAAGTAAACACAAAGTAGTAAACAGTTTGTAGATTGCATGTAAAAGAAAAGGACCGGGATCCATAGTTCACTAGAGGTGGCTCTCCATAAGATAGATAACATGCTGGGTGAACAAATTATAGCGGGGCAATTGACAAACATCGAGAAGGCAATACATGCATATACTAATCATCTTGACTCCTTTGAGATTCGATTGGGCATTACAACATTATAGATAAACCGCCATCCAACTGCATATATGACTAATAATCCACCTTCAGGTTATCATCCGAACCCCTCCAGTATTAAGTTGCAAGCAACAGATTATTGCTTTACGAATTGCGTGTAAAGAAAACAATACGATTGTTCTATGAACAAAAGGATTGTTGTTTTCTCCCTAGTAGCAACAGCACATCTAGTACCTTAGGGATTTCTGTCACTTCCCCAGATTACTAGAGGCATGAACCCACTATCGAGCATAAATACTAACTCTTGGAGTTGCTAGCATCTACTTGGCCAAGATAGCTACTAACAACAGAAAGCATGCAAGATCACAAATAACAAAGACATGATAGAATCAATAATCAATCTGAAATAACATCTCAATATCCATCGGATCCCCGCAAACACAATATACAGAATTACAAATAGATGATCTTGATCATGAACGGAGCTCACGAGATCTAAACATGAAAGCACAAAGGAGGAGAACCAGCCATCTAGCTACTACATGGATCCGTAGTCCAAGGATGAACTACTCACGCATCACACCAGAGGCTTGCATGGTGATGAAGAAGGCCTGCAGGGTGAATTCCCCTCTCCGGCAGGGTGCCGGGAAAAGATTTAGATCCCTCCTGATCTAGGGATGGAGATGACGGCAGCTACATACTCTTTCGTGGATTTTTGATCGGGTACTTAGGGTTTTTGTCCTGAGGGCATCTTATAGGAGTAAGGAGAGACCGAGGGGGTGCTGGGGTCAGCTAGACCACCCCTTGGCATGGGCCAGGCCTGGCCGCGTGGCCAGGTGGTGTGGCCGGCCCCCAGCCTTTCTTCGTCTCGTATTCTGGCATCTGATGACTTCCGAAAAAATAGGCACTTTGGCTTTTGTCCCGTCCAATTCCGAGAATATTCATTTTCTGACTTTCCTGGAACCAAAAACAGCAGAAAACGGGCAGCTGGCACTATGGCTCTTGTTAATAGGTTAGTCCAAGAAATCATATGAAAATTACTCCAAAGTGTGGGTAAAACACAAGAAAGTGGATAAAACGAATCATGGAACATCAAAAATTATAGATACATTTGCAATGTATCAGTGCTGGAGGAGTAGAGCCGCATGATTGGGGCTTTGCGGTGCATTGGGGAAGAGTGCCTTAGTGATCATGGCCATGTCTGCATTGGCCATGGAACCGGTATCTCCTTTTCCCAACAGTGTATTGGCGATGAACAAGGCAAAGTAGCGAATTGTTGGGTTCTGAATGGTGGACATCTTCCTTTGGTAGAAGTCCCTACCACCGTTAACATAAATAACCTCCCAAGTTTATCCACTGAGATGCTATATAAATTTGTAACAGTTGACTTCCCATCGTGAGGGAAGCCAAAAGCATCACAAAATCGTTGGAAAGTTATTTCATATGACTTCTAGTTTATGGTGAAGCTTACCATGCATGCATTACCTTTCTCCTTGTGGTCATCATAGAAAGTGGCAAGGAACTCATAGGTGAGCTCGGTGTAGGTATTGTGGCTTGTGTAGGCGAGTAGTGATAGCCCTGCATTTTCACACATGAGGTCGAAGTCCGCCTTCAACCCTGCCATGGTGAGAAAGCTATCATCGGCCCAACGTGTGGGCATAACCCTCCTTGATGAAACCATGGTCAACTTGCTATTGAGCTCGGCCTAGAGCCCGAAGCCCCGTGCTCTCGCCACGTTGGCACTTGCTCTTGCGAAAGATGCTACCAATTTTGTACATCTTTATGCACTGAAAATTTTCACCATGAAACCTTAGGCATATAGTTTCTACATGATATATGAACAATTCTACGTGGAAACATTTAATCCTAACGTGAGAAATCAAAATGGAAAACAAAACAATCTTGAGTTCATCCACTAGATCAATGTGAGAGTCTCAACCATGGAATTCTAAAAATAAAACATGGATAGGGAGAGAAACATATCGATCTGTTGATTCCCCAACTCAAACGAACGAAATCCATGAAGAATCAAGAATTCTAGGTGGGTTTTGAGGGGTTTGGGGAGAGAATATGAGAGAAAAAGTGAGGAGGAAGAGGAAGAACCCTAGCCATCCCGGTGCGTTTAAGTGGTCGCGCTGAACTATACGGCTGCAACTATACGGGCGGGAAAAGTAGTTCACGTCGTGTAGTTGCGGCGGCATCAACATTTAGGTTTTCTTTATGCCAGATCACAGCTATACGGGCGCAACTATATGGCCGGATCAAAATGGTCCCGCTGTATAGTTGGTGATCAAACCTTCTGGAACCTCGAGATAAATTTTCTAAGATAGGCATCGATAACTATACGGTCAAACTATACGGCCAGAATTTTTATTCCTGCCATATAGTTGGTCGTTAAACCTTCAGTATCCAGGAAAATAAATTTTACAAAGGCAACGATAACTATACGGCCGAAACTATACGGCTAGAATTTTTATTCCCGTCGTATAGTTGGTCGTTAAACCTTCTGTATCCTAGAAAATAAATTTTACAAAGGCAATGATAACTACACGGCCGGAACTATACGGCTGGAATTTTTATTCCTGTCGTATAGTTGATCATTAAACCTTCTGTATCCTAGAAAAGAAATTTTACAACGACAATAATAACTATACGGCCAGAACTATACGGATAGAATTTGTATTCCCGTCGTATAGTTGGTCGTTAAACCTTCTGTAGTCATAAAAAAAATTCCATTTCTTCGAGAATTCTTTCTTGTCCATAAACTTAGCGAAATACTTTGTTTTTTACAGCAAAATGATAGTAAAATATTTGACCAACATCAACATGTATAGAGCAGGATTTTTAGTTCACCTAACTCAACTGGAGATTCACTTTTTAATCTGGACAAAATGATTAAGCTATTTTTTGTAGATAAAACTCAAACTTTTATTTTTATACTTATTATATGCTTGTTCAATCGATGTTTCTACTACTTTTTGACAGCTGCATTTTCACGGGCACGCTTCCGCAAGAATGTATGTGAAAAAGTTGTAGGAATGTGATTGAACATTTTAAACTTTAATTTATTTTATTAAAGTGATGGGTTGACTCCCATTAAGCATTTTCTTAAGAATGGTTGAATAATTCAACCCCTTCTCTGTTCTCGAATTCTTACCTTGGGTTGCCCTTTATCAAAGGCACTTACCATATTAACTTGTTTCACCGGTGGAATATATCCTTCTCCCGCTTCTAGCTTCTTTGGAAAATACCGGATGATTTCAGCATCGCACTCATTGAAGATTATTTTTCCCTCAGCACAATCAACTAACGCTCCTATAGTACTAAGGAAAGGTCTTCCAAGTATTATGGATAATTTTTCATCCTCTGGCATTTCAAGAATAATAAAATCAGTGGGAATAACATGCTCATGTATTCTAAGTAGAACATCCTCAATCATACCAATGGGTTTTTTAGTGGGCTTGTTAGCCATCTGTAAAGTGATAGTAGTAGGGGAATACTCCCTGATACATTGCAAACGTATCTATAATTATTGATGTTCCATGCTTGTTTTATATCTACTTTCGTATGTTTTGTCCACACCATGGAGTATTTTTATACACTTTTGTGGACTAACCTATTAACAAGATGCCATAGTGCCAGTTGCCTATTTTCTGCTATTTTTGGTTCCAGAAAGTTAGAAAATGAATATTCTCAGAATTAGATGGGACAAAAGCCAAAGTTAATATTTCACCGAGGGGAACACGGAGCCAAAAGACGAGACGGAGAGGGGCCAGGGGCCAGCCACACCACCTGGCCGCACGGCCAGGCCTGGCCCGCTCCTGGGGGTGGTGTGGCCGCCTCAAGCACCCCCTCGGCCTGCCCTTTCGCCTATAAGAAGCTCGACACATAAATTCTAAGGATCCGATCAAAATTCCACGAAAGAGTGTGTAGCCGCCGCCATCTCCATCCCTAGATTGGGAGGGATCTGAAGCTCTTCCCAGCACCCTGCGAGGAGGAGAGATCACCCTAGAGGCCTTCTTCATCACCATGACTGCCTCCGGTGTGATGCGTGAGTAGTTCATCCCTGGACTACGGGTCCATGTAGTAGCTAGATGGTTGGTTCTTCTCCTTTGTGCTACCATGTTTAGATCTTGTGAGCTCCGTTCATGATCAAGATCATCTATTTGTAATCCTACATGTTGTGTTTGTAGGGATCTGATGGATATTGAGATGCTATTTCAGATTGATTATTGATTCTATCATGTCTTTGTTATTTGTGATCTTTCATGCTCTCCGTTGTTAGTAGCTATCTTGGCCGAGTAGATGATAGAAACTCCAAGAGAGAGTATTTATGCTCGATAGTGGGTTCATGCCTCTAGTAATCTGGGGAAGTGACAGAAATCTCTAAGGTACTAGATGTGATGTTGCTACTAGGGAGAAAACATCAATCCTTTGTTCATAGAACAATCGTATTGTCTACTTTACACACTTTGTTTAATGCAATTATCTGTTGCTTGCAATTTAATACTGGAGGGGGTTTGGATGATAACCTAAAGGTGGATTATTAGTCATAGATGTAGTTGGATTATGGTCTATGTATAATGTTGTAATGCCCAATCAAATCTCGTAGGAGTCAAGATGATTAGTATATGCATGTATGCTTTCTCGATGTGTGTCTATTGCCCCGCTGTAATTTGTTCACCCAACATGTCATCTATCATAAGGAGAATCACCACTAGTGAACTATGGACCCCGGTTCTTTCTTTTACCATCAATCTACAAGATCTTTACTGTTTTCTGTTTACTTTCTGCAAGCAATTACTATCTTCCACACAATACGTTTAATCCTTTGTTTTCAGCAAAATCGGTGAGATTGACAACCTCACTGTAAGTTGGGCAAAGTTCTGTGGTTGTGTTGTGCAGGATTCCAAGTTGGAAACAACACCTTGGAGGTGTTTCCTTGCTCCTACTGGTTTGATAACCTTGGTTTCATAACTGAGGGAAAACTTGCTGATGTCCTCATCATACCTTCCTATCGGGGTTCCCCAACGAGTTCGATATATTTTGAGCCATCAAGCTATTTTTCTGGTGCTGTTGTCGGGGGGTCAAGGACATCTTCACAAGGGGAGTACCTCATAACCAATATGTTTACTTTTTCTTATTTTTTTTGCTTAGTTTATTTCTGTTTGTTTGCTTGTTTTTTATCAAAAACACACAAAAATTAGTTGTACTAGTTCGCTTTCTTTATCAAAAAAACATAATTTTTTTTGTATCCTCGTTCTTAGCTCACCATGTTGATCCCCAAGTTCACCCTAAAAGACCTTGCAATAGGGAGTGGCTCTATAATTGGAAAAGATAATATTGAGGAATTCTTTAATCATGTTAGTAAGCATGAGGATATTGAGGATAGATCCCTTGCAGAACTTGCTCCAAATTATGAAATTGTTGCAGCTTCTTTAGTTCACATGTTGGAAGCTAGGTTTGTTAACCTTAACCCCATAATGCAAGTAATGTTTCTTAAACTTAAAGAAATTGAGGACCCTAAAAAGAGAGATTTTATTTTGGAAACCTTGCTTAAAGAATTCTATGATGTTGCTAAAGAAGCTAGAAAAGTCTTTGATCATTTTAATATGCTAGGCTCATGTGTAGATGTTATTGGTAAACGAGAAAAGATGGACAAAACTGAACCTAATGGGGAGGGAATTAAAATACCAATACCTTTTAAACTTGTAGGAATGCATGAAGCCTTAGAAAAGAATTTTGACTCGATTGTTCCTGAAAACCCGTTTGATGAAAATAGTGACCCAAGAGCATTGAGAGAGGATCCTCCAGAACTTATTTGGATGAGATACTTTGCCTTGTTGAAGATATTTATGGTATGAATCTTAATGCTTCTTCATTTGAGAATACTTGATTCTTTTCTTGCTTCTTATGCCTAACTTAAAGGCGTTAAAGAAAAGTACTTTTTGGGAGATAACCCAAAAGTTTTAATTGAGTCTTGGAAGTTATTGCTTCAGTAATAACCTCTCCTTATCATTTTTGTGTGGTTTTTGTGCCAAGAGTAACTTCTAATGAGAGAGAAGTAAGACTTGGGAAAGTTGTCGTCCCGAAACAGATTTTTGTGCTTCGCTGTAAAAATTCGTGAAAACTCTCTGTATGTTGGTATGAACTGTATTTTTTTGTGCTTCTGCCCCAGGTTGTTATCCAACTTTAGTTAGTTCAACACTTTTCGATTTGAGCAACAGAAGGTCTTCAAAAAAATCGGTTTCTACCTACTGGTCTATTTTGACAAATTTCTGCCATTATTTGCATTTGAGTCTTATTGATTCCTTTTTGGGTTCCTTTTGGGGAAATTGAGCTTTTTGAGGGAATTGCTACAGTAGCTTGTGTCTTTAGTGAAAGTTATGCTGTTTTTAAATCTAAAACCCCAAAGGTCTATTACCTTTTGAACATACTAATGTTGCTAATGAAGATTGTGTGAAGTTTTGTATGAAGGAAAAATTTCAGGTGTAGGGAAGAGTAATGGAATGGGATGAAGAATGGAAAAAAGCTCAAGCTTAGTGATGCGACCCGTATCACCCCAAGAAATATCCAAGTAGTACAATCGTCAAAGCTTGGGGATGCCCAAGGCATCCCCTTCTTCATTAATAAAAATCTCAGGTTCTTCCAAACACATCATTTTTATTGTTTCATGCACTGTTGTGTTGTTCTTGGAGCGTCTTCGTTTTTGTTTTTGTTTTTCATTTGCTTGGTTTTCTTAGTTTGCTTGAATAAATTGGTTGGACCCCCTCATTCATCCATTAGTTTGCAAATAATAGTGGTTTGGATTGGAAAAGAGTAGGAAAGTTCATGCTTAAGTGGTAAAAAGGAGGTTGTTTTTGAGTGTGACTTAGACTTTATCATGTCATGCTTGATATTGTTTTGGCTTTATGCTTAGTGATTTTTGTTGTAGAATGACATGTTATAAACAATGGAGATTTCTTAATGCCCCTTGAAAGAATCATGCGTTGTTTTAGCATATTAAAACATAGTATTGTGGTATTCTCCTTTGATGCTTTATTTGGGTTGACTTGGCGCATGCTCACACCATGTTAAGACTATCCCAAGTCACCATAGCCTCCATGATTATTTAGTTTTCGACTTGTAATATCACTTTATGCTTTAATTAATAATGTTTTGTCGCTTTGCATGATTATGGACATTATTGCTCTCTTAGTTGGTCGCTGCTAGTATTTTGCTAGCCTCCATAACCAAGTATGAGTTCCACTCATGCATCCAACTCGAAATAAAACCAAGTTATTCCAAATAGTCCACCATACCTACCTATTAGCATCTGCTATTCCAAGTATATTCATGTTTTTATCTACCTTCCGAATTTAACTTGTTATGTGAAAATTAGTGATTAAAGCTCTCACGAACTTGATGGCACACTTTACCTTTCTTGCCCCTAATAAACTTGAACCATTGTGTCATCTATGTTGTATATGCTTGCACTTATATGTTGGGAATTAGCAGAACCATGCTGTCATGGGGAACGCTTTCAATATTGCACTTGTACATTGTACCCAGTTGATATCATGCTCTTTTGTTTATGGATGTCATCGGTGTGAAATGAAAGGGGAGCTTGTAAGTCCATGGAGTTATGTATGTGTGTTAGAGAAACGCCTGGGTAGCTGATCTAATCCATGCCTAATCATGGTGGAAACCTGCAGCGTAACAATAATGAGCAATCTATGAAGCATTCTTCTTATAAATAAGAGATAGAGATTGAGAAAATAGAAAAAAAAGATGAGAAAAGAGGAAAGAGAGAAAAAGCACCATTTTCCCATGGTAAATAAGAAGATGCTGAGATGCTTATTGTCTGCTTGCCTTGTCATTTTGATATGGGGATTCTTCCGTATCATCGGGCAAGGGGTATCCTATTGGCGGTTCTCTATGATACACATGCACTTACTATGACAAGAACTTACCTGTAACTAAACTTGAGTAGCATGAGGAGTGGCCCTCGTATTCAAGGGACATGAGATTGCCAACTTGTACTTTGTCAAGCATATACCCCATAGGTTGTTCACTTTAACCTTAATCACTTCAAGATGCTTATGGTAGGAGCACTGAGAGTTGAAAGCTAAAAAGTACCATAATTTTTGGAATCTCTTTATGAGACTTGAATCCCTGCTTTCTTTTATGAAGGCCTTTCTTTTACTTTTATGTTGAGTCTCCATCTTATATCTTCATGCACCTATTGAGAGAGCATAGTGGCCATTCTTAGTTTAATGTGCATTGTCCCAAGACTTGTTGATTGATGCATAACTTTGATATTGCTTGTTCTTAAACTATTTGTATCTAGTCACCCTTATGAACTTTGAAGGTTTCCTATGCATTTATGTTTTGCTACACTATGAGGGACAAGCTGAATACCATTCTCATTATGGTTTATTTAAGTGAAACAAACAAACGTCTTGCAAAGTATTGTTATTCATGAATCTTTTGTTTGTACCCTTTCATGTTATGACATATTTGCTATGTCGTATTGTTAGAACTATATCTTTCATGCTGTGTTAAAGTACTATGATCCCAGCTATCAATGTTTTACAAATACTTTTATCAAGATTATGATGGTGCATGTCACCTCAAAAATTATTCTTTCTTTTTATCACTTACCTACTCGAGGAAGAGCAGGAGTTAATCTTGGGGATGTTGATAAGTTGCAAACATATCTATAATTTTTGATGTTCCATGCTTGATTTATATCTACTTTCTTATGTTTTGTCCACACTTTGGAGTATTTTTATACACTTTCTTAGACTAACCTATTAACAAGATGCCACAGTGCCAGTTGCCTATTTTCTGCTGTTTTTGGTTCCAGAAAGTCAGAAAATGAATATTCTCGGAATTGGACGGGACAAAAGCCAAAGTTAATATTTGACCGAGGGGAACACGGAGCCAAAACACGAGACAGAGAGGGGCTAGGGGCCGGCCACACCACCTGCACCTGGGGGTGGTGGAGCCGCATCGCGCACCCCCTCGGCCTCCCCTTTCGCCTATAAGAAGCCTCCGATACAGAAACCCTAAGGAGCCGATCAAAATTCCACGAAAGAGTCTGTAGCCGCTGCCATCTCCATCCCTAGATCGGGAGGGATCTGAAGCTCTTCTTGGCACCCTACCGGAGGGGAGAGATCACCCTGGAGGCCTTCTTCATCACCATGACTGCCTTCGGTGTGATGCGTGAGTAGTTCATCGCTGGACTACGGGTCCATGTAGTAGCTAGATGGTTGGTTCTTCTCCTTTGTGCTACCATGTTTAGATCTTGTGAGTGATGTTCATGATCAAGATCATCTATTTGTAATCCTACATGGTGTGTTTACGGGGATCCGATGGATATTGAGATGCTAGTTCAGATTGATTATTGATTCTATCATGTCTTTGTTATTTGTGATCTTGCGTGCTCTCCGTTGTTAGTAGCTATCTTTGCCGAGTAGATGCTAGCAACTCCAAGCGGGAGTATTTATGCTTGATAGTGGGTTCATGCCTCTAGTAATCTGGGGAAGTGACAAAAATCTCTAAGGTACTAGATGTGTTGTTGCTACTAGGGATAAAATAGCAATCCTTTGTTCATAGAACAATCGTATTGTTTACTTTACACACTTTGCTTAATGCAATTATCTGTTGCTTGCAACTTAATACTGGAGGGGGTTCGGATGATAACCTAAAGGTGGGTTATTAGTCATAGATGCAGTTGGATTATGGTCTATGTATAATGTTGTAATGCCCAATCAAATCTCATAGGAGTCAAGATGATTAGTATATGCATGTTTGCTTTCTCGATGTTTGTCAATTGCCCCGCTGTAATTTGTTCACCAACATGTCATTTATCTTAAGGAGAATCACCACTAGTGAACTATGGACCCCGGTCCTTTCTTTTACCATCAATCTATAAGATATTTACTGTTTTCTATTTACTTTCTGCAAGCAATTACTATCTTGCACACAATACGTTTAATCCTTTGTTTTTAGCAAAATCGGTGAGATTTACAACCTCACTCTAAGTTGGGGGCAAAGTTCTGTGGTTGGGGGCAAAGTTATGTGCAGGATTCCAAGTTGGAAACAACACCTTGGAGGTGTTTCCTTGCTCCTACTGGTTCGATAATCTTGGTTTCATAACTAAGGGAAAACTTGTTGATGTGCTCATCATACCTTTCTCTTGGGGTTCCCCAACGAGCTTGATATATTTTGAGCCATCACTGCCTAATCCTAACCTTTTATAGTGGGATTATGGCATTACACTAACTCCTGCACCTAAATCGCACAAGGCATGGCGAATATCTGTTTTGCCAATTGAGCATGAAATATTTGGTATTCCAGGATCTCCCAATTTAGACAATAGCTTTCCATTAGCAGGATAACTAGTCATCATGGCAACGGTTTCAGTTATTTCTTTCTTTCTACTAAGAATATCACGGAGAAATTTAGAATAGGTAGGAACTTTTATTGCATCCGCAAATGGAATTTCCAAACAAAGATCACCAAGTGCCTTTTTGAAAGAATCATAGATTACCTGATCCGCTGCTTTATTTTTTTGATCCGGATAAGGAAGTTGTTGCTCACCTTTCTTATTCTTGTCTTTTACCTTTTTTGGGGGATCAAGCTCTTTTGTTGCTTTCTTTTGTTGCTACTTATCGCTATTCTTCTTTTCTACTACAACTTCCTATTCATTGCTTATCTCTTTTTCTTCTCTTGGATCAACTGTCTCTGCATCAGAGTCATAATGGTCATCCTGTGCATCATTTTGCTCCTCCATGGTTTGATCTTGTGTTTCTTGAGCAGTTTCATCTTGAGGATCCACCAGTGTATCATCTTCTTGGCTTGGTTTGAGCAAGGATTTTTCCTTTCGGTCTTTTTCAGCTTCATATTCTGGTGGTCCTAATGGTCCCGTAACAACTGCACCTCCCATTGTAACAACATTAGTAGAAACGGGAATATCTATATCATCTTGTAGAAAAATTTGATAACCATATGCTATTTGTTCATATTGGGTTTCAATCATACTAAGGTACTTGTGAAATAATTTTATTTCTCGGCCAATCTCATCATAATTTTCCGTGAGTTCCCCCAAAATCTTCTTATGTCTTTGAAATGTCTTATGCAGGTTATTATGAAATTTTGCTTATCGATGTTTTAATTCTTGAAAAACTTTTCTAGTTTCATCTTATTCAGTAAAAACTTGTAACAAGTCAACTTTTTTTCCTTAGCAAGTTTAGAAGGTATACCTTTTTATTTCATTGTTGTGCGTACTTCAGGCATAAGATCGGGAATTATACGAAGTATCCCTTTTTCCAGCTTAGTGCCGAAATTAGGATTATATAAAGAATCATTCTTAGCCCTAGTAGACATCAATTCCAAACATGCTTTAATAGTTAAAGTATTTATCAATCCTCCTGCTGATAAGTCAAGAAACTCTCTGCATTGAGTATTAAGACCATGGTAAAATAAATGGCAAATAGTTGACTCAGAATAGCCATGATTAGGAATACTATTGATCATTCCAAAGAATCTATCCTAGGCTTGTGGGTAGTTTTCCCCCACGTTCTTACTAAAGTTTCCTATATTCTTTCTAATTTCAGTTACCTCTTAAAAAGGATTAAACCTGTTTATCAATCAATACAGTTTTCCCAACATTTAATGTAATGACGAGGGAAAGAATATAACCAGTATAGAGCCTTACCTTTAAGAGACCAACGAAATAATTTTAGACGAGAGAAGTCTCTTGGCATACCTTTTGGTCCAAGTGATGTTATCACATTGTCGAACTCTCTAAGATGTCTTCCTAGGTCTTCATCTTCCCTTCCACCGAAAGATTTTTTAATAATCTCACCATCAAATCGATATTCTCTAACTCCAGGATTAGGAAATTCTATTGGTTGTTTAAGAAAAGCAGAACTTGGAGCACTGTATTCTCTGAGAGTTTTCTTAGGTTTCTTGGGAGTTGTCCTGTAAATGGACATGATTTCCATAAAATTACTCAGGTTTTCAACTTCAACCTTATTTGATCTTAAAAGTTTTTTAATAATTTCCTAGCACCTTTGAATAGGCACGCGCTCACTATAATCTGGTAAATAGGTCCTACTAGAGCGTGTAGACCCTTTGTCTCCTAGGGAGAACATTTTGTAGTAGTAACACCTGAAATGTCAAGAGACAAACACTTAGCGCATAGCTCCTAGGCAACGGCACCAAAAAATAGCTTGATATCTGCAAGTGCACAAATCGTTTGTAAGTAGTTTCGAAGTATAGATATTGATCCCACAGGGAGCCCAAAGGGAAGTGTTTATGAAGGAAGTCTCTATCACACTCAAAGTTGTCACAGGTCTTCGAGTGACTTGACTGCAAGTGTGGAAATAAGAAGAAATTTGGATTAAATTGGATGTATTTAAATAAAACTAAAATGTAAACTTCGGGAATAAAAAGCATAAAAGTAAAGAATGATTCGATTGTTTGTGGTTTTCTTCAGATGGCAAAGAAGGCGTGGGGAGATACAGTTCATGGTGATAGTGACTGTGCCAGGTGGATGAATGATAAGTGTAACAATTATAATCTTATAAGTATATGTGTAGGCGAGCAACCCATAATTAGCCGGAACTCCTCTTGGTAGATTTCATCCTGATGGTTCTGAAATATAGCCATCTACATCCACATTTAAACTGGATATTATTCATATTTTTGATGAAATATCTCTCTATACCCTGCCACTAATGCCTAATGATCAAAGAGGTATGCAATCCTTTCTTGCTATTTTTCCCTGCACAGATAATAACATTTGATGATGGGAATCACTACATTAAAGTCAAAGATACGAGATTTCTAACAACCCAAAGAAACCAGGAGACATGAAGTGGAGACAGATGCTTTAACGACCAACTATACGACAGGAATAAAATTCTGGCCGTATAGTTGCGGTCGTATAGATTCCGCCGCCACCGCTAGGTCAAACAGAACAACTTTCGTGAAGGGACCCCTATATAAAGAGGCCTCGGGCGATGAGAAACACCCCCCCGGACCTCGCCCTCTCACCACCAGAACCCTGCATCCACAACACCGAAGAGCTGTCGGAGGAATAGACTTAGATCTAATCTCCAAACCATTCTCCACCACCATAGCCATATTCCACCACTTGTAATAGTAGATCTCATCTTTGATTGGCGACATTGTAAGACTATTTGCTATCAATCTCATGATTTTCATTGCAATGTTTTTGATCTTTGACTTCATATCTATGTGTGAGTAATTCTCCTTGGCTAAGGGCTTTGGCCTAGCCATGTAGCTTTTGTGCATGTTATTAATCATAGATGGGATCATGTATTAGTTTGTATGACATGATGATTATTGTATCCTCTCTTGCCTCAATCCAAGGACTTGTCAGGTACCCAAGAACCCGAGGATTGAGCCAGGTATAGGGAGTATGACTAATGACTAATCTGCAGGTTGGGAACCCCAGGGACAGAAGGGGTAGTACAGCTGTATGTGAGGGATTTACTTGGGATTAACGGTGATGTCACTATGCATATCATTAGTTCTCTTTCTTCTATGGATGAGACTAGTAGGTTATTGCTATAAGCGGTTGCGGAGGCAATAGCAATTATGGATGCACTACCCACATATAATTTACCTTGCTCTAACAATTACATGCATACTTTATTATTGTCTTTTATTCCCATCAGATGTTTTGCACAGCTACAGGTGAAATCGAAATCCCTAGGCTCTCTCTCTCCATCATCGATAACAACAAGAGATAGCAAACTCTTGGTCCGGTAAAAAACAAAAGGAATTCTAAAACTCTCGCAGTAAAGTAACTTCACTATGCTTTCTGCTTCCTAAGGATTCGATAAACCTAGGTCTACTAGGGAAAAAGAGTTATACTACATCCGTAATCCGAATCGAAGGTATCAACCCTTTTTCTGGCGCCGTTGCCGGGGAAGCAATAGCTACCCTGGTGAGGTTAGTAGAAACCTTGCTAGTTTTAATTCTTGTTTTTAATTTTTAGTTTGTTTTTAGTCTTTATTTGAAAAACCAAAAAATTAGTTAGTCTTTAAAATCTTATTTTTACTATTATAAGTATTTGTTTAATAAAACCCAAAAACATAGGAAGTATGGCTAAAATGAAGCTTGGGGAGTTTTCTACTCCCAATAATGATTATTTACATACTCCTATTACCCAGCCAGTAATTACTGTTGATGATTATAAAATTAAGCCCCAATATTTAAGTTTGGTTCAACAGAATCAATTTGGAGGCTCTGCTATTGGGGACGCAGGTATGCACTTGAACACTTTCACTAAAATATATGATATGATGGACATAAAAGATGTTGACCCAATGTGGGTCAAATTGCACTTATTTCCTTTCTCTCTTAGAGGAAGAGCAAAAGAATGGCTGCTATCTTTGCCTAGAAATACTATTACATCATGGGTGGAATGTACTTCTTTATTTATGACTAAATTTTTCCCACCTGCAAAGACTATGCAACTAAGATCTAATATTACTGGTTTTAGACAGGAAGAGCGTGAGCCACTAGCGCTTGCATGGGAGAGGATGAAAGAATGCATGAGAAACTATCCCAGTCACGGGATGGAAGATTGGTTAATTCTCCATTTATTTTATAATGCTCTTAACCCTATGTCTAAGTCTATGCTTGATACTACAGCTGGAGGAACATTTATGGGTAAACATATTACCGAAGCAAAGCAGTTGCTAGACAATATGCAAGATAACCATGCCCAATGGCATGTGGATAGTTCAAACACAAAGAAGGTGAACTCCGTCTCACCACAAGAAAATAAAGAACCCAATGCTAAGTTGGATGAGCTCATATTAGCTGTAAAAGGTAAGGAAAGCTAGGCAAGAGCTATCCCAGAATCAAATATTGAATAAATAGACTTCATAGCTCGTAATGATTATAACCCTGGAACAAGAATTATAATCCTAATTTTCAGAAACATTATTCTAGTCCGGCAGTTAACTTTAATAATAATATGGGAACTAGTAATGATAGTCTCCAAGAAACACTTAAGTCTTTTATAGACACACAAAATGAACAAAATAATACTCTTGTAAAAATAACAGAGAACCATGATGTTATGCTTGGTAAATTATCTAACCAAGCTGTTAGTTTGAGAAATGATTTGCAGGCCCTCCAAGAAAGAACAAGGATTGTTGAGGCATAGTTACGTAAGATAACTGAGAGTCAAACTCTCATTCTAGCTAAATTTGTAGGTAAAGATGATCCCGATCCTATTGAAGACCTCAAGATGATTAGAATCCAAAGGAGGAGCCTGAAGAACTTGATTATAGTAATGCTCCTTCACCAAATTACACCATTGAAGATCTTGTAAAAAAGATCAATATCACGATTCCGGAAATGAAGGAAATGAGGAAGGTATGTACCAACACTTCGTTAATAAGGTAGCAATAAAGGTACGTGAGCTTGAGGAAGAGTATAAGCAAATTGCTGAAAAATTACCTATGAAGCTTGATGACATATTTGAGCCTACTATTAAGATTAAAATTGGGTCCAATGAGATAGCTGCACATTGTGATCTAGGTGCAAGCGTCTCAACAATTCCAAAAAGTCTTTTTAATAAAATAAATCTTGGATCTTTTGAAATCACCGAGTTAAAATTGCATCTAGCAGATTCTACCTACAAATAAGCTGTAGGAATTAAGGAGAATACTTTAGTATACATTAAAGGTTGTCCTTCTCTTATTGATTTTGTTATTGTTGACATGCCTGAAGATGTTACTACTCCTATTATATTAGGCCGCCCATTTTTAAGAACTATTAATGCTTTGATTAATCTACATGAAGGGAACATGAAGCTTCAATTGCCTTTGCGGGATCCTTTTGTTATTCATTTTCCCAGGAAAAAGAAAGTCAAGCATGATGAAAAGGAGGCCATCACTTTGAAGGCCAACTATTTTGGAGTGGGTGTTCCACTCATCTGGCCTAAGTGAGCAACATTGAGGTCAAGTTATTGACCATAAAAGAGCGCTTCATGGAAGGCAACCCATGTGAAATAAAGGTTTGGGTTAAGTCTTAAATTTTAGTTTAAGTCTATGTTTAATAAAGAGTGCTAGAAAGCTCCAACTTAGGAGAAGAAGTTTGGTAGTACTAAAAAATACTGCTTTATACATGCTGATGTTGGTCGAAAATGTTTACTGCCATTTTCTATCAAAAACAAGGTATTTCACTAAGTTTCAGGATAAGAAAGAATTCACGAAGAAATACAATTTTTTGATCAATATAGAAGGTTTAACGACCAACTATACGGCAGGAATAAAAATTCCGGCAATATAGTTCTGGCCATATAGATATTTCTGCCATCGACAATTTGTCTTTCATAAGTACTGAAGGTTTAACGACCAACTATACGGCAGGAATAAAAATACCAGCCATATAGTTCCGGTCATATAGATATCGATGCTTTCGTACAATTTCTTTTCCAGGTACAGAAGGTTTAACGACCAACTATACGGCAGGAACAAAATGTTCTGGCCCTATAGTTCTGGCCGCATAGCTGTGCCGCTAGGTGGAAACCATAAAATATTGATAGCAAGCCAACCATACGGCGGGAACACATTGTTCTGACCATATAGTTCCACCCGTATAGTTGTGTCTGACCACAAAATCGCCACGGGAGGTACCTCCAACCCTAAAACTTCAATTCTTTTTCTCTCTTCTACCTCCAAACTCTCTCAAAACCTCAAGGGATCTTAATCTCTACTCAATTTCATTTTATTTCCTCGTACACAAGTGATCTATGGTATGTTTCTCCTCCAATCCTCCAATTACTTTTTGCAAATTTATCTTCGATCTATTGTCATTATCAATCTAGGGTGAGACCTACTATGAACTAATTGCCATGATTATCTTGCCTAGATTATTATTTTGAGGAGATTCTTTAGTTGCTATGATGAGGAATATGTTATGCTTATTATTGTTGTATCAAAAAGTTTTATTTTTTTCTTTCTTTATTATTTTAGATGATGAACACAAGGAGCCAAACTCGTGCTCATGCCGCCGCTAGCGCTTCTCGGGCTGTCGCTCAAGAATGTATGGGGATACGGTTCAGGAATGAGCTCCAACGTGATCGCTTCAACAAGATCAAGAATCGAGAAGTGAAGGCAACCAAGCGGGCTTACCCCATTATAGTGAACCAACTCGGTATTTCTGATGACTTCAATTTACTTTGCAATAGGGATGGCCTGCAAAACTTTGTATTCAATGATGTGCCAACTTATCGTCGGTTAACTCCTGAATTTTTAAGTTCTTTGCAAAGCACCGTTAAACTATGGCATGGGGAGGACACGATTTATTTCTGACTTATGAACAACAATTACACTTTAACACTAGATGAATGGTGTGCATGTTTTAATTTTCCAAACAATGATGTTAATTCCTTACGTGCATCCTTTACTGGCTTAGACCCTTCCCCGGAACAATATTATAACGGAATGAGTTTCTCTTCTAGAGTAAGCAAGGGGAAGAACATTCAACATCATGTAATCCGCTATTTGTTCTATGTTATTGCTAACATCTTACATGCACGAAATGAGTTCACAAGACTCAATGAGGAGTACATCTTAGTCCTTGCAAAAGATGCTTACAACAAGTGCAACTTGTCAGTCAACTTGGGCGCAATCCTTGTGTGCTACCTGGAGCACCAATCCTCCCAAAGCCAAGGACCAATCACATGTGGAGGCGTCATCATTGTTCTTGACATTGCCCTAGGCATCGACCTAGGTGAGTTGCAACCTGTGCTAGGTGAGCGATGTGTTGGTTTCTCTACTTTAAAGGCGTGTGGAATGCTCACTAGGAGAGGTGGTGTTTATCACCTGCATATTGCAGGAGCTGTGTGTCTCTACCCTGCTCCTTTGCCTAATGGTCTTTTCTCTATCAAGGAAGGACGTATTCTTTATGACTTGCAGGTTGAGCATCACTAACCCGAGGAGGATATTCCGGATGAGGATGCGGACCAAGAAGAGGAGCAGCCACCAACCCGGTTCGCTACATACCAAGACTTCCAAGAAGTTGGAGGGACTATGGAGAGGATGCATAGATGTTGGATGTGATAATACAACACTTTTTAGCAATATAAATTGTGTCATTTTCCTATCATACCATGGTCCATCTAACTATTGCTATGCCTGATATGCATGATTACTTGTTTTTATTAAATTCAATATGAGCTTTGGACATTTAGTAGTTTAGGTAGAATTTTATCCCTCTTCCTTGTCTTTGACATGTGCGTAGGTGTTGATGATGATTATTGATGAAACAAAGGCAAAAGGAACAAAGAGAGCATAGTATGAAGGAGCTGTAGGGACCAGACTTAGCCATTTGAGAGGTTGGAAAAGTGATTTTTTTCATACTTCGCAAAATAAATATTCAACACCACAGGATTGTATCCCTCGATGATACGAACTCAACAAGCGCAAGAACACCCAAAACGGAGTTTGTATGAAGAAAATGGCGACCAAAATACTAAAGCATACAGACGGTTTCACGACCAACTATACGGCGGGAGCAATAATTCCGGTCGTATAGCTCCCGGCGTATAGTTGCCAAAAAGGTCGCAAATGACGGGATTTCACCCTTTGGAGGCTCCAGAACCTTCCCTAAGTCATATGACGGTATTGGGGGAACCCTAGGGCACCCCCAAGGCCTATATAAAGGAGGGAGGACCCAAGGAAGCCACAATACACCATATACAAGATCTAGATCCCATCTACCGCCTCCACGGCGGTGCCCTGCCGCCGTGCCACCTCCATAGCCTCTACAGCTACACCAAGATCTAGATCTCCATCAACACCATCAAGCCATCCAAGTAAGAAGAGGAGGAAAAGGAGGACGCCACCATCACTACGCCGACGCCATCATCACCATCTCCATCGCCGCTACTCCTTCATCCTTCCCCATCATGATCTCCGTAATGGGTTGTAACATGGCTTGAACACCCTTTATTAATGTTATGATGATTGAGTAATTGAAGTGTGGTGTGTTCTGGTTAATTAATATGTTTGTGCTTTCTCTTTACATTGTTCTATTCATGATATTATTCTAGTGATTGGATATGTCTAATCCATTGTTGAGGAATTTACTAGGGATTCATGGAGTGTCATAGAACTTATCATTAGTCTCTACTCTTCCATGGGTACTTGACAAGTCCGTGGGTAGAACTAATAGGCTATTTGCTATAAGTGATTTGTGGAGGCAATAGCAGCTTAGGATGCACCGCCTATTAAGATTTAATTTCCTCAAGATCACTCATGATATAGATAGGTATAGTGTTGCGAATTGCTTGACCCCAAAGTGACAGATGGGATATCTTGTGACTAGCACACTTGCTTAGGAGTATGGTTGTCCATAGAACTTAATGCCTTTTCTCTGGTTTACCTTGATTGGTCTTGTTACCTTAATACACTATTCTGTTACGAGATGACCCATTTCCGAAGAGGGTGTGGACAATTCAGTTTTCTAGTTGCCACTTACCAAAGGTGGGAGACAACGGTATATGAGGGACCGCCACAACTATAGTTAACAGCTATTCCATAATCACTTATCATGCGCACCAGTATACACAACATTACTTGAGGAATCATAGCATTAATATTTCATCTCATTGCATTCACCTTGATGCCTACGCATTTCTATTCTTGTAGATAGTTGTTGGGCCTCCAAGTGTAGAGGTTTGTAGAACAGCAGTAAGTTTTCCCTTAAGTGGATTATGCAAGGTTTATCAAACTTAGGGAGGAAGTGGTCAAAGGTATCCCTCTCAAGAAACCTTGCAATCAAGATACAAGAATTCTCTTGTGTCCCCAACACACCCAATACACTTGTCAGGTGTATAGGTGCACTAGTTCGGCAAAGAGACAGTAAAATACAAGTGGTATAGATAAAAGACAACGGTGCCAAAAAATAGCTTGATCTAGTTGCAAACGGTGTTTCAATGCTTAGAAACAAGGCCTAGGGATCATACTTTCACTAGTGAACACTCTCATATAAATATCTTCTCTTTATGATACTACTCTTAACTACTCTCCGGTTGGACACTCTAATCCATGGTAGGGCTATAACAGCACACCTCAAAGTTTGCTTTCCCTGTCTAGATAACCCCACACTATCACCTTGAGCACTAGATGGTTCCAGCAAACTGTAGGGGTTCCGCGTATGAAAACAATAAATTTTATCCTACGCCCCTGAACCCCTGAAGCTGCCAGGACCTATCTATTAGTAATACAGTAACGGGAGGGGCTTTTCGCGAACTTACCCTTGAAGACCGAAAAGTGTTGTCAATGCTCAGGAGAGCGTGGTTGATGTAGACGAGTCGAAGCCGACCTCAAGGTCATGATGAAGTCCTTGCGCTCCAATGGCTCCAACGACTTGAGTGCCTCAAGTGCGACACCTCGCAGGGAGTTACACACATCTGGTGCCTGACGATGACTCCTGCTTCCCCGATCCAGCATTGCGGAAGTAGAGCTCCTAGATCCAAATCCCGCAGCACGACGGCGCTCCGCGGTGCAGATGTCTCTCTTTCGCGCAGTCCAGACTTGGGACCACGGTCACGAGAGAGAGAGAGAGGGGAGAGAGAAAATATCATTTAGAGGTCCTCCCAAAAGTGAGAAGACCTTTATTGATTATTGGTGTATTTTATTTGGCCAAATACCCCCACTATATATAGGGGGAGGGGAAGTACTACCTCCCTCAAAGTCCCAGGGTGGGACTAAAGGAGGGGAGGGGGAGGAGAGGTCGTCACCCACCTAGTGGGCCCCGCGCAGGGGGATAGGCCTAGCCGGCCACCCCCTTGGCCCCTTCTCCCTCTCTCCTTTCCCTAATGGGCCCTCTCCCTCCGGGAATTGTCCCATTAAGCCTTTGACCATTTAAATTGATTTTTCTCTTTATTAAATAATTACAAATAAATGATTAAATCAATATTTAACATTCATCCACATATTATTCAATCTCCATGGCTATGGAACACCTTCCACCTCCACTCCGGACATCCTCCGGACTTACCAAAACCCTTCCGGTTTCAGTCTACTATTCTTCGGCGATTCTACCGATCCTATAAACACTCTCTAAGCATCATCAAGCCCTTAAGCGTGATACCTCACGGTTCAGGAACACTCCAGACATGGTCAGGACACTCCCGCACCAATGATCGACAGAGGGACCTGGACGGCCATGTGACCCTTGTGCGTTCCATGAAGATTTTTCGTCGTTTGAACCGGAACAATCGTGTCTTATTCCCTTTGTCCCGATACTTGCATTGCCCGAGATCTGATCAATGACATCACCATGTCGTGTTCAATCTCGTTACTGAACAACGCTACTTGACTCGTTCCGACAAGTGATATCCCCGTGATCAAATCACACGTTGCACAGCTATTGGATATAACTTCTCCGAGTGGGCCCTTTGAGTATCTTCCCGTCACATGGACGGACAAATCCGTCTCTTGACATATATTGCCTCTATGGTTTCCTCCAAGTACCTGAACACACCTTTATAACCATTGTATTACCAAGTGGCGTTTGATGCTATCTAAGCACTCTCGAGAGACAGTGATTGATATAGCCTCACGGTCTAAGGAATAGTCTACGAGGTTCCATTTCTAATCATCGTAACTTGAACTTCGTGACATGATGGGGTCACGATGTTTAGGTTGGCTATTGGTTCACCATCTCATTATCAGAATGAGATGACTTCATTTCCAACTGGCTTAAATGCCACATGATCAGGAAACATGATCATCTGTTGACCAATGAACCAGTGACTAGAGTTTCACTAGGAACCCCTGGTTGTTTGTATATCACACGTGTATTGATGTTTCCTCTCAATACAGTTATAGCATGATATAAAACTTAATCATAAACTATATGAAATATGATAATAGTCCTTACTACTATTTGTCTCTTGGGCATATTTCCAACAGTCTCCCACTTGCACTAGAGTACAAATACACTAGCTGCATTTGTTCTCAATCATTGGCACCATATATCCGGTACCCTGAACATGCTTGCTCATGGAAGAGGTTGAGTCTTGGGTATGTACTTTACAGTCCCAAATCCTTTGCAACTTACTAATGTCACCTTGATTGACATTAATACTTTATCATCACATGACAGCATCTGTGTGTATGCATCGTCGCTATGGCAGTAGAACGAGGCCTGATTCCAGGAGCCTACAGTGTAGATCAACCTCGAGGGCTTTCTCATGGGCACTGTGCCCTGGGACACATCATTCTACGTTAAAAGCGAACTAGCCCCGCCATAACATTACACTTTAGATGGTACCCTTATCTATTATTATAAATGTATTCATCGAAACACTAGTGCACTCTGTGCAACTTTTGATGTTTTTTTTCACCTCGCTTCCTACTTGACTCTAATCGGTATTTATAGGAGTTTCCAACATATTTCCTTATAACATAACCCTTTATGTTTTAAGATACGTCATCCTTTTCGGATTTGGAAAACATGTCTACAGTTCTCTACTAAACACTACGGACAAACTTAGCTCAAAGTTCTGTGATTCGAACTTAATCACTTTCAAACGTTCCTGATTTGGATCACATATTATGCTAAGTTATCATCATGGTTTACTAGGATAGAACCTATGTCTCAACATAGTGGATGACGATCATCCTTTTATTTATTTCAACCATTGATGTTCAACTTAATACTATTCCTAATTTGAGTTATTAAGGACCAGTTCCTTCTATTCTGAAACCCCTTTCAGAATCCCTTAAGGAATACTACATAATATCATAATACACCTATTATCAACTCCTACACCTTATAAATCATTATTTATAAGTATTTGCGCTTTCATTCTTAACACACTTAAGAATTACTCCTATAAGCTCCCACTCAAAAATATGTTATTCACGTATTGTTTTAAGAAGACTTTTATAGCTCCCACTCAATTTTATGCAAATTGCATATCTACTCACTATTTTGAACATCTTCAAATCCTTTGATCAAATATCAAATTTGGAGTTTTACTATGAGATACTAGTACTACTACTAGTTTCAAATCCACTAGACATTTAGCACACTTGAATCAAATTTATTTGAATTTGTCCAATACTGGACAAATTGTGCTTTTGTCATTCACCCCCTTTTCCACTATGGCTTTGCAGTCATTTGGGAAAATTAAAGTAATCTCTTACTTGTGAGATTCAGCAAAGAATTGCTTTCTAATCTCAAGGGAACTTTGCTTCTAGGATTTCTCATAATTCTAGTTTACCATTATTTTCTTAATAGTTTGTAGGTATGTCATATTCCAACAATCATGACAAATGATTCTCAAATGCCTCCATGCTAGATATGGATTACATTTTGAATCCTACTTCATGTAGTGAAAACACTAGTGGGAAAACACACTGATCATTATCATTGATTCTTTTCTTCTGTGAAGAGAATTGTTCAGGAACGTTGTCCGTTGCGCTTCTCAACACTCTGATGCAGGGTTTTGAATCCTCATCATGTTTTACACTATTTTCCATTTGCCCCATAATTGAGAAACATCACTAGAAGTGAGCTTTATCAAGAATGTACCAAAATCCAAGCAGTACGAATCTTGCTTTCCTTTTGGTTTCAGCTATGGGTTTTGTATTCAAAGTTTCCAATGAATGCTCTACAAGGACTTATTCGCTATTGTTTTGGTTATATCTAATAACCCCAAAACTTTCACAAATTCAAATGGTTCACTACATTCTAATTGAGTGCTAACTATTTCTTAACTAATGGTCTCTACATCTATACTACAATAATTTATTTGGTGCCTTCTATTCACCCACTTTGATATCTAAAATCACATTGTGATGCTTTGCATTTTGACGTTTCAAAACGCTTTGCATTCCACAATGTATTTTATGCCATTCTTATAAAGTTGAATTTCATTACTATTGATCAAATCATAGTAATTAGATTCTCTTTTATATTTATACCCTTTGTTGATGAAACATTTTGATCATATCAAATAATTTCATATTCATGTTTCCTTTGGTAAACTACTTTACACATTTAAACAATCATATAATGATAATTACCATTTTTGTTAAAACGCAATACATCGAATATGTATTTACTTTTAACAATTCATTAACCACTTTGTATTCAAGTAATACACGGTGTTCAAGTTATTTTGTCGAACTAAGAGGGGAGATCATCGCCATCAACACCATCATCAAGCTGGACTTCATCGGGATCATCATGATCATCATCACCACCACCATCATCACCATCAGCACCATCATCACCATCTCCATATTGCTGTAATAATTGAGTTGAATCTTGCATTAGTTCTTAGGGGAAACTTTCCCGATGTTGATTACTCTTTGTAGTTGATGCTATTGAGTGAACTATTGAATTATTTTTTATGTTCAGATTGTTATACATCATTATTCCATCTCTGATCATGATGCATATGATGTCTTGTGAGTAGTTCATTTTGTTCTTGGGGATATGAGAGAAGTCATGTTGTTAGTAGTGGAATTGTGTTGAGAAAGATTCAATAGTTTGATATTTAAGTTGTGGTGTACTTCTTCTAGAGGTGTCATGTGAATGTCGACTACATGACACTTCACCTATATGGGCCTAGGGGAATGCATTATGCATTTGGCTACTAATCGTAGGGGTTGCCGGAGTGATAGAAACCTGAACCATCGTTAGGAAACCATTGCACAAGGGGCGTAAGGGTCTTAGAGTTTAAAGATGTGGTTAGGTTTCTACCTTAATTACTTTCTTGTACTTACGGATGTTTGCAAGGGGTATAATCACAAGTATGTATTAGTCCTAGGAAGGTCGGTACATTAGCATAGGTTCACCCACACAACACTTAGCAAGCTAAAGAAGATTAATCAACTATGTGAAGCAAAAGCACTTGACAGTCTTCCCATTTGTCCTCGAGAACGCTTGGTCATCTTAAGTAATACAACCGGCTCGTCCTTTGCTACATAAAGGATTGGGCCACTTTCTGCATTTATTCCTACTGCTTTTATTTACTCGTACTTTGTTTACTTGCTTTATAAAAAAACCCTAAAAATCCGTTTGCTTAGTATTTGTAGAGAATTCCTGATCCATACCACTCGCTAGCACCTTCTGCTCCTCGTTGGGTTCGACACTCTTACTTATCGAAAATACTGCGATACACCCCCTATACTTGTGGGTCATCAAGACTATTTTCTAGCACCGTTGCCGGGGAGTGAAGCGCTATTGGAGAGTGGAACTGGTAAAGGAAACTTCTACTGTGAGTATTGTTTACTTATGTTAGTTGCTTTATTTTCGTTATGGATAATTCGCTGAGTTTCTTATTTGGTAATGCTACTACCACTGCTAAGGTAGTAGATGAACCACCACCTGCTGAGAATGATGTTTTTAAAATACCTACAAGAATTATTGATTGTGTTATGGATAACTATCATGTTGTGGATGGAACTGTCCATCCCGGTGATCATTTACTCTTTATACACGAATTATGCGGGTTGTTCAAGTGTGCAGGTATTACTACAGATCAAGTCAAGAAGAAGTTATTCTCATTATCGCTGAAAGGAAGAGCTGAAGAATGGTATAAGCTGCTGAATAATGGTCAAGCTCTGGAATGGGAGGAAATTGTGCCTCTCTTTTATTCAAAGTTTTATCCTCCTAGTGAGATTCATAAAGATCGGAATCAAATATACAACTTTTGGCCTCTTGATGGACAGAGTACAACTCAAGCTTGGGGGAGATTGAAGTTACTAATGCTCAAATGTTCCATTCATGAGCTCCCCAACAATATTATTATCAATAACTTTTATGCAAGGCTCCCTCTACATGACAAGGATTTATTGGATGCTTCTTGTGTTGGATCATTCACTAGCATGGAAGAAGAAGCCAAATAGGATCTTCTGGACCGTATTCAAGACAATGCTGAAGCTTGGGAGAATGAAAAAGGTAGAAAGTCAGGTATAAATTATGATTATGAATGCATTGAATCTTTTATGGGAACTCATGACTTTCAAAATATTAAAAATGCTTATGGTCTAGACTCTCAAGCTATTGCTTCTTATTTAAAGGCTTTTGCTTCCTACATTGAAGTGCCTAAAAAGAAGTGGAATAAGTATCATGAACCTTATAAAGATATTGCTAAGTATGTTCCTGTAAGAAATACTGAAGTTTACACTATTAATCATGCTTTACCTGAACCTTATATTGAGAAAATGCCTTTCCCAGTTAAGATAAAGGAACATTCTATGATAGCTATTATGGTTGATGAAAGTATAAGGAAAGTTGTTGAACCTGATAAACAAATGGTTGATGAACCTATAATAGCAAATGTGAAAGACTTTGTCACTAAATATGTAGAAGAGGGACACACTATCCTTTGTAAGGATACCTCTAATATTGTTTCACAAAGTAGTATTATGAGAGCTAGTATTCCTATGTTTTCTGTTAGGATAAGTGATCATTGTTACGATGGTCCTTGTGATAGTCATATTGTTAAGTTTATGCATGATACTGAAAGTTACTATGAGAGAGGGAAAAGTGTTCTTATGCATCTCAATAATATCAAGTTTCCTCGTTTTATGCTGAAAGTTTTCATGTTGCACTTCTTTTGCCTTCCTATGCTAGTAGCCTCTGGTTTCAACAACTTGTTTGTTTACAAAATTCCCTTGCATTGGAAGTGGGTTAGACTTAAAAATGTGTATGTTTGCTTCTTAATGCTCTCTTTCACTTCAATTCATATTCCTATGTGAGCATTTTCAAAATTATCATGCCCATCTTAATGGCTATAAAGAAAGAGCTTTTTGGCAGGCAACCCAATTTATTTTTGATTTCAGTTTGCTTTTGTTTTTATTTGAGTCTTGGAAGTTATTACTTTGGTAATAAACTATCCTTATCCTTTTTGTTTGGTTTTTGTGTCAAGATCAACCTCTAATGAGAGAGAAGTAATATTTGGGGAAGTTGTTGTCCCGAAACAGATTTTTGTCCTTCACCGTAAAAATTCATGAAAGATCTCTGTATGTCGGATTAAGCTGTAATTTTTTGTGATTCTGCCCCAGGTTATTATTTAACTTTCGTTAGTTTTGAACTTTTTGATTTGAGTAGTAGAAGATGTTCTAAAAAATTGATCTTTACCTGCTGGTCTGTTTTGACAGATTTTGCCACTCTTGCATTTGCTTTTTTAATCGATTTCCTTTTTGAATTATTTTTGGGTTTTCGGAAGGACTTGCTACAGTAGCTTATGCTTTGCTGGTTTTCAGTTGAAGTTTGGACTCAAAAGGTTTTATCACTTCACTTATACTAATGTTGCAAATGAGAACTGTGTGAAGTTTTGTGTGAAAGAACTTTCCAGGTAGCGGAGATAATGGTGTAATGAGAAAGTGAAAGCTTTCATAACTCAAGTAATAAGTGTATGAAGATGAAGATATTGATGTTATTCAAGTGGCGACTCCGGAAGAATCTACTAGATACCAAATTGTAACATCCCAAAACTTTAATCCAAGGTTATTAAGATCCAAATCATCAAAATTAGGGTTAACAAAAAAATTCCATTTAAAAATATTAAAGCTTTCATTTGGTGTGCATTTAAAATAGGAGTTGTTTTGAATTGCCATGTTTAAGTGATCCATTGATTGTAAAATGATTCTAAGGTTAATTAAACATCATCTAGATCATTCCCAAACAAATCCCAAAGAAAAACAAATCTAAATGAATAAAAGAAGGAAATGTCATTTGTGCCATTTTAACTACCATGGCTACTTTGGCTATTCCTAGAACTCAATTCTTAACAGAAACAAATGTGGATCTTTGTGCACCTCGCTAGTACAAGTAGTGATGTACCAAGTCCCACTTTGTGATCTAGCAAAAACTTTCAAACACTAATTTTAAATGGCATTTGAAAATTGAATCTAGTGTAGGTATCAAGATCACACTTATTCAAAAACCACTCAAATGAATTCCATTTTAAAAACCCAAGCACACCTAGAAGCTCAAGCATAAGGTGCAACACTCCACCAAAATTCAGCCCAAAATTCAAACATTTTTCTCTTGCGCCCATTGTGTCGAACACCTTGTAGACAGAATCAAATTAGCCTAACTATTACTGTTTTTTATCAAATCTTGTCAAGCCATTTGAGTTGAATTGATCATTCTTGTCTCCCCTGAGTCCAACCAGACCAAAACCCACCCTAGTTCTAGCCCCTGGCGCTAGTGCTACGTTGTCCCGATGCCATGCTCGCCGGCCAATGTTGCCAACGCAGCAGCAGACCACCAGCCCCTCTCCGCCGCTCCAGGAAGCTAGGCGCCACCCTACCGCCGCCCACGGTCCACCCCACGGCCACTGCCAGCCACTAGACCACTCCCCAACCTCGCCGCCCTTTCTCTATGCGTGCAGCCAGAGCGCCCTCACCGCCACCATGCCACAGACCGCCCCTCAACCCAATACCGTGCACGCCACTCCGCCTCGACCCCAGCACCCCACCAGACATGCCTGTTCGCCGCCGCTTGACCGGCAGCCCCCGTGCGCCGCGTCAAATGCTGCCTCTGCCGCGCAGAGCACCAGCTTCACCCGACCAATTGCCACCACCCCTATCCGCGCATTTAAACAGTAGAGCACCGCCAGGAGGCAGGCCACCGTCCCCTACCTCCAGCCATGACGATAGCACATTGTACAGCCCTCGCTGGAGTCGCCAGCTGTAGCACCCCGCTAAAACCACTACTAGAAAATCACTGTGTTTTTGTGCATTGTATCATCATGACCGCATGCTCATGTCATCATGCCACATTTCATTTGAGCATCGTCATCATCATGCATATGTTTGTCTAAAACTATTTTCTAAAAGCCTATATCTGTTTTCTAAATATCCCCTGTCTTTATTTCAAATTAAAACCCCGGTCTTTTCCGAATATTTTGTTTTGTCTAAAAACTGTTTGCGAAAGGTTTTATAAAATAAAAATAAAAAAATATTTTATTAGGGGAGGCAGCCGGCCAGGCACAAAAGCCCAGCCAGCCAGCCTACTACCCCGCCAACCAAAACCTAGTCTATCCTACCCTAACCCTAACCCCTCACCAACTCCCTCCAGACGCCACACTTTCTCCACCACCCCCGCCCACGTAAGCACCCCACCCCGTCCCCACCTCGCGATGCTCACCAACCGCACGATCCCCAGCTGACCTGGTCAACCCTCCTCGAACCGCCCTACCGACGCGACCTGCTCCCGTCCTCTCGATCCCATCCCTACCTCCTTCCTCACCGCACGGCCTCGCCTCTCCTCTCAGCATTGCCACCGCCAGCGGCCACTCCTTCATCGAGCCCCTCTCCCTGCCTGTGTCCCTCACCGTCAAGCCGCTCGGGCCCGCACTCGTCTCCGCCGTCGCTCACCTCTCCGCCGCCCACCCTGGCCGCCGTCGACCGTGCGGATCTCGCCGCCATCATCTGCTGCGCCACATCGCCCACTTCTAGCCGACCACGCCCTCCCCTTCCTCGTGGTCGCGCCCATAGCAGAGCCTTTGCCGCTCGGCCTCCTTTCCTCTGTGCGACCCCGCCCTGAGCCGCCCACCGTCGCGGTCGTGCGTGAGCCCGCCCGATCTCCTTCCCGGCCGCTTTGCCTCGCCTAGCGCGCCGCCGCCTCGACCCCATCGCCCCGTTGTGCTGCCTCCCGTCAGCGCCGCGACGATCTCTGCTTCGAGCCCCGCCGGCCCCGCCTCGGTGTTGCCATGGGCGCCCTCTTCCTCGTTGCCCTGGCAGCAAGCCGCGACCCCGACACCAAGCTCGCCGTCGAACCGTCGTCGTCCCCACATTGGCCGTCCTTGCTGCCTCACTACGGACCCACCCAGCGTCGTCCGCCGTCGCCCTCGGGACCCTCTGCAGCACTGTGGCTGTCATCGTCAAACACATGTGTTGTGCCCTAGCGTGTGTCTGTGTTGTTGTTGGTTGATAAACATGGTGTGTGTTTCTCTAGTGCAACCGAAGACCGTGTACTCCCCAAGTTCCTCTCAAGACCATTGTGGCACTGCTCGGAGACCGCCCTCGTGTTAAATCAAGTTCACAACCGACCGGACCCGAGAAATCGCGGTGCAGATACAAGTTCACCATCGATGACGAAATCGGCACCCAGGCACCAAGATATATCTCCCGGACTCCAAGGACTTCCTCACGGATCACCGAGCACTCCTACACGGAACCCGAAGATGGTGATGTACATGCCCAAGTTCTCCTTCACGGACGACAAGTTCTCCATCATGGATCCCGAAGCCCCGTTCCCAGAGTCCGAAGACTGATCCCGCCAAGACCGAACCCGGCACGCCAAGCTCTCCTCACGGGAACCGGTCAAGATGGAACATCAAGTTCTCCTTTCCCGGATCCGACGACCGAAACCGACCCCGTCGAACCTTCGGAACACCAAGATCGTCGATTCAATGTGTGAACCATTCCCGAGCCCCTATTTTATAAATGCTATATATATAAACTGTCGCATATTAAATTGTTCATGCATGCATATATGTTTGTGGTTTGGGGGCATTATGCCGATTCACCTCATAATTAAATATGGAGTCTATATGCGGGCTATTCTAGTCTTATTCTGGACTCCATTTAAATTGGTGTAGCGAACCGATGCCATGTTTCGCCCCGTAGATACAACATTTAAATTGTGGGGTATCTAAATAACTTGAACCCTCTAATTAATTGTCAGGACCCCGGTTCCGCTTAATATTGTCTAATTGCCCCTCATCTGCATCATATCATAATCATGCTGGATCTTTTGCCGTAGTATTAAATATTGCATCCGGTGTTTCTTCTAGTGTTTGCTTCTTCGCGGATTAGGCTAATGAGTGGATGCGAGAATCGACAAGTTCTCCGGCTATGTACCTTCGGCTCTGTTCCCAGGCGAGCATTCTCCCCCTTTCTACCTATTTTGCGTTTATAGTCTTTACTTCCTCATGTTGCTCTATTGCTATCCGTGTCGCGATGCTTTAGTGTTCCATGCCAGATATATTCCGTGCAGCCCCTATATTGCCATGGACACCTCCTAATACCTGTTGTTTGGTAGATAGCTGGCCTTGCGAGTCGTAGTTGCTTGCTCAGGTGCGATCTCGTGTTGTCAAGTATCACAGTTGTTGGTATGCTGGCAGATGTTTATGGTGGAGATGATCATGACTTTAAACACAACCATTGATTTGCTAGATATAACTAATGCAGAGGCATCGGTAGGCAATAGATGTTATTTGGTTCTTCCATGCTCACTTGTGTCCCGTAGGATCCCGAGTACTTGATACCTGTTCCTTGACTATTCGCACTATCAACGTACGAGAGAGTCTATGAATCCCCCTTAGCCAGAGCTTGATTCATTTCTTATTTCTTGGGGCCACAAAGTAGTTTGGGGTTTTATTACTATCCTGTACTTATGCCATGCTTACTGCTTTATTTACGATTGTGCGTGGAGCACCTGTACTGTTTTGGTACGTGGAATGTTTTCGCGGTATCTACAAGCCCAGTCACATTTTCGAGTTCCCAGTCATTTACAGCCATTGTCACCAACCCTGGGTCTGTCTCGGAGCCGGCCAACTTCATTGCGGGTAGCTTAGTGGGGTGGCCCCCTGAAATACTTTATGAATCTTGTGATTGCTTTGTCGTGAAAGCCTCGTTGGGTTTTGATTTGGTTTTTCCGAGGTTGATCGTGTGTGTGTTGCTATTTGTGCACCCCTGCAGGGTAAATCTTTCTGAAAGCCGTGTCCGCGGTTATGGTTAACTTGGAGCACAGTATCTCGATCATAGACAAGCATAACTAAAGTAGTGATGTAAATTTGACTTAATATGTGACTAGTAATCAGATTCAAATACAACGGAATGGATATTAAAAATGCCAACAACTGGTGGAGCTGGGTTTCCTTGTGACTTGTTATATCTGCCTAGTAAGTATTGCAACTCCAATGGAATGTGATAAAAGTGCCAACAACTGCTAGGTTTTGGGATTCCTCAGGACAATTATATCTGACTAGTAAATGTTCCAACTACAACGGAATGTTAACTAAAACTGCCCACTACTTATGTTATCAGGATGACTCATGCTATATATCTGACGAGTAAATGCTGCAACTATAATGGAATGAGTAAAACTGCCAACTGTGTGAGTTTCTTGGTCCGACTTCCTCGTTTGGTCTCGAGGGGGAAATACCAGGATGGGTATGTTTGGTGTTAGTATAAGGTAGGATCCGAATAGGTCTTTCTTACCCCTCCCTAATAGCCGACAGATGTATTGAGTCTCTATAGGTTGTTTAGTGCATGCTGCGCTACCGCTTCAGTCCACCATACCTATGTAGGAGAGAGCCGCCAAATTCTAGCCTCGCCGTGTACTGGCCTCAGTACTGACGCTCCTCTTTTTCCCTTCGCCCTTTGTCGGCACCCCTTTTGTTTAGCAGGTACGAGTTCAACGTCGTTAGCAGGGTTACCCTTCCGGCTTGGCCTGGGCAGGGTTATGGACGCCATTGGTTATTCTTCAGGGCTCCTAACCCCATTTGCATCTTGTCCGTAGTCGGACGCTCTATCGTTTTCAAGGTGATTTTGGATCTTTGTATAGTATATCTGTATTCTTGACTCATGGAGTCGTTGTTGTATATATATGTTCTGTGGGTTCCATCATGGACTAATGTGTAATGGTATTACTTTGTTTTCCACCCGCACGAAAGTGCCTGGTGGGCGTCCTTGAATCGTTTCTATGCGGGTTTGGCGGGAATCGCTAAAACTTGCATAGGGCCGATTTGAGGGTGTTACACCAGCCCATCCCTTTCGGTCCCCTCGTCGACCTATAAAAGGAGGCCACCCCAGCACAAACTCCTCACACCATCTCACTCCCCTCTGTCCACTGATCCTTCCACCCCATCCACGGAGCAAGGCGAGCCACCGTTCGCCGGAATTTTGCTAGAGCTTGCCGTGGCAGAGGAGGAGAGGCGCTGTTGATTGCGACTGCCCCAGGAGCCGCCACGGCCACGCCTAGAACCGCTGTCGTCCACCAGCTCGATCTCCCTCATCGCCACGACTAGCTGGAGCCCTGGTAAGCCCCCATGTACCCCCACCGAGCCGCTAGGGTTAGCTCTCGCCAGCGACCTGTTCACCGGAGACAACGATCCTCAGCCGTTGATCCACCTTCTAATCGTAGCGCTGAGAGTGCCCCGTACCGCTTCGTGTTTGATGTGTTGCTGACCTGCGGGACCCCCCTATCAGTTGTCATCTGCGCTGCGGAGCGCCACTGGGCTGGCCCGTTAGTTTTCCCGCGCGACCTAGTTAGTTCAAACATAGATTTTTCTATTTAAGTTTGAACTCACTTCTGTCCATTAGTTTAAAAATCAATTCAGAGAGTTTTATAAATCCAAATTGGGCGATTCCAATTTTGTTAGAAAGCCTCTAAAAAGATCTATCCAGGCCCGTTGGATTAATTCATTTAGAGTTATAGATCTCTCCTAGTAAAAATAACAAGACATAAGCATTTGCACCTTTCAACATTTTTATAAAATCAACCATAATAGATTTTGAGTTGATTCCAACTCTCAAAAATCACATTTAACCATACCTATCTGAATATGTAATAATATTAAGATTTGCATGCAGTGACTTTGGACTAGTACCAAAATAATGCTATATAGGCATTTCTAGTCACTTTAAATCACAAATTATTAAACTTAAACTTATTTAAATGTGATCCAACCTTTAAATCACATTCCCATATGTTAGAATATGTGGTGATGACATGTGTCCACATGATCCCATATTTTAATTGGAGAATATTAAATCTTAGTTAATTTCAATGAGTAGAAATTCTTTTTCTCAAATAAAAAGAAGGAAACTAGTTAATAAAACCTTGTGATGCTTGTGATGATAATAGATCATCAAATGTGTGCCTTAGTGTACTAAGTAGCCTAGTTAAGTATTGTTTGGTGATTGTGTATCCCGTATGTATTTATAGAAGATAGTACCGACCCAGCTTACGAGGAGGAGGAGTTCTACCCGGAGGAAGAGGAAGAAAACTTCAACCACTACACTACCCAAGGCAAGCTAGCACTATACAAGTTAACCCTTGACTTGCAAGCCTAGAACTTCAAGTAAACTGAGCAAGCTATTGTTAGCAAGTAGACTAAGCTAGATAGCCTAGGCAGATGTAGTAGGCATACTTTGGTTATACCACTTTGAATATTACCTACCCCAAGTTTTATTTCCAAGCTTTACCTTCTTTACTTTACAAAAGTCCCTTACTTGTTTGAAGTTAGCATAAAAAGTATAAAACTTGACTTATCTAGATAACCTTAGATGTCATCCTATGGCATGAGATTGAGATTAGCATTCCAACTTAGTGAACACTCTTAACATAGTAGTTTAGAGCTAAATTCAAAACTTGAGTCACTTTAGATGGGAATACTTGGTGAAAATGAATTGTGAAAACCGTGGAATGATGTGTCATTCTATTGAAATGTTTTGACATGTGTTGAGAAACACAAATGGTTTATGATGATGAAAATGTTGAGGCAGGAGCCTTAACCCCTTTTACAAAACTGATGGTTGGATTTGGATGCGATACCATTCCAATTTTTACCGTACAACCACAATACCTGAATTGGGTAAGGCTTAGCCGAAAATTTATATGCATTAGTATTAGTTCCCTCACGGGAGAGGTTTGAGCTGAGGCTACCTCTCAATGTTGTCCACCTATGTAGTGCCCAAGATGACAGATGGTCATGGTTGGGAGGCCATACTCATAGGAGAGGTGCTTATACTAGGGTGTGTAAAGGAAAGGTTATGTTTGATTATCTGCATACTAAGTATGATGATTCAGGGTTATCCCTGACAGATGTATCGCATCTTGTGGTGAAAGTGTACCACCTCTGCAGAGTGTCAAACTATTCGAATAGCCGCGTCCACGGTTATGGACAGTTGGAGTGGCCATACTGTTTCGTTGTCAGATCTTTTCAAAATGACTTATGAGATGACTGATGAATCTTGACTTGATCACAACAGAGTTGTGACTATGACACTAGCTTCCCAACTTAAGTGATGCTAGAACTTTATTTTATCTTTCTTTGTTTCTAAACTCAGCTTAGGTTTCAAACTTAACTTTACAAATAAACATAGAGTTAGCTCTTCCACTAGCTTTACCTTACTTGTTAGTGGTAGTTTGCGAGTACTTAAAGAGTACTCATGGCTTTTGTCCCTGGCTATTCCTATGGCCATACTATGAAGGAGACTACCAAGATGAGGGACAGCAGGACAGCTATGATAACTAGGACTATCTGCCTTCGTCAGCATTGCGTGTGCCCCTGAAGATGGACCCCACCGCTACGCTTATTATTTATTCCGCTGCTTGTTGTATTAAGATTGGATCATGAGATCCTTTATTCGTGTAAGACTTTATTATGGTTTGTAATGGATGATGTACTGTGATATCCAATCTATTATGTCTCACAAAAATGGTAATCCTGGGATTGCGAGGTATGGCATAACAGGCATCTGGGAATAAAAATCCGGGTGTTGACAAATTTAGCGACCTACAGAGTCTGTTTTCAAATAGGTAACAGTTCTGGTAAGAAAGGTTCCGTGAAAATACTATCCAACTATATTTTTGCAGTTTTTAGTCAATAAGGAAAGCTACGAAGCGAAAGAGGGACGGAAACGGAGCCAGGGTGGCTCACACCACCCGGTGGCGCGGGCCCACCCCTAGCCGTGCCACCAGGTGGTGTGGCCACTCCGGACTCCGCCTCCGACTCGTTTTCTTCCAATACCTTCCTTTTTGACATGAAACTTCGTAATATATAATCCCATGGATCCCCTGAGGTTCGTATATCGTGTTTTCGTCGTGTTTTCGTTTCGATCTGTTTCTGCCAGGAACTATCTTTGAAAGCTTTGATGCACAATGCTGTCCGCCAAGGATAAAGGAAAGGAGCCTATGGAGGAAGATCTCCAAGACCCCAAGTAGGGGCTCGTACCTTTAGTCTCTTGCCCTGCATCAACGGAAGCCCTACGAGTCACTAAGGAGTTCTGCGATAAGTACCGAGACTTGAGGAGGAAGGTGGACATGCTTCAATGGGAGAATAATAGGCTTCGCAAGATGCTAGAAGATTTCCTCATGTCAACTAAGAATTACCACCACCACCAAAGGAGTAATTCGTCATCAGGTTTGGCATCCCCTTGGTTTGTTCCAAGCTTGGGGGAGTGTCGCGGTATCACATCAATATCTTCTATCTTTTTACCTTTTTAGTAGAGTCATATCATGAATAGAGAAGTTATCATGTAGGATGGTTTGCATTATGGAAGTGTCCCCTCTCTCGTTAGATATGTATCCCTTGGTGTGAGTTGCCATTATGGAATGTTAATGCGAAGTTCTATCATTTACTCTTTTGCATATCTTATATTAGTTCTCAATTCGTGGTTATATGATTGATCTTGTTGTTAGTATTGGTAGCACTTTGGGATCATTGAGTTAATTTAGTTGGTTTTGGCAAACCTGGCTCAGTCAGTAGCAACACTATTTTTGAGAGTTGAATGAAAAGATAAAAGTACTCTAAAGAAAAATAATTTCATCATCTTTCTTTCTTGATTTTCTCATGAGTTAGTATTCTCTAGTTAAGATCGTTTGTGCTTCCAAGGAAGATTGCATGCTTGTTTTTATCACTTGTATGTTTGTTTGTTTCGTTCAACTCTTATACTTGCTACCCAGCCTTGCTAGCCAAAAACCTGTACTGAGAGGGAATTCTTGTCGTGCATCCAATCCTTAAACCAAAACCTCTGCCATTTGTGTCCACCAAACCTACCTAGTAGCATTATTGCTATTCCAAGTAAATTCCTATTTTTGTCTACCTTCCAAATTAAACTTGTTATGTGAAAATTAGTGATTAAAGCTCTCACGAACTTGACGGCACACCTTACTTTCTTGCATCTAATAAACTTGAACCATTGGGTCCTTCTTTGTTGCGTATATGCTTGCGCTTTATGAGTTAAAGTTAGCAGAACCATGTATCATGGGGACCGCTTTCAACACTACATTGGTACTTTGTACCTAGTTGATATCATGTTCTTTTGCTTATGGATCCCGCGGTGTGAAATAAAAGTGGAACTTCTAAGATCATGGAGTTTATATGTGTGTTAGAGAACCGCCTGGGCCGCTAGCCTAAGCCATGCCTAATCATGGTGGAAACTTGCAGCATAACTATAGTGAGCATTCTATGAAGCATCCTCAATAAAAACCTATGCAAATAGTAAATAAAAAGATCGCTGAGATGCTCACTGTCTGCTTGCCTTGTCATTTTGATTATGTGTCATGTGCAAGGGGTACCCCGTTGGTGGTTCTCAATGATACACATGTATTTACAATGACAGGAGCTTACTCGTGACTGAAGTTGAGTAGCATGAGGTTCGGTACTCATAAGTAAGGGGCATGAGATTTCAACTTATAACTTGTCAAGCATATCCTCTTAGTTGTGTCACTTTAACCTTAATCAACTAAAGATGCTTATGATAGGGGCAATGGGAGCTGAAAGCTAATAAGTATTGATACATTGCAAATGTATCTATAATTTTTGATGTTCAATGCTTGGTTTTATCTACTTTCTTGTGTTTTGTCCACACTTTGGAGTACTTTTCATATGATTTCTTAGACTAACCTATTAACAAGAGCCACAGTGCCAGCTGCCTGTTTTCTGCTGTTTTTGGTTCCAGGAAAGTCGAAAAATGAATATTCTCGGAATTGGACGGGACAAAAGCCAAAGTACCTATTTTACCGAAAGTCATCTGGAGCCAGAATACGAGATGGAGAGGAGCCAGGGGGCACCACACCACCTGGCCGCGCAGGCCAGGCCTGGCCGCGCCAGGGGGTGGTGTGGCCACCCCAGGCACCCCCTCGGCCTCCCTCTTCACCTATAAGTTGCCTTCTGACCTAAAAAATCAGGGGGGGGGTCGACGTTTTTCCAGAAGGAGTTCTGCTCCGCCGCCACCACCAGATTCCACGAAACAGCACCAGAAACTCCGTTCTGGCACCCTGCCGGGACGGGGAATTGGAGGAGATCATCGCCATCATCATCATCATCACCATCGCTTCTCCATCTACCATCCATGTTTCCCCCATCTATGAGTGAGTAATCCCCCATTGTAGGCTATGGGGATGGTAGGGATTGGATGAGATCATTCATGTAATGGCATCAGATTGTTAGGGCATGGTGCCTAGTGTCTTCTATTAGTGCTTTATGACTTTGTTGCAACTTGTTATGCTTAATGCTTGTCACTAGGGCCCGAGTGCCATGATTTCAGATCTGAACATGTTATTGATTCATTATGATAGTATTGTTGATGGTCTTATCTGCATGTTGTATACACACATTGTTGTCCAGAACCAATGGCCCCGAAGTGACAGAAATCGGGATAACCGGAGGGAATGTTCACGGAGTGTTAATGCTTTGCTCTGGTGCTCTATTAAAAGGAGCACCTTAATTGCCAGTAGTTCCCTTGAGGCCCCGCTGCAAACGGGCTGGCAGCACAAAAGATGTTGTGCAAGTTCTCATTGCGAGCACGTATGACTATATATGGAACACATACCTAGGATTATCTAGTACTTGGATGCTTTATCTTATTTATCTGCAATTGTCCTATGTTCTGATTGCTATGTGAGTTGTCGTGTCCATGCAACGCCCGTGCATCCATCCCTATGCCTACCACACTCGAATCCTATTGTTTACTGCTATTGTTACTACTGTCTTTACTTTACTACTGCTGCTACTTTGTTATTCCTACTATAAGACTGTTGCTACTGATAAACTGTTGTGGGCCAGATTGTTTCCAGGTGCAGCTGAATTGACAACTCAGTTGTTAAGGCTTATAAATATTCTTTGGCTCCCCTTGTGTTGAATCAATAAATTGGGTTTCACTTCCCTCGAAAATACTGCGATACACCCCGTATACTTGTGGGTCATCAAGAATATTTTCTGGCGCCGTTGCCGGGGAGCATAGCTTTATTTATCAAGTTCACTTGGATTCTCTATTGTTCGTTGCTATACATACATCATGGGTAAGTCTCGTGACGGCAAGGTTCCTATTTTACCATCCACTACAAGAAGAGGTACGGTTCTGAACAACTCTGCTGCTCTTGATTCACCATCTGTTATAAGTAAGCTCGTTACACCACCACATACACATGCTACACACACTGCTACTACTGCTGAATCTGAAACTTCTGATGCTTATGATGCTGCTTCTACTGTGCTTGATAAGAGTGGTTCATTAGGTCCTTTCCTAGATGCTACGATTGCTACAACTATAGCTGGAAATACTAAAACTCCTAATGAAGACACTACTACACCTGTTAGTTCACCTGAGTCTAGTGAAAGTTATGATATTGAAGATGGTTATGTTGAGATGACCGATGAATTTATTAAAGAATGTAAAAACACCCATGATAGGAGCGTTGCTAAGAGTCTCCTTGAGAGGCGTACTATTAGACCCAAATTGTCTTCTATTGCTCAGTTTGCTGCTTCTCCCATAAAAATTATAGATAAATATTATGATTTCTCTCTCGATCTATCTTACATAACTATTGTTGAGAAAGAACCTTTTTGTGGGACTAAGAATGAAAGTGCGGTAGCACATATGAATGAACTTTCTACCATGAGTGGCTTGTTTTCTGATGATATTAAGATGCGTACTTACTTTGTTGCTAAGATTTTCCCCTTTTCACTGAAAGGAGAAGCTAAAACTTGGTTTAGTAATTTACCTCCTGGATCTATTGATAGCCCTTATTGCTTCATTAGTACTTTCCTGCATAAATATTTTCCTCCTAGTGTTAGACATGCTATTTTACAGGAACTTTTTGATTTTAAACAGGGAGAAAAAGAGGTATTGCCTGAATCTTGGGAAAAGTTTTGTTCTTTGATTCATGCACAGGCTGGAAGTCCATTACCTAAGAATGAGCTTCTTGATATATTTTATAATGGACTAACCGAAGAATCTAGGACATACCTAGATAGTTGTGCTGATTGTATTTTCGGGAATAGGACTCCTAAGGAAGTCGAGGAATTAATGGCTAAAATAAGCAAGAATTATGAAGATTGGACTCCTCCTGAACAAGCTATGCCTGAAGTAATTGTACCCGAACCTACTATACCAATGTCTATTCCAACATCAAAGAATAGGGGAGTTATTGAATTAAATGATGAAGTGATGAAGGAATCTAAGAAATGTCTTAAGGAGAAAGGAATTAAGGCTGCAGATGTCAAGAATTTACCTCCTATAGAAGAATTATGTAAGCCTATTCCCCACTCATCCACTATTGAGGTACACTCTCTCCAACACTTTGATGAAGGTGATATCCCTTACTCTAAACCTCTTGATCAATGCTTAGAAGAATTCAATATCTTTATTGTTAAGCAAGATAATTTTAATAAAAGGGTGCAAAATCATCTAATGGAAAACACTAGAGCTATTGTTGAGTTGAAAGATATTGTGGAAAGAACCTCTCATGATGTTAAAATGATTGTTAAACACTTTCAAATGGTTCAAACTCAAATATATCAACTCATTAAAGTGCAAAAAGACTTGCTAGTTAATGCTGCTAAAGAAAAACATGCTTATGAAATTAGAACTAGAAGTGGAGCTGCTACCCAGGATCCTCTATATCTTGAGGGGCATCCCAAAAGAATTGAGCAGGATTCTCAACAAGCTGAAAATAGTGGCTCTACTCGAAGGAAAAAGAAACATAAAATTGTTGTAGAACCCTCTGAACCTGCTATAGATCCTAATAGTATATCTATTTTTGATGCTAAAACTGAAAGTGGTAATGAAGAAAATGAAGTTCCTAATGAAGAAAAAGTTGAAGAAGAACCTGAAAACCCACTAAGAATACTAAATACACTAAAGAAGATTTTATTGCTAAGAAACATGGTAGTGAAAGAGAATCTTGGGTCCAAAAACCTATGCCTTTCCCTGATAAGAAACACAAGTCAAAGGAAGATGAACACTGTAATAAGTTTTGTGAGTGGATGAAACCTTTATTCCTGCAAATTCCTTTGACTGATGCTATTAAATTGCCTCCCTACTCAAAGTATATGAAGTATATTGTCTCGAATAAAAGGAAGATCCCTAATGAAGAAATTTCTACTTTGCTTGCTAATTATTTCTTTAATGGTAAGGTTCCTAAGAAACTTGGAGACCTAGGGATTCCAACTATTCCTTGCTCTATTAAAAATAGTTATGTTAGAACTTCTTTGTGTGATTTGGGAGCTGGAGTTAGTGTTATGCCTTTCTCTCTATATAAGAGACTTCAACTTGAAAAACTGATACCAACTGATGTATCTTTGCAAATGGCTGATAAATCTACCACTATTCCTATTGGTATATGTGAGGATGTACCTGTTCAAGTGGCTCATAATTGCTTGATATTAACTGATTTTGTTGTGCTTGAAATGCCTGAAGATGATAATATGTCTATTATTCTTGGGAGACCTTTTTTTAATACTGCAGGAGCTATTATTAATTGTAATTAAGTAAAGGTGACTTTCAATGTTAATGACAAGGAACATACTGTCTATTTCCCCAAGAAGATTGAAAGGACTTGTGGTTTAAATTCAATTGAACATGTTGAGGGCATTCAAGTTTGAGAAATATATTGTCCCATACCAAGAGAAAAATTTGAAACTATTATGATTGGGACCATTGCTATCAAGGTTGAGATAACATAATCATTAGTCGAATACAAAGTTTTGTTTCATATAAAATTGTTTTGGTAATAAGACCTGATCAACCTTGTTAAGAAAAGGATTTCATTGAACAAAAAAATGTTTCACCATGATTATCTTCGCTTACTTCTATTCTATCCATTTTAGTTTTTGCTTATGCCTAACTTAAAGGCGTTAAAGAAAAGTACTTATTGGGAGATAACCCAAAAGTTTTAGATGAGTCATGAAAGTTATTACTTCTGTAATAACCGCTCCTTATCCTTTTTATTTGCTTTTTGTGCCAAGAGTAACCTCTAATGAGATAGAAGTAATGATTGGGAAAGTTGATGTCCTGAAACAGATTTCTGTGCTTCACCGTAAAATTTCGTGTAAAATCTCTGTACATATTTTTGAGGCGCGAATTTTTGTGCTTCTGACCCAGGTTGTTATCTAACTTTCGTTAGTTCAACACTTTTCGATTTGAGCAACAAAAGGGCTTCGAAAAAATTCATCTTTACCTGCTGGTCTGTTTTGACAGATTTCTGCCATTTTTTGCATTTGCTTCTTGTTGGTTCCTTTTTGAGTTTTTTGGGGGAATTGAGCTTTTTGAGGGAAGTGCTACAGTACTCCCTCCGGTCTGGTTTATTAGGCACGCACGTAGTTTAAGAACAAGTTTGATCATTAATTTTGGTCAATAAATTTTACATAATATGTCACAAAAATTATACTATTGAATTCATCTTTAAAAGTACTTTCCAATAGTATATTTTTTAGACATATATTGCATATTTTATTGGTCAAAATTGATGGTCAAACTTGTTTTTAAACTACGGGTGTGCCTAATAAACTGGACCAGAGGGGGTAGCTAGTGTTTTAATGGAAGTTTATTGGTGTTGAATCTGAAACCAAAGTCTTATTATCTTGAGTGCACTAATGTTGCAAATAAAGATTGTGTAATTTTGTACTCAAAAAAAATTAAAAAAAAGATACATGTATATGCACGTGACGCGCACATGTCTTTAGTTAAAGATAAATGTTATTCTCGAGAAAAGGAGATCAGCGTGGCCATGCAGTTATTTTTGCTTGTCTATACTAATCTCGTTAATTAAGTTCATGTTGTCTACAGCTGCATGCAGGAAGTTGCTCTGGGTCGTATACACGTACATATACGTACCAGTCTATGTATCCTGGCCTGTTGCGATTGTCTAGGCTAGCACGGCTGAGTCCTCACGCCAGGCTTACGTCCGTGCCGATCGCTTCCCGGCCAGCGCGGAGAGATAAGCGCGTGGGATAGGCGGTGTGGAGAGATAAGCGCGTCCCAATCCAAGCCATAAAAAGAGCAACAGCCCAACAACTTGGCGACGAGGCCGCGCGGCGCAACGCTATCAGCTCCAGTTCCACGCTTGTCTATAAAGAGACTGAGCTGCAGCTGAGAAAGGGGAGGACACACAAAATACACTCGCGGCAGCTAACGGCGCACGCCGAGAGGCTGCCCATGACATGCGCGCCCGGGAACCGCGTCGGAACGTGCCTAAGACTTGAAGACGGAGGTCGTCACCGCCGCAGCGTCGCCGATGACTCGACGTCGGACCAGAAGGTAGCTCCTGAGGACTTAAAGGTGGAGGTTGGCAGCATACGCTGGCCAGGACGCCGGCGAACGTGGCGGCATCGTCGCTGACCCGGTGGCACGCTAGAATGCGCCTTGGGAAGAACAACGGACGGGATTCACGCAGCCGGCCACAACGCTCTTTTACTATCTAACACTAATATGGCTGGATCGATCAGCTGCATGTACGTGTTTGTGCAGGTTGGATTCATTCACTCCATCGACCACGGACATGCTCGCAAGGGTTCACACATGTTGTCTCTAAGCACGAGAAGATGGCCTTGCCACGGCCACGCTGTCTGGCTAGACACACCGCCGGGAGCTGGACGGACATCATCGCCGCCACAATACGGATACGGGCTTCTCTTCATTCCCCACCCGTGACCCCGGCGCCGACGGCAGCGACACACCCCGTGCCCGTGTTCATCATTGGTGTGCCGCGATGCATGTGTCCATGCGGCTCTTAAGCACGAGAAGAGGGCGCCGGCGGCTCGCTTGATCCTTGTTAAGCCCGTCTGTTATGGCGATGGCTCCACTGGTACGACTTGTCTTCGTCGTCACCATCGATATGGCACCCACACCGAGGGCGACGACACTTCGTGTAGAGGAGCTAAGTCGATGCCACCGTCGGCACAATCAGGTTGCCCCCTTCTAATGTCCGTACAAGACGCCACGCCGTCGACACTGACGCATGGATCAGCTCCGCTGCCGAAGGCTGCTTACAACCGAGCGCCTGTGTTCATTTTCGTCTCAGGAGAAGAAGGAGCGGATGCATGCATCGCCTATGGCACTCTAATCCCTCTGGTAAAGATATATGAAAATTGATTAATTAATTTACCATATTCGAGTGCATTATGTGGTATATCAGGTACATACAAGTCATGCACAAGTCTGCCTATACGAGGTCTCTCCACACCGTCAGGGACGCCGCGGAGTCGGCTCCGCCACGGTCGCTTCTAGGATCTCGGCACCTACACGTCCGCGTATCAGTCGCCTTCAATGGAACTGCCGCTGGAAACTGCATCGTCACATCCAACAAAATAGCACGCTACCACTACACCGACACGGCGGCTATCTTCATCGACTTCCCCAGCAGGAAGCCAACTACATCGACATTTTGCTCAACCATCTACTCCAGTCTCATTGCCCGACCGCAACTTATCAAAGCCCAAGTACACCTCCGGCGTCACAAGATCTACATCGCCAAGATTCTACACCGTCGCTATCAAGCCATACTACTGCTCAGCGATATTCAAGTCTACATCGACTGCTACATCGACACCCTTCTTCAATCTCGTCTTAGTACCGACGAGGCGAGGCTACTTCACCGTCATGTCCTTCTCCGATGAAGTAATTCATTTCTTGCCGGGCACCGACGAGGCGAAGGCAAGCCATCAAGTCCGACACCGACAAGGCGGACACCGCCAGGCCAGGTACCGGCAAGGCGAAGGCCGCCCACCTGTCTAAGCCGACGAGGCCAAACATCTTCATCATCGGACATCGACAAGCCGGGAAACATGGATAAGCATTGCCGGGGCGATGGACGTACCGCCCCATCTACCTCTTCATCATCACATCACCCCCGGAGAAGGCGTTGTACCAGATGCATCCTCAACCTTGTCACCACCAGCTCGGGTGTCGCCCTCCGGGCGCGACAAAGACCCCGACTCCACTTCTTCCGAGGCGTGGCGACAACGGTCGGCAGGAAACCACACCTGCCGATGCGATATGACGCCTTCGATACCTCTTCTTCCGAAGCCTGTGAGACGATGCTCTTGACTAGGATGATAGCCGTGAACTCGGCGTTGGACCAAGACGAAGTGTCGACCACACATGGCGCACTGACTTGTACGCGTGCGTCGGTTTTGACACCGACACCGAGCTAAACCGACACCTACTCCCGCGAGGCATACCCCTTGCGCACCCCGACGAGGCTGCTGGTCGTCGAGAAGTCCCAGCTGAGCGGACCCATGCTACTCCAACTCCAACTACAACAACACCGTCAAAGACCGACGAGGCACGATGGCAAGGGCAGGCGTGGCCGGAGCAAAGGCTACGCTACTCGCGGCGCGTGTACCGACGAGGGCACGGGCTCTGCCGCCGCCTACACACACATCGCCATCACATCATGCATGGAGAATGCGAAGTGAAGACGACATATACGACGGCCATTGCAGCAGCTTAATCGGAGGTGTCTCGCGGAATAACCCGTGGGAGGGAATAACCCGTGGGAGTAATTAATCGGGTGCCTTCCGAGGCCCCGTGAACCAGAACACACAATCACCCAAGTCATATTGGCCGCGCTAGCAGGCCACGAAGCGTATATGTAAAGGGATCTTATACTTTTGTTTCTCCATTGAGAGATTAATAAAAATGCATGTTTCCCTATGTCTTTATTTGTGTACTTAGTACACTGGCACGTCCGCATATTTATTTACCCCTGGCGCATAGAGAGATAATATCCACGTAACTTTTTATTATTTCTCGTGTCAAACAGAAGTTTTATATGAAGAAAAAATTTCAGGTGTATGGAGGAGTGATGTAATGAGATGAAGAATGGGCTAAAGCTCTAGCTTGGGGATGCCACACGTGTAACCCCAAGAAATATCCAAGAAGTACAAGCGTTAAAGTTTGGGCATCCCCTTCTTCATCAATAAAAATTCCAATTTTCTTCCAAACACTTCATTTTTATTGTTTCATGCTCGGTTGTGTTGTTCTTGGAGCGTCTTCTTTTTCGGTTTTGTTTGGGTTTTTTGTTTGCTTTTGTTTGCTTAGTTTTCTGAATAAATTGGTTGGACCTCCTCTTTCATACATTGGTTTTCAAATAGTTTGGTTTGGTTTGGAAAAGAGTAGGAAAGCTCATGCTTAGGTGGCAAAAAGAGTTTGTTTTTGACTATGGCCTATGCTTTGTCATGTCATGCTTGATATTGTTTTGGATTTATGCTTAGTATTCTTTGTTGTAGCATGTCTTGTTATAAACAATTGAGATTGCTTAATGTGCCTTGGATGAATCATGCGTTGTCTTAGCATATTAAAGCATAGTATAGTGGTATTCACCTTTGATGTTTTATTTGGGTTGACTTGGCGCATGCTCACACCATGTTATGACTATCTTAAGTCACCATAAGCCTTTATGATCCTTTAGTGTTCAACTTGTAGTATCACTTTATGCTTGATCAATGATGTTTTGTCGCTCTGCATGATTATGACCATTATTGCTCTCTTAGTTTATCGCTCCCAGTCTTTTGCTAGCCTCCACAACCAAGTATGAGTTCCACTCATGCATACAACTCCCTAAACCAAGTTATTGCAAAGAGTCCACCATACCTACCTACTAGCATATGCTATTCCAAGTATATTCATGCTTTTGTTTACCTTCCAAATTAAACTTGTTATGAGAAACTAGCGATTAAAGCTCTCACGAACTTGATGGCACACTTTACTTTTTTGCATTTAATAAACTTGAACCATTGGGTCCTTCTTTTTTGCGTATATGCTTGCGCTTTATAAGTTGAAATTAGCAGAACCATGTATCATGGGGAACGCTTTCAACATTGCACCTGTACTTTGTACCCCGTTGATATCATGTTATTTTGCTTATGGATCCCGGCGGTGTGAAATAAAAGTGGAACTTGTAAGATCATGGAGTTTGTATGTGTGTTAGAGAAACGACTGGGCCGCTAGCCTAAGCCATGCCTAATCATGGTGGAAACTTGCAGCATCACCATAATGAGCACTCTATAAAACATCCTCAATAAAAACCTATGAAAATAGCAAATAAAAAGATCGATGAGATGCTCATTGTCTGATTGCCTTGTCATTTTGATTATGGGATAGCTCATGTATCATGTGCAAGGGGTACCCCGTTGGCGGTTCTTTATGATACACATGTACTTACAATGACAAGAGCTTACTTGTGACTAAACTTGAGTAGCATGAGGTTCGGTCTTCGTAAGTAAGGGGCATGAGATTTCGGTTTATAACTTGTCAAGCATATCCTCTTAGTTGTGTCACTTTAACCTTAATCACCTTCAAGATGCTTATGATAGGGGCAATGAGAGCTCAAAGCTATAAGTACCATAATTTTTAGAAGCTCTTCATGAGACTTGAATCCCTACTTCCTTCTATGAAGGCCCTTCTTGAAGGGTTACGGGTAGGCTACACTAGCGTAAAATCAAAATTTTCTACCGCGTCAACCAGGAATACTATTGTCATAGATCACGGGATTACCGCTAGACGCGCAGGTGCGGAACTCGATGAAGCACGTTGCGGCAGTGTAGATGTTCTACGTCTCCTCCTTGTCCTCGTCCCACGAGCAGCTCCCCTTTGCGCGGCTCGTCCAAGTGCTACAGATGCAGCACCTCCGAGGTATCCACACGTCCGGAGTGGAAGCCGTCACACGCCAGAATGCTAGGTCTGTGCGTGCAACACAGGCGGAAGAGGAGTGGCGGCTGGGTGGAATGCTCTCTTCTTTTCAGCTCGCCTCACTCCCTCTTATATAGGCATCCCTGGTGGGCTTCTACATTAGTAGCCCATTAGCAGCCTAAGCCTGGTCTAATTCGGATCCAATCCTCATTAGGCTTCCAGCCCCTAAAGTGTGTGACCCTATAGGTTCATACACGTATAGACATGACGCGAGTACACTTACTCCGTCAATAGTTGGTAGCGGCCTCTAGCAAGACGTGCCAACTCCTAAACGCATATAAAGATCATTCGGACGAACCATCACAAAGTTGAGTACATGTCTTTCCCTTTGCCTCACGATATTTGGTCTAGCTCTAAGCTGACCTCTCTTTCTCGATACTGTGATTCAGAATCCCTTTACTAGGTTAACTCTTAACCATATGTAGCACGGCCATGCATTTCTGGATCCGATCACTCGAGGGGCCCAGAGATATCTCTCTCAAGTAGAGAGGGGCAAATCCCATCTTGATTGACCGATGCCTTGCAGCATGTATCAGGACAAACCCGAAAGCTACCTTTATAACTACCCAGTTACGGAGTAGTGTTTGATAGCCCCAAAGTAGGTTGATCCACATCTCAAGTACATGCGACAATCTCAGGTCTAAGGACAAAACGTACACGATGTGTAGAGAGAGTTGCAAGTATTATTGCTAGTCTCATGTTGGGTCAGTCCAACCCCATGTTCATAACATGTGTCCACATCATTGGTTTGACATCTCTATGTCAATGACTTGCGAAACATAGTCATTAACCAATCGATGTGCTAGTCTAATATTCACGTGTGTCCTCGCATGAACTCCGACTAGGGACAATTATTAGATAACCATACAAGTAAAGAGTTTCACAAACAATTCACATAATTGCCAATCAATACAAGTTGCCTGGTATATGGATATTCAAGGAACATTATAATAACTCATGGATACACATGAAATACAATCATCTCTATGATTGCCTCTAGGGCATATTTCCTTCAGTTCTTCCACTATATATTGAGTCTCCACCTTCTACCTTTATGCACTTACTTTGAGAGCATAGTGGCCATTCTTAGTTCTATGTGCATTGTCCTAAGACTTGTTGATTGATGCATACCTTGATATTTCTTGTTTTAAACTATTTGTATCTAGTCATTCTTATGAACTTTGAAGGTGTCCTATGCATTTATGTTTGCTACTCTATGAGGGACAAGCTGGATGCCACTATGCTATGTTTTTTTTATGTGAAACAAACAAACGTCTTGCAAAGCATTGTTATTCATGAATCTTTTGTTTATGCCTTTTCATGTTGCAACATAGTTTCTTTATCTTATTGCTAGAACTTTGTTTCTGCAAAGGGCCTTTCTTTTACTTTGTAGTTGAGTCAGTAAACCTATTCCCTTCTATCTCAACAAGTATTTTGAATTGTTGTGTTTCATTCATTCATATGATGATTTATTCAATCATGTTTCTTATATTCCTTGTTTTGCACATTGCTCTTATCTTGGTGTTTACTACTTTGAAAGCTATCATTGAAAATCAGTTATTTGTGAACTCTAGCAAATTATCAACTATTCTTTGACCAAGAGCTAAGTTTTCCATTACCAATTATGATTCACTTGATGTATCTTTATTGTGTTTCCTTTACTCATTGCAAGTTGAGTTATATAATAGTGAGTTGCCTTCTATTATGATCTATGTATTGATGAATGTGATGCTTCTTGTCCGTATTCTTTTATCGACTCTTCACTCCATAAACCTGAGGTCATGTTTATTGAGCTCAGTTTCGCTTGGGGACAAGCGAAGTCTAAGCTTGGGGGAGTTGATACGTCCATTTTGCATCACTATTCTATATCATAATTTACTGTTATTCATTGATATATTTCATATTAAGAGGTGATACTTATGTTATTTCATCTGTTTTTGCATGGTTGATGACTTTTGGAGCATGGACCGCTGTAGTCAGGATTCTGATGGAAAAGGTGTTGTTTGGAGGAAAAATTCGCGAAGATCAGAAAATCCGGGAAAATATACGGAAAATCCTGTTTTCCCAGAAGACGAAGGATGCCAGGAGGAGTGGAGATGGGCCATAGGGGGGCCACACCACCCCCTGGCGCGGGCCACCCTAGGCCACGCCACCAAGTGGTGTGGCCGCCCTGGCCCACCTCTAGCTCTCCCCTCTAGCGTATATATTCCTCCCGAAACTCTAAGACTCGGGGAGCGACCACAGAAAGATTCCGCCGCCTCTGCAGGGCGGAAAACACCGAGGGAGAAAGATCTCTCCGGCAGACAGATTTCTGCCGAGGGAATTCCTTCCCGGAGAGGGGAGATCGTCGCCATCAACACCATCATAAGGCTGGACTTCATCGGGATCATCATCACCACCACCATCATCACCATCAGCACCATCAGCACCATCTCCATATTGCTGTAATAATTGAGTTGAATCTTGCATTAGTTCTTAGGGGAAACTTTCCCGGTGTTGATTACTCTTTGTAGTTGATGCTATTGAGTGAACTATTGAATTATTGTTTATGTTCAGATTGTTATACATCATTATTCCATCTCTGATCATGATCCATATGATGTCTTGTGAGTAGTTCGTTTTGTTCTTGGGGATATGAGAGAAGTCATGTTGTTAGTAGTGGAATTGTGTTGAGAAAGATTCAATAGTTTGATATTTAAGTTGTGGTGTACTTCTTCTAGTGGTGTCATGTGAATGTCGACTACATGACACTTCACCTATATGGGCCTAGGGGAATGCATTGTGCATTTGGCTACTAATCGTAGGGGTTGCCGGAGTGACAGAAACCTGAACCCCCGTTAGAAAACCATTGCACAAGGGACGTAAGAGTCTTAGAGTTTAAAGTTGTGGTTAGGTTTCTACCTTAATTACTTTCTTGTACTTACGGATGTTTGCAAGGGGTATAATCATAAGTATGTATTAGTCCTAGGAAGGTCGGTACATTAGCACATGTTCACCCACACAACACTTAGCAAGCTAAAGAAGATTAATCAACTATGTGAAGCGAAAGCACTTGACAGTCTTCCCATGTGTCCTCGAGAACGTTTGGTCATCTTAAGTAATACAACCGGCTTATCCTTTGCTGCATAAAGGATTGGGCCACTTGCTACATTTATTCCTACTGTCTTTTACTTACTCGTACTTTGTTTACTTGCTTTATCAAAAACCCCTAAAAATCCGTTTGCTAAGTATTTGCAGAGAATTCCTGATCCATACCACTAGCGAGCACCTTCTGCTCCTCGTTGGGTTCGACACTCTTACTTATCGAAAATACTGTGATACACCCCCTATACTTGTGGGCCATCAAGCATGCGCTCCAAGTGACCCTTCAGACATGTATGTTCCTCTATCTATATGGAATGGAACTCTCCAAGCAGCTCGTGCTTCCACATGCGGACATGGCCTATGAACTCTACTCTCTGTTGATCCACCATTGAATATGGATCAAGATCACCCATGAGTGGATGGAGTTCATCCACCACCCAGTAACGCATTATTATCTAGATGTAGGTGGACATATCTTGACGATAGTAGCGGTCTGCCAGCTCTTGTGGGGTCTCATAGTGGTCTGGCTCAGTCAAATCCATCGTGCGGCGTATGTAGTCTACCACATGATTCCTAGTAAGGAGATCATTCATGCGCACAAGCCAACTAGGGAAGTTGGATCCATCAAGTCTAAGTTTCTCACCCTTTACCCATTCCTCAATGACAAAGTAAGCTTCACGGTGAGCCATCTCTACATATATAATTGCAAAAGGAATTTAGACTAAGTTTATAATTAAATGAGTTAATAGTAACTCCACTCAGAAACACCTATCCCCATAAGGGTTCCTAGTGATAACACGACCCCTATCAGCCACATCTCCCCCGATCATCACGGCCATCAATGTGGGTCCAAGGGTGGACACTAAACGTCGGTCACATCATTCATGCTACTCGTGCTCGATCTTTCGACCATCCGTGTTGCGAGGCCATGTCTGTACATGCTAGGCTCACCAACTCAACCTTAGTGTATTCGCTGTGCAACATGGATTACACCCACTGTATGCGAACGTAGATATGTCTGACACCCGATCATCATGGCCTGCCTCATACCGAAGAACTTTCTTGGTGGTGCACACTAAGGGGGAACACAATCGTTGGTAATTTTAACAAGGATCATCTTATTAGGCTACCGTCGAGTATCTAATACTAGCACAGAATAAGATATACATACAATAACATTGAATGTAAATGCTATGTGATATGGTCCTTCACGTCGTGATCTCCATCCGCCGTCACCGGGTTTCGGCGCCAGGGTTCTGGCGCCGTAGACACCAGGGTACCGGTGTCATTTCATCAAGCCCTTAAGCGTGATACCCCACGGTTCGGGAACACTCCAGGCATGGTCGGGACACTCCCGCACCAATGATCGATAGAGGGACCTGGATGGCCATGTGACCCCAGTGTGTTCCACGAAGATCTTTCATCGTTTGAACCGGGACAGTCGTGTCTTATTCCCTTTGTCTCTCGATACTTGCATTGCCCAAGATCTGATCAATGACATAACCATGTCGTGTTCAATCTTGTTACTGAACAACGCTACTTGACTCGTTCTGACAACTAATATCCCCGTGATCAAATCACACGCTGCACAGCTATTGGATATAACTTCTCCGAGTGGGCCCTTTGAGTATCTTCCCGTCACATGGACAGACAAATCCCGCTCTTGACATATATTGCCTCTACGGTTTCCTCCGAGTACCTGAACACACCTTTATAACCACTGTATTACCAAGTGGCGTTTGATACTATCTAAGCACTCTCGGGAGACAGTGATTGATATAGCCTCATGGTCTAAGGAATAGTCTATGAGGATCCATTTCTAATCATCAAAACTTGAACTTCATGACATGATCGGGTCACGATATTTAGGTTGGGTATTGGTTCACCATATCATTCTCGGAATGAGATGACTTCATTTCCAACTGGCATAAATGCCACATGATCAGGGAACATGATCATCAATTGACCAATGAACCAATGACTAGAGTTTCACTGGGAACCCTGGTTGTTTGTATATCACACATGTATTGATGTTTCCTCTCAATACAGTTATAGCATGATATAAAACTTAATCATAAACTATATGAAATATGATAATAGTCCTTACTACTATTTGTCTCTAGGGCATATTTCCAACACAAACACCACAATTTAATAGAGACATCTAACTCCAAATATAACTCATAACAAGTATTTGTAATCTCTAGCCTAAGTGCCACCATGGTGTGCACGCTGTCACTTTAACACACATGGGGAGCGCAGAGATCTATTAAAGCACTTGAGTAGCAAAGTAGATCTACTTGATTACAAAGCTCATGATCACAATATGATCACGCATAGAGAGAGAGAGAGATGAACACATAGCTACCGGTAGAACCCTTAGCCTCGAGGAAGAACTACTCCCTCATCATCATGGGAATCAGCAACAGCGATGGAGATGGTGGTGGATGTTGGAGATATGCCCAAGAGGCAATAATAAAAGTGGTTATTATTATATCTTTGTGTTTATGATGAATGTTTACATCCCATGCTATAATTGTATTATTAGGAAACACTAATACATGTGTGTTTTGTAAACATGTAAGAGTCCCTAGTAAGCCTCTTGTTGAACTAGCTTGTTGATTGATTGATGATCATGGTTTCCTGATCATGGACATAAGGATGTGATTAATAACAAGGTTATATCATTAGGAGAATGATGTGATGGACACACACCCGTTGTAAGCGTAGCATAAGATCAAGTCATTAAGTTCGTATTGCTGTAAGCTTTTAAATGCATAGTAACCTAATCCTTCGACCATGAGGTTGTGTTAATCACCATCACCAGATGGGTACTTTGATGACATCAAACACCGCTTCATAACTGGGTGGTCTTAAAGGTGTCATTAGGTATTCTGAAAGTATGTGTTGAAGCGCATGAACCAAGATTGGGATTTTTCCATCCATATGACGGATAGATATGCTCTGGGCCCTCTCGGTGGAACGTCATCTAGTTAGCTTGCAAGCATGTGACTAGGTCACAAGGGATGACATAACACGGAACGAGTAAAGAGTACTTGTCAGTAACGAGGTAGAACTAGGTATGGAGATACCGACGATCAAACCTCGGATAAGTATAGTATCGCGAGACAAAGGGAATTAGTTTCGTATGTAAATGGTTCAATCGATCGCGAAGTCATCGTTGAGTATGTGGGAGCCATTATGGATCTCCGGGTCCCGCTGATGGTTATTGATAGGAGATGTGTCTCTGTCATGTCTACATATTCACGAACCGTAGGGTGACACACTTAAGGTTCGAAGTTGTTTTAAGTAGATATGGAATGTGCGTTGGAGACCGAATGTTGTTCGGAGTCTCGGAATGGATCCGGGACATCACGAGGAGATCAGGAATGGTCCGAAGAATAAGATTCATATATTGGGGATCATTTTTTGAGTTAGGAAATGTTCCGGAGTATTTGTATGAGGGTTCTAGAAGGTTTCGGAATGTTCCGGAAGGTTCTGGAAGGTTTCTTGGAGTTTGCTTGAAAACCAAGGAAGGGATCAAGGAGTCCTAGTGGGTCAAGACTAGGAGTCGTGGGGGAGGAGGACTCCTCCCCCCCTCCCCAATCCGCCGGCCCTAGAGGGAGGGGAGTCCTACAAGGACTCCCCCTCCCATGGCGCCTCACCCCCTTTAAATAGAGGGGCAGGGGCGCCCCCTCCACCCCCTGCTCCATAACCCCCAATCTCTGCCGCCTCTCTCCTCCTCCTTCTTCTACACAGGCATAGGCGAAGCCCTGCAGAATTCTCTACTCCACCACCACCACCACGCCGTCGTGCTGCTGTGATTCCGTGGAGAAGATCTACTACCTCCGCTGCTCGCTGGAACAAGGAGAGGAAGGTCTGCTTCGACTCCGCACGTGTGACCGACTGCGGTAGCGCTGCCGGAACACGACGCCGGAAGGATCGTCCACATGATCTTGAGTTTTGCAAGTGATCGACAACATCAACCACGAGATCTAATCTCGTTAACGCTTTCGGATCTACGAGGGTTAGTTCCTATCTATCTCGTTGCACATGTCTAATAGATTAGATCTTGGCTTTTATCTAGATTAGATCTGGGTTTTGTTCGATTTTGCGGTAGAAATTTTTTGTTTTCCATGCTATGAACCTCTCAGTGGTATCAGAACCGTATCTATGCGTATATCTGTTGCACGAGTAGAACACAATGTTTTTGTGGGCGTTGATGCTTTTGTTGTCGGTGTCTTAGCGTGTACTTTGCATCTTGCGGCATGGTGGGATGAAGCGGCTCGGGCTAACATTACATGTCATCGCACATGAGACTTGCTCCACGCTTGACGTGCAACTTGCTTTGCACAAGTGGCTTTGCGGGTGTCTATCTCTCCCACCATAGTTAAGATTCAATTTACAATGAGCATCTGACAACACTTGTATCAACGTTGTGGTTCTTGTTCGTAGGTAAGATCGGTCTTATGCGAAAGCCCCAAACCACGTAAAACATGCAAAGAAAATTAGAGGCGTCTAACTTATTTTTGCAGGGGTTTTGTGATGTGGCCATCATGTGATTATGATTGTATTTGATGTATGCAATGATCCTTGTTGTAATATGGCAACCGGCAGGAGCCTAATGGTTGTCTTTAATTCTGTTAAGACTTGCGTATCTATTCATCTTGTAATAGCTTTATTCCAAGTAGTTGTAATAGTTGCTAGTGATGATGGACAACCATGAAGCGGCGCCACTGACCTTGACGCAATGCTGGTGATGATGGAGATCATGTTCGTGCTTTGGAGATGGAGATCAAAGGCGCAAGAAGAAAATGCCATATCATATCACACTAATTATGAATTGCCTGTGATGTTAATCCTTTATGCATCTTGTATTGCTTAGATCGCGACAGTAGCATTATAAGATGATCCCTCTCACTAAATATCAAGTAATAAAGTGTTCACCCTTAGTTGGAACCGTTGCTAAGACTCGTCGTTTCGAAGCATCTCGTGATGATCGGATGTGATAGATTCTACGTGTGCATACAACGGGTGCAAGCCAGATTTGCACATGCGGAAACTAAGGTTATCTTGACGAGCCTAGCATGTACAGACATGGTCTCGGAACACGGTATACCGAAAGGTAGAGCATGAGTCATATAAATAATATGATGAACATGAAGATTGTTCGCCAATGAAACTACATCTTCTCTCGTGAAGATCGGACTTGGTGTAGTGGACTTGGTTCGTGTGATCACTAAGACAATGTGAGGGATGTTGTTTTGAGTGGGAGTTCACCTAGTTAGTTTAAGAATTAAATTGGAACTAAATTTGTCATAAACTTAGTCTAAACTACTTGCAAATTGTTGTAGATTATGGCGACCCCCTCCATCAATTTCAATGTGTTCCTAGAGAAAGAAAAGCTTAAGAACAATGGAAGCAATTTCACGGACTGGTTCCGTGGACTGAAGATCGTCCTCAGGGCTGGTCAGTTGACCTATGTGCTTGAAGCACCGCTAGGTGACCCACTTGCAGATGATGCCACCGATGACGTAAAGAATGTTTACGCCACTCGGAAAAATCATTACTCCACAGTTCAGTGTGCCATCCTGTACGGTTTAGAAGCGGAGCTCCAGAAGCGTTTTGAGCACCACGACCCGTTCGAGATCATTAAGGAGCTCAGGCTAATTTTTGAGACTCGCGCGGCCATGGAGAGCTATGAGGCCTCCGAAAAATTCTTTAACTGTAAGATGGAAGAGGGAAGCTCCGTTAGCGAGCACGTGCTCACCATGTCTGGGTACGCAAAGAAGCTCCAAGAGTTGGGAATATCGATTCCTAATGAATTGGGGATTCACCGTCTCCTTTGATCACTGCCACCAAGTTACAAGAACTTTGTGATGAACTACAACATGCACTGCATGAACAAGACGTTGCCTGAACTGTCGTCCATGCTGAAAACTGCTGAAGTGGAGATCAAAAAGGAGCACCAAGTGTTGATGGTCAATAAGACCACCAATTTCAAAAGACGGGGCAAGCCTAAGAACAAGGGCAACTTCAAGAAGGACGGCAAGAAAGCTGCCGCACCTGCTAAGAAGCCCAAGGCTGGTCCTAAGCCTGAAACTGAGTGCTTCTACTGCAAGGGTGCTGGTCACTAGAAGCGTAACTGCCCCAAGTACCTGGCGGATCTGAAGAACGGCAACATCAAGAAGAAAGGTATATTTGATATATGTGTTATAGATGTGTATCTTACTAGTAATCGTAGTAGTGCCTGGGTATTTGATACTGGTTCGGTTGCTCATATTTGTAACTCGAAACAGGAGCTGCAGAATAAACGAAGACTGGCAAGAGACGAGGTGACGATGCGCGTTGAAAATGGCTCCAAGGTTGATGTGATCACCGTCGGCACGCTCCCTCTACATCTACCTTCGGGATTAGTTTTAAATTTAAATAATTGTTATTTGGTGCCTGCGTTAAGCATGAACATTATATCTGGATCCTGTTTATTGCGAGACGGTTACTCTTTTAAGTCCGAGAATAAAGGTTGTTCGATTTATACGAGTAATATCTTTTATGGTAATGCACCTGAGATGAATGGTTTATTCTTACTGAATCTCGATAGTAGTGATACACATGTTCACAACATAGATGCTAAACGAATAAAATTGAATGATAATTCTACATACATGTGGCACTGTCGTCTTGGTCACATTGGAGTGAAGCGTATGAAGAAACTCCATTCTGATGGACTTCTTGAATCACTTGATTTTGAATCACTTGAAAGATGCGAAGCATGTCTAATGGGAAAAATGACTAGACTCCATTCTCTGGTACAATGGAGCGAGCTACAGACTTATTGGAAATAATACATACCGATGTGTGCGGTCTGATGAGTGTAGCATCGCGTGGTGGATATCGTTATGTTCTCACCTTCACGGATGACTTGGGTAGATATGGGTATGTCTACTTTATGAAACATAAGTCCGAAACTTTCGAGAAGTTTAAGGAATTTCAAAGTGAAGTGGAAAATCATCGTAACAAGAAGATTAAGTTTCTGCGTTCTGACCGCGGAGGTGAATATCTAAGTTATGAGTTTGGCATACATTTAAAGAAATGTGGAATACTTTCGCAGTTGACACCGCCGGGAACACCACAGCGTAATGGTGTGTCCGAACGTCGTAATCGAACTCTCTTAGATATGGTTCGGTCTATGATGTCTCTTACAGATTTACCGCTATCGTTTTGGGGCTATGCATTAGAGACAGCCGCATTCACTTTAAATAGGGCACCATCTAAATCCGTTGAAACGACACCGTACGAATTGTGGTTTGGTAAGAAACCTAAGTTGTCGTTCCTTAAAGTTTGGGGTTGCGAAGCATATGTAAAGAAGTTACAACCTGATAAGCTAGAACCCAAAGCGGAGAAATGCGTCTTCATAGGATACCCTAAAGAAACAATTGGGTATACCTTCTATCATAGATCCGAAGGCAAAGTTTTCGTTGCAAAGAATGGATCCTTTCTTGAGAAGGAGTTTCTCTCGAAGGAGGTGACTGGAAGGAAAGTAGAACTCGATGAGTTTATTGAACCTTCTCTCGGATTTGAGAGTAGCGCAGCACCGGAAGATGTTTTTGTGCCGCCTGCACTAATTGGAGAGGAAGCTAATGATAATGATCATGAAACTTCAAATGAAGTTACTGCTGAACCTCGCAGGTCAACAAGGGTTCGTACCACTCCTGATTGGTATGACTCTGCCTTGAACGTCATGTTAGTGGACAACGATGATGACCCTGCGACGTATGAAGAAGCTATGGTGAGCCCAGATTCCGACAAATGGCTAGAAGCCATGAAATCCAAAATGGGATCTATGTACGAAAACCAAGTGTGGACTTTGGTGGACTTACCGGATGGCCGTAAGGCTGTCGAGAACAAATGGATTTTCAAGAGAAAAACAGATGTTGATGGTAATGTTACCGTCTATAAGGCTCGACTTGTCGCGAAAGGGTTCCGACAAATTCAAGGAGTTGACTATGATGAGACTTTCTCACCAGTAGCGAAGCTAAAGTCTGTGAGGATTTTGTTAGCAATTGCTGCACATTTCGATTATGAGATTTGGCAGATGGATGTCAAAACGGCGTTCCTTAATGGTGACATTGAGGAAGAGTTGTATATGGTACAACCCAAGGGTTTTGTCGATCCTAAAGATGCTGACAAGGTATGCAAGCTTCAGCGCTCCATTTATAGAGATAGATCAAGACGCCTAATAGCGCTTTCACAAAGTACATACTTGGACAAAGTTCTAAAGAAGTTTAGAATGGAAGATAGCAAGAAAGGGTTCGTGCCCATGTTGTCAGGTAAGACCTTGAGTAAAACTCAAAGTCCAGCTACGGCAGAAGATAGAGAGAAAATGAATAATATTCCCTATGCCTCAGCCAAAGGTTCTATCATGTATGCCATGCTGTGTACAAGACCGGATATAGCACATGCTGTTAGTTTGACTAGCAGATATCAAAGTGATCCTGGAATGGAGCACTGGACAGCGGTCAAGAATATCCTAAAGTACCTAAATAGGACTAAGGATATGGTTCTTTCTTATGGAGGTGATGAACAGCTTGTTGTAAACGGTTACACCGATGGTAGTTGGAACACCGATCCAGATGACTCAAAGTCACAGTTGGGATACGTATTTATTTTGAATGGTGCTGCAGTGAGCTGGAGGAGTGCGAAGCAAAGCGTTGTGGTGAAATCTTCAACTGAATCGGAATACATAGCTGCTTCGGAGGCTGCACAAGAAGCCGTTTGGATGAAGGAATTCATTACTGAACTCGGCGTGGTTCCTAGTGTGTTGGACCCGATGGCCATCTACTGTGACAACACAGGTGCCATAGCTAATGCACAGGAGCCAAGGTCACATAGCAAGCTGAAGCACATCAAGCTATGTTTCCACGCTATTCGCGAGTATGTCCGAGATGGTGACATAAAGATTTGCAAAGTACACACTGATCTGAATGTGGCAGATCCATTGACTAAACCTCTCCCTAGGGAAAAGCATGACCAACACCAGAACGCCATGGGTGTTCGGTATATTACCATGTAATCTGGATTATTGACTCTAGTGCAAGTGGGAGACTGTTGGAGATATGCCCAAGAGGCAATAATAAAAGTGGTTATTATTATATCTTTGTGTTTATGATGAATGTTTACATCCCATGCTATAATTGTATTATTAGGAAACACTAATACATGTGTGTTTTGTAAACATGTAAGAGTCCCTAGTAAGCCTCTTGTTGAACTAGCTTGTTGATTGATTGATGATCATGGTTTCCTGATCATGGACATAAGGATGTGATTAATAACAAGGTTATATCATTAGGAGAATGATGTGATGGACACACACCCGTAGTAAGCGTAGCATAAGATCAAGTCATTAAGTTCGTATTGCTGTAAGCTTTTAAATGCATAGTAACCTAATCCTTCGACCATGAGGTTGTGTTAATCACCATCACCGGATGGGTACTTTGATGACATCAAACACCGCTTCGTAACTGGGTGGTCATAAAGGTGTCATTAGGTATTCTGAAAGTATGTGTTGAAGCGCATGAACCAAGATTGGGATTTGTCCATCCATATGACGGATAGATATGCTCTGGGACCTCTCGGTGGAACGTCATCTAGTTATCTTTCAAGCATGTGACTAGGTCACAAGGGATGATATAACACGGAACGAGTAAAGAGTACTTGTCAGTAACGAGGTAGAACTAGGTATGGAGATACCGACGATCAAACCTCGGATAAGTATAGTATCGCGAGACAAAGGGAATTAGTTTCGTATGTAAATGGTTCAATCGATCGCGAAGTCATCGTTGAGTATGTGGGAGCCATTATGGATCTCCAGGTCCCGCTGATGGTTATTGATAGGAGATGTGTCTCTGTCATGTCTACATATTCACGAACCGTAGGGTGACACACTTAAGGTTCGAAGTTGTTTTAAGTAGATATGGAATGTGCGTTGGAGACCGAATGTTGTTCGGAGTCTCGGAATGGATCCGGGACATCACGAGGAGATCCGGAATGGTCCGGAGAATAAGATTCATATATTGGGGATCATTTTCTGAGTTAGGAAATGTTCCGGAGTATTTGTATGAGGGTTCTAGAAGGTTTCGGAATGTTCCGGAAGGTTCTGGAAGGTTTCTTGGAGTTTGCTTGAAAACCAAGGAAGGGATCAAGGAGTCCTGGTGGGTCAAGACTAGGAGTCGTGGGGGAGGAGGACTCCTCCCCCCTCCCCAATCCGCTCGCCCTAGAGGGAGGGGAGTCCTACAAGGACTCCCCCTCCCATGGCGCCTCACCCCCTTTAAATAGAGGGGCAGGGGCGCCCCCTCCACCCCCTGCTCCATAACCCCCAATCTCTGCCGCCTCTCTCCTCCTCCTTCTTCTGCACAGGCATAGGCGATGCCCTGCAGAATTCTCTACTCCACCACCACCACCACGCCGTCGTGCTGCTGTGATTCCATGGAGAAGATCTACTACCTCCGCTGCTCGCTGGAACAAGGAGAGGAAGGTCTGCTTCGACTCCGCACGTGTGACCGACTGCGGTAGCGCTGCCGGAACACGACGCCGGAAGGATCGTCCACATGATCTTGAGTTTTGCAAGTGATCGACTACATCAACCACGAGATCTAATCTTGTTAACGCTTTCGGATCTACGAGGGTTAGTTCCTATCTATCTCGTTGCACATGTCTAATAGATTAGATCTTGGCTTTTATCTAGATTATATCTAGGTTTTGTTCGTTCTTGCGGTAGAAATTTTTTGTTTTCCATGCTACGAACCCATCAGTGGAGTCGATGGAGATGGCTCCGAGGGCACTTCCCTGTCCCGGCAGGGTGCCGGAACAGAGACTTTCTGTCCCCCGAATCTCCCCTTCAGTGGCGGCGACGCTACAGAACTTTTCGTGGCTGGAGGCTGTTCGATTTAGGGTTTTCTCATCGGGGGCTTCTTATAGGCGAAGAGGCAAGGTCGGTGGCCAGCCAGGGGCCCACACCATGCCCTGGCGTGGCCTAGGGCTGCCTGCGCCAAGGGGGGTGTGGCCGCCCTGTGGCCCCCCTTCGTCTCTCCTTCGGACTCCATGTGTCTTCCGGTAAAATATTGACTTTGTCTTTTGTCCCGTCCAATTCCGAGAATATTGATTTTCTGCCTTTTCTTGAACCAAAAATAGAAGAAAATAGGCAATTGGCACTGTGGCATCTTGTTAATAGGTTAGTTCTAGAAAATTTGTAAAATTACTCCAAAGTGTGGACAAAACATAAGAAAGTAGATATAAAACAAGCATGGAACATCAAAAATTATAGATACGTTTGCAACGTATCAACATCCCCAAGCTTAACTCCTGCTCGTCCTCGAGTAGGTAAGTGATAAAAAGAAAGAATAATTTTTAAGGTAATATGCACCATCATAATCTAGATCAAACCATTTGCAAGCATTGATAGCCGAGATCATAGTACTCTAACATGAGAATGAAAGATGAAGTTCTAACACTAAGGCATAGTAACTATGCATGCAACATGAAAGGATACAAACAAAGATTCATGAATAACAATGCTTTCAAAGACGTTTGTTTGTTTCACATAAAGAAAACATAATGAGAATGGTATTCAGCTTGTCCCTCATAGTGTAGCAAAACATAAATGCATAGGACACCTTCAAAGTTTATAAGGGTGACTAGATACAGATAGTTTAAGAACAAGCAATATGAAAGTTATGCATCAATCAGCAAGTCTTGGGACAATGCACATTAAACTAAGAATGGTCACTATGCTCTCTCAATAGGTGCATAAAGATAGAAGATGGAGACTCAACATAAAAGTAAAAGAAAGGCATTCATAGAAGGAAGCAGGGATTCAAGTCTCATAAAGAGCTTCCAAAAAATTATGGTACTTATTAGCTTTCAGCTCTCATTGCCCCTATCATAAGCATCTTGAAGTGATTAATGTTAAAGTGGACAAACTATGGAGTATATGCTTGAAAAAGTATAAGTTGGAAATCTCATGTCCCTTGAATACGAGGGTCGCTCCTCATTCTACTCAAGTTTAGTTGCTAGTAAGTTCTTGTCATAGTAAGTACATGTGTATCATAGAGAACCGCCAACGTGGTACCCCTTGCCCGATGATACGGAAGAATCCCCATATCAAAATGACAAGGCAAGCAGACAATGAGCATCTCAGCAATCTTCTTATTTACCATGGGGAAATGGTGTTTTTCTCTCTTTCCTCTTTTCTCATGTCTCTTTTTTTCTTTTTCTCTTTTTCTCAATATCTATCTCTTTTTTTATAAGAAGAATGCTTCATAGACAGCTCATTATGGTTACGCTGCAGGTTTCCACCATGATTAGGCTTGGATTAGACCGGCGGCCCAGGTGTTTCTCTAACACATATACATAACTCCATGGACTTACAAGCTCCCCTTTCATTTAAAACCGACGATATCCATAGACAAAATAGCATGATATCAACTAGGTACAAAGTACAAGTGCAATGTTGAAAGCGTTCCCCATGACAGCATGGTTCTGCTAATCCCCAACATATAAGTGTAGGCATATACAACATAGACGACACAATGGTTCAAGTTTATTAAGGGCAAGAAAAGTAAAGTGTGCCATCAAGTTTGTGAGAGCTTTAATCACTAGTTTTCTCATAACAAGTTTAATTCGGAAGGTAGATAAAAACATGAATATACTTGGAATAGAAAATGCTAATAGGTAGGTATGGTGGACTCTTTGGAATAACTTGGTTTTATTTGGAGTTGGACGCATGAGTGGAACTCACACTTGGTTATAGAGGCTAGGAAAAGATTGGGAGCAACCAACTAAGAGAGCAATAATGGCCATAATCATGCAAAGCAACAAAACATCATTAATTAAAGCATAAAGTGATATTACAAGTCAAAAACTAAAGGATCATAGAGGCTATGGTGACTTGAGATATTCATAACATGGTGTGAGCATGCACCAAGTCAACCCAAATAAAGCATCAAAGGAGAATACCACAATACTATCCTTTAATATGCTAGAACAACGCATGATTCATTCAAGGCACATTAAGCATCTAAATTGTTTATAACATTCCATGCTATAGCAAAAATCACTAAGCATAAAGCCAAGACAATATCAAACATGACATGACAAAGCATATGCCATAGTCAAAAACAAGCTCCTTTTACCACTTAAGCATGAACTTTTCCTACTCTTTTCCAAATCAAACCAAACTTATTTGAAAACTAATGTATGAAAGAGGGGTCCAACCAATTTATTCAAGCAAACTAATCAAACCAAGCAAATGAAAACTAAAAACAAAAACGAAGACGCTCCAAGAACAACACAACTATGCATCAAACAATAAAAATGAAGTGTTTGGAAGAACCTGAGATTTTATTGATGAAGAAGGGGATGCCTTGGGCATCCCAAGCTTTGATGCTTGTACTTCTTGGATATTTCTTGGGGTGATACGGGGTGGCATCCCCAAGCTTGAGATTTAGTCCATTCTTCATCTCATTACATCATTCTCTCCATACACCTGAAATTTTTCCTTCATACAAAACTTCACACAATCTTTATTAGCAACATTAGTGCACTCAAGATAATAAGTCTTTTGGTTCAGTTCCAACACAAGTAAAACTTTCATTAAAACAGAAGCTACTGTAGCACCTCCTTTAAAAACTTCAAATGATCAAAGAGAACTCAAAGAGAAAGAGATTAAGAGGCAAATGCAAATAATAGCAGAAATCTGTCAAAACAGACCAGCAGGTAAAAACCAATTTTTTCTAAGACCTTATGTTGCTCAAATCAAAAAGTGTTGAACTAACGAAAGTTGGATAACAACCTGGGGCAGAAGCACAAACAATTATAGCTAAAACCGACGTACCGAGATTTTTCACGAATTTTTACAGCGAAGCACAAAAATCTGTTTCGGGACAGCAACTTTCCCAAGCATTATTTCTCTCTCAGTAGAGGTTACTCTTGGCACAAAAAGCAAATAAAAAGGATAAGGAGCGGTTATTACAGAGTTAATAACTTTCAAGACTCATCTAAAACTTTTGGGTTATCTCCCAATAAGTACTTTCTTTAACGCCTTTAAGTTAGGCATTTTAGCTTGAGAAGATGCTCACATAGGAAATATGAATTGAAGTAAAAGAGAGCATCAAGAAGCAAATTCAAAGCACATTTAAGTCTAACCCACTTCCTATGCATAGGAATCGTGTAAATAAACAAGTCATGAAAGCACAAAGCAACAAGCATAGTAAAGCAAAACAAGTGCAACTTCAAGACTTTGAACATAAAGAGGGGAAACCTAATATTATTGAGACCCATAAAACCATGTTTCCGTCTCTCATAATAACTTTCAGTAGCATCATGAATAAAATTAACAATATAACTATCACATAAAACATTCCTATCATGAGACACATGCATAAGCGAATTAATACTCCCCACATAAACATAGTCATTCTTATTAATTGTAGTGGGAGCAAATTCGACAAAATAGCTATCATTATTATTCTCATCACCATAATCATCAAATATAGGAGGCATATTGTAATCATAATTAATTTTCTCCTCAATAGTAGGTGGACTGAAAATATCATATTCATTATTGTCATCATCGTACATTGGAGGTGTAGTATCATCATAAGTAATGGAATAATTATCTTCCCAAGTGTGTTCATTTGTAAACATATCATCATTGGAAGGAATATGGATAGCACTAATAGTACAGCAATTATTAATATCATCATTTTCAGAATTGGTACCGAAGAGATTTTCAATATCAAGAAGTGTTCTTTTCCCAATCATGATCACTACTATAGGTAACAGGCATAGGAACATCATCGAGTTCAGACTCATCAAAAACTATAATAGGAGAAACATACTTAGGAGAAAATACCGCTTCCTCTATCCTTTTACTCCTCCTTTTCTTATGTTTCTTCTTCTCTTTAGGAGGGAGAGGCTTGAAAGGAAGCTTCTCCATATACCCTGGTTTATTGTTAGAGACAATAAAAGAAACTTTGGAGGATTCCTCCTTTTCATTAATAAGATCAAAACACATATTAGTCTTGTCATATTTTGGTAAAATCTCATATTTTATAATATTTTGTATGTAAGTATTTGTTTGGCAATTATCAACACAATAAAGATGACAACCATGCAGGACGCTATTCATATCAAAAGCACTCATATCTACTAAAGAGGTTTTTCTTGATAACTCTTCACACCCCAAAAATAATGTAAGTTCATCATGTTGATTACGAGTGATCATGTCATCACAATACAAACTTGCAGTACTCACTGGATTAGAAGGGCTATTATTATGGCCTGAGCATTAAAATTAAAATGACCCACTTCAAAGCAAAGTTCATAAATAAAAGGATAGAGGGCACAAACTTTTTTACCAAGATCATTTAGAGCCCTATACCACGTTCTAGTTTTTTCATTCCTATGGGTGATACAATATTCTTCTTCAATTTGATTATTCTCACAAGGTCTATGTATTCCACAAAAATTAACATGCTTATAAGAAATAGTACTTTCAGAGGTTTGAGCATGTTTATTTCTATCATTAATAACAATTTCATTTTCCATGCAAGTGTCTTTAAAAGGCTCATGATACATGTCCCATTTTTCTTTAGGAGCATTAATATGAGAAGCAAGGGATCTAAAACAATCAACAAGAATTTGAGGATTAAGACCATATTTAGCACTAAGCTCTTGAAAATCAGCAGTTTCAGCGAAAGACTTAATGCAGTCATACTCATAGTTTATACCTGGTTCTTTACCTTTATTGTTATCCCAATCTTCGGTATTTGTAACACCCTCAAATCGGCCCTATACAAGTTTTAGCCCTTTCTGCCAAACCCGCATAGAAACGATTCAAGGACGCCCACCAGGCACTTTCGTGCGGGTGGAAAACGAAGTAACACCATTACACAACAGTCCTCGATGGGACCCACAGAACAGATATGTATACAACAATGACTCCATGAGTCAAGATTACAGATATACAATACAAAGATCCAAATCACCTTGAAAACGATAGAGCGTCCGACTACGGACAAGATGCAAATGGGGCTAAGAGCCCTGAAGAATAACCAATGGCGTCCATAGCCCTGCCCAGGCCAAGCCGGAAGGGTAACCCTGCTAACGATGTCGATCTCAAACCTGCTAAAACAAAAGGGGTGCCGACAAAGGGCAAAGAAAAAAGAGGAGCGTCAGTACTGAGGCTAGTACACGGCGAGGCTAGAATTCGGCGGCTCTTGCCTACATAGGTATGGTGGGCTGAAGCGGCAGCGCGGCGGCACTAGACAACCTATAGAGACTCGGTATCACTGGCGGCTATTAGAGAGGGTAAGAAAGACCTATTCGGGTCCAACCTGATACTAACACCAAACATACCTGTCCTGGCATTTCCCCCTCGAGACCAAATGGGGAAGTCAAACCGAGGAACTCACACAGTGGGCAGTTTGACTCATTCTGTTATAGTTGCAACACTTACTAATCAGATATAGATAGAATGGGTCATCCTGAAGCATAAGTAGTGGGCAGTTTAATTAACATTCCGTTGTAGTTGGAACATTTACTAGTCAGATATAATTGTCCTGAGGAATCCCAAAACCCAGCATTTGTTGGCACTTTTATCACATTCCATTGGAGTTGCAATACTTACTAGGCAGGTATAGTATGACATAGATCACCACAGATCCACCAGTTGTTGGCATTTCTATTATCCATTCCATTATAGTTGCATCTGATTACTAGTCACATATTAAGTCAAATTTATAGCACTACTTTAGTTATGCTTGTCTATGATCGAGATATTGTGCTTCAAGTCGTGCATAACCGCGGACACGGCTTTCAAAAAGTTTTACCCTGTAGGGGTGCACAAATAGCAACACACACTCGATCAACCTCGGAAAAACCAACTCAAAACCCAACGAGGCATTCACGACAAAGCGATCATAAGGTTCATAAAAAATTTCAGGGGGCCACCCTACTAAGCTACCCGCAACGAAGTTGGCCGGCTCCGGAACGGACCCAGGGTTTGTGACAATGGTTGTAAACGACTGGGAACCCGAAAGTGTGACTGGGCTTGTCGATACCGTGAAAACATTCCATGTTCCAAAACAGTACAGGTGCTCCACGCACAATCTTAAATAAAGCAGTAAAGCATGGCATAGGTACAGGATAATAATAAAGCCCCAAACTACTTTGTGGCCCCAAGAAATAGAAATGGATCAAGCTCTGGCTCAGGGGGGTCCATAAGGCCTCCCTGATGTGGATAGTGCGAAAAATCAAGGAACAGGTATCAAGTACTTGGGGTCCTACAGGACACAAGTGAGCGTGGAAGAACCAAATAACATATATTGCCCACCGATGGCTCTGCATTAGTTATATCTAGCAATTTAATAGTTGTGATTAAAGACATGACCGTCTCCACCATAAACATCTGCCAGCATTCCAACAACTGTGGTACTCGACAACACGAGATCGCACCTGAGCAAGAAACTACAACTCGCAAGGCCTGCTATCTAACAAACAATAGGTAATAGGAGGTGTCCAAGGCAATATGTCGGCTGCACAGAATATATCGGGTACGGAACTAAAGCATCGCGACACGGATAGCAATAGATGAACAGGAGGAAATAAAGACTATAAATGCAAAATAGGTAGAAGGGGAAGAGATGCTCGCCTGGGAAACACTGCCGAAGATTCATTATCCGAAGAACTTGTCGATACTCGCATCCACTCAACGGCCTAATCCACGAAGAAACAAAGCACTAAAAGAAACACCAGATGCACTATTTAATACTACGGCAGAAGAATCGACATGTTTATGATATGATGCATGACATGGCATAGATGAAGTGCAATTGGGCAATATTAAGCGGAACCAGGGTCCCGACAATTAATTAGAAGGTTCAAGTTATTTAGCTACCCCTCAATTTAAATGTTGTGTTAACAAGGCAAAACATGGCATTGGTTCGTTACACAAATTTTAATGGGGGCCAATAAAAGACTAGAATAGTCTGCATATGGCCTCCAACTTAATTATTAAGTGAGTCGACAAAATAACCTGCGCCCATGAAATATGTATGCATGCATGAACAATTAATATGCAATATTGGATAATGTCATATTATAAAAATAGGGATCTCGGAAAAAGGGGATCACATTAGGGGTGAAGGTCTTGGTTCTGAGAGGTTCGGGTCCGGTCTGTGGACTCGGGATCGGGGCCTTCGGGTCCGCGAAGAAGGACTTGGCGGTTCCATCCAACCCATGAAGGAGATCTTGTTGCTTGGTGTTCGTGAAGGAGACTTAAAGTACGGTCTTCGGGTCTCGGAAGAAGATCTTGAGGGTCCACGTCGCAGAAGGGCTCGGGGTTTCCAAACTCCATATCAACCATCGGTCATGGCGTCGATTGACGAAATGGAAGTAGATCATGACGTCCATGACACTCGGTGGAGATCTTGTCGACCGGATCCGGGTCTCGAAGGAATTCTCGTTCGACTTATCGGCCTTGTCGCATGGGGGATCTTGCACAACCGCATCAAAACCACCACAGTACCACTTCACTTTGCACCAACACCGAAGAATCACCACGCCACCAAAACTTCTCGCGGAAACACCAAACTTCCCCGTAGAAGGTACAAACGGAGGGAGCAGCGCTGCTTTGGCCACGGAGCCATAGATGATGGCCCTCCTAGAAGATGTAGAGGACAGTGCGAGATCGTAGCTGAGCTCGCGCCAATGGTGAGGCTCCTGCAGATGGAAGGGACGACACGGCACTTGGTGACAACGGTCCGCGAGGTGAAATGGCGCACAACGAAGGGCGACAGGGCGGTGCAGGGCCGGCAACTGCGGATGACGCGGGGGTAGCAGGGCATCCAGGGGCAGCACGCACGTGCTGGGAGACGAGGAGGACGATGTCCCTGCAGCTACGGCACCAATTGAGGAAGCTCGCGGGACAGGGATGCTGCCTTGATGTGCTCGCGAACAGAGAGGATGGCGACAACCTTGGCAGTGGGGACGGGAGCATCACGGGGCATAACACAGAGGCGAGGTCGACCCGGCCGCAGGCGAGCAGGGCATCGAGGCAGAGGCGGGCGTGGATGCGGTAGAGGGAGGCGGTTCCTGGGATGACGGGGGACCGCACGGAGGCGCTGCATCGGTCTGAGGTGAGGGCGACCGGAGGCAGCTCGTAGGCGGGGACGAGGTCGCTGTCGGAGAGGCTCGGGCCGGGCATGCGGAGTAGGTCGCACAGGCAAGGACAGCAAGGTCCTGGCAGCGCTTGTGGGAGGCACATCGAGGGACAAGGACGAGAGGGGAGGCGGCATGTGGCGGTGGAGTTTGCAGGGAGGCGGCGCAGCTAGGTGGGGCGAGGGAGGCGGCGACGCCGATTGTCGATGCGAGGAGGGGATCTCGCGGTGGCGGCCTTGGCGTCCGATAGCGGGGACGGGGCGCGGTAGTGAGGAGATGACAGAGGGCGGCCGGGTGCAGAGGTCGGGAGAGGGAGGCAAGGTCGGGGGTTGCAGGGGCGAGGAAAAGCGGCCGGTGGTGGATCGCGAGGTGTGGGGTAGGTGGGGCATCGGGAGGAAGACGGGGTGGATGGGGTCGCGTGGCAGGGCGAGCGAGGGATAGGGGCACGTGGCCTGGGGATCAGGGCTGTCGGGGTGGGGCTGGGGCGAGCGGGAAAGGGGCTGCGGGGTGGACGCGGTCGGGCGGTTGGTGGCGATTGGCCAGGGAGAGCATGCCCAGGCGGGAATTTTGGCGGCTGGCGGGTTTGCCTGGCGGCGGGGAGAGGGAGCTGGTGGGGAGTGGGTCAGCTGGTTAAGGTTTAGGGAGAGAAGGGTGGTAGGCCGGCTGGCTGGGCCTTTGGGCCTGGCCGGCTGCCTCCCCTAAAAATATTTTTATTTTTTATTTTTATTTTAAAATACTTTTGTAAATAGTTTTTAGACAAATAAAAGACCCGGAAAAGACCAGAGTTTTGATTTGAAATAAAGACGGGGTATTTAGAAAACCAAAACTAGACTTTTCGAAAATAGTTTTATGCAAACAAATGCAAGATGACATGACGATGCTCAAATGCAAGGTGGCATGATGACATGAGCATGCAGTCATGATGATGCGCAACACAAAAACACCGTGATTTTCTAGTAGTAGTTTTAGCGGGATGCCACAGTATTGCTTTGAATTGTTTCAAGAAGATCCCACTTATCTTTGACCTCCTTACTTGTGAAGGATCCCTCTAAACAAGTATCTAGATAGTCCTTGTAATGTCCTGAAAGCCTTGCATAGAAATTATTAATGACAATATTACTAGGGAGCTCATGAATGGGACATTTGAGAATTAGTTACTTCAATCTCCCCCATGCTTGGGCAATACTTTCTCCATCATGTGGATGAAAATTATAAATGTAATTCCTATCTTTATGAATTTCATGAGGAGGATAAAATTTAGAGTAAAAGAGAGATTCAAGTTCCTTCCACTCCAAATGATGAGGATCATCTAGTAGCTCATACCACTCACTTGCTTTGCCCTTATGTGAAAAAGGGAATAGCTTCCTCTTAACTTGGTTCATTGAAATACCTGCACACTTGAACAACTCGCATAATTCGTGTATAAAGAGTAAATGATCACCAGGATGGACAGTTCCATCTCCAAAATAACAGTTATTCATAGCTCATTCAACATTTTTTATAGGTATTTTAAAAGAGATGCTTTCGGTATGTGGATTTAAAATATCACAAGTATCGTTAGAATTACCACATATGGGCGATAAGGTATCATCAAAGCAAATATTCTTCTTTAAAGCTGGGGAACTAAAAAGATCATTTTCATAAAAATTAACTTCCCCAAGCTTAGACATTTCCATAGCATTAGTAACAAAGGTGTTCAACAGATTCATACTAATAACATTGCTATTAGCATGCAAAGAAAGTTCTATGGGTTTTTTAATTTTGTTTTCAGACAATTCATGTTCTAACTTAGGAAAAATACTAAAAAGCTCTCTAATTTTGTTGTTGTTTTCCATTAAGCCCAACTAGTGAAAACAAGAAACAAAAGGACAAAATTGCAGAATCTAAAGGAAATAACTTTGAGCACTCACACCGGAGGATGTGAGTACCTTTTACCTTACCTGCCCCGCAATGGTGCCAGAAAATAGCTTGATGTCTACGCACTTCTATTCTTGTAGACAGTTGTTGGGCCTCCAAGTGCAGAGGTTTGTAGAACAGTAGCAAGTTTTCCCTTAAGTGGAGTACCCAAGGTTTATCGAACTCAGGAAGGAAGTGGTCAAAGATATCCCTCCCAAGCAACCCTGCAATCAAGATACAAGAAGTCTCTTGTGTCCCCAACACACCCAATACACTTGTCAGGTGTATAGGTGCACTAGTTCGGCGAAGAGATAGTAAAATACAAGTGGTATAGATAAAAGACAGCGGTGCCAGAAAATAGCTTGATGGCGTGGAAGAGACTAAAGGCAAACTGAAATAAAGATGGCAACAAGCAAACATGTAACAGATCTAGTTGCAAATGGTGTTTCAATGCTTAGAAACAAGGCATAGGGATCATACTTTCACTAGTGAACACTCTCATATAAATATCTTCTCTTTATGATACTACTCTTAACTACTCTCCGGTTGGACACTCTAATCCATGGTAGGGCTATATCAGCACACCTCAAAGTTCGCTTTCCCCATCTAGATAACCCCACACGGTCACCTTGAGCACTAGATGGTTCCAACAAACACCACAATTTCATAGAGACATCCAGCTCCAAATATAACTCATAACAAGTATTTGTAATCTCTAGCCTAAGTGCCACCATGTTGTGCACGTTGTCACTTTCACACACATGGGGAGAGCAGAGATCTATTAAAGCACTTGAGTAGAAAAGTAGATCTACTTGATTACAAAGCTCATGATCACAATATGATCAGGCATAGAGAGAGAGATGAACACATAGCTACCGGTAGAACCCTTAGCCTGGAGGAAGAACTACTCCCTCATCATCATGGGGATCAACAACGGCGATGGAGATGGTGGTGGAGTCGATGGAGATGGCTCCGAGGGCACTTCCCCGTCCCGGCAGGGTGCCAGAACAAATACTTTTTATCCCCCGAGTCTCCCCTTCGGTGGCGGCGGCACTGCGGAACTTTTCGTGGCTGGAGGCTGTTCGATTTAGGGTTTTCTCATCGGGGGCTTCTTATAGGCTAAGAGGCAAGGTTGGTGGCTGGCCAGGGGTCCCACACCATGCCCTGGCGCGGCCTAGGGTTGCCCACGCCAAGGGGTGTGGCCCCCCTTCGTCTCTCCTTCGGACTCCATGTGTCTTCTAGTAAAATATTGACTTTGGCTTTTGTCCCGTCCAATTCCAAGAATATAAATTGTCTTCCTTTTCTGGAACCAAAAACCGAAGAAAACAGGCAACTAGCACTGTGGCATCTTGTTAATAGGTTCGTTCTAGAAAATGTGTAAAAGTACTCCAAAGTGTGGACAAAACATAAGAAAGTAGATATAAAACAAGCATGGAAAATCAAAAATTATAGATATGTTTGCAACGTATCACACCTCTTTTCATTTTTACTTTTGTTCTAGTTTTTTCTAGTCTTAGTAGTTATTACAAAACATCTTAAATTCATTTATCCTAGCACCTTATAGAATAGGCTATTTCCAAACCACAGTTTGGGTACGAACATGGTCGCATTGACAACGTGGCTGCGGGGTCATGTTCGCCGAGCTCCCATCAGGACAAACTCTTAAATATTTGCTGCTACGAGTACTGCAATAACCATGTTTTGGTGCAGGAACTCAGCCCATCAATAGCCTCTCCTTGAACCTCCGAGGATCAACTAGTAATTTATCAACTCAATTTGTGAACTGGAGTAACGACTTTTTCCCGCCACCACAATGATTTGAAGGGCTTGCAAAAGCCAAAGCTTGGGGAAGTTTTCCTCATTATCTTTATTTGGCGTTCATTTGCTTTTATTTCTAGGTTATGTTTTTAATTCGAGTTTATAAGCACTCGTGTTGGTTTCCCCAACACTTTATCTTTAGTTATTTCTGTTTGTTTTCAAGATTTTCTAGCCGAGCTTTGCCGCCAATTTTCTATTCTTTAATTCCCTCTCTCAAAAACAACAAAAAGATTTCTCCATTTGTCTTTATTTTCCCTCTTTTTTTTCTTTCCGCCTCGAGGTTCTCATGTATTTGCAGGAAGAGTGATTGACTTCGAGTTTCCAAGAAACAAATCAAAAGGGAAGAGAGAAGTGGAACCAAACATGAGAGGTACACCTTATGACTCCCCACTTTTGAAGTTTGAGAAACCTATGCTAGTTAGTAGTAAATGTTGAGATATTATATTGGTGGAGTGACTCTTTATATTGTCGTAAAGTTTCGTTTGCATGGGTATTTAGTTGGGTACGTTTAGTTCCAGCTCTTGTAGTTAACCAAGTCTTTCCTAAAAATTTGCTAAACAATTGTAATAAGAAAAAGTCTCACAATTGAAGGCTTGGGTGTTGTAGTGTTTAGTATTGAAGGCTTATTTCTTGAGACACTCAACACCATAGAAAATAAGGATTGACTTGATAGCTATCTTTAAAAAGGATTTGTTTGATTGTATTAATGTTTAGCGGTTTTTTTGAGCATGCCAAAGTTTAACTTGTTAATCATAATAATGATATAGCTTTATGTGTGTCAAACTTCATAGGATGCCAACAACTCCGATGGCCTACGAACGATCTTCATGGAGGAAACTCCTAGATTTCGGCTATGAGTTGATTAAACATATGTAGCAGCAATGCTATAGTGGGTAAGATTCTTGGCACTCCCGGGTAGCTGTCTTCATGATGGAATCACTCCTCTGGCTGATATGAGTAATCATTGTGCAAAAGGAACAAAAACCTTAGTGATGCCACGAGAATCCATCATAGCCCAATAAACTAATAAAAACTTTTGGCATGCTCTCAATTACTTAAGAACTGAAATTCTTGAAGGACAATGAATGGAAAAGTAGTACTTGAAAAGTCTTGATTTATTGATGTGAGAGAATTGAGATACTCTAGTGTATATGCTTTTCATGACAACTCTCACACTCTCAATTTTACATGATTATACTTTATTGTTCAAAGGCAAGCCTATGAGTTGATTACATGACATGGAATAAAGCATACTCATTTGAATCTTCCATGTTAACAATAATTTTGCTGCGCTACAAGGATGCATAAAAACCCGTATGATATGCTTGCCATTACTCTATCTATGCTAAAGTTTTTCAGATTTATAAAGTGGAGGAAACATAAGACTATCAATCATGAATAAGATCATCATGTCATTATTTCAGTTTAAATGCTGAGTTCCTTTTTGATTTTGGTTTTCTTGCTCGAGGACGATCAAGTTTAAGCTTGGGGAGGTTGATGGTTCTGAAATATACCCATCTACGTCCACATTTAAACTGGATATTATTCATATTTTTGATGAAATATCTCTCTAAACCATGCCACTAATGCCTAATGATCAAAGGGGTATGCAATCCTTTCTTGATATTTTCCCCTACGCAGATAATGACGTTTGATGATGGGAACCACTACATTAAAGTCAAAGATATGAGATTTCCAACAACCCGGAGAAACCAGGAGACATGAAGTGGAGGCAGACGCTTTAACGACCAACTATACGGTGGGAATAAAATTTTGGCCACATAGTTGCGGTTATATAGTTGCCACTGCCACCTCTAGGTCGAACAAAACAACTTCCGTTAAGGGACCCCTATATAAAGAGGCCTCGGGCGATGAGAAACACCCCCAGAGCTCTCTCCCTTGCCACCAGAACCCAGCATCCACAACACCGAAGAGCCGCCGGAGGAATAGACTTAGATCTAATCTCCAAATCATTCTCCACCACCATAGCCATATTCCACCACTTGTAATAGTAGATATCATCTTCGATTGGCGACATAAGACTATTTGCTATCAATCACATGATTTCCATTGCAATGTTTATGATCTTTGATTTCATCTCTATGTGTGAGTAATTCTCCTTGGGCTAAGGGCTTCGGCCTAGCCATGTAGCTTTTGTGCATGTTATTTATCATAGATGGGATCATGTATTAGTTTTTATGACATGATGATTATTGTATCCTCTCTTGCCTCAGTCCAAGGACTTGTCAGGTACCCAAGACCCCGAGGATTGATCCAGGTATAGGGAGTATGAGTAATGACTAATCTGTAGGCCGGGAACCCTAGTGACAGAAGGGGTAGTACGGTTGTATGTGAGGGATTTACTTGGGATTAACGGTGACGTCACTATGCATATCATTAGTTCTCTTTCTTCTATGGATGAGACTAGTAGGTTATTGCTATAAGCGGTTGCGGAGGCAATAGCAATTATGGATGCACTACCCACATATAATTTATCTTGCTCTAACAATTACATGCATACTTTATTATTATCTTTTATTCCCATCAGATGTTTTGCACAGCTACAGGTGAAACCAAAAGCCCTAGGCCCTCTCTATCCATCATCGACAACAACAAAAGACATCAAACTCTTGGTCCGGTAAAAACACAAAAGGAATTCTAAAACTCCTGAGGGTCCGTTAAAGTAACTTCACTATGCTTTCTGCTTCCCAAGGATTCTATAAACCTAGGTCTACTAGGGAAAAAGAGCTATACTACATCCATAATTCGGATCAAAGGTATCACATCCCAATTTCAATAATCCTACTGGTCTGTTACCAAAACCATGGTCAGTCACTATACAATTAAGATCCTTCAGGTTGCTTAGCAATTAAGCTCCTTGGATCGGACTAATGCAATAAGCACAATGGTTCCTCGTGATCCTCGAGTCAAACTAGTTTCCCATTGATATCCCCGTGTCACTCGAGGGTCGCCGGTCTGCTAGCAAACAAGATCCTATCTATGTAGAACAAAGCATCATATTGTCTGGGCCCTTAATTGGACAACAAGCATTAGGCATCCCATAGATAGTCAAGCACACATAATATAGTAATCAAAATCAATCACAAACTAATGGAAAATATATGGAGGGACATCACATCTCACCGATCCCTTACATCTCCCACGCCCAAGGAACTTACTCACACATGAGAAAATAAAGCATCATCAATGTAATTAAATAAAGGAGTTCTTCTCGATATTACCGTGGAGATTCACAATAAGAATAGAAAAGCAATCCAACACAATTCAAGATAGGAAGAAACAATCTCAAACCATAATCTTCCAAAGTGAAGATCTCTCTCTCAAGTGAAAGTAATGGCTATGAGGGTGTGATGGCTAGGAGGTAAAAGATCGTGGAGTGAGATGAAGAACGTCTTCCCCTTCTTCTCCAGATCTCTTCTTTCTCCTTTCTGGATGGGATGGTGGCTGATGTGTTATGATTTCGCGTCTCGCCTCTTCAGTAAAGTTGTCCCTTTTGACAAGACGGAGGCGGTGTCAACTATACGGCGGGAAAAAATATGCCCACCGTATAGTTGCTTGTTAAAGCTACTGTATGCCTCCCTTGATTGCTTCCAAAAAGAGACTTGCTTGTTTTTGCCTGAATATTGTGTTTCTCTTGTTAAAACCTTCTATTGATGTTCAGAACCTGAAACACACATTAAAAACCAAGTTTTCTTTGCTACCGAAGTATTAGCATTAGGTAAAGCTAGAAAACGATCAAATCCAGAAGAAAACCACCAATAAAAACCATCAAAAATATGTCAAATCTCACAGCTATCAGACGCATTTGCGAAGCTCATCTGAAGTATATAACTCATTTTATCGCCTTGTGGTGATACTAGTATAACTCATGCCCCTTCTCCTTTCGTTCTTTTTGATCCATCAAAGTACATTGTCCATGCGCTAGAAAGGTCTAGTGGGTATGTGCACTATAGTTCAGTCCATTCAGTGATGAAATCAGGAAAAACTTGTGACTTGATTGCTTTACGCTTCTCGTATGTGATATCCCGAGGGGAAAGCTCAATGCCCCATATAGAGACATTTCCAGTTGCTTCTGGATTATTGGGGATATTGGACAGGGGTGCTTCGTTAACCACTATGATCGGGTGTTCCAAAAAATAATGGCGTAACTTCCATGCTATCATAAATACTCCATATGCTAGTTTCTGGTAATGCGGGTACCTTTGTTTGGATGGCGAAAGGACCTCACTCAGGAAATAAACTGGTCTTTGAACACCATGTGTTTTCCCTTCTTTGGGTCGTTCCACCACAAGAACTATACTGACCACCTGATTTGTGGAGGCAATGTAAGGAAGTAAAGGCTCTTTCACGCACGGAGACACGACGACGAGAGATGTCGAAAGTGTCCTTTTGAGATCTTCGAAGGCGCTCTAAGATTCTTCTGTCCACTCGAATTTATCTTATTTGCATAGAACGGTAGTGCTTTTTCACCTAACCAAGCAATAAATTAGCTGAGTGCTGCAACTCGTCCCGCTAGCTGCTATACTCCTCGAAGATTTGTTGGTTTTTTCATTGTGAGAATCGCCTGTATTTTCTCAGGATTTGCTTCGATTCCTCTTGCTGATACGAGGTATCCAAGGAGTTGCCCTACCGGGACTCCAAAGGAGCACTTCGTCGGGTTAAGTTTGATGCAAAATTTGTCAAGGTTCTCAAATGTTTCTTGGAGATCCTTGATAAGTGAAGACCCTTGCTTTGTTGTAACTATAACATCGTCGATATATACTTGCACGTTTGTGCCGATTTGATTGCCTAGGCAATTCTGCATCATCCGTTGATATGTTTCTCTGGCGTTTTTGTGACCAAAGGGCATTGTTATATAGCAGAATACGCCATAGGGCGTGATAAATGATGTTTTTTCCTGATCCTCCTCCTTCATCCGAATTTGATGGTATCCTGAATACGCGTCCAAAAAGGAAAAAACGTTTGCACCTCGCAGTTGCATCGATTATCTGATCGATGCGCGGTAGTGGGAAGTGACCATTTGGACAATGTTTGTTCAACGTGGTGAAATCGATACACATCTGCAGTTCTTTTGTATTTTCTTCGGGATGCATACTGGGTTTGTGACCCACTCCGCTTTCTTTAATTCCTTGATAAAATTGGCAGTAGTGAGGCGATGGAACTCCTTTCCAATGGACTTACATTTTGGTTCTGCGAAGTGACTATTTTACTGGCTTCACCTAGGGGTCTAGATTTAATGCGTGCTTAGCGATTTCCCTGGGAATTCCCTGCATGTCAGAAGGTATCCATGTGAAAGTCTTCCATTGCTCACGGAGGAACTCTATGAGCATGCTTTCCTAAGTGGGATCGAGGTTCGAGGCCACAAGTGTGGTGTTCTTCAGGTCAGTAGGATGGATCTGTACTTCTTTTGTATCTTTCACGGTGTCAAAAGCCTGGTCGGTATTGACACATGCTATCGCTAGAGATTCTACGGTTGCTAATGTTTTCAGCTGCTCAAACTCACTTTTCATCCCGAAAGATTCAGAGATTTTATTAAACTCCCGGTCACAATTGCCGGATCATGTGAAGCTTCCTTTGAGTGTTATGAATCCTTTTTGTGCTGGCATCTTCATGACTAGATATGCATACTGCGGGACCGCCATGAATCGTGCAAAAGCTGGCCGTCCCAGGATCGCGTGATACTGTGATGGCCAGTCCATGACTTCAAACTCGAGCTTTTCTTGCCTGAAATTTTTCTTGGATCCAAAAACAACATCAAGAAAATTTTACCTAAGGGGATTTCAGCTTTACCAGGTACTATGTCGTGGAAGGATGTTTCTGTTGGTGCTAGATTTACCAATGAGTAATTCATTGCTCTTAGTAGTTTGGCGTAAATCAGTTTCATGCTGCTTCTCGCAACCATGAAGACTTTGCTCATGTCAAATCCTCCCACTTGCACTTCTACTATCAAGGCTGAATGACCCGGTCATGGTACTCGGAGAGGGTGATTAGCTCTATTGAATGTGATTTCTTGTTCTGACCAATGAAGATACTCGGGTGTGGCTAGTGGATCTACTTCGGCCATGTTGACTTGTCTTGTGATTAGCTTCTGGATCCTATTGGGTGGATGCCCTTTCTGAATCATTGGCATTGCCCCTTTTGATCTAGGGTATTCACTTCCTTGATCTGCTGGGTTTTGCGGTTGCCCCCCTAACTGGTGTACTAGCAATAATGGTGGTGCGCCAATAGCTAACGTGCCAAGCGTAGTGGTGTATCCTCTGTTTGCCGCTTCCATTGCTTTTGCATTTCATAACTCTTGCATCTTCAAAAATGTTCGGTAGTCCTTCATAAGATGGTTGGATCGCCTTTTGCCAGTTGAGTCGATCTAAAAGTGCATATGGCAGGGTCCCTCCAGCATTTGCATCACGGACATGTGTGGGTCCCGAGCTCTTGATTGGTATCATTGACTTTCGTCGGTGTCTTCCCTGTTATGGTTGTTGCTTCTGTAATTGTCCTCTCCCGAGAAACTAGCTGCCACGTAGCTTGGTCCTGTGTGCCCATCATTATTCATTTGTCTTCTTTCACTATTGCATTTGTCCCTATCTTCTTCGGGTGAGCGTGTTTGTTTGTTGTGTAGCGCATCTTCTCCATCAGCCCAGTGGTTTGCTATGTCCATCAGCTGCAAAATTGTCTTGGGTTTAACCCTTCCTAGTTCTTCTATGAATTCTCGATGGCGAAGGCCGTCATTGAAGGCGTCGATTGCCCTTTCGTCGGATATTACTTCGGCCGAGTTTTTTATTATATTCCATCGCTGAAAAAATGCTCTTATTGATTCTCTAGGTTTCTGTTTACACGCTCACAGTTGCTCTAGAGATGCGGGTCGTTTGAATGTCGAGTGAAAATGTCGGATGAATTTGTCTTCAAGGTCGTTCCAATTGCTGATGGAATCTTCGGGTAAGTGCCTAAGCCATGACCGTGCGGCACAGGTTAGGTGTAGTTGCAGGCTTTGCATTGCAGTGGTGATGGAGCCGCCCTATAGCTTGACGGTGGCTAAATAATCTGCTAGCTAGGCTTCGGGTTCTTGTAACCCATCGTATTTTTGATGGTCATGTGGCAGTTTGAAGTCTTTAAGTACTTTGCTTTTGTGGATCCGCTGGGTGAAATAGCTGGCCCCGCATAACTCGTTGTCATCTTCACTATCTCCGTTGTAGTATCTCCGGCAGCGGCCTTCGTCTCCTGACTCATCGTTCATGCGTTGCTTATTGTCATTTCTTGTGTTGTTTCGCGGCTTGGACCCCGAAAAGTGCACCCGATGTGGTGATCGAGATCTTCGGGTGTACCCCACCTACCAAGGGCTGCTATGATAGCGTGGGGATCTGTCGGGTTGGTGCATGATTCCTTGTTCTGCTTCTACAAGAGATGCTCCTACCATGCCGAGGTTCATTAGAGTCGAGCGATGAAGAGCCGCACGGGGATCATCGGGTGTTGCGTTGTGATTAGATATGTTTGTGCAGCCACAATTGCCGCCTGGGCTGTTTTTTCTTTGATGTCCCCTGCTTGATCTACTGACATGAATGATAGGTCGAGGTCCCAAATTAGGTCGTTTCTTTCGGCTTTGGGGACGTTCCTCAACCTAGATGTTCCCCTTCTTGGCGGTGCTCCCCCAGTTATGCTTCTTGATCCTCTAGTAGAACTTAATTGTGCCCACCTTAGGCTGGATCGACGAGCCTTTTTCTTTCGTCGAGTTCTTGCATCCTTAGCACGTCCCTCTTCTTGTGATGAAGGAGGTATTTATATGCTAGCAAATCATCGTGTGTGGCATCGGCTATCATTGGAACCACACCCGAGATTGCTTCCCTTGCTTTTTTGCCATGCTTCCGCTGGTAATCGGAGAGTTCGCATGTCTCCTCTGTGTGGTTCACCTCATCCTTGGATTATGCGGTTTTCTTCTAGATCGCCTTCGTGTCCGTGATCCCTTTCGTTGTTGTGGTTTCCTGCATGATCATCTGATAAATTGTCATCGGGGTTAATATTAGGGTTACCGTTGGAGTCGTGTTGTGCCGAAGTTTCCCCATCAATCATGCACACTTGGTGGCGTGTTATGTATGGTGTAGTGACGTCATTGTTGAATCCGAAGGGGACGCTGTCTAGGGGACTGCCGAAGCCCAATGGTTCCTGATCGGGGTAGATTTCAGCCTTTCTAATTCCAAAGTCGATACTTTCTTTGCTTTCATCGGGTTTCTTGTTTTCTGAGCTTGGTCCTCGTGGTGAGGTTGAATGATGGTTCAACCTAAGGGAGAGGTTGTTGTAGGGACCATCAAGGTCCCCTAAATCTTTTGTGCCTTTATTATTTTTGTTGGCCATCTTTATATGCGGTGTGGCTTCTGTGGATGTTTCGTCGGGTGATGTAGTTATTGCCGTAGGCGCGGATTTCTTGACCGACAGTCCCGATTGAATGATGGTTCAACCTAAGGGAGAGGTTGTTGTAGGGACCATCAAGGTCCCCTAAATCCACCGTTGAAATCGGCAGGTACCAAAATAGGGGTGGGTGGCATGGTTCCGCTTTCGCTAGATTGCTGCTTGGTGAAAAGAGGTCCCCCGAATTTGTGGCTCCAGCGTTCAGGTTTCCCACAGACGGCGCCAATTGACAAGGGGTAACCTCGGCAATGCCCATGATGATGGACTTAGGGTTTTGCGGAAAAGAGGGATTTCGTTGGATATTAGGCAAACAAGAGAGTCAAAGTCGCCTGAATACTTTATGAATTGCACTATTACAGATCGCTTGGGGGGGTCCAGTTATCCCCTCATAGGATTCTCCCGTCCTATATATAATAGGTCGGGTCCCAAAGTTGTATTAGGATAGCTTACATATGTATGATTACAACTATAATACAATGTCGGTTCATAGTTCCTTTCCAAATATAACTAAAGCTTTCATCGGATGCTTCTTGGGCCATCGCCTTGAATCTTCATGAGTTGTGAGCCTTTATGTTACCACGGTAACAAATCATAAGCACCCGAGTAATCATACCCATGTCAAGAGGGATAGTGGCCTAGAGGAAGTGATGCAGCGGGCAAGATGGCGAGTAAAATGTTGAAGTGCGTGCCAGAGATGCGGCCAGGCAGCGTCAGCGAGTAGGGATAAACTAAATGGATATGGGTAAGATGGGATGGCTCTTTGAAAGAGGTTCTTTCTTTTCTTCTGTTGTAAGAAGCGGATGCATCGAGGACGCCGGCTAGCGTAAATGCATGATAGACTAATGCGTCCCTGTGCAATAAATTAAACATGTCACTTCCTAGCACGGTACAGTCTCGTCATGTCAGTTTGACCAGACATATTATTTACTATTTACAGCTTATATTTTCATACTAGTATTATGGCATCACCTATGTATGTGGCAGAATTTGTCTATAAGCTAGGAAGTTTTAAGAAAAATCTTTTCGATAGTTTTCGATGTACTAAATTCTTGGTTAGCTTCAAAAAAAATTGGAAAAATTTAAGAGGAATCTATCTATCGTGCTTACTTGTAGTTAAAATTTGACACGGTCCGTGGGAGTACGGTTTACATCGAAGACCTCAAAAAAGAGAAAATTACGTAGAGGTCCATAAATTTAGCACAAAGGGCCTAAAGTTAATCAAGGAAAGCAGTTGGGTCCTTCTCGAGTGAGAAACTGAGCCATACCCTCTATACTATTGTACTTGCTTCACACAAACACACAAAACGTTGCTCACACTTTTGAACCAGCATGCTAGGGGTGTTCTTGGTGCTTCCTCTTCACAGGGTGTGAAATGAAATGACAAGGCAGGTCGACGCACATGGGCAGCGCCACGTTGTGGACGAGGGAGAGACAAGCAGGCCGGGGTGTGTGATGGCCCAAAATATATCGAGCTCGTTGGGGAACCCTAGGAGGAAGGTATGATGAGCACAGCAGCAAGTTTTCCCTCAGTATGAAACCAAGGTTATCAATCCAGTAGGATCAAGGAAACACCCCAAAGGTGTTGCTAGCTGAGCCTTGGCAGGGCGCACTATCGGTGCTAGTAGCAACAAGGAGACCTGCACAACACAACCACAGAACTTTGCCCCCAACTTGCGATGAGGTTGTCAATCTCACCGGTTTTGCTGAAAACAAAGGATTAAACATAACGAATGGAAGGAAGTAATAGTTTGCAGAAAGTAAACACAAAGCAGTAAACAGTTTGTAGACTGATTGTAAAAGAAAGGACCGGGGTCCATAGTTCACTAGAGGTGGATCTCCTTAAGATACATAACATGCTGGGTGAACAAATTATAGCAGGGAAATTGACAAACATCGAGAAAGCAACACATTCATATACTAATCATCTTGACTCTTTTGAGATTCGATTGGGCATTACAACATTATACATAGACCTCCATCCAGCTGCATCTATGACTAATAATCCACCTTCAGGTTATCATCTGAACCCCCTCCAGTATTAAGTTGCAAGCAACAGATTATTGCATTACGAATTGCGTGTAAAGTAAACAATACGATTGTTCTATGAACAAAGGATTGTTGTTTTCTCCCTAGTAGCAACAGCACATCTAGTACCTTAGAGATTTCTGTCACTTCCCCAGATTACCAGAGGCATGAACCCACTATCGAGCATAAATACTAACTCTTGGAGTTGCTAGCATCTACTTGGCCAAGATAGCTACTAACAACGGAAAGCGTGCAAGATCACAAATAACAAATATATGATAGAATCAATAATCAATCTAAAATAGCATCTCAATATCCATCGGATCCCCGCAAACACAACATGCAAAATTACAAATAGATGATCTTGATCATGAACGGAGCTCACAAGATCTAAACATGAAAGCACAAAGGAGGAGAACCAGCCATCTAGTTACTACATGGACCCGTAGTCCAGAGATGAACTACTCACGCATCACACCGGAGGCTTGCATTATGATGATGAAGCCCTCCAGCGTGAATTCCCCTCTCCGGCAGGGTGCCGGGAAGAGCTTCAGATCCCTCCCGGTCTAGGGACAAAGACGACGGTGGCTACCGACTCTTTCGTGGAATTTTGATTGGGTACTTAGGGTTTCTATATCAGAGGCAATATATAGGTGGAAGGAGAGGCCGAGGGGGTGCCTGGGCTGGCCACACCACCCCTGGCGCGGGCCAAGCCTGGCCGCGCGGCCAGGTGGTGTGGACGCCCTCTGGCCCTTCTCCATCTCGTATTCTGGCTCCAGGTGTCCCCCGGTAAAATAATAACTTTGGCTTTTGTCCCGTCCAATTCTGAGAATATTCATTTTCTGACTTCCTGGAACCAAAAACAGCAGAAAATAGGCAGCTGACACTGTGGCTCTTGTTAATAGGTTAGTCCAAGAAATCATATGAAAAGTACTCCAAAGTGTGGACAAAACATAAGAAAGTAGATAAAATCAAGCATGGAAAATCAAAAATTATAGATACATTTGGAATGTATCAACATCCCCAAGCTTAACTCCTGCTCGTCCTCGAGTAGGTAAGTTATAAAAAGAAAGAATAATTTTTGAGGTGACATGCACCATCATAAACTTGATCAACATATTTGTAAAACATTCAAGCTGGGATCATAGTACTTCAATCATAACATGAAAGACAAACTTCTAGCAATAAGACAAAGAAACTATGTTGCAACATGAGAAAGGCACAAACAAAAGATTCATGAATAACAATGCTTTGCAAGATGTTTGTTTGTTTCACATAAATAAAACATAGCATAGTAGCATTCAGCTTGTCCCTCATAGAGTAGCAAATATAAATGCATAGGACACCTTCAAAGTTCATAAGAGTGACTATATACAAATAATTTAAAACAAGCAATATCTAGTTATGCATCAATCAACTAGTCTTGGGACAATGCACATAGAACTAAGAATGGCCGATATGCTCTCAAAGTAGGTGCATAAAGATAGAAGGTGGAGAATCACTATAAAAGTGGAAGAAAGGCCTTCATAGAAGGAAGCAGAGATTCAAGTTTCATAAAGAGCTTTCAAAAATTATGGTACTTAATAGGTTTAAGCTCTCATTGCCCCTATCATAAGCATCTTGAAGTGATTAAGGTTAAAGTGAACAAACTATGGAGTATATGCTTGATGAAGTATAAGTTGGAAATCTCATGTCCCTTGAATACGAGGGCCGCTCCTCATGCTACTCAAGTTTAGTCACCGGTAAGTTCTTGTCATCGTAAGTACATGTGTATCATAGAGAACCGCGAACGGGGTACCCCTTGCCCGATGATACGGAAGAATCCCCATATCAAAATGACAAGGCAAGCAGACAACGAGCATCTCAGCAATCTTCTTATTTACCATGGGATATGGTGCTTTTTTCTCTCTTTCCACTTTTCATAATCTTTTTTTTCTTCTCTTTTTTCTCAATATCTGACTCTTTTTTTATAAGAAGAATGCTTCATAGATAGCTCATTATGGTTGCGCTGCAGGTTTTCACCATGTCAGCATGGATTAGACCAGCGGCCCAGGCGTTTCTATAACACATATACATAACTCCATGGACTTACAAGCTCCCCTTTCATTTCACACCGACGACATCCATAGACAAAAGAGCATGATATCAACTAGGTACAAAGTACAGGTGCAATGTTGAAAGCGTTCCCCATGACATCATGGTTCTGCTAATCCCCAACAAATAAGTGCAAGCATATACAACATAGACGACACAATTGTTCAAGTTTATTAAGGGCAAGAAAAGTAAAGTGTGCCATCAAGTTCATGGGATCTTTAATCACTAGTTTTCTCATAACAAGTTTAATTTGGAAGATAGATAAAAACAAGAATATACTTGGAATAACATATGCTAGTAGGTAGGTATGGTGAACTCTTTGCAATAACTTGGTTTAAGGAGTAGGATGCATGAGTGGAACTCATACTTGGTTGTGGAGGCTAGCAAAAGACTAGGAGCGACAAAGAGAGCAATAATGGCCATAATCATGCAGAGAGACAAAACATCATTGATCAAAGCATAAAGTGATACCACAAGTTGAAAACTAAAGGATCATAAAGGCTATGGTGACTTGGGATAGTCATAACATGGTGTGAGCATACGCCAAGTCAACCCAAATAAAGCATCAAAGGAGAATACCACAATACTATGCTTTAATATGCTAAAACAATGCATGATTCATCCAAGGCACATTAAGCAATCTCATTTTTTATAGCAAGTCATGCTACAACAAAGAATACTAAGCATAAACCCGAAACAATATCAAACATGGCATGACAAAGCATAGGCCACAGTCAAAAACAAGCTCTCTTTACAACTTAAGCATGAGCTTTCCTACTCTTTTCCAATCCAAACCAAACTATTTGAAAACCAATGTATGAAAGAGGGGGTCCAACCAATTTATTCAGCAAACTAAGAAAACAAAAAACCAAAACGAAAACGAAAAGAAGACGCTTCAAGAACAACACAACTGTGCATGAAACAATAAAAATGAAGCGTTTAGAAGAAACCTGGGATTTTTATTGATGAAGAAGGGGATGCCTTGGGCATCCCCAAGCTTTGATGCTTGTACTTCTTGGATATTTCTTGGGGTGACACGCGTGGCATCCCCAAGCTTTAGCTTTAGTCCATCCTTCATCTCATTACTAGTTCCTTTCATACACCTGAAATTTTTCCTTCATACAAAACTTCACACAATCTTTATTAACAACATTAGTGCACTCAAGATAATATGTCTTTAGGTTCAGTTATAACACCAATAAAACTTCTATTAAAATACAAGCTACTATAATACTTCCCTCAAAAATCTCAATTCCCCAAAAGAACTCAAAAAGGAACCAACAAGAAGCAAATGCAGAAAATGGTAGAAATCTGTCAGAACAGACCAGCAAGTAAAGACGATTTTTTTCGAAGACCTTCGGTTGCTCAAATCAAAAAGTGTTGAACTAACAAAAGTTAGATAACAACCTGGGGTAGAAGCACAAAAATTCAAGCCTCAAAAGGACGTACAGAGATTTTACACGAAGTTTTACGATGAAGCACAGAAATCTGTTTCGGGACAGCAACTTTCCCAATCATTACTTCTCTCTCATTAGAGGTTACTCTTGGCACAAAAAGCAAATAAAAAGGATAAGGAGCGGTTATTACAAAAGTAAACTATGCAAAACAAAAATAACAAAGTAAAGAGATTGGTTATGAGGGACTCCCCTTGTGAAGATGTCCTTGACTCCCCGACAACGGCGCCAGAAAAAGAGCTTGATGGCCCAAAATATATCGAGCCCGTTGAGGAACCCCAAGAGGAAGGTATGATGAGCACATCAGTAAGTTTTCCCTCAGTACGAAACCAAGGTTATCAATCCAGTAAGAGCAAGGAAACACCCCAGAGGTGTTGCTAGCTGAGCCTTGGCAGGGCGAACTACCGCTGCTAGTAGCAACGTGGAGACCTGCACAACACAACCACAGAACTTTGCCCCCAACTTGCGATGAGGTTATCAATCTCACCGGTTTTGCTGAAAACAAAGGATTAAACGTATCAAATGGAAGGAAGTAATAGTTTGCAGAAAGTAAACACAAAGCAGTAAATAGTTTGTAGACTAATTGTAAAAGAAAGGACCGGGGTCCATAGTTCACTAGAGGTGGATCTCCTTAAGATAGATAGCATGCTGGGTGAACAAATTATAGCGGGAAAATTGACAAACATCAAGAAAGCAACACATTCATATACTAATCATCTTGACTCCTTTGAGATTCGATTGGGCACTACAACATTATAGATAGACCGCCATCCAACTACATCTATGACTAATAATCCACCTTTAGGTTATCATCCGAACCCCCTCTAGTATTAAGTTGCAAGCAACATATTATTGCATTATGAATTGCGTGTAAAGTAAACAATACGATTGTTCTATGAACAAAGGATTGTTGTTTTCTCCCTAGTAGCAACAGCACATCTAGTACCTTAGAGATTTCTGTCATTTCCCCAGATTACCAGAGGCATGAACCCACTATCTACTTCGCCAAGATAGCTACTAACAACGGAAATCATGCAAGATCACAAATAACAAAGACATGATAGAATCAATAATCAATCTGAAATAGCATCTCAATATCCATCGGATCCCCGCAAACACAACATGCAGAATTACAAATAGATGATCTCGATCATGAACGGAGCTCACAAGATCTAAACATGAAAACACAAAGGAGGAAAACCATCCATCTAGCTACTACATGGACCCATAGTCCAGTGATGAACTACTCACGCATCACACCGGAGGCTTGCATGATGATGAAGGAGGCCTCCAGGGTGAATTCCCCTCTCCGGCAGGTTGTCGGGAAGAGCTTCAAATCCCTCTCGATTTAGGGATAGAGACGACGGCGGCTACAGACTCTTTCGTGGAATTTTGATCGGGTACTTAGGGTTTCCGTATCAAAGGCAATATATAGGCGGAAGGAGAGGCCGAGGGGGTGCCTGGGCTGGCCACACCACCCCTAGCGCGGGCCAAGCCTGGTCGCGCGGCCAGGTGGTGTGGCCGCCCTCTGGCCCTTCTCCTTCTTGTATTTTGGCTCCAGGTGTCCCCCGGTAAAATAATAACTTTGGCTTTTGTCCCGTCCAATTTCGAGAATATTCATTTTCTGACTTCCTGGAACCAAAAACAGTAGAAAACAGGCAGCTGGCACTGTGGCTCTTGTTAATAGGTTAGTCCAAGAAATCATATGAAAAGTACTCCAAAGTGTGGACAAAACATAAGAAAGTAGATAAAACCAAGCATGGAACATCAAAAATTACAGATACATTTGCAATGTATATGTGTGTACGGATGGTGATGAGGTAGGAAAGGAGAGAGAAAACACAATTTTTTGCATGCATATATATAGTAAAGGTCCCCAAATTTTGACAAGAGGTTCAACTTCTTACTAAGATTCTACATCTTGACAACTTAATGAAATTAGGTCAAACTTGAGATACAAGTGTTATGACCTTGTATGGAAAGATCCTAAATCCCTATGATTAACATGCTAGTCCCTGGATCATTAGCTAGCACTCATACTCGATAAAATATCATGTAAAACACGAGACTTTTATTACATGAATCGAATAATCTAGAATTTACATTATTACAGCAGAAGCGAAATAATACAACTTGGATTCCCATCACTGCCACAAGCTAGTTGAGTGAAGACCCGCGATCCTAGCGCACCTTTCAACGATCTCCAAAATTCTGCACATGAAACATGTAGCCAAACAAGTTGGTCAATACTTTGAATGTATTGGAAAATTGCACCATGAAGGAAAAGACTTATTTCTACATGCATAAGGCTGACAATAGGCTTGAGATTTATTTGCATAAAGCCAATTTTCTTAAGATAAGAAGAGAGAAAATCTTTTATCCTACTTTGTAAACATTTGATAAGTAATATAGGGTCGAGTGGAACAAGGACTTGGATATTACACACCAAGCCACTTGTATATTACGCACCAAGTTTCCAATCCTCAACCTAACACTTGGATATTATATACCAAGTGGCACTTGGATATTATGCACCAAGTTACTTGGATATGACACACCAAGTCCCAAAAATCCCACCCATAAGAGATATTACATAAGAGAGAGGAAATCCTTCAGAGTCTCCATCCTTCAGATGCTCATAGTTGTTCTTTTTTCGTGAACACGGCTGATCGATCAGATTGCAATACTCTTGAGAGTTTGTGCACTTTACCCACAATCCACGATCAAATCCTTTTACAGACAAGACCATGGCGAAGCCTTCTCTTAGTAGCCCCTCTACCTTCCGGATCCGCCCATGCCAAAGTATCCTCCAAATGACGGTACCCAGGTGAGATTTTCCACTAAGTACTAAGCCAAGACAGAGCCCATGTGTATTGTGGTTACATTGAAAGATTCTGAATTGTATTTAGTATGCATGCATGATGATTTAATATGACACAATGGTTGTATTTAGTTTTCTGAACACTATTATAACGCATGATGCATGTAGAAACCATTTAATGCAATAGGGTGTTTATTATTAATTCTTGTTTGTCATTAGTGTGATTTTCATAGATTTATTGCAACTTCTGTTCTAATTGTGGAATTAAATTTGGATCTGAAGTGTAATGGATAGAGGGCATTAATACGAACCATTAGAAATTGGATTCACCCTAATCGGAGTTGTAGATCTTCTTCTAGGATTTAATTAGTACTTAATAGAGTTTAAATCATTTAAATAGTTCGCATTCTTTAAAAATTAAACTAAAACCAGATCTGCAATCTACACGATATTGTGATTCCAGGGACATATTATTTGTATTTTTCAGATCTATGAATAATTTACTATGAATTTAATGATTTATAAAGCCATTGAAACCAATTAAATTATTACCAGTTAAATACTCTTAAAAAACTATATCTAACCAGATATATTTGAACTACATTAAAGTAGCTTCAATTTGATATATTATTTCTATTTTTTGGAGTTGTAATTATTTTTCTACAATTTAAATATCATTAAAAAGATATTTAACCAATTAAATAAATACAGAAAACTTATGCTATGAAAATTAGATCTTATCACTAAATAGTGTTCTACACTAAGTTATCTTTCCAACAGTATATTATTTTCTATTTTTAGATCTACAGATCTTTTATTATGAATTTTCTAAGATCTATTTATTTTCTGTAATTTTAATTCAATTACAATTCAAAAAGGAATATGCCAATGAATATTCTATGTTGACTGAGACGCGGGTGCTGATGTGGCACTGACCTGGCAATGACGCATACTCTGGCGTGGCTTGACACATGGCGGCTTCTCACTAGCGCATGCCGGTTCGGGGCTCGATCTAATCTGGACAGTCAGATGCGATCCGTCGGTTGGGAATGAAAGTGACCGAAGTTGGGGGTGAATGGTGGCGACGGCGGGTGGCGCTCAGGTGGTGGCCTGGGCGGCACTACGACGGTCTTCCGGCGTGGGAGAACGGTGTATGTTGATCAAGAGATGATGACGAGTGCGACGGTGCGCTCGGCGGCATCTTCCGCTTCCAGGGTGATGGCGACGGGTGGATGGAGACGTCAGGTGGCTTGGAGCTCTGGTGATACTCCGGTGAGGAATTCTGGCGGGTGTGGTGCTCCTACGAGGGGGTAAACGGGGTTATGAGACGCGGTAAAGCACGGGGGGAAAGCTCCAGCGGGAGTAGAGGGCAAGGGGAGGGTCAGAACCGTGACGGTGAGCTCGATCCGAAGCGGCGGTGGCGAAAATCCGACGAGATCGGAATTCAGTGGGGCAACGCCTAGGGTTCGAGAAAAGTGAAAAAACGAAATGGCTCGGCTTCGGAAGAATATATGGAGATGGTGGCGTGCTCAAGGGGCAAGAGGTGCACGGATTCAGCGCAAATTCTGTTCGGATTCGGTCAGGAGGAGGCGTGCGCGTGTGGGAGTTCATCTTGAGCTGGAAGACGACCGGTGTGGGGCCCACACGTCAGGGACCATGGGGGGGAAGCGGGCTGCAGCACTAGCGCAAGATTTGGGCCGGCCCACTACGGTGGCAGCTGTGTGTCGCGCGGGGAGCGGGGCGAGCAGTGGGTAGCAGATAGGCTAGGTGGACTGAGCCGCGCGGCTAGTGCCGGGTAGGTTAGATTTAGATATTTTTTCCTTTTCTTTTTCCATTTTCTGTTTTGTATTTTCTTCATAACTTTTTCATTTGAACTCCAAATGACATGGAATTTGTTTCTAAAATTTTATAAAATTCAGTAGACCATCATAGGATCCTTTTTGGAAATATTATTATATTTAAAATAAATGGATTTATGAATCCTTGTTTGTACTCTTATAGGAGTATTTTGGTATTTCCAAATAGGGTTTTGTAAATGGGGTTTTAATAAAATTTTGCATGAATGCAATGATGTAAGGATCATGTATGCAAGTCAGCGCAATACTTAGGATTTGTTCATCTTCCCAACCAATGTGATAGTCATATTATTCAACTATTTTAATTTGGCTTAGGAAAGTTTTGAACAATTCCTTAAAAAATTCTTTTCATTCAAAAGTTTCAACAAGGTCAAACAATCCAATCAACTTATTTTATTTATTTTAACATTCCCAAATTAGGAAAATTTTAGGATGTTATAGACTACCACCCTTAAAAGGAATCTAGTCCTCGAGATTCGAGAAGGCTAGAAAGGAATAATGATTTGGGAGAACCTAGGGTGCTACACCCTTAGAACGTCTTCCTTCGAGTGTACCCGAATTTTGTGTGTACTTCTTCGTGCTCACATCTCGTAGAGGTAAGATTCCAGCTCTTGAGGTCTTTCTCAAAACTTCTATCTTTACTATGTCTTGATGTCGTTGTCTTCTATTCCACATATGGATGAAGAAGTGAGGCCGCCTTAGTAACATCTTGTAATAATGATTTTTTAGTATTCAAAGGTGCATCATTCATCACTTTGAGTGTTATTTGATTGGAATGGTGGAATATCTTCTTTGCATTATCACTAGCACCCTTTGCTTCATCATGTGAGGGTTCATTAGGTGTTGATCGATAGGGTAGCCTATCTTCCTTGCATCCACATTAATGTTATCCTCTTTTCCATTCTTCTTGCTTTGGGGGTTTAAGATATAGAAGAGTAGAATATAGAGATAAGAAGATATAGATACCCCATACAAATAAAAAACAAACAAAATATCAAATCACGCCAAGTTCACTCAAATCATATTTTTTATATAGTAAGAAATTACTTTGAGAGAGAACTACATTGGAGGTAAGCATTTATCCTTGTTTTTCCTAATCCTTGAGGCACTTGCGTGTTGTTTATCTTCAAGGACTTGTTGCATCCTTCACCATGTGAGTGTTCTTATTTTGATTCACTTGGTAGAATTTCAGCTTCAGCTTGGCGCCCTCATTCAAGTTCTTCATTTTGTCTCCAGTCTTCCGTCTTCAAGGTTTAAGGTAGGGAGAGTAAAGTCTAGCAAGAAGGACATGGACAACCCACACAAACACATTTTGTACTGAAAATAAGTTTTATATGTTGCTATCAAGAAAACCACAAAATGATAGCTCACAAATCACCGCATCTAATCGTAGTGTAGTCTATCCAAGTTTGGTTCCTAATGGGTCACTTGTAATCTTCATGATCTGCATAGTTTTCATTGTCTTTGAGGTCTTTGGTAATTAATTTTTCACCCTAAAAGGTCTTCGAAGTCTTTGGTACTTGTAGCTTTGAAGTCCTCAATTCTCGTAGCTTCAGTCTTTGAACTTCTTTTGTGGAGATCTTCTAGTCTTGACTCGTGAAGCGTTGAGACGATCTTCTTCAAAAAAAATGTCTTGAGAGAAGTTTCTTCTTGAAGGTAATGGTCATCTCTATTGTTCAAGGGAAAAGACTTAAGAATTTTTAAAACTCTAGAGTTAGATGATGAGAAGTATGAGAGTTTTCTGAAATAACTTATAAACTATAACTCATAAGGCTTTTCCAAGTCTAGGGTCACGGTCTATAGTCAACTCATGCTCTGATACCATATGTTATGACCTTGGATCGATAAAGATCCTAAATCCATGTGATTAACATGCTAGTCCCTGGATCATTAGCTAGCACTCACAATCGATGAAATATCATGTAAAACACGAGTCTTTTATTACATGAATCGAATAATCCAGAGTTTAGGTTATTACAACAGAAGCAAAATAATACAACTTGGAGTCCCATCAATGCCACATGCTAGTTGAGTGAAGACCCGCGATCCTAGCGCACCTTTCAACGATCTCCAAAATTCTGCACATGAAACATGCAGCCAAACAAGTTGGTCAATAATTTGAATGTATTGACAAACTACACCATGAAGGGAAATACTTATTTCTACATGCATAAGGCTGACAATAGGCTTGAGGTTTATTTGCATAAAGCCAATTTTCTTAAGATAAGAAGAAGAGAGAAAATCTTTTATCCTACTTTGTAAACATTTGATAAGTAATATAGGATCAAGTGGAATAAGGACTTGGATATTACACACCAAGCCACTTGGATATTATGCACCAAGTTTCCAATCCTCAACCTAACACTTGGATATTACACACCAAGTGGCACTTGGATATTACACACCAAGTTACTTGGATATGACACACCAAGTCCCAAAAATCCCACCCATAGCGATATTACACACGCCCTAGGGGTTTGAAAGCTTTTGTTCGAAAAGAGAGAGGAAATTCTTCAGAGGCTCCATCCTTAAGATGCTCATAGTTATTCTTTTTCCGTGAACACAGCTAATCGATCATATTGCAATACTCTCAAGAGTTTGTGCACTTTATCCACAACCCATGATCAAGTCCTTTTACAAACAATACCATGGCGAAGCCTTCCCTTAGTAGCCCCTCTACCTTCCGGATCCGCCCGTGCCAAAGTATCCTCCAAATGACGGTACCCGGGTGAGGTTTCCCACTAAGTACTAAGCCAAGACAGAGTCCATATGTATTGTGGTTGCACTGGAAGCTTCTAAATTCTGAAACATGGCAGACTTCTTTGATCCTTGGCGGCCGTCCTCCACCAAATTCCACTCATTGTCCCTGATACATTGCAAATGTATCTATAATTTTTGATGTTCCATGCTTGGTTTTATCCACTTTCTTGTGTTTTGTTCCAACTTTGGAGTACTTTTCATATGGTTTCTTAGACTAACCTATTAACAAGAGCCACAGTGCCAGCTGCCTGTTTTCTGCTGTTTTTGGTTCCAGGAAAGTCAGAAAATGAATATTCTCGGAATTGGACGGGACAAAAGCCAAAGTGCCTATTTTTCCGGATGTCATCAAGTGCCAGAATACGAGACGGAGAGTGGCCAGGGGGCCACCACACCAACTGGCCACGTGGCCAAGCCTGGCCCGCACCAGGGGGTGGTGTGGCCACTCTCGGCACCCCCTCGGCCTCTCCTTCCGCCTATATATTGCCCTTGGGACGAAAACCCTAAGTACCCGATCAAAAATTCACGAAAGAGTATGTAGCCGCCGTCATCTCCATCCCTAGATCGGGAGGGATCTGAAGCTCTTCCTGGCACCCTTCCGGAGAGGGGAATTCACCCTGGAGGACTTCTTCATCACCATGCAAGCCTCCGGTGTGATGCGTGAGTAGTTCATCCTTGGACTACGGATCCATGTAGTAGCTAGATGGCTGGTTCTCCTCCTTTGTGCTTTCATGTCTAGATCTTGTGAGCTCCGTTCATGATCAAGATCATCTATTTGTAATTCTGCATGTTGTGTTTGCAGGGATCCGATGGATATTGAGATGCTATTCCATATTGATTATTGATTCTATCATGTCTTTGTTATTTGTGATCTTGCATGCTTTCCGTTGTTAGTAGCTATCTTGGCCAAGTAGATGCTAGCAACTCCAAGAGTTAGTATTTATGCTCGATAGTGGGTTCATGCCTCTGGTAATCTGGGGAAGTGACAGAAATCTCTAAGGTACTATATGTGTTGTTGCTACTAGGGAGAAAAAAATAATCCTTTGTTCATAGAACAATCGTATTGTTTACTTTACATGCAGTTTGTAAAGCAATAATCTGTTGCTTGCAACTTAATACTGGAGGGGGTTCAGATGATAACCTGAAGGTGGATTACTAGTCATAGATGCAGTTGGATGGCGGTCTATGTATAGTGTTTTAATGCCCAATCAAGTCTCAAAGGAGTCAAGATGATTAGTATATGCATGTATTGCTTTCTCGGTGTTTGTCAATTGCCCCGCTGTAATTTGTTCACCCAGCATGTTATCTATCTTAAGGAGAGCCACCTCTAGTGAACTATGGATCCCGGTCCTTTTCTTTACATACAATCTACAACTGTTTACTTCTTTGTGTTTACTTTCTGCAAACTATTACTTCTTTCCATTCGATACATTTAATCCTTTGTTTTCCACAAAACACGGTGAGATTGACAACCTCATCGCAAGTTGGGGACAAAGTTCTGTGGTTGTGTTGTGCAGGTCTCCATGTTGCTACTAGCACCGGTAGTGCGCCCTGCTAAAGCTCAGCTAGTAACACCTTTGAGGTGTTTCCTTGCTCCTACTGGTTCGATTAAACCTTGGTTTCATAACTGAGGGAAACTTGTTGTTGTGCTCATCATACCTTCCTCTTGGGGTTCCCAAGGAGCTCTACATCAACACCGCCATCAAGCATTTTTCTGGGCGCCGTGCATTGAGCCATTAAGCGATTTTCTGGCACCGTTGCTGGGGAGTCAAGGACATCTTCACAAGGGGAGTCCCTCATAACCAATCTCTCTACTTTGTTGTTTTTGTTTTGCTTAGTTTTCTTTTTGCTTTGTTTGCTTGTTTTGTTATTCAAAAACACAAAAAAATAGTTTTACAAGTTCGCTTTCTTATTTGAAAACCCAAAAAAATGACTACTCTTGAAAACACTAAGTTGTGTGACTTCACTAGCACCAACAACAATGATTTTATGAGCACACCTATTGCTCCACCTGTGGCTGAAAATACTTTCTTTGAGATAACACCTGCTTTGCTCAATCTTGTTATGAGAGAACAATTTTCTGGTATTGGTAATGAACATACTGCTTCCCATCTAAATAACTTTGTTGAACTTTGTGAGATGCAAAAGCATAGGGATATAGATGGTGATATTATTAAGCTGAAATTGTTTCCTTTCTCTTTGAGAGGAAAAGCTAAAGAATGGTTGAATTCCTTAACTAGGAATAGTATTGATTCTTGGACAAAATGCAAAGATGCTTTTATTGAAAAATACTATCCTCCTGCTAAGATTATATCTATGAGAAGTGAAATAATGAAGTTTAAACAACTTGATAATGAACATGTTGCTCAAGCATGGGAAAGAATGAAATCTTTGGTAAAGAATTGTCCCACTCATGGACTGACTGCTTGGATGATCATCCAAACTTTTTATGCAGGATTGAACTATTCTTCAAGGAACCTATTGGATTCTACTGCTGGAGGTACCTTTATGACCATCACTTTGGGTGTTGCAACAAAACTTCTGGACAATATGATTGTTAATTATTTTGAATGGCATATTAGAGAGCTCCACAAGGTAAGAAGGTAAATTCTGTTGAGGAAACTTCCTCCTTGAGTGATAAGATTGATATTATTATGTCTATGCTTGTTAATGGGAAAGCCCATATTGATCCAAATAATGTTCCTTTAGCCTCTTTGGTTGCTCAAGAAGAGCAAGTTGATGTGAACTTCATAAGAAATAACAACTTTGGCAATAATGCTTATAGGAGTAATTTTGGTAACAACAATTATAAGCCATATCCTCCCAACAATGGTAATGCTTATGGAAATTCTTACAACTATAATAGGAGTGCTCCCTCTGAACTTGAAGTCATGCTCAAAGACTTTATTAGTAAACAAACTGCTTTTAATAAAACTATTGAGGAAAAACTCTCTAATGCTGAAAGAAATATAGCATCTTTGGCTGAAGCTCAATCTTCTTTGAATAAAATGGCTGCTAAACCTGAAACTAATGAGAATCCCTTTGTAGCCACTAATGCTATACAAGTAAGAATTTATGAAAATGTTAGATTATTACCTGAATTACATGCTAAGTGGGAAAGAGAAGATGAAATTGCTAGAAATATTAGTGTTTCTACTATTACCACCACTAGTGTTGAGGCTAGTAATAGTTCTACTACTTTAGATGATAAATTTGATTTTGATCTTGATGGTTGCAATATCTCTGAAGTTATCAAGTTCCTACAAAAGCTTGCTAGAAGTCCTAATGCTAGTGCTATGAACATGGCCTTTACAAAACACATTACTGATGCTCTCATAAAGATTAAAGAAGAAAAGATGAAACATAAAGCTTCTATTCCTATAAAACAAGAGGATGGTTGGGAACCCATCATTAATATGAAAGTGAATGACTTTGATTTCAAAGCTTTGTGTGATCTTGATAGTAGTGTTTCTATTATGCCTAGAAGGATTTATGATATGCTTGATTTGCCTCCTCTTGAAGATTGCTATTTGAATGTCCCACTTGATGATAATGTTAAAAAGAAACTCATGGGGAGTCTTAATGATGTTCTTATTATGGTTAACAATTCCTATGTCCCCGTTGATTTCTATGTTTTGGATGTTGAATACAATGCTTCTTGTCATATTACTTTGGGAAGACCTTTTCTTAGAACTGTTGGTGCCATCATTGATATGAAAGAAGGCACCATTAAATATCAACTCCCACTCAAGAAAGGTACAAAACACTTCCCTAAAAAGAGAGAAATCTTTTGCTTCTCCTATGAAAACAAAATTTGGTCTTAATGCTTCTTCATTTGAGAACATTTGATTCTTTTTCTTGCTTCTTATGCCTAACTTAAAGGCGTTAAAGAAAAGTACTTATTGGGAGATAACCCAAAAGTTTTAGATGAGTCTTGGAAGTTATTACCTCTGTAATAACCTCTCCTTATCCTTTTTATTTGCTCTTGTATGCCAAGAGTAACCTCAAATAAGAGAGAAGTAATGATTGGGAAAGTTGCTGTCCCGAAACAGATTTTGTTGCTTCGCCGTAAAAATTAGTGAGAGAGCTCTGTATGTCGGATTGAGCTGTAATTGTTTGTGCTTCTGCCCCAGGTTGTTATCTAACTTTCGTTAGATCAACACTTTTTGATTTGAGAAACATAAGGTCTTCTAGAAAATTCGTCTTTACCTGCTGGTCTGTCTTGACAGATTTCTGCCATTTTCTGCATTTGCTTCTTGTTGGTTCCTTCTTGAGTTCTTTTGGAGAATTGAGCTTTTTGAGGGAAGTGCTACAGTAGCTAGTGTTCTAATGGAAGTTTATTTAGTGTTAGAACTGAACCTTAAGACTTATTTATCTTGAGTGCACTGATGTTGCTAATAAAGATTGTGTGAAGTTTTGTATGAAGGAAAATTTTCAGGTGTATGGAAGGAATGAGTAATGAGATGAAGGATGGAATAAATCTCAAGCTTGGGGATGCCACGCGTGTCACCCCAAGAAATAACCAAGAAGTACAAGCGTCAAATCTTGGGGATGCCCAAGGCATCCCCTTCTTCATCAATAAAAATCTCAGGTTTCTTCCAAACGCTTCATTTTTATTGTTTCATACACAGTTGTGTTTTTCTTGGAGCGTCTTATTTTTCGTTTTCGTTTTGGTTTTCGTTTGCTTTGGTTTGCTTAGTTTTCTGAATAAATTGGTTGGACCCCTCTTTCATACATTGGTTTGCAAATAGTTTGGTTTGGTTTGGAAAAGAGTAGAAAAGTTCATGCTTATGTGGTAAAAAGAGCTCGTTTTTGACTATGGCCTATGCTCTGTCATGCCATGCTTGATATTGTTTTGGCTTTATGCTTAGTATTATTTGATGTACCATGACTTGTTATAAACAATTGAGATTGTTAATGTGCCTTGGATGAATCATGCGTTGTTTTAGCATATTAAAGCATAGTATAGTGGTATTCACCTTTGATGCTTCATTTGGGTTGACTTGGCACATGCTCACACCATGTTATGGCTATCTCAAGTCACCATAGCCTTTATGATCCTTTAATTTTCAACTTGTAGTATCACTTTATGCTTTGATCAATGATGTTTTGTCGCTCTGCATGATTATGGCCATTATTGCTCTCTTAGTTTGTCGCTCCCAGTCTTTTGCTAGCCTCCACAACCAAGTATGAGTTCCACTCATGCATCCAGCTCCCTAAACCAACTTATTCCAAAGAGTCCACCATACCTACCTACTAGCTTATGCTATTCCAAGTATATTCATGCTTTTGTTTACCTTCCAAATTAAACTTGTTATGAGAAAACTAGTGATTAAAGCTCTCACGAACTTGATGGCACACTTTACTTTACTTCCCTCTAATAAACTTGAACCATTGGGTCCTTCTTTGTTGTGTATATGCTTGCTCTTTATAAGTTAAAATTAGCAGAACCATGTACCATGGGGAACGCTTTCAACATTGCACTTATACTTTGTACCCCGTTGATATCATGTTCTTTTGCTTACGGATCCCGGCGGTGCGAAATAAAAGTGGAACTTGTAAGATCATGGAGTTTGTATGTGTGTTAGAGAAACGCCTGGGCCGCTAGCCTTAGACATGTCTAATCATGGTGGAAACTTGCAGCATCACCATAATGAGCACTCTATGAAGCATCCTCAATAAAAACCTATGCAAATAGCAAATAGAAAGATCGCTGAGATGCTCATTGTATGCTTGCCTTGTCATTTTGATTATGGGAAAGCTCCCGTATCATGTGCAAGGGGTACCCCGTTGGCGGTTCTTAATGATACACATGTACTTACAATGACAAGAGCTTACTCGTGACTAAAGTTGAGTAGCATGAGGATCGGTCTTCGTAAGTAAGGGGCATGAGATTTTGGTTTATAACTTGTCAAGCATATCCTCTTAGTTGTGTCACTTTAACCTTAACCACTTCAAGATGCTTATGATAGGGGCAATGAGAGCTGAAAGCTATAAGTACCATAATTTTTGGAAGCTCTTTATGAGACTTGAATCCCTACTTCCTTTTACAAAGGCCTTTCTTCCACCATTACATTGAGTCTCCACCTTCTATCTTTATGCACCTACTTTGAGAGCATAGTGGCCATTCTTAGTTCTATGTGCATTGTCCCAAGACTAGTTGATTAATGCATAACTTGTTATTGCTTGTTTTAAACTATTGTATCTAGTCACTCTTATGAACTTTGAAGGTGGCCTATGCATTTATATTTGCTACTCTATTGAGGGACAAGCTGAATACTATTATGCTATGTTTTCTTTATGTGAAACAAACAAACGTCTTGCAAAACACTGTTATTCATGAATCTTTTGTTTGTGCCTTTTCATGTTGCATCATAGTTTCTTTGCTTATTGCTAGAACTTTGTCTTTCATGCTATGATTGAAGTATTATGATCCCAGCCTTAAATGTTTTACAAATAGTTTGATCAAGTCTTTGATGGTGCATGTCACCTCAAAAATTATTCTTTCTTTTTATCACTTACCTACTCGAGGACGAGCAGGAGTTAAGCTTGGGGATGTTGATACATTGCAAATGTATCTATAATTTTTGATGTTCCATGCTTGGTTTTATCCACTTTCTTGTGTTTTGTTCCAACTTTGGAGTACTTTTCATATGATTTCTTAGACTAACCTATTAACAAGAGCCACAGTGCCAGTTGCCTATTTTCTGTTGTTTTTGGTTCCAGGAAAGTCAGAAAATGAATATTCTCAGAATTGGACGGGACAAAAGCCAAAGTGCCTATTTTTCGGATGTCATCAAGAACCAGAATACAAGACGGAGAGGGGCCAGGGGGCCACCACACCACCTGGCCGCGCGACCAAGCCTGGCCCGCGCCAGGGGGTGGTGTGGCCGCTCCCGGCACCCCCTCGGCCTCTCCTTCCGCCTATATATTGCCCTCGGAACGAAAACACTAAGTACCCGATCAAAAATCCACGAAAGAGTCTGTAGCCACCGTCATCTCCATCCCTAGATCGGGAGGGATCTGAAGCTCTTCCCGGCACCCTGCCGGAGAGGGGAATTCACCCTGGAGGCCTTCTTCATTACCATGCAAGCCTCCGGTGTGATGCGTGAGTAGTTCATCCTTAGACTACGGATCCATGTAGTAGCTAGATGGCTGGTTCTCCTCCTTTGTGCTTTCATGTTTAGATCTTGTGAGCTCCGTTTATGATCAAGATCATCTATTTGTAATTCTGCATGTTGTGTTTGCGAGGATCCGATGGATATTGAGATGCTATTTCAGATTGATTATTGATTATATCATGTCTTTGTTATTTGTGATCTTGCATGCTTTCCGTTGTTAGTAGCTATCTTGGCCAAGTAGATGCTAGCAACTCCAAGAGTTAGTATTTATGCTCGATAGTGGGTTCATGCCTCTGGTAATCTAGGGAAGTGACAGAAATCTCTAAGGTACTAGATGTGTTATTGCTACTAGGGAGAAAACAACAATCCTTTGTTCATAGAACAATCGTATTGTTTACTTCACACGCAGTTCGTAAAGCAATAATCTATTGCTTGCAACTTAATACTGGAGGGGGTTCGGATGATAACCTGAAGGTGGATTATTAGTCATATATGCAGTTGGATGGCGGTCTATGTATAATGTTGTAATGCCCAATCAAGTCTCAAAGGAGTCAAGATGATTAATATATGCATGTATTGCTTTCTCGGTGTTTGTCAATTGCCCCGCTGTAATTTGTTCACCCAGCATGTTATCTATCTTAAGGAGAACCACCTCTAGTGAACTATGGATTCCGGTCCTTTTCTTTACATACAACCTACAACTGTTTATTTCTTTGTGTTTACTTTCTGCAAACTATTATTTCTTTCCATTCGATACGTTTTATCCTTTGTTTTCCGCAAAACACGGTGAGATTGACAACCTCATCGCAAGTTGGGGAAAAAGTTACGTGGTTGTGTTGTGTAGGTCTCCACGTTGCTACTAGCACCGGTAGTGCGCCCTGCCAAAGCTCAGCTAGTAACACCTTTGAGATGTTTCCTTGCTCCTACTGGTTCGATTAAACCCTGGTTTCATAACTAAGGGAAACTTGCTGCTGTGCTCATCATACCTTTCTCTTGGGGTTTCTAACGAGCTCTACATCAACACCGCCATCAAGCATTTTTCTGGGCGTCGTGCATTGAGCCATCAGTCCCAATAACCATTTCGCCTAGAAGAAAACATAGTTTTTATTTTGTAGTGGACTTTGAGAAGAAAAGCTTCGCTCAAAAAGAGCTTTCATACTTAGAAAAAATTCTGTCTTTGAACCCCCATTGATATTTTATATATAGCATAGCACAAGCATAACACTTAGAAAAATTCAGGAATTCCTATTGGGAAGGGAAAATCTAATTATAACTACTCATGACATACTACAAAACAACATCGTACTTTTAAAGCACTTGTAAAATATTTTTACTAAAACATCCTACACATGCATAATACTCTTTGAAGGTAAAAACATGCATAGTAGAAAACATGGGACAAAGGATATGATCAAGGTATAACTTGCCTTATTTTAACAATGTGTGATGATTGTATTCCTCCGTAACAAACGCACTCTCCGTACAATCCAACGCGGGAATAAAGTAATTCTAATCAACACAAATGCAAACATAGCAGCATTGCAAACACACCATAAAACAATGAAGCATACATGATGATTTAATATGACATAATGGTTATATTTAGTTTTCTAAACATTATTATAACGCATGATGCATGTAGAAACCATTTAATGCAATGTGGTGTTTATTATTAATTCCTGTTTGTCATTAATGTGATTTTCATAGATTTATTGCAACTTCTATTCTAATTGTCAAATTAAATTTGGATCTGAAGTTTAATGGGTAGAGGGCATTAATATGAACCATTAGAAATTGGATTCACCCTAATCGGAGTTGTAGATCTTTTTCTAGGATTTAATTAATACTTAATAGAGTTTAAATCATTTAAATAGTTCGCATTGTCTAAAAATTAAACTAAAACCAGATCTGCAATCTACACGATATTGCGATTCCAGGGACATATTATTTGTATTTTTCAGATATGTGAATAATTTACTATAAATTTAATCTTTACTATTAAAAAAGAGTTGGTGTTCATAGGTTGTACTTTGGCACTTTGATATCAAACATTGGAACAATCGTGACCATATGATCTGAATCTGACGATAGGTAGTCCATGCTTAGCTAATTACACGCCCTTGCCACCGATAAGTGGGAATTGTCGGTTTCTCTACTCCCAGAGGCCCACCTTGTTCCCGATCGAGGAGGTAGATCCCACGATTCCTCCCCGCACGCGCCGCCGCCATCGTTCTCGCGCGCATGCCGCCACCCTACGCCGTTGTCCTTCTCGCGCCGTCCCGCGGCTACGACCTGCCCCCGCCGGGGTCTTCCCCTTCGTTCCTCGCGACGTACCACTCTTCCTCCCGTCGCGGGCTCCAACCTGGATGAATCCGAGATCTAGACAATGGCATCGATGAGATCCCCTTCTCAGACCTCCTCCTCCTCCTCTCGCATTAAGCAACAGAACCATCGGGTGGCGACGATGGCTGCCGCCTCCTCTTTGCCTCGGTCTGGTCCGCGCTCGACCAAGGCAACACATGGCTGCTGGTCGTCGTCGGTGTACCGCACGCGGCCGCCGTCTTACATGGATTTCCAACATCCCGTCGACAGCACCACCAAGTTGCCTCTGCAGACGCATGAAGATTTGAAGATACCACCGGCAGCATGCCAGCAAGATCTTACAATCTTCGACCTCTTGCTAGATGCTACCGATGCAGATTCCAACCATGGTTCTCTTTCTTTCAAATTATGCCTCGTGGAAGTCCACATGCTCTACTAGCACGGTAAGAAATCAAGGATCTAGGTATTTTATATTATTGTTTCTATTCTTTGCTAGAGAAAACACTCTGAATCATTAGATGCTTCTTGCATAAAGCTACTAGAATGGAGTAGCAGGCGCCCGTACAGGTTGCCATAATCAGTTCATTGTGTTGGTGTCTGAATTCTTAAAATACAGCTGAAAAAAAGCAATGTTCATGGTGAAACTGAACTAATCTGGATGCATGATGCATCACATAATCCAGTCTATCTTTTCTACTTGGGCAAACATAAAAGACTGATAGAGATTTCTGGATTTGACATGGATGAAAGATCAGGTGAAAATGAAGCTACAGATATTTGGTTGCAGACTTGATATTTGCTTCAAAATTTGGTGTTCATCGGTGTTGAAGCGGATACAAAAAATGGCGCTAGATTTTGTACAAGGAATCTATATGTTCACATGATATGCATTGGATATGTACTTCATATCTTGAGATGTAATGATAAGGTCTATAATCCCATTGGTACAGAAGGTATACACTGGTAGATGGACTCAGATCAGGTCACCTCTATATGGATGGGACGGTTCAATCAGGTCTGATGCCAATATTGTTGGGTTTTCAGGTTGAGTTATAAAATAGCTATATTTAATAGAAAAAATAACCTCTAGCTCTCCATCTTGGTCGCCCTCTCACATCTTCCTTCTCTCCGCAGGCACATGCGGCAAGGAGCAGTACAGGGATGACAGGCTCCATGCAGTAGTTTGTTCTAACTACCAAATTTTGTGAGGTTGCAGTAGTTTGTGCTAAAGTGTGCATTCTTCTTTGATAGAAGAAACTATGCATGCAATCAAAGAAAAACTATTTGTTTAAGTGCATATATTCTAAACGTAAACACTAAATGAGATATTATAAATATTTGAAGATTATTTTGCGAAACAACAATGAGCTAACACCAATGGATTGATTGTTATGCACCTCCCAGTCAGCGGATCATGTCTTGTGCTGATTCTTGTTATGAAAGCTCTGTCTATTATCCTATCTAGGAACATTACTTAGCACTTGGCTTAGTTACATCCCATCGGTTCATTTTGCTCTACATTTTGTTAACACATTCATTACAGTCTTGTGTTATTCAGTACGTACTACTGCATTTTTGTCCTATGCCTATGGTATATTTTCTTCCGTGTGAGTCGAGTGTATTGAACTATAGGTTAGTTAGAGCCATGGACTACCAGTTGTGCCACGTTGCAATGTACCAGCCTACCCTTTCATTCTTTCCTACATACAAAATAACCATTAGAACCCCACCCTTCACACGAATTTCTTGACTACTTTTAGTGAACACAGATACAACTACGTGGCACAGACAGATAAAAGTTCATCATGCCCTACTTAGGGATTGGCTTCATAACAACAGCAAGGGAAACACATAGTATGTGCAATGGAATAGAGAATCATAGTACGTTAGGAAAATCAGAGGGAGTCATGTGAAACTTTATTATTTTTCATCTTTAATGTAGTTTTTTATTTTATCACTTAAATAGTTAAACTGTGTACATCTAGACCATAACTTGTATTGTTTCTCCATTTTCTTGTACCTTTTATTATCTCGTCTCAGAGATCTTGGTGCAAAGTATTAGTTATTGATGCCTACTATTCATGTATCAAGCTTTTAAATTTTGGAGGTTCTCATTTTGATGAGCTTCGTTAGCTATATTTTCCCCCAGAAGCTAGCCTGTGATAATTAGTCAGCAATGCACCTCCGATGGTGTCAATCAACAATTTACTTTTTTGTACAATTTTAATAGTAGGCTTGAGAATTGAGATAAATGGATAAACTTCTCATCCATTGTACTACCTCCGTCTCAAGGCTTAAGGCATATAATTTTTTTCAAAAGTCAGACCAACTAAAGTTTGACCAAGTTTTTAGAGAAAAATATTAATATTTACACTATGTAATTCATACCCTTGCATACATCATGAAACATATGTTCACATGGTATCTATATAATATAATAGTTCTTAATAGATTTTTCTAAAAGTTTGGTCAAACTTTACATGGCTTGACTTTTCAAAATAATTATATGCCTTAAGCCTTGGGATGGAGGGAGTAATATCTACTGATACCAATTGTATCAAGTCTAGGAGAGATTTTTTTTGAAGTCCTGGAGAGATTTCTGTTTTGGAAGAGTCATCTAATTTTCCATGTTTCCTGATGTTTGATAGGCAATTGTGTAATTTAAAGAACTTTTGTGTGGTCATTATAATATATTTCTTTTGACAGTGCCTTTTCAACATCTGTGGTCCAGGTACGGTGACTACTCCAAGCGCCTCGATCCCATCTGATGCTCGCTAAAGGCTATTTGGTCGTCTAATGGAATACATGGAAAAGAACAAGAACTATTCTAACTTCACCTATTAAATGGATGGCTTATGCAATATGACTATGCTCTTATTTTCTTAGCGTGAGCTTTTGGAAGAATTTATGGATAAGATTTCTCCATATAACTGACAAGTAACTGCAGGTATGTGCTATATACTGCTATGACAAGTGTGCATACTCTGATGCTGGAGTGAGATTTCTATCACAATGAGGCGAAGGTACATTTTCAGACTTGTCAGCTATAAAGCAGTTTCAACTCCGGACATGGAAAATTACGAGGAAATTATCAGTCTTTTAGACCAGTGTCTAATTTAGCGGTTATTTTGTACAAAAGTTTGATCTTACCAACTGTGGAATGCCTAGGAAAACTAGAAGGAAATCTAGAGATGAAATGAGAGCGGGTAGGATGAAATATTTGTGCACTCAATCAAGGTAGGAGATAGGGCAGCACATTCACACACAATGAACCATGGATGCTGCCATGATATGAACTATGAATTAGCTACCCTTGATGCTTACAAGCTTTTTAAACTTTAGACACTCAGAGTGAATTATAGCAGATATATATGTATAGTTATAGTGCTTGTGCTGCGGGCAAAATTTTCATTCCTCGCTGAAATTTTCTATGGTTGATTACTTGATTTAATCTCACATCTGATAGTATAACCTCTTCTCAAATTCAGTTTAATTATGTTGTTCTCTCTCGTATGTGTACTAGCAACTGCTAGGAATTTCAGACGTGTAGTGTAGTTGAGTATAGATTTTGTCAATAGCTATTACAAATCTTTAGATTAAGACAAAGGTGTGTGTTGATGGTGTGGGGAGCAAGGGGTGTAGAGGAGAGTAGCAACGATGAATGGAATCATAAGGGAAACTGGTGGCAATGAATCGGGTATGTCGGGCGCTTAGAATGGTGGAGAGATACAAAATAGAGTTGTTTCAATTTCTTAGAAGAGCATTATAGACTATTACACAGTGTATATATGGGGAGAGTTTCTAGCTGGACAAGAGCAGTGGTACAACTAAATGATGAATGCATTAACAGTGGAGCTTTCACCTGGAGAGATGTTATGCTTCTTTACCAACTTTTAAATGTTGAAACTATCTAGCTGGAAACTGACTGTGAGGGACTGAGAACTCTCGAAGTCCTGGCACCAGTAATCCCAATCCTCATTGAAATTCACGAGCTAACTGGGAGTTTTTCTACTTTTCTTTTCGCCTTTGTTGTGATGAATGGAGAGCAAACCTCCCAGTTTCATTTTGACTTCGTAAGAGGTGAGTCAAATTTAGCTGCTCGTTTAACCGCTAAACGAGCTTTGAGTTCATTGCATGACTGTGCCTTTTCACAGGTGTCGACCTTTTTAAACTCATGTATTTTGTATGACATCATTGTTGTAATCAAGTAATATAAGGTATATTTTCACAAAAATAAATGAAGGACCAAAGAGAGAGAACCAATGAACTGTGTGGTCATTAGAGAGGAGATGATGAATGCATCAATGTTATTACATGGTTTCAGTGGTGTTAAAGTAGCATGATTTACATCTCTCACATGCTATTACTGATTGGAAGATTTATGGATGAATGTTTAATTGTCAAGACATGTTTCTAATGTCGTGGCCATGCATGGTAAGTATTCTCTATTGCACATGCTTACATCTCTCACATGAAATTCTCGTGGTAACAAGGTTATTTGTTTTGCAGGATGGTTACAAGCCAGGACAGAAATGTTTGGCACAGATTCTTAAGTATCATGCAAATAGAGTCGAGGACCACACTTGCTGTACAAGACAAAGTATCATGCAAATAGAGCCAAAGACCACACCATTGTTGTACACGACTAATTTTAAGAGCGTAATTGAGTAGTCTTAATTAATAAAAGATAATTAATAATTTTCTTTCTTCGTATGCATTTGGTGATGAATTATCTAGATAAATTTGAGCGAAGTGATTTCTTTGGGCTATATATGTCTACCTTGAGGCTTTACATGCATTATGTCCATGTGTGACATGTGTAACGACAATAAAAGAAACTTCAAGGTCGTGGGGACCATTATTTTTGAGTCACGACTCAAAAGTAAGTTGACTCACTGAATAGTCGACAAAAGTCGCTCTATAGTCGTCGTATAGTTTACAAAAGTCGTTGTATAGTCGTCGTATAGTCGTGAGTCACCGTGATTTTTGGAAAACAGCTCGACGACTATTCAACCACTATACGACGACTCAAAAACCATGGTGGGAACCCACGGCTCCCCAAGATGAAGGAAGGCCTTGCCAGTGAAATGGCAAAAAACTTTTATAGCTCGGCAGCCTAGGGGACATTTTTCAGACATGGCAAAAAACTTTTATAGCTCGGTAGCCTAGGGGACATTTTTCAGACACGATCTGCGTCAAAGGCAGTGTTCGTCTTTGGAGCGACAGAAAGGAAAGGGAGTTTTAGAGGGTTGTCATGTCTCGCTCGCCAGCACTGGTAGCAGCTACGCACATTATTGGTTGTTTTATGGTAGCATGCCGGTGCTTTCAAATTTTAATACCCGTAACAACGCACGGGCACTTAACTAATGATTTATAAAGCCATTGAAAATGAATACAGAACTTATACTATGAAAATAGCCGCGTCCCTAGAGATACCCCCAGACAAGTACCGAGGGAACGGTGGATGTGGCGCTGGTACATAGCGGGCGCAAGTAGAATCACCGCGTTCGACTCTCTGGACGATCGGCGACCATAGCACGCGACACGTCACGGCGTAGGCCGCGCAGCGCACTCCATCGATCAGCCCTCTATTTCCACGTTCCCGCCCGTGCCGTGCCGCATCCAGAGCCCCAGCGAATCATACGCCCGCGCGCCCGCCGCGTCGCCGGCAAACCTAGCTGTCAATCCTCCACCGACGAATCAAAATCCCTCCTCCGTCTCACTATCCCACGGGCCCCACACATCAATGCAGGAACAGCCAATAGATTAGCTTAGGGGGATTTGATTCTAAAACTCGAAGATTACCCATCTCTCTACCCATTTGCCATCTTTAGTTCCAGCCCCACCTCGCCTCTCCCTTCCATTAAAGCCCGCGCCCTCCTCATCTCACACCACCGCCCAGATCCAAGCCATGACGGTGTCGCCGCCGTCCACGGAGCCGTTCCGGGTGTTCGTCGGGTACGACCCGCGGGAGCACGAGGCGTACGAGGTGTGCCGCCGCAGCCTGTTCCGCCACGCCACCGTGCCGCTCGACGTGCGCCCCATCCGGCAGCCGGACCTCCGCGCCGCGGGGCTCTACTGGCGCGCCCGGGGACCCACGGAGAGCACCGAGTTCTCCTTCACCCGCTTCCTCACCCCCTACCTCGCGGATTACCGCGGCTGGGCGCTCTTCATCGACTGCGATTTCCTCTACCTCGCCGACATCGCCGAGCTCCTCGCCGCCGCCGTGCCCTCCGACAGCGCAGCCGCAGACCGCCTCGCCGTCGTCTGCGTCAAGCACGAGTACAAACCCGCCGAGGCCACCAAGATGGACGGCGCCATCCAGACCGTGTACCCGCGCAAAAACTGGTCCTCCATGGTGCTCTACAACTGCGCCCACCCCAAGAACGTTGCCGCGCTCACCCCGGACGCCGTCAGCACCCAGACCGGCGCCTTCCTCCACCGCTTCTCCTGGCTCGACGAAGACGAGATCGGGGAGGTGCCCTTCGTATGGAACTTCCTCGTCGGCCACAACAGGGTCGACCCCGCCGATCCGGCCACGCAGCCCAAGGCCCTGCACTACACCTGCGGCGGGCCCTGGTTCGAAAGGTACAGGGACTGCGAGTTCGCCGACCTCTGGATCAAGGAGGCCGAGGAGCTCAGGGCCGAGAAGGAGAAGCTCAAGGCCCTCCAGGACGACGACGAGGTGGTCAACAAGGGGAATTGACTCATAAATCTGGCTGCATTGTATTGCATTGGTTCTTCTTGTGCCGCTGAAATTCTTTCTATTCAATCTGTCCACGAAGGTATAAGTAGCAACTAGCATCTCTTACTGGTATGGTGTTGGTTTCTTGGTTTAGGGTACTGGAACTATGCTTTTCTATACTGGATTAATGTTAGTATGCAAAAGGAGGATGAATAGACAGCTTGAGTATACTGGTTGTATGCTTTTGTGTAGTTGCAATCTATCTATGAAAGAAAATCCTCGATTTATCATTTGGCCTTGTGTCAGTCAATTCCGCTGCTATTGTTTCTGACGACACGGTACTGAAATACTGGTCGTTGGCTCATTTGGGAGTACAGACTGAGAAATCTGGTTGCCATTCGGTGCCACACGAATGAAGTGTGATTCTCTTTGTTTGGCCGCATTACTGAAACGATGAAGGACGAATTGGTCCCAGTTTCAGTTTCATTGGCTTGCAGTTGAAGGCAGCATTGTGTTCGCTCTCTGTGCATTCAACTGTTCTGTTTAGCATATTTTGGTTCAGGAGATGAAGTTCCAGGACACTTCACAAAATGGCTGCTTTCTTGTGTTCCGTGAGACTGACGCTGTGAGGCTGATAATGTTCCTGGATAGAAAACTCTGCAGGGATAGCTTCCTGGTGTTTTCCTTCAAGTAAACAAGTTCTGACGTTAAAAAGAAAACAAATTCAGATGGCAGATACAAGTTCGCCTTGGTGGATGTACTCTCAAATCACGTGCGAACAACTAGGAGTCTGTTTATTCTGCCACACCTGTGATCGATCTCTTTTGGACTAGCCAGTGATTCAGTGGTGAACGCATGGAGCTGGAACTCCTCAATCAACCATCTTCTCTGAGACTAGAAGCTACTAGTAGGAAGCAAAGTATCCGATTCTTCTTCTATATTTTGCCCTCCAGTGTGACTTTGCTGAAACAAACCGCTTTTCACTTTGCCATCACGTGCTGTTACACGATGTAATCGACTACTCTGGGTCATTCAGATTGAAGGAATTCGAGCCCAGAGCCACAAACTGGGAACCATATATCCTAACCCTGCTTGATGTTTTTGTCCAACAAGGTTCTCTAAAAGGAAGTGTCAGATAAACTGACTTGAATTCTGCAATATTTACATCACTGTGTAACCAGGTCCTCCTCCACCTTCTGGAACAGTCCACTCGATGTTCTGCTTAGGATCTTTGATGTCACAAGCCTGCAGATACCGTCAGCAATTTAGGTAGAGGTAAAAAGAAGTAGACTCAAATAAGTTAAGTACCCAAGAGTACATGAGTATATCCCAAAATTATTGGCTATCCAGTGCATTAGCACAAGCAACCATCAGTACAGGAATCTAACGGAGGACCACAATTCATGAGACAACTTCATCAACGGGCAGCACCTAATGCAACCCCTGCACCGAATATACAAGAATGCATAATCCCTGAAACATCGAATGATGAGACCTACCTTGCAATGAAGACAATTTTGAGCATTTATGTGAAGCTTTGTATCACCGTTCTCATCAGAGACATATCTGCGAGAGAGCAAGACTGGTCAGTAGCAATCAGCAACTTCTACTTTCACTACAAAGCACTTTTTATCGCACACTGTCTATTCCGTGCTCGAAAAGGATAATTTAAGCTGATCTACATACTCGTAAACTCGAGCTGGACAATAACGTGACTCTGGTCCAGCATACTGTGGAAGATTTATGCTTTCAGGTATTGTGGGATCCCTCAAGCGAAGATGAGGAGGCTGGTTATGCTCATGGTTTGTGTTGCTCCTGCACAGAAGAACTGATTAGTGATATATGTACAGATTAAGAAGCTACTCCTCATTATGTTCATGCAACTTCCCAGGTTCAAGATAAAGAATTAGATGGATGGCCATGCACACAACGACGTTGGTCGGTGCATCTGCAGTATTTATGGTTCTTCAGGTTTATGCTATCAGCTCTAAACATTTATAGATACAGTATGCATTTGTCGTATAACTAGGTTCTAAACTGATGCGTATCAAAGAGCGCTACTTTTGTATTGACACAGTATGAGATACAGTAAAATAGCGTGAAAGAAGCCCATTGTTCTTGCTGCAGGGCCTGTACCTGTATAAAGAAGATGGAACGTCAAAGGACACCTGCCCATCTGGTTTTGGATATTGAATAGGTGAGTGCAGATTAGCCATCTGTCCACAAGGGAGTGTTTAGTCAAACTCTCTAGTGACAATGGAGCAACATTACAATCAAAATATTTGTTAACAAAGAAATAGGGAATGTTGAGCAATGGTAGCACTTCACACTCACATCTGTTGCTTCATGGTCAGGTTTCCCATGCTTCAATGTAAAGGGTAACTTCCCTTTGAATATGTAGCTAAAATGAGAAAATAACATATGTAAGCAAACTGGGCAGAACATCTGATAACATCAAGTTACCAATTGGAACCTCACCGTTCCACTGCTGACAAGGCCATGCCAGGAATAAATCCGTATTCAAATGCCTATAAGCAAAGAGTAAAGCATCCTTATTCATCTTACTAGATTCAGAAAAAGAAAAGCATAACCTGTTTATCTTCTGCACTTCCAGAATAAAATTTCAAAAACTAGAATGTAATGAGTGTTTGGGGAATGATAATAAAATAACCACATACCGGTCTATAATTCCGAGATCTATAGAGTTCTTCCCATATCCACGACTTCTTGATATTCTCCCAGTAGAGATCCATGGAAGATCCTTCAACAAGAGCCTTGAAAGTTGCTTCCGCCGCAAGCATACCTTGTGTACAGGTCTCTCTTTTAGTACAAGGCTTATATTGATAAATCTTATATTAACTGAACCATAAGTCCAAGTTAAGATCCAAGCAAACAAACATGTAGAAGAGACACCTGATTTCATAGCGGTATGTGATCCTTTTATTTTGGGGACATTTAGGAACCCTGCAGAGCATCCAATAATTGCACCACCGGGGAAAACTGGATTTGGTACGGACTGAAATTTTATCGGTACTCAATCAGTATGTTATAATTATTGAGTAGCAACTAAAAAAGCCAAAAAATAGGGTACTCAACTGAATAACAGAAGTGAACTACAATTTCACAGCAAAAAGGCAAACATAATAAAGGTTATTCAACTGAGTAACAGAAGTGAAATTCTCCACTCAGAGATGAATATAGCATAACAAACGAGTAACACCAGAACCACATTTCAGCTTAACACTGGAGCGAAACAATACACCAGCTAGCACCAGGTGAAACTTCACTGATGTCTATGTACATTGCTACGTAATGTAATACCAAAATACTCAATGTAGATTACCGCGGAGCTTATATATGCATTTATTTTTGGCACCAACCATATCACCTTACCTGGAAACCACCTTCATTCAAAGTACGAGCACCATACTGAAGAACTGTTCCACCTTCCAGAAGTGTTCTGATAGCAGGGTGCTGCTTGAATTTCTGAAATATTGGAGAGAAGAGTTTGCTTTCACTGCTAAGTACTCGAATCAGCTGCATACTACTTGTCACCATAATACAATCATACAGAAATTTTCACACCTGGAATTCATCATAGGGGCTGAGGAAAGGATTTCGATAATTCAAGGCAATAACCAGACCAATTGCTAACTGAAATAAGAGTATACATAACATTAGATACAAGTAATTCAGACTTCTGAAAAACATCTCAGGAGTTACAAGCTATACAAAAAAAAAAGGACACCCAGTTACTCGGCAGACCAAGGACCATAAGACACATGATAAATTAGTGGTTTCCCCTTTTAAACTCAGATTAAATATTTTGTTATTTTTCCTTCTTTCTGGAGTTTTAGGAATTAGTGTTTTGGTTTCTGTTTTGGTCGGCACCACAACAGTGGTTGTGTAGCTTCCGTTTATAATACAAGTAACAAGGTTTAGGAATTTGTTCCATGAAGAAACTCAAATTAAATACTTTTGTTCATAAAACAGCTCACTACATAAAGCACAGGCGAGCAACTTCCGTTCTGCTGACTAGGAACTTAGGTTGTGCAGCAATGCAACCTATAATCTGAGCTTGTATGTTATATATTTGAACAGATACCAACCCTCGCAAGAAAAACATGTAATACGTGATAATGACATTCTGCAGATCTAGAAAGTATACCTGTCTATCTTCAAGGTGGTACAGAAATGATCCTCCATATGTCTTCGTGTCCAAAGGCCACCCTACAGTATGAACTACAGAGCCTGGCTTATGCTTTCCTTGTTCTATCTCCCAGACCTAAATGCAAGTATCCAATTTGTTCCAAGAGCCTTATTAAACCATCGATGAGTAGTTAGTGGAAAGGACGTGTAATTTTTCAAAAGAAACTTGTAAATCACAGTCCAGTAACAATGTAAGGGGGAATTTATGAGATACAAAAATATCCATATTTCTGGAAAAACAATACACTCTGGCCCAAATTAATTGGCGCAGCTCAGGACTCAGGAGTACACTTGTACTGGACATAGTATATGGCTGCGCCGCAGCTCAGCACTCAGGAGTACACTTGTACTGGACATAGCATATGGCTGCGCCACTTAATTTGTGCAGGAGGGAGTAATTCCATAATTCTTACAGTAGTTTGAGTTCAAATCTGAACTAAAACCACGACAAGAATTAAGTAACGGAGGGAGTAAAAAATAGTGTGCTTATGGATGACCAGGAAAAAGTAAGAAATTGCAACCTAATCAATGCATAGTGCCTATTTAGAGACATCGACAATGAGTATAAAGTACTTGGGAATGGCATTACTGAGTTTCAGTATACCTCTTTAATTCCGAGAGCATATGTCTGATGTTGCCCTTGCCCACTTTCTCTCAGGTTGTGATTTTTTATTATTTTCTGGAAACACACGAGATAGAGAATAAAAGTGATAGACTTTAGCATCAATTGCATAATACGTACAGAACAAATAATCTTCCAAATGATAAATTAACCAAACTCGAATTACATATGCTGACCTCTGATAATGAACCCCGGCAACCCTCGGCCAGAAGTGTTATTCGCCCTGCATTCTAAGTAGTTGACCATGAGAATAGATACATGAGTGGAACAACAAGAGTGGAAAAGGAAGTATCTCATTTTATAGAAAGAACAAATCGAAAAGAAAATCACTGCGATCTATCTCTCAAACAATTCAGAAGGAAAATACTATGTATGCAACAGATGATTAGCATATATTTTTGTGTGAACGAAAAGGTGATTAGCTGCGAGGAGGTTACTCGCCTCTTAGTTCCACACCCGGTTGATAAGTTTCCCGTTTGGTACCATCTTTAGCAATACCAACATCATTGGTTGCAACACCGTTAACCATTTGATTTTCATCATAAAGGATCTGTCAGAACGAAATTGAGGCAATATTAGTCCTTCCATGAAAGTGTTCCTTAAGTAAAAAAGGATGGTACCTCACTTGCAGCAAAACCTGGATACACTTCAACACCTAATTCTTCAGCCTTTACGGACATCCATCGCACCAATTGGCTCAAGCTGGACGAAAATGATTATGTTGGCACACACGAGTTGCTGGAATAAGAGGAATACAGGAACTTGCAAGGATCAAGCTGACGAGAATAAGAAAACACCAGCACCTTATCACATAGTTCCCTTTGTTATCAAAAGGAGATGGGAGTGTCCACGCCTTGTTCTTTGTTAACATCCAGAACTTGTCAGATGAGACAGGGACGCGGATTGGGGCCTGTCGAACATAGGATAGCCACATTAAAATGAGCTCCTGGCTACTTACTACATACCAATCTGACTTTTATACAGTGTGCTCCTACAAGACAATGACTGAAGAAACAAAAAGTAGGAACAAATGTCATGTGGTAAGGTTTGGTAAATCCAATTCTGGCAAGGGTATATATTTTCTTCATTGGATTTTTCTTGTCATGTCACTGCAACTAATATAACAGAGCAGCAACAGCAACTACTTCTATTTAATGGGATACCCAATAAACTGTCTGATTTCTAAGGCATACATGAGTATATGGACAACAAACAAGCACGAGTGGTCCAGAAATCAGAGTGAGCAATCACAAACATGGATCCTATCGAGTGCACGGTACAGAAGGGCATACATCCTCTTGCCTCCAGTTCGGAATGAGCTCATCCAAGGCTCGGGGCTCGAACACATTCCCCGACAGTACATGAGCACCTGCGGAGCAAACAAAACAAATTCCCAAATTACACGAGAAGCGACGCCCTTGCGAGCTAGTAATGTGATGACACAGCAGTGCGAGTGGGATTTTTGTGTGCGAGGCGGCGCACCGACTTCGGCTCCCTTCTCGAGGACGCAGACGGAGAGGTCGGTGTCGGCCGCGCGGCAGAGCTGCTTCAGCCGGATGGCGGCGGCAAGCCCCGCCGGCCCGGCTCCCACGATCACGACGTCGTAGCTCATCGCCTCCCTTCCAGCAGAAAACCACCTCGCTGTCGCCGGGCCCCAGCTCGGCGCGCTGTAGCGGCGAGCCGGGGCCTTGGCGATCCCCGCGGCTGCCGCCGCGGCCGCGCGGAGGACTCGATGCATTGGACACAGGGGAAGCTTCCGGATCGATGGAGCTTGACCGGAGGCGTCTTTCGGACTCTGAAGTGCGACTGCGCGAAGCAGCAAGAGGGGAGGAGGTGGAGGTGGAGGTGGAGGTGGATACGGAAGTGCAGAGTGTCAGTTGGCACGGGCACTTGGCTGGATCAGATCGTTGAGGTAGACGAAGCCGAAATGCTCTTCTCCATAGTAAATTGGGCCTAATTTCCTAGGCCTGTCCATACATACTTCTATTGTAGCCCTGATTGTTGTCGTTGAGTAGGCTTTCGATTTTAGTCTTTTTTTTGGAGCGGGCTTTCGATTTTAGTCATGCCTGTTATTTAGGATCCTATTATTGGCCTGGTAATCCATCCGTTCTTAGTTTTTTTTAGACAAATCCATCCGTTCTTAGATGGCCGCGGGGTTCCCGACGACGGCCCATGCTGCAGTCTGGCGTAGCGCCACCACAGCACCACGTCAGAAGCTCCTATATATCGACCTGGTCGGTGCATATGGGGATACAATATGGGCTGGGAGTTCATTACGCGTTGTTGGCCTACTGTTTGTTCCTTCTTTCTTGCACTGCAGTTTGTTTTCCTATTTTTCTTTCGATGCACCACTTCTCAAATACGAAATCTAAAAGAAAATCAAAATCTGAAAAAAATTCAAATATGATTTTTTAAATTTTGAAAAAAATAAATTTAAAACATTCGAAATCTGAACATTTTCAAAATTATAAATATCTTTCGAAAATCAAAAAAGTAAAAGTAAAATAAAACATTTCAGAAAAAACGAAAAATAAAAATGAAAAAGAAAAAGGGAAAGGAAAAAAACATAAAAAGAAAACAAAAGCACACAAACTGGGCCGCCAGGCCAACCCATAACGCGCGGGGGTGTGCGGCGCACGGTAATGATCGACCTGATTGGCATATAGGTTTTCCCCAGCACGTCATAGAAAATTGCATATAGGAAATGCTATAATTGCTAGCCTGGGTTGCACGCGGGTGTGCGATGTTTTGTACGCCGACCAAGTCGGTACATAGGCGCTTCCTCGCGAGGCACGGGGCTCTCGCCTCCGGGAGGTAATATATGCCACTCTTAGCGACACGTCTGACAGTCGTCACCTGAGGTGATATATGCCGCTCTTAGCGGGCCATTGTAGAATTCTGCTCATTGTTTTGTCCAGTGGTTCGATCGCTTGATTTCATGTACGTACGGGCATCTCATGTCTGGATAGGTAATTAGTTCCATCCGCTCGATGGTTGGCTCACATGAGCCGTTTCCAAACTTCAAATCAACCATGATTTTTTGAATATTCATGAAGAAAATTCAAAAATAATAAAATAAAAATCTTAAAAAGAATTGAAAGCTCGTGAACATCTTTCACAAATTATTGACCAAATTTTGAAAATCATGAATAATTTTCAAAAAATAATGAACCAAAATTCGAACTTTATGAATATTTAAAAAAACATGAACCAATTTTTGAAAACTCATGAACAATATTTAAAAACTCATAATTGTTTTTCGACAATCAAGAATCAATTTTTGAAATTCATGAACCAAATTTCGTAATTCATGAATCAAATTTTCAAAAATCAAGAACCAAATTTAAAAAGGTAAACCCATTTTTGAAAACATGCTATTTTCCCAAAAATAACGAACGTTTTACAAAAGGAAATAGAAAAAAGAAAAAAAGGCAAACTGAAAAGAACAAGAAAACAGAAAACGGAAAAAGAAAAAAGGCTAAATGGACCGGCCTGCGCGACGTGGGGTGTGCGGCGCGAGCCTCCGGTGCCTCATTGAGCGGCATTTAGCATTTCCGCTCGTCACCTGAAACGTTCTTCTGCTGGACTAGTTAAGATAATGCGAGTTTTTTCAATATTTTTCTTTTTTATGTTCGTTATTATTACCAGTAGAATGCCCGTGCGTTGCCACGGTTCTTGAAATTTCTTTACTTGTTCTACATGTATAAAATGCGAGAAATTAGCATTACTTGATAAAATAGGATCTTATAATCAATTTCAAACCATCTGCTAGAGTGCCCGTACATCGACGTTGCACAAAATCCCACCGCCAACATTTCCGCACCAGGGTACTTTGCCATATGTACTGCTGATGACTTGACCTTGATTGTTGGCGGTTCTATATTTTTTTATAATCCATTCGTTCGAAAATAAAATTAGATTTGTCTAAATTCGCACGTATCTGTACACTAAACATTGTCTAGATACATGTAAATCTAGATAAATATTTCTAGATAGAGAAAGTATATACAAATTGTTTGGTAAAATTTTATCAAACACCACGACATCACCCATGTCTAACATTACTAATCTTACTTAGTTGGCCGATTTAGATAATTTGAACAGTGTCATGTGACCCGCCTGACTCGGGGGTTAGCTGTTATATCTAGATAGTTTGTTTTTTGAAAAAAGATAGTTTTATTCTTGAGCACCATAATTAGGATCACAAAAAAAATGTACGTCCTCGTCGCCAAACAGCTGAAACGCCGTCCTTGCTACTCCCTCCATTTTAAAATAAGTGACTTGAATTTGCCTAAATTCGCATACACCTAGACATGTTTTAGTACTTCCTCTGTCTCAAATTAGATGTCGCTTTTTAAAATTTAAATGTATCTAGAATAGTGTCTACGTACATCCAAATTTTAACAAATTTGCGACATCTATTTTAAAACGGAAGAATATATAAATCTAGACAAATTTAAGTACTCTCTCCGTCTAAAAAAAAGTGACTTACATTTGTCTGGATTTAGATGTACCTTAAACTAAAACAATTAGATGCATTAAACTAAAACAATTAGATACATTCGAATCCACGCAAACCCAAGTCACTTATATTTTTATATTTTCGATTGGAGGGAGTAATTCATTTCGCTAGCTAGTCGCTCTTTGTACTTTGTACAGGATGTTGTACAAGGCTGTGGCTTAACTCCCCGGAAATAAAAGGTTGTGGCTTAAAACAAAAATCTCCCCATTCGCACGGAGATAAACGATTATACAGTAATGAAATTGACTTGACCTTATCCTCTCCAAGAGCACTGCCGTCCACTCATTTAGCGGTCATCTCCTACCTCCTCTCTTGGTCAGTACAAGCCCGGAACGCACGCTGTGCAAAGACCGCCGCGCGCTGCTGCAACCAGGACGATTCCCTACCTCCTCTCTCCCAATTCTTCCTGCTCTGAAAAGTTCTCCAAAGCCAGATGCCCGGGGCTCCCCTATGAACGCCCATCTCCATCTCCACCGAGCTGCCCCTAGCCTGAGCTCCCCACCAGATCCGACGCATTCCATTACCTCAAAGGCTCCGGTGCTTCAACCTATGTCACATATTTTCCTGGCGATTGTTTCTACTCTATCGCCTCCAGCGCACCACAGACCTCCGTCGCCCCTGCCTCTCGCAGCTTCGATGGGGCACGACCGGCTGTGGGGTAGGACTTGGGAGACGGGGATCGTGAGAGGAGTAGGGCAGGGCCGCCCGCCTTGAGCATGCGCAAGCTCCAAGGCCGTCGGCCGGCGCCTGCTCGAGTGGCAGATGGCCGCCACAGTGATCATTCCCTTTCCGTTCAGGGAGGGGGATGGAAGGGTGCGGGGCCGGCAAGTTCGAGGATCCACGACCGAATCCACTCCGAGGCGCGGTTGAGGTCGCTGTCGACCACGAAGCACGTGGCCGTGGCTGTGGGAGGTGGTGAGTGGGCAGCGAGCGATGTGGCTTCAGGTCGCTGCTCGCCATCGGCCAAGAGCTCACGGAGGTAGTTTCGATGCAGCCTGCCGCGTAGATGGAAAGGCTCGCCGCCTCCGCATCCAACCAGGCAACCGACGTCGGGTGGGACGGCTCGTCACGCGGGCATCGGCTTCCGCGGCGTCTAGGACGCGCGCTCGCCCCTGTTCCTAGTCGGTTCTTGGAGGTCTCATTGCCTGCAGCGCCGCACTGGAGGTCCGAAACGCCCCGGACCAGCGGCAAGGAACGATGGGAAGCGGCGCGCCACGGCCAGGGGCAGCAGCGGCGAGGTGGTCTCTCGGCGGGGCCTAGGGATTCTGGACGGAGGGACAGGGGTTGCGCCTTCTCGCTCGGGAACGAGTACACACGCTCGTCGCAGGGACAGTTTTTTTTTTAGTTGTCGTTGACGGAAACGTATTTTGGCTGACCGAAACGCTACCTCTAAACGTTTTATAGTAAAGATTTTTAAGAAAAAAATATATTCTAAATAGTGATTTTAAATTTTTATAAATTTTGCACAAAGCCAAAAATCATGAACACGTTTTTCATTTTTCAAAATTTATAAAAAACAATTATTTGAATCAAGAACAATTGTCGGAAAACATGGGTAATTTTTAATAAACATGTTTTTTCTAAAATTATGAACATTTTTTGAATGTGGTCAAATTGTCAAAATCAGAACTAAAAACGGAAAAAAAAATATAAACAGAAATAGAGCAAAACTGAGCAAAATAGACTCTAAAAATACTACGCCCGAAGCAAATGCATATTGTGCGAGACCAATTTTATCACGCGATTGAGTCTTCGATGGTGTCTCATGCGTTTATACAAAACGATCCATTTTCCTATTCTGTTCTTTTTCTATTTTGGTTTTTTGTTTTTCTCTTTGATTTTGCTTTTCTTTTTCATTTCTCCTTTTTTATATTTTCTATTTCCTTTCCTTTTTTTCCTTCTTTTATATATTTTCTTTTCCTTTTCTGTATTTTATTATTGTTTCTTCCATTTTTCCTTTTTCTTTGTTGTTTCTTTTTCATTCATTTAATTTTCTTTCTTTTGTTGTTTTCATGGAAATTGTTCATATATAGTTTACCAAAATCTTCTCGAGTTTAAAAACTACTCATGAGGTTCACAATTTTTTTTACAAGGTTCTACAAGAACGATCACCGATTCAAAAAGATGTTTACAAGTTAAAAATATATTCTTGAGTTCGAAATATTTGTTCATGGATTTGAAAATATCTTCTTTTCATTTAAAATGGATCAAATAGTTCAAAATAGCGTTCGTGAAGCTCGATCAAATGTTCACGAGGTTCAAAATATTGTGCACAGGTTCAAAATAATACATTGATGGAATTTAGAAAATGTTCACATATATGAAAAGATGTTAGTGAAGTTTTAATAAATATTCACGGGTTCAAAATTTTCTTTCACATATTTGAAAAACTTTTCTTCAATATTTTAAATATTCTTCTCGTAGTTTGAAATCATGTTCACCAAGTTTGATAAAATGTTTACAAGGTTCAAAAAATTGTTTACATGATAAAAAAATACATTGAGGGAATGTAAAAAATGTTCACATATGCGGGAAAATGTTCGCGAGTTTAAAAAATTATTCATAAGTTCGAAAAGTTTATTCATGGATTCGAAAAAACTTTCATGCTTTAAAAATAGTTCACGTAGTTTGAAATCATCACGAACTTTGATCAAATGTTCACAACGTTCAAAAAATTGTTCATGGGTGACGGGATTTAGAAAATGTTCAAGAATACGAAAATACGTACACGGGGTTTAAAAATTATTGATGGGTTCAAAGAATACGTTCATGGATTTAAAATTTCACCGGTTTGAAAAATACTCATAGTTTTGAAATCTGTTCCACGGTTTGAAAAATGTGCCTGATACAAATAAATTCCATGTTCCATTTGAAACAAAAAAAACTATTTCATGAATAAATGTGCTGAGTCCACCCCGATTTGCTTCAGGTGGTAGGGGCGTCGCCGCTCCAGGCGGCCAATAGCACCACCCCACGTTCTGCCTACCCCATGCATGTTTACCCACAAGCTTTGAGCTCTAGAATTCTGAAAGAAGTATACTTCCCTCAGTCAAGTTTCTTGGAGGCTCAATTGGGTTCGTCTTCATCACAGGTATGGCGAGCTATCGTTGAGGGCCACGATGCAATGAAGCAAGGTCTGATTAGAAGGATTGGTACGGGTGAGGACACCCACCCGTGGAACGACAACTGGCTCCCACGCGACCACCTACTTCGGCCGCTGGCGTGCTTGCCGCAAGACCTGCCAGGAATGAAAATCCCTTCAGCTATGGCAGATTTTATTGACCCCATGTCGGCAACATGGAACACTCAAGCCCTACAACAATGGTTTCTACCAATGGACGTCGAGGCTATCCATTCAATTCCGTTGAGCACGAGGAGGTTAACAAACAGCTGGGCTTGGCACTATGAGAGAAATGGCATCCTAACTTTCAGATCTATGTACCGGCTGATGGTAGAGACAAAGCAACGATGGGAGGTTTGGCTCAATGGCCGTCCGTCGAGGTCGCATACGGAGAAGGAAAAGGCGGCCTGGAAACACCTTTGGGTTGTGCAAGTTCCGTCAAAACTTCGGGTTTTCCTATGGCGCTTGGCTTAGCACTCTCTCCCGACGGCGGATATTTAATGTCATAGGAAGATGGCGGAGAATAGAAGATGCACGATCTGTGGTGGCGTGGACTCTTGGAGGCACTCCCTCATTGATTGATCGGTTGCCAGATGTGTTTGGGCTCTGGAGGTAGAGGAGATTACGGAGCACCTCTGCATGATTGAGGATCCTTCGGCCAAACGGTTGCTCTTTTCGATGATGGAATCAATGTCCCATGATGATTTTGCTCGTGTGGCTATGACACTTTGGGTGATTTGGTATGCTAGAAGGAAGATCATCCATGAAGAAGTTCTTTAGAGCCCTTTGTTGACCCACCTCTTTATCGTGGATTCCTTCCCAACCCGGATGTGTCAAGCTCAATGTAGATGCAGCTATGGCAAAGACTACGACAGGTGGAGCTGTGGGGGTTGTCTGCAGGAGCGCTACAGGGGAGTTCATGGGCGCCTTGGCTGTTACCATCCCAGGCATCACTGATCCTGCCGTGATGGAAGCTCTGGCGTGTCGTGAAGCAATGGCACTAGCAAAGGATCTGAACCTCCAATACTTAACGGTGGCGACATATTGTCTCTCTGTGATTACAGCTGAAAGGATCGTATGGGCACCTAGAGGGGCGGGGGGTGAATATGTGCCACTTCAAATTTTACTCTTTTTCAAGTTAGGATTTGACACAAAAGGTAAATTCTCTAGATCATGCAACTATGGTGAATTTACCTATATGTCAATCTAGTACACACACTAAGAAAGAACAAGATAAGTAAAGTGCGGTAAAGGATAGAAGTAACCGAAGTGGAGCACGCGGAGACACAAGGATTTGTTTCCCGTAGTTCCTTCCTTTTGAGGGGAAGTACGTCTATGTTTGGAGAGGGGGTGGTTTCAAACCACCAACGCCACGAGAGGCCTCCCTTGTTCTCCGATGAACCTCACCCCAACGGGTTCGATTCACCTCTTCCACTATACGACAACCTTCGAGGTGGAAGCCGGCACCTTTACAATAAGTTCGAGGCACACATCCATAGTCTAATTGGAGGCTCCCGAAAACAAGCTAGCTAGTAAGAATCAAATCAACCAAAACAAGGCTTAGGGTTTCCAAAGAAACCCTAGAGCAAGGGGCCCTCAAGTGAATGAGGGGAAACTGAAGATCTCTCTTGGTGAAGCTGTAGTTCAATGCCTCCTCCTTCGATTCCCCAAAGATCAACGACTTTGGGTGGTTGGATGAAGAGATCTTGGAGTTTTGGTGGCTATTATGGTGTGGTCTTGCTTTTCTGGAACGAGCAGCTGGAGGAAGAGGATGAGGTCCCCTATTTATAGGCCACACATTGTGAACCATTTTCTGACCGTTGGGGACCAATCACACCGGAGACTCCGGTCCAGACCAGAAACTCCGCCCCACCTCCGGTCCATCTCTGGGCCGCATCTCTGGCTGGCTTTTGGGCAGGTGTTTGGCGTCCACTCCAGAGACTATGGCCGTAACTCTGGACCAGGGACACCGGAGACTCCGGTGTGTCCACACCGGAAACTCTGGCCTAAGGAGACACACCGGAGATTCCGGCAAATATCCGGTCAATCTCCGGACCGCACACATAGAGACCCTGGGCTAAGACCACACCACACACCGAGAATTCCTGGGAAACTCCGGACCACACCGGATACTCCGGTGTCTGCACACTGGAGACTCCGGTCTGAAATCTTCAGGTAATCATGGATTTGGCCATGAGTTTTCCCACAACATTCAGACTTTTTCCCTTTTCAATGGATTGACCCGTAGACATTAACACATAGTAAAATGTACCTTGTGTTGTTAACAAACACCAAAACGGATTAGGACAATAAATGTCCTTTCAATCTCCCCCTTTTGGTGTTCGATGACAACACGAGGTTTTGCATGGAATTTGAGATAAACATAGTTATGCTCCCCCCAACGTTGTGCAGCAAGATAAACAAATGATACAAGCATAGATATTTCAGGTAATGGATAGATATTACAATAAGGAACGGGTATAGATATGTCCACACACAACAATAGTTCATATGCCAAATAAGTCTCACAAGAACCAAATGAAAGCAAATGTTCTAAAATAAAGATATAAAGATGACAGCCTATAAAGATGACAGCCCAACCCATGCAAATCCCGATGCTCCTAGTGGACAACTTCTCCCCCTTTGGCATCAAAACGCTGAAAAGGGAAAAGAAATGTCATAGCTATCGTCCCAAAAGAGATCACTCGAAGTCATCATCGTTGTCATCATCCTCATCCTCATCCTCATCCACATCATAGTCATCATCCGCAGTAGAAGTCTGAGGCCCTTTGCCATGAGGGTGAGAAGCGGAGGTACCCTGAGGAGCAAAGCTAGAAGTAACCTCAGAGAAAGTCTGCCAATCCACTAAGCTTGCATTCATGGTATTCCAGGCCCCAGAGGAGACTATGTGATCAGACTCTGTAGATGGTTCAGCTCCATGTTCATCATTGTACTCTGGCTCATCTTCCTCTTCTTCCTCACCTTGAGCCTTGATTTCTTTGAGAAGTTTCTCAATCCTGTGGTTGCTTTTGTAAGCATCATGCTGTCCCTTACGAATGTCAACATTCATGCAACAAAGGGTCTTCTCCCAAAAGGATGCCTTATTGATTTTATCCTTGACAACCTCACGTGTGACGGGAGGCATGGGAACATTGGAGTCATTCTTCATCCTGGAGCCCCTAGGAGGGGTAGGAGCACGCTCAGCCTCAGAGATCTCCTCATCATCACTCTCAAACGGATATCTAGTCACCATCTTCCCTTTCTTCTAAAGAGAGACCAAGGCATGCTCTGTAAGGTTGGGAGGTAGAGCAAGTGGTGAACCATGAGCATGAGTGTTGATAAGCCTCATCAGAAGAGGAGCATATGGAGGAGATTTCCTGTAGAGAATAACATGGTGCATCTCCTAAAAAATGTAATCCATCACATCAATAGCAAACCCATCAGAATCAAGACCGACAAGATATATCTTGTGAGCATGGTGAAGTAGGTTGACAAGCCCACATCTAATGGCATCATCATTGCCAGCACTGGGAGAGATACTGTGGCGGAATATTCTGAGCAGCAGGTTGTATAGAGGTTTGAGGCCCTTAGCCTCACCGACAACAGCATCCCTGTCATAGAGAGGAGCCAACTTGGTCTTGCTCTCTCCTAGATCAGCATCATGCATACGATGTCCCGTACGAACAGCCACACCCTGAAAGGTCTCATTGATGACCCCGGCAAAGTCAAAGAAAGTAGTTATGCAGCGAACATCGCCTGACATCCAGGTCATGGTCCTTGCTTGATGAATCCCAAACACCACAGTGGCATAGAATTGTTGGACAAGGGGAATGTTGTAATCTTCTCGGAGTTCCATGAGCTTATGCAACCCAAGCTTTTATGTGATCCACATAGCATCTGCAAAGTAATTGTTGGCACGCATGTACTCAAGCTCCATGTACCTTTGAGGACAAATTGGGAACTTGGTGAGCTTGTGGTAGACATCAGTCATAAAAACCTTATATTCCCTTCTCCAATAATAAGGATCCTCACTAGTTCTTGGCAGCTCATAGAAATTGGTCTTTTGAAGCTCTCGGAACTCCTTCTTGGACATGTGAGCAAGAGACTACAAATTGTCATACTTGGCCCTCTTGGTCCGGTTCTCCTCCTCAATCCGTTCTCGGTTCTTTCTCATATACTCAGCATCTCTGATCTGCTGCCTGTGGTTGGTAATGGCCCAAGATATCTCGAGCTCGTTGGGGAACCCCAACAGGAAGGTATGATGAGCACAACAGCAAGTTTCCCTCAGTTATGAAACCAAGATTATCAAACCAGTAGGAGCAAGGAAACACCTCCAAGGTGTTTTTGCCAACTTGGAATCCTGCACAACACAACCACAGAACTTTTCCCCCAACTTACAGTGAGGTTGTCAATCTCACCGGTTTTGCTGAAACAAAGGATTAAACGTATTGTGTGGAAGAAAGTAAAAGCTTGCAGAAAGTAAACAGAAAGCAATAAACAGTTGTAGATTGATGGTAAAAGAAAAGATCGGGGTCCATAGTTCACTAGTGGTGGTTCTCCTTAAGATAGATGACATGTTGGGTGAACAAATTACAGCGAGGAAATTGACGAACATCAAGAAAGCATACATGCATATACTAATCATCTTGACTCCTATGGGATTTGATTGGGCATTACAACATTATACATAGAACATAATCCAACTTCATCTACGACTAATAATCCACCTTTAAGTTATCATCCGAACCCCCTCCAGTATTAAGTTGCAAGCAACAGATAATTGCATTACGCATCGCATGTAAATTAAACAATACGATTGTTCTATAAACAAAGGATTGTTGTTTTATCCCTAGTAGCAACAGCACATCTAGTACCTTAGAGATTTCTGTCACTTCCCTAGATTACTAGAGGCATGAACCCACTATCGAGCATAAATACTCCCTCTTGGAGTTGCTAGCATCTACTTGGTCAAGATATCTATTAACAACAGAGAGCATGCAAGATCACAAATAACAAAGACATGATAGAATCAATAATTAATCTGAAATAACATCTCAATATCCATCGGATCCCCGCAAACACAACATGTATGATTACAAATAGATGATCTTGATCATGAACGGAGCTCACAAGATCTAGACATGGTAGCACAAAGGAGAAAAACCAACCATCTAGCTACTACATGGACCCGTAGTCCAAGGATGAACTACTCACGCATCACACCGGAGGCTTGCATGGTGATGAAGAAGGCCTCCAGGGTGAATTCTCCCCTCCAGCAGGGTGCCGGGAAGAGCTTCAGATCCCTCACGATCTAGGGATGGAGATGACGGCGCCTACAGACTCTTGCGTAGAATTTTGATCAGGTCCTTAGGGTTTCTGTATCAGAGGCATCTTATAGGCGAAAGGGGAGGCCGAGGGGGTGCCCTAGGTGGCCACACCACCCCTTGGCGTGGGCCAGGCCTGGCCACACGACCAGGTGGTGTGGCGGCCCTATGGCCCCTCCCCGTCTCGTATTCTGGTTCCGTGTCCCCTTCGGTGAAATACTGACTTTGGCTTTTGTCCCGTCCAATTCTGAGAATATTTATTTTCTGACTTTTCTGGAACCAAAAATAGCAGAAAATAGGCAGTTGGCACTGTGGCATATTGTTAATAGGTTAGTCCAAGGAAGTGTATAAAAAATACTCCAAAGTATGGGCAAAACATAAGAAAGTAGATAAAAACCAAGCATGGAACATCAAAAATTATAGATACGTTTGCAACGTATCAACATCCCCAAGCTTAACTCCTGCTCGTCCTCGAGTAGGTAAGTGATAAAAAGAAAGAATAATTTTTGAGGTGACATGCACCATCATAAACTTGATCAAAGTATTTGTAAAACATTGATAGCTGGGATCATAGTACATCAACATAGCATGAAAGTTAAAGTTCTAACAATAAGACATAGCAACTATGTTGCAACATGAAAAGGCACAAACAAAAGATTCATGAATAACAATGTTTTGCAAGACGTTTTTTTGTTTCACATAAAGAAAACATAGCATAGTGGCATTCAGCTTGTCTTGTCCCTCATAGAGTAGCAAACATAAATGCATAGGACACCTTCAAAGTTTATGAGGGTGACTAGATACAAATAGTTTACGAACAAGTAATATCAAAGTTATGCATCAATCAACAAGTCTTGGGCCAATGCACATTAAACTAAGAATGGCCAATATGCTCTCAAAATAGGTGCATAAAGATAGAAGGTGGAGACTCAACATAAAAGTAAAAGAAAGGCCTTCATAGAAGGAAGTAGGGATTCAAGTCTCATAAAGAGCTTCCAAAAATTATGGTACTTTTTAGCTTTAATCTCTCATTGCCCCTATCATAAGCATCTTGAAGTGATTAAGGTTAAAGTGAACAAACTATGGAGTATATGCTTGACAAAGTATAAGTTGAAAATCTCATGTCCCTTGAATATGAGGGTCGCTCCTCATGCTACTCAAGTTTAGTTACCAGTAAGTTCTTGTCATAGTAAGTACATGTGTATCATAGAGAACCGCCAATGGGGTACCCCTTGCCCGATGATACGGAAGAATCCCCATATCAAAATGACAAGACAAGCAGACAAAGAGCATCTCAGCAATCTTCTTATTTACCATGGGAAAGTGGTGTTTTTTCTCTCTTTCCTCTTTTCTCAAATCTCTTTTTTTTCTTTTTATCTTTTTTTCTCAATATCTAACTCTTTTTTATAAGAAGAATGCTTCATAGACAGCTCATTATGGTTACGCTGTAGGTTTCCACCATGACATCATGGATTAGACCGGTGGCCCATGCGTTTCTCTAACACACATACATAACTCCATGGATTTACAAGCTCCCCTTTCATTTCACACCGACGACATCCAAAGACAAAAGAGCATGATATCAACTAGGTATAAAGTACAAGTGCAATGTTGAAAGCGTTCCCATGACAGCATGGTTCTGCTAATCCCCAACATATAAGTGCAAGCATATACAACATAGATGACACAATGGTTCAAGTTTATTAAGGGCAAGAAAAGTAAAGTGTGCCATCAAGTTCGTGATAGCTTTAATCACTAGTTTTCTCATAATAAGTTTAATTCAGAAGGTAGATAAAAGCATGAATATACTTGGAATAACAAATGCTAATAGGTAGGTATGGTGGACTCTTTGGAATAACTTGGTTTTAGGAGTTGGATGGATGAGTGGAACTCATACTCAGTTATGGAGGCTAGCAAAAGACTGGGAGCGACCAACTAAGAGAGAAATAATGGCCATAATCATGCAAAGCGACAAAACATCATTAATTAAAGCATAAAGTGATATTAAAAGTTGAAAACTAAAGGATCATAAAGGCAATTGTGACTTGGCATAGTCATAACATGGTGTGAGAATGTGCCAAGTCAACCCAAATAAAACATCAAAGGAGAGTACCACAATACTATGCTTTAATATGCTAAAACAACACATGATTCTTCAAAGGCACATTAAGCAATCTCAATTGTTTATAGCATGTCATGCTACAACAAAGATCACTAAGCATAAATCCAAAACAATATCAAGCATGGCATGACAAAGCATAGGCCATAGTCAAAAACAAGCTCTCTTTACCACTTAAGCATGAACTTTCCTACTCTTTCCAATCCAAACCAAACTATTTGAAAACCAATGTATGAAAGAGGGGGTCCAACCAATTTATTCAAGCAAACAAAAAACCAAAAACAAAAACGAAGACGCTACAAGAACAACACAACTGTGCACGAAATAATAAAAATGAAGTGTTTGGAAGAAACCTGGGATTTTTATTGATGAAGAAGGGGATGCCTTGGGCATCCCCAAGATTTGACGCTTGTACTTCTTGGATATTTCTTGGGGTGACACGCGTGGCATCCCCAATCTTGAGCTTTAGTCCATTCTTCATCTCATTACATCATTCTCTCCATACACCTAAATTTTTTCCTTCATACAAAACTTCACACAATCTTTATTAGCAACATTAGTGCACTCAAGATAATAAGTCTTTGGGTTCAGTTTCAACACCAATAAAACTTCCATTAAAACACAAGCTACTGTAGAAATTCCCTCAAAAAGCTCAATTCCCCAAAGAGAACCCAAAAAGGAACCAACAAGAAGCAAATGCAAATAATGGCAGAAATATGTCAAAACAGACCAGCAGGTAAAAACCAATTTTTTCGAAGACATTCTGTTGCTCAAATCAAAAAGTGTTGAAATAATGGAAGTTATATAACAACCTGGGGCAAAAGCACAAAAATTCACACCTCAAAACGACGTACAGAGATTTTACACGAATTTGTACAGTAAAGCACAAAAATCTGTTTCGGGACAGCAATTTCTCCAAGCATTACTTCCCTCTCATTAGAGGTTACTCTTGGCACAAAAAGCAAATAAAAAGTATAAGGAGCGGTTATTACTGAAGTAATAACTTCCAAGACTCGTCTAAAACTTTTGGGTTATCTCCCAATAAGTACTTTTCTTTAACGCCTTTAAGTTAGGCATAAGAGTTTGAGAAGATGCTCACATAGGAAATATGAATTGAAGTAAAAGAGAGCATCAAGAAGCAAATTCAAAACACATTTAAGTCTAACCCTCTTCCTATGCATAGGAATATTATATGCAAATAAATTCACAAAGAACAAAGTGACATGCATAGGACGATAAAATAAGAGTAACTTCAAAACTTTCAGCAAATAGAGAGGTGTTTCAGTACCATGAAAACTTTTACAACCATATTTTCCTCTCTCATAATAATTTTTAGTAGCCTCATGAATAAACTCAACAATATAACTATCACATAAAGCATGATTTTCATGATCTACAAACACTAGAGCTTTATTATAAACATTTTCAAAAGAATCCTCGGGAACTTAACATTCATCCTCCTTTAGTAAGCATGGGGGACAATCAAATATTGTAGGGGTTAAAGAGTTACTCTCATTAGACGGTAGGAATGGGTAGATCCATTCTTCATCCTCTTGATCATCACTCTCCTCCTCTTTTTCATCCAATGAGGTTCCAGTTTCAGCAATTTCTTCTTCCATAGGCTCCTGCAAGGCATTAGTCTCTTCCGCTGGTGGAGAGCATCTATTAAGATATTCAAGAATATAGCCATTTTCTTCCTTGTAATTATCAAAGAAAAATTGAAGTATATCATAAAACTCATATTTATAAGGTGCATCATCAGTATTTTCAAGCAAATAAGCTAGTTCGAATGCACCCTTCCAAGCAATAAATTCTTCAATTTGTTCCACATAATAAAAGTCATAATTTCCCTTAACATAAGAAGATATGATAACATCATCATTATACTCGCATTGAAAAGGGAGGTGTTTATACCTCTTGCAGCAACACGATTTATCAAAGAAATAAGTACATTATAAGTAGAGCACACGTTTCTAGCAATGGTATTCAATTTATCAATTTGTTCCCATAAGAGTTTCCCTTTTTGTGACAAGCGGTGTTCCTTATAATAATATTTTTGTTCTTCCGTGAACCCTCCTTGCCAATTAGATTCAGTTTCAAAGAAACCAACCATTGATAGAAAGCATGATAAAGCAAGACAATAACAGACCAATGAAAATAACAACTATAGTAGGAACTAATTTTTTATATTTTTGATAAAAAGAACAAGCAAACAAAGCAGAAATAAACTAAGCAAAACAAATAAAACAAAGTACAGAGATTGGTTATGAGAGACTCTCCTTGTGAACATGTCCTTGACTCCCTGGCAATGGCACCATAAAAGAGCTTGATGGCCCAAGATATCTCAAGCTCGTTGGGGAACCCCAAGAGGAAGGTATGATGAGCACAACAGCAAGTTTCCCTCAGTTATGAAACCAAGGTTATCGAACAAGTAGGAGCAAGGAAACACCTCCAAGGTGTTGTTGCCAACTAGGAATCCTACACAACACAACCACAGAACTTTGCCCCCAACTTACAGTGAGGTTGTCAATCTCACCGGTTTTGCTGAAAACAAAGGATTAAACGTATTGTATGGAAGAAAGTAAAAGCTTGCAGAAGTAAACAGAAGCAGTAAACAGTTGTAGATTGATGATAAAAGAAAGGATCAGGGTCCATAGTTCACTAGTGGTGGTTCTCCTTAAGATAGATGACATGTTGGGTGAACAAATTACAGCGGGGCAATTGACAAACATCGAGAAAGAATACATGCATATACTAATCATCTTGACTCCTATGATATTTGATTGGGCATTACAACATTATACATAGACAGTAATCCAACTGCATCTATGACTAATAATCCACCTTCAGGTTATCATCCGAACCCCCTCCAGTATTAAGTTGCAAGCAACAGATAATTACATTACGCATTGCGTGTAAAGTAAATAATACGATTGTTCTATGAACAAAGGATTGTTGTTTTCTCCCTAGTAGCAACAGTACATCTAGTACCTTAGATATTTCTGTCACTTCCCCAGATTACTAGAGGCATGAACCCACTATCGAGCATAAATACTCCCTCTTGGAGTTGCTAGCATCTACTTTGCCAAGATATCTACTAACAACAGAGAGCATGCAAGATCACAAATAACAAAGACATGATAGAATCAATAATCAATCTGAAATAGCATCTCAATATCCATCGGATCCCTGCAAACACAACATGTATGATTACAAATAGATGATCGTGGTCATGAACGGAGCTCACAAGATCTAGACATAGTAGCACAAAGGAGAACCAACCATCTAGCTACTAGATGGACCCGTAGTCCAAGGATTAACTACTCACGCATCACACCGGAGGCTTGTATGGTGATGAAGAAGACCTCCAGGGTGAATTCTCCCCTCCGGCAGGGTGCCGGGAAGAGCTTCAGATCCCTCCCGATCTAGGGATGGAGATGATGGCGGCTACAGACTCGTTCGTGGAATTTTGATCGGGTACTTAGAGTTTCTATATCAGAGGCATCTTATAGGCGAAAGGAGAGGCTGAGGGGTGCCCTAGGCAGCCACACCACCCCCTGGTGTGGGCCAGGCCTGGCCGCGCGGCCAAGTGGTGTGGTGGCCCTATGGCCCCTCTCCGTCTCATATTCTAGCTCCATGTCCCCCTTGGTGAAATACTGACTTTGGCTTTTGTCCTGTCCAATTTCGAGAATATTCATTTCCGACTTTCCTGGAACCAAAAACAGCAGAAAATAGGCAGCTGGCACTGTGGCATCTTGTTAATAGGTTAGTCCAAGAAAGTGTATAAAAAGTACTCCAAAGTGTGGGAAAAACATAAGAAAGTAGATAAAAACCAAGCATGGAACATCAAAAATTATAGATACGTTTGAAACGTATTAGTTGGATGGTGGAATAATATACTGCCCAGTTTCTTCATCAAATTGAGGATCTGCTCTTTTGGACTTGGCCTTGGTGCGACCACGACGAGAACCAGAGCCACCTATGAACAGAGAGAGAGGGGGTAGCATGGTGATAAGCATATATGTCCAGGAAATAGACACAAGACTCTCATAGCTATGCCGGATGTGCTGGAGGAAATCTACATCGGAGTCTCCGGAGTGCAACACCGGAATCTTCGGTCTAGACCGGAGTTTCCGGTCAGACAGACCAGAGTCTCCGGCCTAGACCAGACTCTCTAGACTGACCAACCGGAATCTCTGGTCTGGAGATGTCGATTTGCACAAGAGACTGTAGATGAGAGTGATTCTAGCAGATCGGGCAGAACTATGATACTAGTGTGATGTAGTGCACGCAGGCATGTTGTTCCAATGGACAAACTAGTACAAAACTCAAAACAAACAAAGGGGATGAACCCTAGGTTCATGGTGAGAGGAAATTGTACCAGATCTGTCCATTGGGACGATTCCACCGGAGGGGAAGGTCCCAAGGGTGGAGAGGGTGGAGTTGGCTAATGGCTCAATGCACGGCGCCCAGAAAATTGCTTGATGGCGGTGTTGATGTAGAGCTCGTTGGGAACCCCAAGAGGAAGGTATGATGAGCACAGCAGCAAGTTTCCCTCAGTTCTGAAACCAATGTTTAATCGAACCAGTAGGAGCAAGGAAACACTTCAAAGGTGTTACTAGCTGAGCTTTGGCAGGGCGCACTACCAGTGCTAGTAGCAAAGTGGAGACCTGCACAACACAACCACAAAACTTTGTCCCCAACTTGCGATGAGGTTGTCAATCTCACCGTGTTTTGCGGAAAACAAAGGATTAAACGTATCGAATGGAAAGAAGTAAAAGTTTGCAGAAAGTAAACACAAAGCAGTAAAAGATTGTAGATTGTATGTAAAGAAAAAGGACCGGGATCCATAGTTCACTAGAGGTGGCTCTCCTTAAGATAGATAACATGTTGGGTGAACAAATTACAGCGGGGCAATTGACAAACACCGAGAAAGCAATACATGCATATACTAATCATCTTGACTCCTCTGAGACTTGATTGGGAATTACAACATAATACATAGACCGCCATCCAACTGCATCTATGACTAATAATCCACCTTCAGGTTATCGTCCGAACCCCCTCCAGTATTAAGTTGCAAGCAACAAATTATTGCTTTATGAACTGCGTGTAAAGTAAACAATATGATTGTTCTATGAACAAAGGATTGTTGTTTTCTCCCTAGTAGCAACAACACATCTAGTACCTTAGAGATTTCTGTCACTTCCCCAGATTACCAGAGGCATGAACCCACTACCGAGCATAAATACTAACTATTGGAGTTGCTAGCATCTACTTGGCCAAGATAGCTACTAACAACGGAAAGCATGCAAGATCTCAAATAACAAAGACATGATAGAATCAATAATCAATCTTAAATAGCATCTCAATATCCATCGGATCCCTGCAAACACAACATGTATGGATTACAAAAAGATGATCTTGATCATGAACGGAGCTCACAAGATCTAAACATGAAAGCACAAAGGAGGAGAAACCAACCATCTAGCTACTACATGGATCCGTAGTCCAAGGATGAACTACTCACGCATCACACCGGAGGCTTGCATGGTGATGAAGAAAGCCTCTAGGGTGAATTCCCCTCTCCGGCAGGGTGCCGGGAAGAGCTTCAGATCCCTCCCGATCTAGGGATGGAGATGACGGTGGCTACAGACTCTTTCGTGGATTTTTGATCGGGTACTTAGGGTTTTCATCCCGAGGGCAACTTATAGGCGGAAGGAGAGGCCGAGGGGGTGCCTGGGCTGGCCACACCACCCCCTGGCGCGGGCCAGGCCTGGCCGCGCGGCCAGGTGGTGTGGCCTCCCTCTGGCCCCTCTCTGTCTCGTATTCTGGCACTTGATCACTTCCGAAAAATAGGCACTTTGGCTTTTGTCCCGTCCAATTCCGAGAATATTAATTTTCTGACTTTCCTGGAACCAAAAACAGCAGAAAACAGGCAGCTGGCACTGTGGCTCTTGTTAATAGGTTAGTCCAAGAAATCATATAGAAAGTACTCCAAAGTTGGAACAAAACACAAGAAAGTGGATAAAACCAAGCATGGAACATCAAAAATTATAGATACATTTGCAATGTATCAACATCCCCAAGCTTAACTCCTGCTCGTCCTCGAGTAGGTAAGTGATAAAAAGAAATAATTTTTGAGGTGACATGCACCATCAAAGACTTGATCAAAGTATTTGCAAAACTCAAAGCTGGGATCATAGTACTTCAATCATAACATGAAAGACAAAGTTCTAGCAATAAGCAAAGAAACTATGATGCAACATGAAAAGGCACAAATAAAAGATTCATGAATAACAATGCTTTGCAAGACGTTTGTTTGTTTCACATAAAGAAAACGTAGCATAAAAGTACTCAGCTTGTCCCTCAATAGAGTAGCAAATATAAATGCATAGGACACCTTCAAAGTTCATAAGAGTGACTAGATACAATAGTTTCAAACAAGCAGTAACAAGTTATGCATCAATCAACTAGTCTTGGGACAATGCACATAGAACTAAGAATGGCCACTATGCTCTCAAAGTAGTGCATAAAGATAGAAGGTGGAGACTCAATATAATGGTGGAAGAAAGACCTTTTGTAAAAGAAAGTAGGGATTCAAGTCTCATAAAGAGCTTCCAAAAATTATGGTACTTATAGCTTTCAGCTCTCATTGCCCCTATCATAAGCATCTTGAAGGTGATTAAGGTTAAAGTGACACAACTAAGAGGATATGCTTGACAAGTTATAAACCAAAATCTCATGCCCCTTACTTACAAAGACCGATCCTCATGCTACTCAACTTCAGTCACGAGTAAGCTCTTGTCATTGTAAGTATATGTGTATCATTAAGAACCGCCAACGGGGTACCCCTTGCACATGATACGGGAGCTTTCCCATAATCAAAATGACAAGGCAAGCAGACAATGAGCATCTCAGCGATCTTTTTATTTGCTATTTGCATAGGTTTTTATTGAGGATGCTTCATAGAGTGCTCATTATGGTGATGCTGCAAGTTTCCACCATGATTAGGCATGGCTTAGGCTAGCGGCCCAAGCGTTTTTCTAACACAAATACACACTCCATGATCTTACAAGTTCCACATTTATTTCACACCGCCGGGATCCGTAAGCAAAAGAACATGAAATCAACGGAGTACAAAGTACAAGTGCAATGTTGAAAGCGTACCAATGAAACATGGTTCTGCTAATTTCAACTTATAAAGCACAAGCATATACGCAACAAAGAAGGACCCAATGGTTCAAGTTTATTAGGGGCAAAAAGTAATGTGTGCCATCAAGTTCGTGAGAGCTTTAATCACTAGTTTTCTCATAACAAGTGAAAGGTAAACAAAAGCATGAATATAATTGGAATAACATAAGCTAGTAGGTAGGTATGGTGGACTCTTTGGAAAAACTTGGTTTAGGGAGTTGGATGCATGAGTGGAACTCATACTTTGTTGTGGAGGCTAGCAAAAGACTGGGAGCGACAAACTAAGAGAGCAATAATGGCCATAATCGTGCAGAGCAACAAATCATCATTGATCAAAGCATAAAGTGATACTACAAGTTGAAAACTAAAGGATCATAAAGGCTATGGTGACTTGAGATAGTCATAACATGGTGTGAGCATGTGCCAAGTCAACCCAAATAAAGCATCAAAGGAGAATACCACTATACTATGCTTTAATATGCTAAAACAACGCATGATTCATCCAAGGCACATTAAGCAATATCAATTGTTTATAACAAGTCATGCTACAACAAATAATACTAAGCATAAATCCAAAACAATATCAAGCATGGCATGACAAAGCATAGGCCACAGTAAAAAACAAGCTCTTTTTACCACATAAGCATGAACTTTCCTACTCTTTTCCAAACCAAACCAAACTATTTGCAAACCAAAGTATGAAAGAGGTGGTCCAACCAACTTATTCAGAAAACTAAGAAAACCAAGCAAAATAAAAACCAAAACAAAAACGAAAAATAAGACGCTCCAAGAAAAACACAACTCTGCATGAAACAATAAAAATGAAGCATTTGGAAGAAACCTGGAATTTTTATTGATGAAGAAGGGGATGCCTTGGGCATCCCCAAGCTTTGACGCTTGTACTTCTTGGATATTTCTTAGGGTGACACGCGTGGCATCCCCAAGCTTGAGCTTTAGTCCATCATTCATCTCATTACTCATTCCTTCCATACACCTGAAATTTTTCCTTCATACAAAACTTCACACAATCTTATTAGCAACATTAGTGCACTTTAAGATAAACAAGTCTCAAGGTTTAGTTCTAACACCAAATAAACTTCCATTAGAACACTAGCTACTGTAGAAATTCCCTCAAAAATCTCAATTCCCCAAAAGAACTCAAGAAGGAACTAACAAGAAGCAAATACAGAAAATGGCAGAAATCTGTCAAAACAGACCAGAAGGTAAATACGAATTTTTTCGAAGACCTTATGTTGCTCAAATCAAAAAGTGTTGAACTAACGAAAGTTAGATAACAACCTGGGACAGAAGCACAAAAGAGTACAGCTCAATCCGATGTACAGAGGTCTCTCAGGAATTTTTACGGTGAAGCACAGAAATCTGTTTCAGGACAGCAACTTTCCCAATCATTACTTCACTCTCATTAGAGGTTACTCTTGGCACAAAAAGCAAATAAAAAGGATAAGGAGAGGTTATTAAAGAGGTAATAACTTTCAAGACTCATCTCAAACTCTTGGGTTATCTCCCAACAAGTATTTTTCGTTAACGCCTTTAAGTTAGGCATAAGAAGCAAAGAAAGAATCAAGTGTTCTCAAATGAAGAAGCATTAAGACCAAATTTTGTTTTCATAGGAGATGCAAAAGAAATATTTTCTCTCTTTTTGGGGAAGTGTTCTATACCTTTCTTGAGTGGGAGTTGATATTTAATGGTGCCTTCTTTCATATCAATGATGGCACCAACAGTTCTAAGAAAAGGTCTTCCCAAAGTAATAGGACAAGAAGCATTGTATTCAACATCCAAAACATAGAAATCAACGGGGACATAGGAATCGTTAACCATAATAAGAACATCATTAAGACTCCCCATGAGTTTCTTTTTAGCATTAGCATCAAGTGGGACATTCAAATAACAATCTTCAAGAGGAGGCAAATCAAGCATATCATAAATCCTTCTAGGCATAATAGAAACACTACTATCAAGATCACACAAAGATTTGAAATCAAAGTCATTCACTTTAATATTAATGATGGGTTCCCAACCATCTTCTTGCTTTATAGGAATAGAAGCTTTATGTTTCATCTTTTCTTCTTTAATCTTTATGAGAGCATCAGTAATGTGTGTTGTAAAAGCCATGTTCATAGCACTAGCATTAGGACTTTTAGCAAGCTTTTGTAGGAACTTAATAACTTCAGAGATGTTGCAACCATCAAGATCAAAATCAACTTTATCATCTAAAGTAGTAGAACTATTAGTAGCCTCAACACTAGTGGTAGTGATAGTAGAAACACTAATGTTTCTAGCAATTTCATCTTCTCTTTCCCACTTAGCATGTAATTCATCTAATAGTCTAACATTTTCATCAATTCTTACTTGTATAGCATTAGTAGCTGCAAAGGGATTATCATTAGTTTCAGGTTTAGCAGCCATTTTATTCAAAGAAGATTGAGCTTCAGCCAAAGATGCTATATTTCTTTCAGCATTAGAGAGTTTTTCCTCAATAGTTTTATTGAAAGCAGTTTGTTTACTAATAAACTCTTTAAGCATAACTTCAAGTTCAGAGGGAGCACTCTTATTACTGTTGTAAGAATTTCCATAAGCATTACCATTGTTGGGAGGATATGGCTTATAATTGTTGTTACCAAAATTGTTCCTATAAGCATTATTCCCATAAGCATTGTTGCCAAAATTGTTATTTCTTATGAAGTTCACATCAACTTGCTCTTCTTGAGAAACCAAAGAGGCTAAAGGAACATTATTTGGATCAATATGGGCTTTCCCATTAACAAGCATAGACATAATAATATCAATCTTATCACTCAAGGAGGAGGTTTCCTCAACAGGATTTACCTTCTTACCTTGTGGAGCTCTCTCGGTATACCATTTAGAATAATTAACCATCATATTGTCCAATAGTTTTGTTGCAGCACCAAAAGTGATGGTCATAAAGGTACCTCTAGCAGCTGAATCCAATAGGTTCCTTGAAGAATAGTTCAATCCTACATAAAAAGTTTGGATGATCATCCAAGCAGTCAGTCCATGAGTGGGACAATTCTTTACCAAAGATTTCATTCTTTCCCAAGCTTGAGCAACATGCTCATTATCAAGTTGTTTAAACTTCATTATTTCACTTCTCATGGATATAATCTTAGCAGGAGGATAGTATTTTCCAATAAAAGCATCTTTGCACTTAGTCCAAGAATCAATACTATTCCTAGTTAAGGAATTCAACCATTCTTTAGCTTTTCCTCTCAAAGAGAAAGGAAACAATTTCAGCTTAATAATATCACCATCTATATCCCTATGCTTTTGCATCTCACAAAGTTCAACAAAGTTATTTAGATGGGAAGCAGCATCTTCATTACCAATACCAGAAAATTGCTCTCTCATAACAAGATTGAGTAAAGCAGGTTTTATCTCAAAGAAAGTATTTTCAGCCACAGGTGGAGCAATAGGTGTACTCATAAAATCATTGTTGTTGGTGCTAGTGAAGTCACACAACTTAGTGTTTTCAAGAGTAGTCATTTTTTGGGGTTTTCAAATAAGAAAACAAACAAGTAAAACTATTTATTTTTGTGTTTTTAAAGAACAAAACAAGCAAACAAAGCAAAAAAAAGAAACTAAGCAAAACAAAAACAACAAAGTAAAGAGATTGGTTATGAGGGACTCCCCTTGTGAAGATGTCCTTGACTCCCTGGCAACGGCGCCAGAAAAATGCTTGATGGCTCAATGCATGGCACCCAGAAAAATGCTTGATGGCGGTGTTGATGTAGAGCTCGTTGGGAACCCCAAGAGGAAGGTATGATGAGCACAGCAGCAAGTTTCCCTCAGTTATGAAACCAAGGTTTAATCGAACCAGTAGGAGCAATGAAACACCTCAAAGGTGTTACCAGCTGAGCTTTGGCAGGGCGCACTACCGGTGCTAGTAGCAACGTGGAGACCTGCACAACACAACAACGGAACTTTGTCCCCAACTTGCGATGAGGTTGTCAATCTCACCGTGTTTTGTGGAAAATAAAGGATTAAACGTATCGAATGGAAAGAAGTAAAAGTTTGCAGAAAGTAAACACAAAGCAGTAAAAAATTGTAGATTGTATGTAAAGAAAAAGGACCGGGATCCATAGTTCACTAGAGGTGGCTCTCCTTAAGATAGATAACATGTTGGGTGAACAAATTACAACGGGGCAATTGACAAACACCGAGAAACCAATACATGCATATACTAATCATCTTGACTCCTCTAAGACTTGATTGGGCATTACAACATAATACATAGACCGCCATCCAACTGCATCTATGACTAATAATCCACCTTCGGGTTATCATCCGAACCCCCTCCAGTATTAAGTTGCAAGCAACATATTATTGCTTTACGAACTACGTGTAAAGTAAACAATACGATTGTTCTACGAACAAAGGATTGTTGTTTTCTCCCTAGTAGCAACAACACATCTAGTACCTTAGAGATTTCTGTCACTTCCCCAGATTACCAGAGGCATGAACCCACTATCGAGCATAAATACTAACTCTTGGAGTTGCTAGCATCTACTTGGCCAAGATAGCTACTAACAATGGAAAGCATGCAAGATCTCGAATAACAAAGACATGATAGAATCAATAATCAATCTGAAATAGCATCTCAATATCCATCGGATCCCCGCAAACACAACATGTATGGATTACAAAAAGATGATCTTGATCATGAACGGAGCTCACAAGATCTAAACATGAAAGCAAAAAGGAGGAGAAACCAGCCATCTAGCTACTACATGGATCCGTAGTCCAAGGATGAACTACTCACGCATCACACCAGAGGCTTGCATGGTGATGAAGAAAGCCTCTAGGGTGAATTCCCCTCTCCGGCAGGGTGCCGGGAAGAGCTCCAGATCCCTCCCGATCTAGGGATTGAGATGATGGCGGCTACAGACTCTTTCGTGGATTTTTGATTGGGTACTTAGGGTTTTCGTCCCGAGGGCAACTTATAGGCGGAAGGAGAGGCCGAGGGGGTGCCTGGGCTAGCCACACCACCCCCTGGCGTGGGCCAGGCCTGGTCGCGCGTCTAGGTGGTGTGGCCGCCCTCTGGCCCCTCTCCGTCTCGTATATTGGCACTTGATCACTTCCGGAAAAATAGGCACTTTGGCTTTTGTCCCGTCCAATTCCGAGAATATTAATTTTCTGACTTTCCTGGAACCAAAAATAGCAGAAAACAGGCAGCTGGCACTATGGCTCTTGTTAATAGGTTAGTCCAAGAAATCTTATAGAAAGCACTCCAAAGTTGGAACAAAACACAAGAAATTGGATAAAACCAAGCATGGAACATCAAAAGTTATAGATACATTTGCAATGTATCATTGGCCGGTGGCACGGTGGATCCCGATGACAAATCGGCCTCTGGGCAGTAGTTTTGGAGGAGGAGGAGGAGGTTTGTGAGGGTGGGGTCAGAGTTGGAAGAAAGAGTCTAAGTGACTCTCTCAACCCAGCCCCCTTAAGTCATAGCCCGAATACCCCCAGACCGGAGACTCCGGTCTGTACCGGAGACTCCGGCCTACACCGGAGACTCCGGTGTATGCGCACCGGAGACTCTGGTCCTCTTCGACCAGAAGCAGCTAGGTATAATTATTGGGGACATATATGTTGTAAGGAATGTTTTCAGGGAATGGAGACATGCTTAGGTTAAGATTTCAAACTGTGAAGAACAGAAAGGAAATGAACATCCAAACAAATGGCAAAGTGAAGATTAGATTAAACAATAGCCCAACACAAGAACCAATCCTTCGTAGAGAAGGGGTGGTGGTCGAGGCCACCATGCAAGAGTTATCCTTGGGTTCATAGCCACTACTCATCAATGAAGCTCACATATCACAAAATGATATTAAGAGAATTGAATTTCTTAATGTTGGCATTATGGGGGAGGGATAGTCCAATGTATTAGGACCACACTCCCCCTATCTCCATGCCTGCACCTAAACCAAATAAGAGTCAAGACATAGGTGAGTATGCAAGGTGATCAAGTCAAACACCTAGAATCTACGATATTTAGTTCATTCCTCAAATAACAGAACCTTGCTTCATCAAGTGGCTTCGTGAAAATGTCGGCAAGTTGGTCTTTGGTTGACACATAGGATAGCTCAATATCACCACGAGCAACATGATCTCTAATGAAGTGATGATGAATCTCAATATGCTTTGTCCTTGTATGATCCACTGGGTTATAGGCAATCTTGATAACACTTTCATTGTCACATAGAAGAGGCACTTTGTCATAATGGACACCGTATTCCTTTAAAGTTTGCCCCATCCATAGAAATTGAGTACAAGCACTAGCAACCGCCACATACTCGGCTTTGGCGGTGGAGAGAGATATACAACTTTGCTTCTTAGAAGACCAACACACCAAGGACCTCCCAAGGAATTGGCAAGCCCCGGAGGTTGATTTTCTATCATGCTTGTCACCAGCCCAATCCGAATCCGTGTATCCACAAAGAGAGAAAGTTGAGCCTGTAGGATACAAAATACCATAGTTTGGGGTATGAACCAAATATCGAAAGATTCTCTTGACCGCCATCAAATGGCTTTCTTTAGGAGCCGCTTGATATCTTGCACACACTCCTACACTCAACACAATATCGGGTCTAGATGCACAAAGGTAAAGCAAAGAACCAATCATGGACCGGTATACCTTTTGATCCACATCTTTACCATTTGAGTTTAGTTCAAGATGGGTCTTTGTTGCCATGGGAGTGGGATCTCCATTTAGATCTTTCATGTTGAATCTCTTGAGCATATCTTGAGTATACTTGGCTTGGTTGAAGAATGTCCCTCCTCTTACTTGTTTCATCTCAAAGCTAAGAAATACCCTCAATTCTCCCATCATAGACATCTGGAACCTATTAGTCATAAGCTTTGAGAATTCATCATTAAAAGCTTTGTTAGATGAGCCAAAGATAATATCATCAACATATATTTGGCATACAAAAAGCTCCCCATTGAACTTCTTAGTAAAAATAGTGGGAACGATTTTCCCAACCTCAAACCCATGGTCTAACAACAACTCTATAAGGTGCTCATACCACGTGCGTGGGGCTTGTTTGAGTCCATAGAGCGCCTTATCAAGTTTATAGACGTGGTTTGGGAACTTGGGATCCTCAAACCCTGGGAGTTACTTTACATACACCAACTCATGCAATGGACCATTAAGAAATGCACTTTCTACATCCATTTGTTGTAATTTAAAGTTATGATGTGCCGCATAAGCAAGAAGGATATGGATGGACTCAAGGCGAGCCACGAGTGCATATGTCTCTCCATAATCAATGCCTTCAATTTGAGAGAACCCTTGTGCAACAAATCTTGCCTTGTTCCTCACAATAATTCCATGCTCATCTTGCTTGTTCTTGAATATCCACTTGGTGCCTATAACATTGCGGCAATCTTTTGGCTTTTCAACTAACTTGGTGCCTATATCCACTTGGTGCCTATAACATTGCAGCAATATTTTGTTTCTCTCAAAGTTGTTGAGCTCTTTGTGCATTGCATCCAACCAATCCAAATCTTCAAGAGCTTCCCAAAATTTCTTTGGTTCCACCATGGAAATGTGTGCTTGGTGTTCACCAAAGTTCTTCAGTTGAGCTCGAGTGGTGTCCCTCTTCTTAGATATCCTACCACATTCTCAAGAGCGTGGTCTCTTGATTCCAATATTCTATCCATTCTAGCTTGGGACGAGTTTCGATCTCCTTGTTATTTCTTGTGGGGGTCACTTCATCATTTTGGTCCTCGTCTTGACCATTAACTTGACCTCGATCATCATTGGAATCATTCTCTTCTTCAAGAGGCAAAGATTGACCTTGGTCTTGATCAGGTATACTTCTAGACGGGCTTTGGGCTTCCCTTATGGAAGTTTCTACAGATCTTTCTTGTGTAATAGACTTAGCACCGTTGGACATTCTGGCAAATGGAGACTCAAGCACCTCCTGGCTAAAGGTTTCTTCCTGATCATCTGGTTGAGGGTCCATAACTTGTCTTTGGCTTGGGTCATTGTCCTCTTCGATAGAAGCTTGTTGATGTTGTGAAGATGAGGGTTCCACTTGAGTAGACCATAGTTCTTCTCGATCCACCATAAGGGGTTCCTCAACAGGGAGGATGAATCCCGCACCCATTCTTCCTATGGCATCCTGAGGCATTTCATCATCTATATCACAGACATCAACACGCCCCCCCTTGGGGACCATCATATTCTTCAAAAACCACACTACAAGATTCGATGACAACTCCGAAGAGCTTGTCATAGATTCTATAAGTGTGGGATTCGAGACCATAACCAACAAAAATACCCTCTAATGCTTTGTAACCAAATTTGGACAAACAAACACCCTTAATGCGATAGAAACACTTACAACCGAACACCCGGAAGTATGAAACATTGGGCTTGTTACCGGTAAGAATTTCATATGGAGTCTTGATCAATTCTTTACGGAGGTAGAGACGGTTTGATGCATGGCATGTGGTGGAGATTGCTTCAGCCCAAAAATTGTATGGAGATTTAAACTCCGCCAACATGGTCCTTGCCATATCAATAAGAGTCTGGTTCTTCCTCTCAGCTACACCATTTTGTTGAGGGGTATATGCATCGGAATATTGATGTTTTATTCCCTCATCACTAAGAAATCCATTCAATGTGTAGTTCTTGAACTCGATACCGTTGTCACTTCGTATTGTTAATACAAGGACATTGTGTTGATGTTGAGCCATGTTGATGAAGTCAATGAAGTTTTCTTGGGTCTCACTTTTCAGCTTGAAGAAATATACCCAAGTGTATCTTGAGTAGTCATCAACAATCACCAAGCAATATTTCTTCCCACCAAGGCTTGCATGAGATGGAGGACCAAAGAGATCCACATGAAGGAGCTCCAAGATCCTCTTGGACTTGATGTAGTTCTTTGGCTTATGGGGAGAATCATGAATATTTCCTTCAACACATGCCCTGCAAACACGATCTTTGGCAAAGCAAACATTTTCTTTTAGTCCAACAATATGACCATCCTTGTGGAGGCCTTGCAAAGTTCTCATATTGACATGGGCTAGACAGCGATGCCATAACCAACCCACATCGGCCTTTCCGAATAAGCACATTACACTTGTAGTGGTTTTCCCCGAAAATTCCACCACATACAAGTCATTTTCGACGTACCCAACGAAAGCGACCTTTAGAGACTTGCTCCACATGAGGATCACAATATCATTATCAATAAAGACAGAAAAACCCATCTTTCCAAGAGCACAGACTGAAAGTAAATTATAGCCAAGGGTCTCAACAAGCATGATGTCCATGAGAGTGATATCATGTGCAACCACAACTTTGCCGAAACCCATTACCTTAGACTTTGACTTGTCGGCATATGTCACGGATATTTGATCAACATTTGGTCTCAACTCCTTGACACTAGATGCGCTTCCGGTCATATGACTTGTGCATTGTAACGTCCCAACATTAGATCTTAGAAATAATCTGAACATAGGTGTGTGCATTGCATTCATGCATAGAAAATCCGGATAATTTTTGCGCTTTTAAATAAAACTTGTCAAAGTGATTGAAGCTTCTCTTGACTTGGTGGAACTAAAGTAGATCATCAAGTTGACTACGATAAGTTTCAATATGACCTTTGTTAAAACCTTATCTATGGGTAATATAATTTGATCTAAGGGTAGATCAAATGTAATAAAACTAAGTCACAACACACTATTTAATAAGGAGTACTTGATCTTCCAAAGATCATTACACGGTATTACATACCACAACTCAAGGATGAATACTTAATGTTCTAAAGATGATATCAAGGTATTATCTACCACAAACCTTGAATAGTAAGTTAAGTACATAACTTAAGTAAAATAAACTCTATAACTAAATCTGGAAACACTTGTTTGCCATAGTTACTCCTACCATGGGTATCATGGTAGTTCTTAAACATTAGATCTTATTATAGATAGATTAGAAAAGGAAGTCAAGTCAAGACCATCCAGCATATACTCTTAATATGGTATTAAGAGGTGACATTCCTATTTGACCAAGTCCTAGTGTCAATGGATCATCACTATTGAGTGATCAATTCTTGACCTAGAACTTATTGACTCATAGCCTTTGACCTATTGTGTTGACCTTCCAAATACCTTAAGTAAGTTGATCTGAAGGAAGAACTAGATATGGTTGAGTGTACCATCATCAATGGAATGTGATCCTTAGTGAGGATCAAACCATTTGATGTTGCAGGAGTTAACTCCCTCATAAGTTAACTATAAGAAGTACCTAAACTCAAGAGTTAAGCTAATAGTGGAGAAGCTATGAGAAAGCTAGTAGTATTAGTACATTAGATAATAATCTTGTTAGGACAAGTGGATATAGACTTAGAATAAGCTTGCTTAACAAGATAAGTCTATAGAGAGACTAATACAAGTTTACTACTTAGTTGAATATAGATCTTGATCAGACAAATAGAAGCCTAATATTAGTTTGATAAAATGATGGAGGTCATTATTCTCAAGTCACTTGGGAATAGATGACTAGGTGTTGAAGAAGACTTGTGAGTATACCAAATCAGGTAAAGCCTGGTAAGCTAAATCATCTAGCTTGATCATTAGAAGTCAAGCTAGAGTATGATGAAGTATTTGATGAGTTGTATGGAGTAGTTGGAGGCATAGTAGCTTAACCCAAGTTAATATAAGGACAACTGGTATTATGGGAGTAGTACTATACCCATTTCAAAGGATTGATATCCTTTGTATGTATAGTAAGGATTGTAGTCTTGCAACCCTTGGAAGTGGTTGCAAGATGAAGTTAAGGAAGTTAATAGATGGAGTTAGCAGTAACTACATTGATAGGTGCATCAATGGTAGTTAATTTAGAGGAGCTATATACTAGGAGTAAGAATGGAGTAATGTTTAAGTGGCATGACCATGTCATCATATGATGATGGATATGGTGGAGTCAGATGATTGTCTTATTTAGGAAGATGTAATCTTTGTGAATAAGATAAGAGAGAGATATAGAGTTTATTTAGGAAAGGAATTCCTTATCTCAAGATATCCTTAGGGAGGTATTAAGGTAAGGATTCTATAGAAGCCTTAATCAAGATCATATCAAACCATAATAGACCCATGTCTACTTCATTATTCAAAATCCTAGGATCAAATGGATAGTAAAACCATTTCCTATTCCTAGGTAACTATTGAACAACACCTCTTGGACAACTCAAGCTTCCAAGAGGTAATTAGGGAACCAAGTGAGTGTTTGAGAAGCCTTGTCCAGTTGATTGTCTTAAACTCTAATAGGAACATAGAGTGATAGAATTATCATGATCATATTAATAAGTAGATCCAATATCTCACTCTATGTGGAGATATTAAACCACTCATGGATTTAGAAGTAGTATCCCTTAACCTTGATCCTTGTCCATATCTATAATTGAATGTGAGTTATTAAATCCTCTCAGAAGCCATGATAACTATATGTAGATGAGTATCTTCATTGTTGTTATCCATGTATAAGAATTAACCAAAATGGTTTTATGATAATTATAAACACTACTAAGCAAGTAGAACTTCAATAGGGAAATTTCCAAGTTTTGGAGAACCATAAAATTTAAACCACCAATCTATGAACCCTAAGATTTAATTCATTAAAAGGTTTATTCCATTAATCTTTATTTGAGTCTAAGCTAGAATAGAATTCTATGGATATCATTAGCCATCCTAAACCATCACCCTTACCATGGTGAAAACAAGAAACTTTCTATAAGATTTGCATATGAGAAACAAAACCCTAAACCCTAATTACTTTGTTTAATAAACAAGATTATATATTTAAGTGGAAATTGTAACACACTAACAAGATTAGGAAATCAACTACTATCAGGTCCTCTAAAAATATTTGAAATATTGTATAAAAATTTCAATGCTTAAAAGAGTTGGAATTTGAAATAAAAATGGGGTATGAAAACAAAAAATCGAAATAGAAAAGGAGAAGAACTGCGCAACAGTATTGGCCCGTGACCCAGGTCGTCTCTGCGTTAGCTGCCACCCACGTGCGCCCTCCAGAACATTACACTCGTTCCACCGCAGCCCAGCACCGGCCCAGCCCAAATACCGTTTTGTCCAGACTATCTCCATCGTCCACCTCACGCGCGGCGGTCTAAGCAGCTCGCTGGCGGGAGCACCGCCGTCGTCCGCGCCAAGATGCTCGCCGCCGTGGCTTGGGAGGGGATAAGGAGGCCACTACAACACCCCTGTCCATCCTCATACCATTCATTCCTCTCTCTCTCTCTCTCTCTCTCTTGCTCTGTGACACTCGCACACTGAGGAACCGAAACCCTAGCTCGTCGGGGATCATCGTCCTCGTCGTCTCCGGCTACCTCTCGCCGATATGAGCACATCGAAGTGGCCGCCGTGGAGTCCTTGTTTTGTTGCCCCAGTCAGTGCAAGACAGGGAGATCTTAATCTCTCCAATCGATTGCTTATTCCCAATACCGACAGAGCTCCACCGCAACATCATCGACGCCTCTGACCTCCTCCGGCCAAATCGACCCCACCAACAGCAACACAGTGAGCCTGCTGTGCTCTGACACCTCCTCGTTTTCTTCCTCTCGCTTCCCATCATCCTCCCCACGATCACCTGTGAGCACCGCCGCCGTTTTTCATCGCCGACGAAGCTCCGATGACCATTCGAGGGTGGCACCACCACCATTCGCCACCCCTTGATGTCCTCTGTCCAGCACACCCACTCCCGTTGGCTCGCGTGCTCTCGATCGAGAGAATGATCCGTAACCTGGGAAGAACAACCACGAGTGATGTCAGCATGACATCATGCTGATGTCATAAGCCATTTTATTAGTTCTGAATATGATGTGGCATGTGTCGCACTAGTTAGTGGCTAGGGTAGAAAAGGTTGGGTACAAAAGGTCTTTGTCTCGCGTGGCAGATGACGTGGCCTATGGCCCATCTGCATGTGACTTAGGCTAGGGTTAGTGCTAGTATCAAAAGTATTATCTGTTTGGTAAATAGATAAACCAAATAAGTTTAATATAAATACAATTTCCAAAAATTGAATAAAATGGTTAAATCTTGTTAATTCTATATCTTTTGTTTTATAGTTCAGAAAAATGCATATAATATATCAAAATGCTTAGAAAAATAAAATCTATAATTTAAGCTTATTAACAAATATTATTGTGTTAATTATTTAAATAATTATATTTAATAAAGATTTTATAAGTTATAAAACTTTAAAAATTCATATTTTAATATTAGTAAATAAGAAAAATATAAATAATATACCAAAATTCTTATAAAAACAAAATCTACATTTACACACTTGTTTAAATTATTTTTGTATCACTTAACCAATGTTTATTATTTGTTAGATATTTATAAAATGATAAAACTTGTAAAAATCATATCTTATTATTTAAAAGTCACAAAAATACTTATAATACACCAAAATGATCACACAAATGAAATATACACACTAAAAATATCAACTCATACTTTTTAAGTAAAATAAAAGGTAAAGGTCTAATAAATCTTATTTAAACCCTTTTATTTTATTTCATTTCATTAAAAATATATAAGCCTTTACTATTGTCTTTACCATTATTTGTTTAGAGTCTAAAAATGTAGTAACAAGTTCAAGCTATGTTTAAATGAAATTAAGATAGGTCTAATCAATTCAACTTGTACTCACTAAAACTACCATTTAAAATTAAGTAAGTCTTACTCTCCAAAAAAATATTTTATCAATTATAAAATGAACTAAAATAGTATATTGTTTATCATAAGAATTATATGCACTTATAAAATCACCAAACTCTTATTTACTAATTCCTTCACCAGTTTGAGAAAACCACTTAAAGATTTAAACCAAATTCCAAAGTAAGTGAAGTAAAACCTATTATTTACTTGTTAAGTGTAACCATTAATTTCTAAGGTAGAGAGGTAAATGCATTCACTTATACTATGATTGTTAATGAAGTAATGTCTTCCTTTTTAATAATCTTAGCTAATAAGAAAACCTTAAAGTGTTAGCCTTAAGTTTAAGTACTTTTTACTTTGTAAAGTAATATTTTCCTCCAAGGGTATTCTTTTAAGGAACATTAAAAGTGATACTTGAACACTTCTTTAAAAGCTCTAATTGATTCTTACTCTTGTTTAAGAAATATTTTAGATACCATGCTCCATTTGAATGCTTTAGTATTGTATACTACTTGTTGTATTCACATATTGTTTCACACACTCTCACAAGCCTTAATAAGAAGCACAAGTGTGAAGCTGGTATAAAAGTGCAACACATTCCAAAGAACTCATCACAAACTCCAAACCCTAGATCAGATACGATTATTCTGGGGTTTCACGTTTATCAAATTGCATTACATTACTTATGCATAGTTTCATCTTGCTTCTTTAAACATTAGTCCTTACCAGACCAATGATGATGTTTACAGAATTTGGATCTTCTATTGTCTTGAAGACCGTGAGTGCATAATATTGCAATCACAAAAGGCAAGTTCACAACTTGCTCATGTCCTTTGATTATTTTATATGCTTGTAACTCAACTGTGTCATCACATGCATTTCAAAAAGGCCGAAAACACTATTTTCACAATTAACTAGAAATATTGGTTACTGATCCAGGGTGATCAGCTAATCTATAATAACTGGCAATGGAAACGCCATTGTATAGTAATGTATCATCTAGGACTTAACAACCAATGTCGCCAGTGATTCTAGCGCCGTATATTACGCGTCAACCATGAGATTTGGAATGAGATAGAGAAGTCAGCTGTATCTTCTTCCTTTCATATGGAGGCAAGATGACCTTATCGTGACATTGGGATTCCCGGTGTGGATCCAACATATGGGTGGGCACCCTTAGGCCCCACGATTTTGGTGTCTAGATTATTTATGAGTGGCTGCTGGAGGTATAGCCGGACCTCCAGGGGCATCACTAGCTCATAGAGTCTTCGGGAACTCACCATGGTTATAGCCTACCCTAGTTGGGGGCTTAACAGAGATGGAGTCAGCCCCAGAGGATCGTGTAGACATATGGGGTCACAGAGAGGGCAGCGATTGGCTTGGATCTTAGACTGGGCCCCACATCAAGGAATTGTGGACGGGAATAAGATGCCCGGTTGTGCAACAAAGCTAAGGTCTCTTGTGGGAAAAGTGACGCACCTTTACAGAGTGTAAGAATTGTGACATGTTACTCCCTGTTCCGGGAAGGAGCTACGAATGCGGCAGGAAAGGAACTCCATGAAGTTCTGGTCAACCTATGAAGGATGTCGGACATAGTTTTCAGAATAAAAGCAACCTTTGAAGAAATGTTTACGAAAACCTGCATTGCTTACGACCTATGGTCTGTGGCTATAGAGATAGTGCATCATACACTCCTTTTTGGTGAACTTGCTGAGTACGCTCATACTCAACCGTACCTTCTTAACCCTTGCTAGGTTCTTAACTGTTGAAGATGGCGTCAACATCAATTTCTGCTCAATAAACCATCATCGATAGCTCAAGATCTTCAATAAAGCCAATGAAGTCAACATATTATTCAACCGGAGTGAACACAAAGTCTCTGTTTAGATAGGAGTAGATACTCTAGCCATAAAACCTACTTATGTAGAGCATTGCATTAGTAGCAATGACAAGCCAAATAGTTTAGATACTAATCTTAGTTACTAGATAGTTCTAAGTTATTATTTCTGGTTCTTCTTTGTAAGAAGTTCTTTCTCTCTCTTTAACCTAGAGTGTTCTCTAGATCTTTTGTAAAGAGTCGAGTTGTAATCTACAGTCATGTCTTGGACCTGCTGTGTTTCTGTTGTACCACTCTGAGGGATGTAATACTAGTGAACAATGTTTCATTGGTGTTATGTCAACGACTATAGTGTACTACATCATGAAGTGGTATGCTGGGTCACCGCATGCATCCACTATCAAGCACCCATTTTGACCCTCCGGAAGCATAGGTCTACAAAAGATCAAACTAGTCTTTAGGTATCCATTTTTCAATGGGTCCTATTTTGTTAGAAACAAGGGTCTTGGGAACCCAAATAGACCAAGCAATATAACCATAAAATGAACCAACATATTGTGCATATACATCACCATAATAATCACGCATCAATACATAGTGAGGGTTAGCACTTCCCGCAAAGTCATCATGAGACATTGTTTTGCCATTCGTGGTCTTACTACCCATAATGACCGTGTCTTTTTCTTGTGTGGGCTTGGCCTTCTTATTCTTGTTGTTGTTCTTCTTCTTCTTCTTCTTGCCTTTAGAGACAAAGCCAATGCCCCTTTCTCACTATTTGACCTCTGCTTACTCAAGAGTTCATCAATTGACTTGTTTCCGTTGGGAAAGGTCGCCTTAGCTAGCTCCCCCTTCAACCTAGCATTTTCTTCAAGTATATTTGTACAACTAGCAGGAATAAAAGTACTAGGTGAAGGAATATTGGTCAATTGAGTTTGAGGCTTTTCACGAGACTTTGTGAGCGACAAGAGTTCACTCCCAAGGCCTTGTGAGCCTTGTCAAGCATCCTAAATTCCTCGGCAAGTTTTTCATGAACAACACCAAACTCAATCTTGTCCTTTTAGCCTTTTTATATTTAGCAATAGCATGGTCACGTTCCTTGATGAGTTTATTAATAATGAGATCATTTGCTTTATCAAGCCCTTCAAGTTTAGTTTCAAGAGACATCCTAGTATCTTGTTCTTCTTCTAGAGCATTATTTAGAGCTTCTACCTCAATCATGTACTCTCTTCCTAATTTACATCTCTCATCTAGAAGCTCTTGTGTGTGTGCAAATTGATTTAAGAGATCCACAAAATGTTTCTTGTGATCCCCTTCAAATTGTTCATAAACACATCAAAAGCAACTAATTCCTTTTGACCTCAAGGGATAAGTCATCATCAAATTCATCATCAACTAAGGAGGTGGGGTGTGACGATGATAATACCTCCATTCCTCTTTCCATAAGGCAAGTGACGTTCTTGTTGGAGATATTCTCATTTGGAGAGTCGAAGAGTGAGAATATAGGTGTAGAAGTAGTGGAAAGATCCGCCACACCACTTGATGTTTCCTCTTCTTTATCTTCATCATCATCATTGTCGGAGGAGAATTCTTCATGTCTTATCAAGACAATTTCACCCAACTTCTTGTTGGTGGGATTCCTTTTGATGAAGGGTTTCTTGTAAGGAGCTTTGGAGGTCTTCTTCAACACAAGTTTACCCCCATGATCTTCTCTTTTCTCATAGGGACAACCAGCAACAAAGTGGTAGCGGTCACCACAATTGAAGCAAGTTCTCAACTTAGACCCATTATCTCTTCTCCCATTGGGGTTGCTTCTTCGTTGCATCTCCATCTTGGCCTTGGCGGGGTCTTTCCAAAAGTTTCTTGCATAGAAAGCCATGTATTCACCATGAGCAACCTTGACATCTTCGAGGTGGCTCATTGAAAGTCCCTCATCAATCCCTTCATCTTCATCATACTCCACAACCTTGGCCTTCAAGGCAAGATTGACACCACTACTCATTCCTGAAACAACATTTCATGGTTCTGTGTTTTGTGTGTTAGATAACAATACCGTGGAGTTTCTCATGTGTGCTAAGTGTTGGAGGGAAGTGTTTTTGATGTTTGGGGGGCGGATTATCTGCCCCATCAAGGGCCAGATAATCCGGCCTGACCATCTTGGCTAGGGCTAGTCGCGTGTGAGCTTCTATCTGGGGGCAGATTTTCCCCCGGACAATCCATGGCTGGGGCGGATTTCCCCCGGCCGGATAATCCGGCCTCCCTCTAGGGCCGTATAATCCGACCCCCAGGGAAAAGGGCCAAGGGAGCAACAATGTGAGCTTCTATCTGGGGGCCGATTTTCCCTGGACAATCCATTGCTGGGGCAGATTATTCCCATAGCCGGATAATCCGGCCTTCCTCTAGGGCCAGATAATCCGGCCCCTAGGATAAGATGCCAAGGACCGCCTGGTGCGAACTTCTGTTCAGGGACGAATTTTCCCCCGGATAATCCGAGTCTGGGGCGGAGTTTTCCCCAGGCCGGATAATCCGGCCCCAAAAAGCTCCAATGGCTCCATCTGGACAGGGGTATAAAAGCCACATCCACCCCTCCTGTTAGAACTCTTGATTCATTCAAAAAAGATCAGACATATTACAAAATCTCTCTCCCAAGATCTCCCACTTCAACCACCCAAAGGCTTCGATCTTTGGGGGAATTGAAGGAGGAGACATCATTCATCGTCATCACGAATCAACCACTTCAACTCCTCTCCATTCACTTGGAGAATCCCCGATCTAGTATTTTTTTTAATATCTAGATCTCGTGTTTCGTTATTGATAACAATTTTTCTTGTGGCAGCTTGTTTTCATTACGGGAGCCTCCAATTTAGTTGTGGAGTTGTGCCCCACTAGTTGTGTAAAGGCGCCAGTTCCCGCCTCGAAGGGTTCCAATAGTGGAAAGGTGGATCAGGCCTTTGGTGGCGAGATCCATCGGAGAACAGGGTGAGGCCTATTGTGGCGGGGTGGTCTTAGTACCGCCCACCCCTCCAACGTAGATGTACTTCCCTTAACTAGGAAGGAACTGCAGTAAACCAAATCATGTGTCTCCACGTGCTCCACTATGGTTTCCTCGTTCCTCACTCTTACTCGTCTTTACTCGCTAGTAGTTAGGTTTGCATACAGGGAAATTCTACATAGTCGCATATCTAGAGAATTTACCTTTTGTGTCAAGCCTAAAATTGAAAAAGCATTAAAATTTGAAGTAGCACCTATTCACCCCCCCTCTAGGTGCCCATACGATCCATTTCAATTGGTATCAGAGCCTCCGCTCTTTATTCGGGCTTAACCGCCTAAGAGAAGTATGGGTACTAAGTAAAATGGGAATGATGATGTGGACAAGGTCACACTGGATGACCTCAAGACGTTGGAAACAACCTTGTTGAAATCCTTTGAGACCAAGATGGAAGAGATGCAACAAATGATTGCTCGCCTCACATCATCTACAGCCCCATCTCCATCTTCCTATGAGGCCACCACTCCTCTATATAAGGATGAAGCTCAATGCCGAATATAAGGAAGATGAGGTGGCGGGTGAGAAACATAATGGCTCCACTCCAAGAAGGGAAGTGGTAAGGAGGATTATAGTGAGTTTCCTCACCTATATTCTCCCGATCCACCTATGCTCATCCTCATATAAACAATAGGGGTGATCCACCCAATCTTACTACATCTTCATTTAATCAATGGCAATTCTTAATGAAATCTCATGTATGTAGTTCGTCGATTGAGCTTTGGAGGATTATTGAAGATGGTCTTCATATTGGAGACCCCACCAACTTAACTAGAAGAGAGGTTGTGGATAGTCAACTAAATGCAATGGCTCTTCACATGATTCAGCTCGGAGTGGGTCCTAAAGACATGCCACATAATGAGCACTTCAACACCGCCAAAGAAGCTTGGGATGCCCTCACCGACCTATTCATTGGAAATGAAAGCATGAGAAGGAATAGGTACGATGCTCTTAGTAATGAAGCTAAAGGATTCTACATGTTGGATGGTGAGGACCATGAAGACATGTATTGAAGGCTCAAGAGCATTGCTACAACATTTAGAAAGCATGGAGCCACTCACATTGATGATGCCTGGATCAAAAGGAAATATGTGAGTGCCCTCATGCCATTTGAGCCAATGGACTTGAAGAGTTTGCAAGGTAGACACAACTACCACCAAATGACTTCCAATGAAGGCATGCAAGAAATGGTGGCCTTCAAAGTTGCCGCCAAGAACGCCGAAGATGCCCGTGCTCGGGCTATTGGAATGCAAAAAAGGAGTCAATGTTGCTCTAAAGGAAAATGTTGTGGAACAAGATGAGGATGAAATAGGATACGATGTTGTCTCCTTGGGCTGTCATGAGGAAGTCAAGCATGCTCATAGTGAGTACATGGCCTTCTACGCAAGGAATTTTTGGAAGGACCCAGCCAAGGCCAAGTCTGAACTTGAGTGTAAGAATGGGTCAAATGGGCGAAGAGAGAATGGGCCAAAAATGAGGACATGCAACAATTGTGGGGACCGGTTGCACTTTGTGGCTGAGTGTCCATATCAAAGTAGAGAAGACAATGGGGGCAGGCTCATCCTCAAAGAAAAGTCGAAGGCACCTCGAAAGAAGCCATTTATCAAAAAGAATGGCCCTTACAAGAAGCAACCCAAGATTGTCTTGGTGGCACAAGAAGAATATTCTTCTGCAAGTGAAGATGAAGAGGATGAAAATAGTTCTCGAGAGGTGGATGCTATAGCCACCACATCTACCCTACATCGCTCTTCGACTCTCCAAACGAAAATGTCATCAACAACAACGTCACTTGCCTTATGGCAAGAGGGTCCGAGGTATCATCTTCTATTTCTTCATTTCCTAAGACTAATATAAATATGGATATGGATGATCATACTAGTCTTAAGATAAAAGAATAAGTTATTGCTTTGGACAATTTTTTCACTAACTTGCAAGGTGAGCACAATCTTCATTTTGATGCTCTTATGAGTCAACTTGCTCATTCTGAAGAACTTCTCGAAGAGAAGGGTAGAATTGAAAGAGAAGATGCCTTAGAGATAGCCTCCTTGAAGAATGCCTTAGAGGAAGAAGAGGAAGCTCGAGTATCCTTGGAGGAGAATCTCGAGTCAATTGAGGAGTCCCATGAAGAGGTTGTTGCCCAGCTCATAAAATAACGCGACAATGCTCTTGCTAAGGTAAAGAAACTAAAGAAGGAAAATATTGAATTTGGGGCTGCTCATGCTAGACTCTCAGAGAAGTTTGAGAAACTTGGCATTGCCCACAAGGCATGGGAGAGTGAAAATTATACTCTAAATGAGTATCGTGATCAACTCCAAACTCAATTAGACAAGTATGATATGCCCAGCACCTCCACTCCATCATGTGGACATGAAGATACTGTTGAAGAAAATGCAAGGCTAAAATAAGAACTTGTAAAGGGATCTCAGCATAAAGGTAAAGAAGTCCGAGATGAGGTGCTTAGCAAGAAAAGGACAAACAATGGAAAAGAAGGTCTTGGTTATGTTCCCAAGACAAAGAATAAGAAGAATAATAATAAGAAGAAGAGCAAAACTGCTCAACCAAAGACAAGCACCACCACTAATGGCAAGACTAACTATGTTGGTTTTGCAGGGGCTAATAATCCTAATTATGAATTATTTTGTGATTATTATGGTGATGTCTATGCTAGCTATTTAGGTCCTTTTGATAGTTACATATCTTGGTCTATTTGGGTTCCCAAGACCCTTGTCACTAACATGAGAGGACCCATTGAAAAATGGGTACCTAAAACCAAGAAGTAACTTTCTTGCAGGGCTATGCTTCCGGTGGGTCTAAATGGGTGCTCAATAGCGGGTGAACTAGTCATATGACCGTAAGCAAGGAGTTCATTTCGGAGATGTGGCCAAACCATGATCACATAACCGTCTCCTATGGTGACAAGTCAAAATCTGAGGTATTGGGTCTTGGCAAAGTTGTGGTTGCTCACGATATCACTCTCGTGGACGTCATGCTTGTTGAGACCCTCAGTTACAATTTACTTTCAGTTCGTGCCCTTGGTAAGATGGGCTTTGTAGTTTTCATTGATGGTGATTTGGTGGTACTCTTGTGGAGCAAGTCTCTAAAGGTCGCTTTCGTGGGATATGTCAAAAATGACCTGTATGTAGTGGACTTCTCAGGGAAAACCACTACATGTCCGATGTGTCTCTTCAGAAAGGCCGACGTGGGTTGGCTATGGCATCGCCGACTAGCCCACATCGATATGAGAACTTGGCAAAGTCTTCACAAGGGTGGCCACATCCTTGGACTAAAAGAAAATGTTTCCTTTGCCAAAGATCGTGTTTGCATGGCTTGTGTTGAAGGAAAAATGCATGACTCTCCCATCGACGGAAGACCATTATTTCATCAACAAGGATTTTGGAGCTCCTTCATGTGGATCTCTTTGGTCCTCCATCTCATGCAAGCCTCAGTGGGAAGAAATATTTCCTCGTGATTGTTGATGATTACTCAAGATACACATGGGTCTATTTCTTCAAGTTGAAGAGCGAAACTCAACAAACAGTCATCGATTTTGCCAACGAGGTTCAACATCAACACAATGTCCATATATTGGCAATTAGAAGTGATAACGGCTCCGAGTTCAACACACTTTAAATGAATTTCTAAGTGAATAGGGGATAAGACACCAATATTCCGCTGCGTACACCCCTCAACAAAATGGTGTAGCCGAGAGGAAGAACCGGACTTTAATGGATATGGCAAGATCAATGTTGGCTGAGTTCAAGTCACCATATAATTTCTAGGCTGAAGCAATTTCTACCTCATGCCACTCATCCAACCGGCTATACCTCCGCAAAATCTTGGACAAGATTCCTTATGAAATACTTACCGGTAACAAGCCAAACATCTGCTACTTTCGGGTATTTGGTTGTAAGTGTTTCTTCTCATTAAAGGAGTTTGTTTATCTAAATTCAAGTCTAAGGCTTTAGAAGGCAGTTTTGTTGGTTATGGTGTTGAATCCCACACTTATAGAGTCTACAATAAGCTCTCTAGAACTGTTGTGGAATCTTGTAGTGTGGTGTTCAAGGAAAATGATGGCTCCCATGCGGGGCAAGTTGATGTTTGTGATGCAGATGTTGAAATACCCCAAGATGCCATAAGAATAATGGGCGTGGGATTTTTACGTCCCATTGAGGAACCCCTTGTGGCGGATCGGGAAGGACAATGCTCTACTCAAGTAGAGCCCTCATCGACACAAGCTCAACATGCTCCAACTGTTGGAGAAACCTCTACACCAATCCCACGAACTACTGAAGACCATCAAGCAACTGCTCCAGAAAGCTCTATGCGAGATTATCCGGTGGACACCGGATTATCCGGCCAACCTTCCTCAACGGGCAGAAATGAACACAATTTCGAAGAACCTGCTACAAGTCCGAGGCCAAATTTTTTGGCTGACTCCGGATTATCCACCCCCTCTCCTGTTCGAGATAGAACCATTCAAGACAGGGAAGATGCATCAATTCCTCCCAAGCCAGATTATCCGGCCCCACCCTCGGCCGAATTATATGGCCCTGAAAATCCTGAACAGCAGCAGCCTCCTGTTATGGCTATGGATCAACATCAAGGGCAAGATTCATCATCTCTTATTCTTGCTGATCAAGCTGGAGATCAATGCCAAGCTAATGATTCCAACGAAGTGTCAAATGATGAATTTATTCCTCCAAGAGACAACAAATTGATCGAACTTCGTTGCAAAGCTCCTGCAGATAGGAATCTTGAATTAAGGGGTCACACTCTTGACAAAGTTGTAGGTGATCTCCAATGAAGGGTGTCCACAAGAAGGGAGCTAGCAAGCTTTGGTGAGCAGCAAGCTCACATCTCCATGGTGGAACCCAAGAAAGTGTTTGAAGCTCTTGAAGATCCAGATTGGATTGTTGCTATGCATGAAGAGTTGAATAACTTTGAACGCAACAAGGTTTGGAAATTAGTAGAAAAGCCCAAGGATTGCCGCAATGTTATTGGCACAAAGTGGATCTTTAAAAATAAGAAAGATGAAAATGGCATTGTTATAAGGAACAAGGCAAGACTAATGGCACAAGGCTATTCCCAAGTTGAGGGCATCGACTTCGGCGAGACTTATGCTCCAGTGGCTCGTCTTGAGTCCATCCATGTCCTTCTTGCTTATGCTGCTAATAATAATTTTAAATTACAGCAAATGGATGCTAAGAGTGCTTTTCTTAATGGTCCTCTACATGAGTTGGTATATGTAAAGCAACCCCCGGCATTTGAGGATCCTAACTTTCCGAACCATGTCTACAAACTCGATAACGCACTCTATTGCCTTAAACAATCCCCACGTGCGTGGTATGAGCACCTTAAAGAGCTTTTGCTAGACCGTGGCTTCAAAGTTTGGCAAATCGATCCCACTCTTTTTAATAAGAAGGTTAAGGGGGAGCTCTTCGTATGCCAACTATATGTAGACAAAATTATCTTTGGCTCTACTAATAAAGCTTTTAATGATGAATTTTCAAAGCTTATGACTGACAGGTTTTGAGATGTCTATGATGGGGGAGTTACGGTTCTTTCTTGGATTTGAGATCAAACAACTTAGAGAAGGAACCTTTATAAATCAAGCAAAATACATCCAAGACATGCTCAAAAGATTCAAGATGACGGATCTTAATGGCGTCGCCACCCTGATGCAAACTAAATGTCATATCGAACTCAATCCTCACGGTAAAGATGTGGACCAAAAGGTATACCGGTCCATGATCGGCTCTCTTCTCTACCTATGCGCATCTAGACCCGATATTGTGTTGAGTGTAGGTGTGTGTGCAAGGTATCAAGCAACTCCTAAAGAAAGCCACTTAGTGGAGGTTAAGAGGATCTTCCAATATTTGGTTCATTCCCCTAATTTTGGTCTATGGTATCCCAAGGGATCCAATTTCTCTCTATGTGGCTATACTGATTCCGATTGGGCTGGTGATAAGGATGATCGGAAATCAACTTCTGGAGCTTGCCAATTCTTGGGAAGGTCATTGGTATGTTGGTCTTCTAAAAAGCAGAATTGTATACCTCTCTCCACCGCCGAGGACGAATATGTGGCTGCTGCTAGTGCATGTACACAATTATTATGGATGAGGCAAACTTTAAAGGATTATGGTGTAAATTGTGACAAAGTGCCTATTTTATGCGTTAATTAAAGTGCAATCAAAATTGCGTACAATCTGGTGTAGCACACAAGGACAAAGCATATTGAGATTCGGAATCATTTTATTCGGGACCATGTTGCTTGAGGTGATATTGATCTATCTTTTGTGAGCATGAAGAACCAACTTGCCGATATTTTCACGAAGCCACTTGATGAAGAAAGGTTTTGCTACTTGAGGAATGAGCTAAATATCGTTGATTCAAGGAGCTTGTCTTGATTACCCGTGCACTCACCCTTATATCTCATCCTTATTTGGTCTAGGTGTGGGCATGGATATCGGGGGAGTGTGGTCCTAATTCATTGGGCCAACGCTCCCCCATAATCCCGAAAGCAAGTCAAATCATTTCTCTTAATATCATTTTGTGATATGTGAGCTTATTGATGAGTATTGGTCATGAACCCAAGATATATCTTCGTGGTGTCATACCATGCACTCTAATAAGGTGGCCTCGACCACCACCCTCTTCCACGAGAAGAGTTGGTTTTATGTGGATCTTATTGGTTGTTTTTGCTCATCTCGTGTTCTTATGGAAATCACACTCAATTTTGGCCTTTAGTTGATTTGATTCTTACAATATTGAGTGTGTAGTACCATCTTAGTTTGGTTCTCTAATCCCAAGCCTCTCTCTATCTCTAAGCCATCTCGTCTAGCACACAAGTCCATTTCACTTGTGAGGGTTTTGTTTGGGGACGCACGGGCCTGAACCTGTGTATAACAGGAATTCAGATTTCAGGCCGGATAATCTGGCCCAAGTGTAGGCCGGATAATCCGGCCCTAGCGGCTGCAGTCTATTAAGGACCTGGCATCGGGGGAAAGGGCTCACAAAGAGCAGTTCTTCCCCCGACCCCCTCCCTCTCCCCAGTCGTCGCCTGCCGCCCCTACCCTCCCCGGAGCCTTCCCGGCCACCGGATTCTCCGGGCCTCCCCCGGATCTTCTTCCCCGCTCCTCCGGGTACCTTCTCCTCTGTGTTCTTCCTTCAATGAGTGAGGGTAACTCTCTCTATCCCCATCTTTTGAGTTGATATGTCACTTGTCGGTGGAACATGGACTAGAAGGTTGTTGTTTCGTGTAGAAATTGTAGTCTTGCAGTTCCTAGGTCCGATCTACATTTTTGCATTCAATCTAGGCGAATCTGAGAATTTCTGCCAGGGCCGGATTATCCGCCCCTGACCAGGCCGGATAATCCGGCCTGACAGAGTCAAAACTGCTTCAAATTCTTATGGATTTTTTGCATTATGTATGTTTGGACTATGGACTGTTTGCCTATTATTTCTACGCTCTCTCCTGGGCTTGTGTGTGTGCTTGTCCCCCTGTTATCCATCTTATTCGTTTCACAGGTGGTTCTAGTGCTCCCAAGACCTACAAGCGCCGTACTCGTGGCCTCTATTTTCGGGATGACAGTGAGAGTGGTATCGTGGAAGAGGTTGAACTGAGGAGAATGAAATGAGTATGTGACTGAGAGGATGGGGCTGCACCATCTCATAGCTCTTCAATGCTCCTATGACTCCGAGGTAGTGAAGCAATTCTTCTCCACTTTGGTCATTTGTGGTGATGAGCACCGCACCATGAAGTGGATGACTCGTGGTATGCCAATCCAAGCTGATTTTCAAGTTTTTGCTGGGGTGCTTGGATATCCCTTCCGCAATAGGGACCATGCTAGTGGCCATCGTATCATCACCTAGCTCAAGCCCAATAAAGATGTTGTGCTCTCTCCTTGCACAATTGACAATGGTATTGTGGGGTTCCTTTCCTAGTCTTTCTCTTCGGTATGATAGCTTGGCGGGCATCTTCCGTGACTCTATCACCCCAAGTGGAGGGAACAATGACAGTATTCGTGGTCACCTGGTTCAGCTTCTTGCCTTTTCTCACGAGGTGGCATCTATTGAATATGAGTTTATTAATTACAAGCTAGATGTGATGGACTTTATCTATCATGAGTTGACCGATGCAATGTTCAATAGGCTCTCCATCCCGTATGCCCCTTACATTATGATTCTGATCAAGCACCTGCTTCCCACTAGAGAGTTTCACATTGATGTTGAGCATAAGGATAAGAAGATATACAACAAGGTTAGGAAGACCTCACATCCATCTTCTGCTTTCGAGGGATTCATGATGGATGCCCGTGCCAGTGCTCGTAGGCCACCAGTGCCTCCTATTGCTCGTGAGATCAAGCAGCTGAATTGGTTCCAGCGGAACATTCTTTGCATGGGGGTGGACATTTGCAAGGGGCAGTATGAGGCGTACAAGCAGCGCCACGATATGGCCCATACTCAGCAGCTCATTCTTCACCATGTGTCTGGGGCATCAAGCGATCCCCACTGCTTCTGCTCCCACACCATATGCTCGATGAAATTCTTCTTCTAGGCTCAATTATGGAGAGCTTGAGCGTCACCTGTTTCCTTCCGTGACCACTGCTGATGACGAGGAGGAAGACACCGAGGAGCTTGAGGATGAGGACGAGGACGGGCAGGACGATGAGGACTACGAGTGATCCCTTGGGCGCTAGCATCGCTCTTCTTCCTTTTTGGCGTTTTGATGCCAAAGGGGGAGAAGTAGTTCTATTAGGTCTTCGTGGATTTGCATGGGTCGGGCGCAAGCATTTGCACTTTATCTTTTCGGTCGTTCTTTCGCTTGTACCCATTTAGCATTGAACTCTTGTGTGATTTGCTTTGTATGAGACTTTGTTTATGTGTGGCTCTAGATTTATCCCGTGGATTATCCGTATGGATTCATCTATCATATTGGATATCTATCTCGAGGAAGGCGTTCATAATGGTTATCATTGGGTATTCTTATAATATTTTGAGGACGCCTCTCTTTCTCTCACGGTGGTATGAATATTTTTCCTATCTTCCAATGAAATATACTTGTACCTACTTGCGTGCATTTGTATTCAAATGCAAATTTTTATTATGCACACATTAAGGGGGAGTCTTTTTCATTGGTTAAATGTTGTTGTTTTTAGAGCTATCTTGCAAATCCTAGTATTATCATCTAACACCAAAAAGGGGGAGATTGAAAGAACATTTCATGGTTCCTTGTGCTTTGTGTGTTAGATAACAATACCGTGGAGTTTCTCATGTGTGCTAAGTGTTGCAGGGAAGTGTTTTTGGTGTTTGGGGGCCGGATTATCCGCCCCCATCAAGGGCCGGATTATCCAGCCTGACCATCTTGGCCAGGGCTGGTCGCATGTGAGCTTCTGTCTGGGGGCGGATTTTCCCCCGGACAATCCATGGCTGGGGCGGATTTCCCCCGACCGGATAATCCGGCCTCCCTCTAGGGCCAGATAATCCGACCCCCAGGGAAAATGGCCAAGGGAGCATCGCCGCGAGCTTCTGTCTGGGGGCGGATTTCCCCCGGACAATCCATTGCTGGGGCGGATTATTCCCTAGCCGGGTAATCCGGCCTTCCTCTAGGGCCGAATAATCCGCCCCCCAGGAGAAGATGCCAAGGACCGCCCGGTGTGAGCTTCTGTTCGGGGGCGGATTTTCCCCCGGATAATCCGAGTCTAGGGCGGATTTTTCCCTAGGCCGGATAATCTGGCCCTCACTTGGGATAGATAATCCGCCCCCAAAAAGCTCCAATGGCTCCATCTGGACAGGGGGTATAAAAGCCACATCCACCCCTCCTGTCAGAACTCTTGATTCATTCGAAAAAGATCAGACATGTTGCAAAAGCTCTCTCCCAAGATCTCTCACTTCAACAACCCAAAGGCTTCGATCTTTGGGGGAATTTAAGGAGGAGACATCATTCATCGTCATCACGAATCAAGCGCTTCAACTCCTCTCCATTCGCTTGGAGAATCCCCGATCTAGTATTCTTGTTAATATTTAGATCTTGTGTTTCGTTATTGATAACAATTGTTCTTGTGGCAGCTTGTTGTCATTATGGGAGCCTCCAATTCGGTTGTGGAGTTGTGCCCCGCTAGTTGGGTAAAGGTGTCGGTTCCCGCCTCGAAGGGTTCCAATAGTGGAAAGGTGGATCAGGCCTTTGGTGGCGAGATCCATCAGAGAATAGGGTGAGGCCTATTGTAGCGTGGTGGTCTTAGTACCTCCCACCCCTCCAACGCAGATGTACTTCCCTTAACAAGGAAGGAACTGCGGTAAACCAAATCTTGTGTCTCCGCGTGCTCCACTACAGTTTTCTCGTTCCTCACTCTTACTCGTCTTTACTCGCTAGTAGTTAGGTTTGCATACAGGGAAATTCTACATAGTCGCATATCTAGAGAAATTACCTTTTGTGTCAAGCCTAAAATTGAAAAAGCATTAAAATTTGAAGTAGCACCTATTCACCCTCCCTCTAGGTGCCCATACAATCCATTTCAATTCCAATGGCACGAACACGGGCGTCTTTGGCATTCTTGGCAGCAACCTTGAAAGCGGCCATCTCTTGCATAACTTCATTGGAGGTCATGAGATGGTAGTTGTGTCTTCCTTGGAGACTCTTCAAGTCAGTGGGCTCGAAAGGCATGAGAGCACTCACATACTTCCTCTTGATCCAAGCATCATCAATGTGAGAGGCACCAACATTCCTGAAGGCAGTGGTTGTGGATTTGAGTCTTCGATACATGTCTTCATGATCCTCACCATCCTTCATAAAGAATCCGTCAGCCTCATTGCTTAAGGCATCATACCTATTTCTTATCATGCTCTCATTGCCAACAAACAAGTCAATGAGAGCATCCCAAGCTTCCTTGGCGGTATTGTAGTGATCAATGTGGGGAAAGTCCTTTGGCCCCACTCCAAGTTGGATCATGTGCAAGGTAGTCACATTGAGTTGGCTATTTACCACTTCTCTTCTAGTCAAGTTGGTTGGATCCTCAACTTTGAGTCCTTCAATAATGTTCCACAAATCAATGTAGGAGCTGCGCACATGAGATTTCATTAAAACTTGCCATTGAGCAAAAGTATGTGAAGCTAACTTAGGTGGGTCACCTCTATTATTTATATGTGGATGAGAGATTGGAGGGTCGGGAGAGTACCATCCGAGAACCGCATGTTGCTCTTCCTTCCCATCACCCCTTTTGGTGGTGGAGTCAGTGGAATTATGTTCACCCCCACCACTTCACCTATAGGCTTAGCCGGAGCATTTGCCTTTAGGTTAGGTGGTGTTTCCTCTTGAAAGGGAGGAGGTGAGGCTGGCTTATTCATAACAAGTTGCTCAACAAGTTGACGGAACTGTTGGATTTCGTTGCCCAAGGTAGAGCTCAAGATTTTTTCCAAATTCTTGAGATCTACCATGGTCACCGAGTTGCTAGCCTCACTCCGTCCCTCATCTCCTGAGTTGCCCATAATCTCTTAGGCGGTTAAACCCGAATAAAGAGCCGAGGCTCTGATACCAATTTAAAGGATCGTATGGGCACCTAGGGGGGGTGAATAGGTGCTACTTCAAATTTTACTCTTTTTCAAGTTAGGGTTTGACACAAAAGGTAAATTCTCTAGATCATGCAACTATGGTGAATTTACCTATATGTCAATCTAGTACAAACACTAAGCAAGAACGAGATAAGTAAAGTTTGGTAAAGGATAGAAGTAACCAAAGTGGACCACACGGAGACACAATGATTTGTTTCCCATAGTCCCTTCCTTTTGAGGGGAAGTACGTCTACGTTTGGAGAGGGGGTGGTTTCAAACCACCAACGCCACGAGAGGCCTCCCTTGTTCTTCGATGAACCTCACCCCAACGGGTTCGATTCACCTCTTCCACTATACGGCAAAATTCGAGGTGGAAGCTGACACCTTTACAACAAGTTCGAGGCACACATCCACAGCGTAATTAGAGGCTCCCAAAAACAAGCTAGCTATCAAGCAATCAAAGACAAACTAGTAAGAATTAAATCAACCAAAACAAGGCTTAGGGTTTCCAAAGAAACCCTAGAGCAAGGGGCCCTCAAGTGAATGAGGGGAAATGAAGATCTTTCTTGGTGAAGCTGTAGATCGATGCCTCCTCCTCTGATTCCCCAAAGATCAACGACTTTGGGTGGTTGGATGAACAGATCTTGGAGTTTTGGTGGCTCTAATGGTGTGGTCTTGCTTTTCTGGAACGAGCAGCTGGAGGAAGGGGATGAGGTCCCCTATTTATAGGCCACACATTGTGAACCATTTTCTGACCGTTGGGGACCAATCACACCGGAGACTCCGGTCTGGCAGACCGGAGACTCCGGTCCAGACCGGAAATCCGCCCCGCCTCTGGTCCATCTCCGGACTACATCTTTGGTTGGCTAGGGCAGGTGTTTGGCATCCACTTCGGAGACTCTAGCCGTAACTCCGGACTCCACATCGGAACTCCGGCCTGAGGAGACACACCGGAGATTCCGGCAGATATCCGATCAATCTCCGGACCACACATAGAGAGGCCCTGGGCCAAGACCAGACCACACACCGGGAATTCTGGGGGAAACTCTGGACCACACCGGAGACTCCGATGTCTGCACACCGGAGACTCCGGTCTAAAATCTTCAGGTAATCATGGATTTGGCCATGAGTTTTCCCACAACATGCAGAATTTTTCCCTTTTCAATGGATTGACCTATAGACATTAACACACAGTAAAATGTACCTTGTGTTGTTAACAAACACCAAAACGGATTAGGATAATAAATGTCCTTTCAATAGCCTTGGAGCAACCTTATGCTGGGAGCTTTAGCAAAGTACTCGATGAGGTGAAAGATGATGTGAGGTTCTTTTCATGAGTTTCTTTTAGACATGAAAATCGGGCATCGAATTCTGATGCCCATAGATTGGCACGTTTTTCTGTTTCTAGCGAAGTCGGCCGTCTGGTGTGGCTTAATCAGCCCTCGGAGGGTCTTTGTATCAAGTACAATGTTATTGATTAATAAAGTGTCGTGATTCTAAAAAAATGCATGTTTACCTCTAGGATATATCACCCTCAAAGTCTGATGGTTTTCTTCTGCACACATGTACGAATGCATATGCATTTTTTTTGAAACAAGCTTACCAAATTCATTGATAAAGAAGGGAACAAGAGGTCTTACAAACCACTCCTTGGCCGGGAGGCCTTCTCTCGCGGCATTACATTACTCAACGATTTTGCCCCAACTAGGCACCAAAGTCTCGCCTCATCCTTGATCTTCGCAACAAGCATGTTCAAGGTAGAGAAGGTATTCCGAAACACCTGAGCGTTCCATTCTTTCCATATTTCCCAATACACCAACATGACAAGCGAAGCCATAGCCTTCCTTGAAGGTCCCTTCTTATTGATGATCTCCACCCACCATTCTTTGACATTGTGTATGACATTCCAATCTCTAGGATTAATATCTTGAAGGCCAAGCCACACCTTTAATAGACACCATACTCTTGTGGTCAAGCGACATTTGAAGAGAAGGTGGGTCGCCAAATCTTGGGTTTGGTTACAAAGCTTGCAAAAACCACAATTTTGCCACCCTCCTTTTCAAGTATATCCGCCAACCAAACTCTATTTTGGAGGATCAACCAAGCTAAAATTTTGCATTTGAGAGGGACCCAAGGCTTCCAAACAATAGATGGCATGAAAGAAGAAATGCGGCCCGAAAATTGCATCATGTAGGCCGAGCTAGCCGAATAGCATCCATCATTGGTGACCTTCCATATGATCCTATTTGAGGTTGATGTCAATGTGCACGTTTTCAAGCATTTCCCAAAGGCGAGAGACTTGGGCAATGCGATCTATGTTGAGGCCATTTTTTTGGAACAGGGGAAGGGACCCGAAGGTCCCAGAAACTGGCATTAATAGACAAAAATATTACAACACTACAGGAAGGACCTGAAAGAAAAGAAAATTACAACCATGTTCCTCCGATTTGCAAAAGGGACCCAGAACATAATCCAAAACGCAATTGGGTCCTCAAGCAAATCCCGACCTCGCTGGCGATGCTATTGCCACCATCGCCAGCTGCGTCCTCGCCGCCGATGGGCAATGTGAAGAGGGCCTCTCGCCGGAGGTTGAAGGAAGGGGTGTCGAACAATTCCGGTGAAGCCTGATGAAGCCGGAGAAGCATTAAAACTACCCAAGAAGCTTGCTGGAGAGGATTTTTAAGGACCCCACTCAATCCAGCAGCAGAGGAGGTCATCGCAGCGGCAGAAGATAAAGGTTGAGAACCGATGCCAGTACAGAGGAGATCCTGATAGCAGAGAACTATAGGACCTCTTCTCCCCAAAAGCAGATCAAAGTCACCGCAGATCTTCACCTGGCCTGCAGCCTCCTTCTCGTCATCATGATGAACCAGGAGAACAGAGGCCAAGATCCAATCTTCAGCAGCAGATCTGCAGAACACGAGCTTATTAGCTGGGATCCCGGCACCCTCCACCTCCTCTGTATCTGGCTCCGACCTCCAGAGCACCACAGAGACGGGGACGAACGCCGACATCCACCGGATGAGGCTCGCACCATCCGGCCTCTCACCCCAGACGAGCAAGAAGCTCAGACTCCATGGCGGCAACCCTACATTAAAACCTACTTTACTATTTATAGGGAGGCCCGACTACCTGGACCAGCTCCTCGCCAGCAAGCATCGTCGCGGGAGAAAGAGGAGGTTAGGGGCGGCGGATGGGAGCTACGGTCAACCCTCAAAGCAGCTGAGATAGGGTGCAGGAAGGGTTTTCTTTGTATGTTGAGGCCATTATGGGTGTTTTTATTTTCGCGCAACACTAGGATAATCGTCTGCTTTCGTGACGATGAACAGATGCTTTTCGGGCAAAGCAATAAAGGATCTCCTCACTTTCGTGGAGGAGAGACGGTCGCTTTTCAGCGCAAAACGGCAAAGATCAACAAACCCTAGGGCTGTTAGGGCTCGGCACGAGAAAAACAATGAAAAAAGAAGTACGTAAAAAGTAATAGGTATTTTTTGTTGATAGATTGATTGCTCCCTTTTCCTCAATCGGCCGTGTCCTTTATACAAGGCACGACAAGACTTCGCGTGGGGCTACAGGACTCTAAAACTGAAATCGAATGTGACTTAGCTTCTCAATTCGGTTACCATGTGTCGCTTCCTAATTTATTTAGGACTCCTTCCGTTTTAAAATATAAAATATTTTACTTTGTGAAAAGAATATATCTATTTTTAGTGTGTAGGTTTACTTTAAACCTAGATAAACTTACTCCCTTCGTTTCAAAATATAAGCTGTTTTAGCTTTATGAATAAAGTGTATCTAGACCTTTTTAAGGGTGTAAGTTCATCTAGGGTTGGAGTGAACCTAGACACTAAAAGGGATCTAAATACACTTCTTTCATAAAGCTAAAACATCTTATATTTTGAAACGGAGAGAGTACACATTAAATAAGTCTAGATACACTCTACTCACAAAGCAAAACATCTTATATCATGAAACAGAGGGAGTAGCTAGCAAGATACGTAAGTCCAAACAAGGTCACGTACAAATACTTATTTAGCTACAATAAAATATTACGGCCAGAGTGCTAATCACAAGCTAATGCAAAATCTTGACGTCTTAGTGCACCATTTTCTTCCGTGAATGTTGATAACCCTTTGCAAACTTCATGCTTGTAACTCGTCATCTGACAGGATGAACGTGTCAACCTTGGCCTCGTATTTCCCTCCCGTGCGTGACGGCTCCGACGATACTCGGACATCAGCGGATCACGGCGGCGATCACGTGCAACGGCATCGCTCCGTCTCCGCGTCGGTTCCGTTGGATGCGGATCGGAGAAGTCCGGTTCACGTCTTCCAGGTGGGGCTCCAGTGGGTTCCGTTACTAGGGACACCGTCTGGAGTCCCAGTGTCGACGGCGTGGCCAACGACGACTACTGTGGCGTTGGCGGACAGTATATCCTCCCTTGATCCCCCAGATTCGCTCGTGATATCTACGGGGAGAGATATCCACGATTTGTTCGGCCACTTCTGGGAGGCACCTAGGGTTTCTCCACCTCCGTCGTGAGAATCCTTTGGGTGGTGGCCGGGGAAGGTTGCTGGAGATTCTCGCTCGTTTGCGCAAGTTGCTGCCTCTCCTCCAGGCGGTTCTCAGATGCAGGGCGATGGCGGAGGTGCCCGGGGTCAGCAGATTCGGGGTGGTGGAAGAGGATTTGGGGGCCGTGGAGATCACGGAGGTGGCGGAGGTCGGGGCCACAACTTCGTCTGGCAGCAGGGTTAGCGGGAGGCAGCGTGTCAAAACTCGCCTACCGGTGGTGCTGGGGCCGGCCAACAACCTCCCGAGCGAGATCGCTGGGAGGTGGCGGCGGAGGCACATGGCGGACAGGGTAACCGCCCCGCCCCAGCTAGGGATCTTCCGAATCAAGGGCTTCCTATCGGTATCCGTGATGATCCTGGTCCTTGTCACAATTGCAATACTATTGGGCATTTGGTGGCGCATTGTCCTACAATTAAATGTGCGAGATGTGAGAAGTTGGGTCATTCGATTCATGTGTGTGAAAACCTTCTTCCGTGGCAGCATATTGCTTTGATGTGTGGATTCCAGTCTCCTGGTCAGGGTTTTTTCTATTTTCCTGACACTAGTACTCCTAAGCAGTTGAAAGAGAAAGCGAGTACTGGGATTATTACCGTTGTGGAAGGGGAAGTTAGTGCTAGAGATATTGAGATGGAATTCAATGGTGGTTTCTTTGGTGCTGGATGGAGATGTACTACCAGGGCTATTGGTCCTAAACAATTTACTATGAGATTTCCTAATCCTAAAGAGGTTGAGAGGGCTTGTTACTGGGGAAAGAGAATGGAAATGAAATCTAAAGAAGCTATTTCTGAATTTGTCCCCTTGGCCTGACTCTATAGGTGTTATTGCTCAGTTGTAGAAAGCTTGGGTGAGAATCAGAAATATTCCTTCTGAGAAAAGATGTGAGGCTCATGCATATTATGTTGCTTCTCTGGTGGGTGTTGAAGGAGATATGCCCTAGAGACAAATAATAAATAGGTTTTATTTTCATATCTCAATTAGTTTATAATAGTTTCATATTGTGCTATAACTGTGTCAAGTAGAAACATTGGTGCAGGTGTGCTATGAAACAACCAAGTCCCTAGTAGCCTCTATTCATACTAGTTTATTGGTCACGAAGATGATCTGGGTTTCAAGATCATGGGAATTTATGCCGACTGACAACGGGATCATATCATTGGAGAATGATGTGATTGGACATTCCTCAAAGGATTGCAACACGATCAAGTCATATAGTTTATTGTTGCAACAGCTATACCTAGACTCCTTCTCCTTAGACCATGAGCTCATATTACTCATTTGTTTCCCGAGGCTGCTTAGACTGCATCAAGCGCCACTTGATAATATAGTGGTTATAAAGGTGTACATTGGGTATTCCGAAGGAACTAGATGACATGTGACTGCAAGACCGGGATTTGTTCACCCACATGACGGGTAAAGATACATATGGCCGGCTTGGTGAGATTACATCCATAAATGTTGCAACATGTGACTAGGTCATGGGGATATAATATCACGGTAACAAGAAAACATAACTTGTTGTGAACGAGATTGAACAAGGTATGAGATACTAATGATCGGATCTCGGACAAGTTGTATCGAGAAACAAAAGGAAGAGGATGCTACATTTAGCGGTTCAAACAACATTCTCATCAGGAATGCATAGGGGTCACATGGACATCCCTGGTTCCTTTGTTTATTATTGATACAGATCATGTCTAGAGCATTCCCGAGCCGTGAGAGGATACACTTAAGGGTATGATCAGAACGATCATTCGTAAGACGAGATGACATTAGAGAAAGAGAAAGCCAGAATCGTTCCGCAGAGAGATCCGAAGTTATTCGGAGAAAGAATAAAGAAAAAGATCCGGAAAAGTGTTTTCGGATAAATGGGAATTTAAATACATATTTATTATATGTTAATTGTGAATTAATATATTATAAATAATATTTATATTAAGATTTATAAAGACAACTTTTTTATTAGGCCAAATCCCAGAGGAAAAAGGCCTAAAAGAAAAGCCGCAGAAAAAGAATTGGAAAAAGAAAAACAACCAGCCCCGTGGGCGGCAGATAACTGCCACCGCACAGGGCGGCATGCAGCCGGGCCACGCCAAGGCCTTGAGGCCCACCCGGGGCAGGCGGCCCACCCGGGACGGGCACCAGCCTCCGCCACAGCCTAGCGAGCTAGGCCGCCGGGGGCACGCCGGCCCACCCGGTCTGCTCGGGGCGCGGGAGCGGACTAGGCCGCCACGGGCGACCTGGGCCTCGGGGTGGCACTCTGGACCATCCCGGTCAGTTTTTCAAAATAAGAAAGCAAACTTGTAAAACTAATTTTTTGTGTTTTTGAAGAACAAAACAAGCAAACAAAGCAAAAAGAAAACTAAGCAAAACAAAAACAACAAAGTAAAGAGATTGGTTATGAGGGACTCCCCTTGTGAATATGTCCTTGACTCCCCGGCAACGGCGCCAGAAAAGATCTTGATGCGCTCGACTTTCGACGTAGAGCTCGTTGGGAACCCCAAGAGGAAGGTATGATGAGCACAGCAGTAAGTTTTCCCTCAGTTATGAAACCAAGGTTTAATCGAACCAGTAGGAGCAAACAAACACCCAAAGGTGTTACTAGCTGAGCTTTGGCAGGGCGCACTACCGGTGCTAGTAGCAACGTGGAGACCTGCACAACACAACCATAGAACTTTGTCCCCAACTTGCGATGAGGTTGTCAATCTCACCGTGTTTTGCGGAAAACAAAGGATTAAATGTATCTAATGGAAAGAAGTAATAGTTTGTAGAAAGTAAACACAAAACATAAACAGTTTATAGATTGTATGTAAAGAAAAAGGACCGGGATCCATAGTTCACTAGAGGTGGCTCTCCTTAGATAGATAACATGATGGGTGAACAAATTACAGCGGGGCAATAGACAAAAACCGAGAAAGCAATACATGCATATACTAATCATCTTGACTCCTCTAAGACTTGATTGGGCATTACAACATAATACATAGACCGCCATCCAACTGCATCTATGACTAATAATCCACCTTCAGGTTATCATCCGAACCCCCTCCAGTATTAAGTTGTAAGCAATAGATTATTGCTTTACGAACTGCGTGTAAAGTAAACAATATGATTGTTCTATGAACAAATGATCGTTGTTTTCTCCCTAGTAGCAACAACACATCTAGTACCTTAGAGATTTCTGTCACTTCCCCCGATTACCAGAGGCATGAACCCACTATCGAGCATAAATACTAACTCTTGGAGTTGCTAGCATCTACTTGGCTAAGATAGCTACTGACAACGAACAGCATGCAAGATCTCAAATAACAAAGACATGATAGAATCAATAATCAATCTGAAATAGCATCTCAATATCCATCAGATCCCCACAAACACAACATGTATGGATTACAAATAGACGATCTTGATCATGAACGGAGCTCACAAGATCTAAACATGAAAGCACAAAGGAGGAGAACCAGCCATCTAGCTACTACATGGATCCGTAGTCTAAGGATGAACTACTCACGCATCACACCGGAGGCTTGCATGGTGATGAAGAAGGCCTCCAGGGTGAATTCCACTCTCCGGCAGGGTGCCGGGAAGAGCTTCAGGTCCCTCCCAATCTAGGGATGGAGATGACGGCGGCTACAGACTCTTTTGTGGATTTTTGATCGGGTACTTAGGGTTTTCGTCCCGAGGGCAATATATAGGCGGAAGGAGAGGCCGAGGGGGTGCCGGGAGCCACCACACCACCCCTTGGCGCGGGCCCAGCCTGGCCGCGCGGCCAGGTGGTGTGGCCGGCCCCTGGCCGTTCTCCGTCTCGTATTCTGGCACTTGACCCCTTCCGGAAAAATAAGCACTTTGGCTTTTGTCCCGTCCAATTCCGAGAATATTCAGTTTCTGACTTTCCTAGAACCAAAAACAGCAGAAAACAGGCAGTTGGCACTGTGGCTCTTGTTAATAGGTTAGTCCAAGAAATCATATGAAAATTACTCCAAAGTTGGAACAAAACACAAGAAAGTGGATAAAACCAAGCATGGAACATCAAAAATTATAGATACATTTGTAATGTATCATTGGGCCAGTGGGGTTTAGGCCCATTCGGCTGGTCCAAATTTTCCTGAGTTTTTCCTTTAGTATTAGTCCCACATGGGGCACCTAATGGGGAGGGCACACCCCCCTCCACCTATATAAAGGGGTGCCCATGGGTGGGATTAAACACACAATTTGAGAAGTCCTTTGGTTGACTTTCTCTCTCCCTCTCTCTATACCTTGTGACCATGGCGCCAAGTCTGGGCTATGCGATCGAGGCACACTTGTAGTATGTCGTTGCGCTGCAGGGATTCCTAGCCGGATATCAACTTCCACACTCCCGGCGGGATCGGGGAGCTGGAGGTCTCATCGTGCACCGGATGTATACGAAGACACGAGACGCAACACTTGGGGAATGTCGTGAGCCGGAGCTGCTGCACGATGAAGATGAAGAAGGAGCAATGGGTGACATGCGAGGAGCTTCGCGACCTTGAGGTCGGCTACGAGTACAACTACATCAACCACGTTCCCTGCGGAACGTTATCCGCGTACGGTCTACAAGGGTATGTATTCTCTACGCTTCGGCCGTTACCGCATTACTACATAGATAGATCCTAGGCAGTTTTGGGGTTCCAACGTAGGAATTTTTTGTTTTCCGCTGTAATCCCCAAAAGTGGTATCAGAGCCGATCTATACGTAGGAGTTATGTACGGCCAGTACGCACAAGTTTTGTGCGGGCATTGATCTCTTAGTTGTTACCCTCTAACATGTACTTGTTTATATCGTGGTATTGTTTGATGAAGCGGCCCGGACCGACCTTACGCGTATTCGTACGCGAGACTAGTTCCACGCTCAACATACGGCTTGTACCGTATAAGTGTCTAGCGGGTGTTTGTCTCTCATTCGATAGTTGATATAGCATTTACAACGGAGGGCCCGCAAGGGGTGTAATAGATACAACTGTTGGATCCATGTTGTGGTTGAAAAGTTCATAGGTTAGAAACGGTTCTATTGCGAAAGCACTAACAACCACGTAAAACTTGTAATAGGTAAAGTAGAGACATCTAACTTTATTTTGCAGGGGGCATGTGATTATGATATGGCAATGGTCGTTACGAAGGTAAAGTAGTTTACTTTTCTGTTGCTAAGTAGTATAGTAGTAGTCATTGTTCCGATGGACGACCTGGTGGAGGCGTCGTGGACTTGGCGTCAAACCAAGGGCAAGATGGAGATCATGCCGGAGCGCTCGATTGATATCAAGGCACAAGAAAGACCATATCATATCACATTATACATATAATGTTGATACCTGTTTTACATCTTATTGTGTGCTAGTATTTAGATACTCAACGGTAGCAAAATAAGATAATCCCTATTTAATTCCAATGTTCCATGTTCCCCTTGTGTGTGCACCACCAAGAAAGTTCTTCGTTATGAGGCCGGCCGTGATGATCGGGGGTCAGCCATATCTACGTTCACATACAGTGGGTGCAAGCCATGTTGCACAGCGAATACACACAAGTTAGATGTGGTGAGCCTAGCATGTACAAACATGGACTCGGAACACAAGAGATCGAAAGATCGAGCATGAGTCACATGAATGATGTGATTGGCATTAAAGAATGTCTACCTTCGATAATGCACTGATGGCCGTGATGATCGGGGGGGGGTGTAGAGGATAGGGATCATGCGATCACTAAAATCGTCCAGGGGATGACAATTTTAGTGGAGACCAATTATAAATTGATCTCTTATTATAAACTTAGTCTAGATGTTTGTTTGCAAATATCTTAGTAGACCTTGGCCTATCCCGTTGAGGTCCTATGCGACCATGGGAATATATTGCTTGATTTGGAACTTAGCAAAAAAGGGTCCAACTTCATAGATTAATACCCACGCCTGAGGGATATCCTCGTAAAAGGTGATCTTCTCTTCTTTATACAATAACCATTAGGAGATAATCCGATGACTCCAGAATGTTTGGAAAAAAACTTAGTAATCTTGCATTAAGAGTTGAGAACTCTTAGAAGGGCTTGATTGCAAAAAGAGTCATGGATGAAAAAAAGGTATAAGTTAGATATACAAAATTATAAATGTGGTTTTTGCAAAACTCATTGCAGTTTGCAAAGTATTTGATACTTGTCCCGTTTTGTGAAAACAGGAGGATCTCCTTGAGAATTGCTGGTTTTGAGGCGATGAGACTTGATGACAACAAGCAAAATAGTTGATGGTCGACATCACCTCTTCCCTCAAAGTTTGTCATTTGGATTAGTGGACTTGAATATAATGTGTAATCCATGTCTGTGTGTCTTTCTTATGGCGAGATGATTATTCATATGAACAAGTTACAAGCCAGTTTGTACTATCCTTATGAACAATATCGTTATGGTCACATTACGAGTATAAACAAGTTATTCTTATCACTATGTTAATGATAATAGTTTAAACATTTATAAGAGGATTAGAATGCTAAAAGATATCCAAAGTTTAATAATGAAATGGCACTGCAGTTTATGTCATTTTGGTTATTGAAGGTTCTTTATGAAAGATCGGGGTCCTAGATGCTTAATCTAGAGACTTTGCAAAACCATGCCTCTTGGGAAGAATGACTAAAACTCCGCATTCTGGTAAAACGGTGATATGCGAAGAAATGTTGAATCTTATACATAATGATGTATCGCATTTTCAACAAGTAGTGGAAATCATTTGTTAATTGTGGACTTAAGTGAATAAGCATATTTACTTAATGAAACATGAGTTTGAAATGATTTAAATTGTTCAAATGAGTTCATGACTAAATGGTATATTGAATTAACTGAATTAACAAGTATCTTCGATTTGATCGACATGACTAAGGTATTCAAGTTAAGTTTAGCATAAAAGGAACTTGTGAAAGACGTTTCACAAATTATGATAATTGGACAAATTCAAACTATGTTGAAATGTCTAAACATCATAATCATTATGTATTAGATACATATGGTATAATATTATCTCTTATCGAGGTTATAGTTGTCGTTTAGATTTAAAGATCAAAATAAGTAAACACTCATTTGAAATACAAAGGAACATCTAAAAGATTTATGGAAACAACACGATAAGTGTTATGGCAAGTTCGAGTTTCTGGAGATTTCGACAAGTCAAAATCGTGGCAAATAAACAAGTCTTTGTAAAGCATTCTTAGGAAGCTATGAATGCATCTTCCACAAGGGGCAAACCTGTTGTTGTCCTAAGTTGATGTGTCTTGATGAAGATACAAGTGGAAGAAAGTAAAAGATCAAAACAAGGTATTTGACCTTGCCTCCGAATTATTGAGTGGCGCAGCGGAATTTGTTTCATGAATCCAAACTCTGCATGTAGAGGAGAAACCAATGATAATGATCATAAAGTTTTGGGGAACACTTTTACTAAAGAAAGTAGGATTCAACTATATATTCTACAAGTTTGTGGAGTTATATTATTGATTCACTTGTCATGTTTTGAGCAAGACATACCTACGAAATACAAAGAAGCGTGATGGACCTAAGTGCGAGAGATGAGTGGTCATTGAAATCTCGTTAGTGGAATTCTCGGCTTGATGATGATCAAGGAATTTTGGAATATCCAAGATTGTCGAGAGGGCCTGGATTTGAGTGGGAGCAAATCAGCTTGGCTAATTCATAATATGTAGCTGACATATTTTGAGTGGGAGCTAAGTGAAATCCCTGGATCTCAAATATGAATGTCATATTTGAGTGGGAGCGTGAAATCATTCTGTGATATGTGGACGACATATGTAAATGATGTGATTGGTGTTTAAGTTAGGATGAAGTTGAAGTTATTAAACAATAAGATCTATCAAGATAGATTGGTGAGTTTAATAAACACTGAATGTCGAATGCTTCCTTGACTTGATTCTGAAAAATGTTCAGAATGTCCTAAGCAATATTCTGAAGTAGCTCAGAATGGAACAAGTGAGAACAAGTGAAGCATTGAGTTAATATTGCAACTATGGTTGAAAGAAAGAGATGCGTTGCATCTCCTATGCCTCAGTAATAGGTTCTTCCATATAACCATGTTGTATACTCGACGTAATGTGACCCGAGGTTCTGGTTGGTAGGACAAAGTCTTAACCGTAAGAACGTGTCTTTAATTGATTCCTGAGTTGATCACTAAACCATAATTAAGTTTGTACTTAAATGGCAAGAAGCAATGTAAGTGGCATAGATGCATTTCATGCACTAGGATCTACATAGATATAGAAGTATAAAGGCTCCATCTGATGTGATGTATAATGTTATGGCAGGGCTAGTTCACTTTTAATGTAGAATGATGTGTCCCAGGGCCTAGTGCCCATGAGAAAGCCCTCGAGTTTGATCTAAAGTCACTGTAAGCTCCTAGAATCCAGCCTCGTTCTGCTGCCATGACTATAGTATATACATAAAGGATAACAAAGCGTGTTTTGAAGTTTGGATGACAATGGTCAAAACGACCATCATCATAAACTCTAGAAACAAAAGTCTCACTTTGTTTCTAAACAAATGCTTCGACCCATTATACGATAATGGTGTGAATGTCAAAATTAGGAAGACATTAATGATATGCAAAAGACATAATGATCTGGTAAACCATAGCATGGACATGACGTTTCTCATGAGCATGCATGATATATAAATGCATATGGCATATGGTTTATATGAGTAAAATGCGAGCTAGTTTATTTGTACTCTAGTGCAAGTGGGAGACTGAAGGAGATATTCCCTAGAGGCAAATAATAAATAGGTTTTATTGTCATATCTCAATTAGTTTATAATAGTTTCATATTGTGCTATAACTGTGCCAAGTAGAAACATTGGTGCAGGTGTGGTATGAAACAAACAAGTCCCTAGTAGCCTCTATTCATACTAGTTCGTTGGTCACGAAGATGATCTGGGTTTCAAGATCATGAGGATTTATACCGACTGACAACGGGATCATATCATTGGAGAATGATGTGATTGGACATTCCTCGAAGGATTGCAACACGATCAAGTCATATAGTTCATTGTTGCAATAGCTATACCTAGACTCCTTCTCCTTAGACCGTGAGCTCATATTACTCACTGTTTCCCGAGGCTGCTTAGACTGCATCAAGCGCCACTTGGTAATACAATGGTTATAAAGTTGTACGTTGGGTATTCCGAAGGAAAAGTAGATGACATCTGACTGCAAGACCGGGATTTGTTCACCCACATGACAGATAAAGATACATATGGCCGGCTTGGTGAGATTACATCCATAAATGTTGCAACATGTGACTAGGTCACGGGGATGTAATATCACGGTAACAAGAAAACAGAATTTGTTGTGAACGAGATTGAACAAGGTATGAGATACCAATGATCGGATCCCGGACAAGTTGTATCGAGAAACAAAGGAAGAGGATGCTACATTTAGCGGTTCAAACGACATTGTCATCAGGAATGCATAGGGGTCACATGGACATCCCTGGTCCCTTTCTTGATTATTGATACAGATCATGTCTAGAGCATTCCCAAGCCGTGAGAGGATATACTTAAGGGTACGATGAGAGCGATCATTCGTAAAATGGAATCACAGTAGAGAAAGAGAAAGGCAGAATCGTTCCGCAGAGAGATCCGAAGTTGTACGGAGAAAGAATAAAGAAAAAGACCGAGAAAAGTGTTTTCGGATAAATGGGAATTTAAATATATATTTATTATATGTTAATTGTGAATTAATATATTATAAATAATATTTATATTAAGATTTATAAAGACAACTTTTTTATTAGGCCAAATCCCGGAGGAAAAAGGCCTAGAAGAAAAGCTGCAGAAAAAGAACTGGAAAAAGAAAAACAGCCAGCCCCGTGGGCGGCAGATAACTGCCACCGCACAGGGCGGCATGCAGCCGGGCCACGCCAAGGCCTTGAGGCCCACCCATGCCACTGGCGGCAGGCGGCCCACCCGGGGCGGGCACCAGCCGCCGCCACAGCCTGGCGAGCTGGGCCGCCGGGGGCACGCCAGCCCACTCGGGCTACTTGTGGCGCGGAGCGGTCTGGGTCGCCGCGGGCGAGCTGGGCCTCGGGGTGGCACTCCGGCCCACCCTGGTCAGCTGTGCAGCGCTGGCTGCTACTCTAGCCAGCTGGGCCGCGCGCAGCACCAGACCCACCCGGCTGGCTGCTGGCTGCTACCTAGTGCTACTGCATGTTGTTGGGCTAGTGGGGTTTAGGCCCATTCGGCTGGTCCGAATTTTCCTGAGTTTTTCCTTTAGTATTAGTCGCACATGGGGCACCTAATAGGGAGGGCACACCCCCCTCCGCCAATATAAAGGGGTGCCCATGGGTGGGATTAAACACACAATTTGAGAAGTCCTTTGGTTGACTTTCTCCCTCCCTCTCTCTATACTTGTGACCATGGCCCCAAGTCTGGGCTGTACGATCGAGGCACACCTGCAGTATGCCGTTGCGCTGGAGGGATTCCTAGCCGGATATCAACTTCCGCACTCCCGGCGGGATCGGGGAGCCGGAGGTCTCATCGTGCACCGGATGTGTACGAAGACACGAGGCGCAACACTTGGGGCACTTAAATGTCGTGAGCCGGAGCTACTGCACGATGAAGATAAAGAAGGAGCAAGGGGTGACCTGCGAGGAGCTTCGCAACCTTGAGGTCGGCTGCGAGTATGACTACATCAACCACGTTCCCCGCGGAACGTTAACCGCATATGGTCTACAAGGGTATGTATTCTCTACGCTCCGGCTGTTACCGCATTACTACATAGATAGATCCTTGGCAGTTTTGGGGTTCCAACGTAGGAATTTTTTTGTTTTACGCTGTGATCCCCAACAGGTGTACCACTTAGAATTGATTCCTCAACTTTGTATCGGCCTGAATATGTGAAAGTGCTCATTGGTTGTAGGAATGTGGAGAAAATTCCTGAAAAGGTTGAAGGCTGTCTTGGTGACAATTTCTATCTGTTCTATTATGAGTTGGATAAGGTGGTCGTAGGGGGTGCTTCTAGGAATCATTCTTTGGTTCCTGCTGAGAGTGGTTATGATATTCCTTCTCCTAAAAGAGCTAGAGTGGATAATTTAATTCATGAAACATCTGAGGAGCAAACCATTAGTGAATCTCAAAATTCTGTATTTGGAAGATATGGGAAATCCTATGTTCCTAGGTTGGATGTTGTGCAAGAGCATGAATCTGAGGAAGAAAGTGAAGATGATTAGGGTCTTCTTATTGATCAAATCATTAAGGAAAGGAATCTGAGGAAAGACAAAGATTCTATGAACATATCTGGGAACATTATCAGTGATGTTAGTGATGTTGTGGATGAGGAAAAAAGGGATAAATGCATGGAGGTGGAAATGGGTGTGAAGTTGCAGAATACTGAGAAATCTATGGTGTTACATAAATCTTCTTGGAGTTCATATGTGGCTCCACCTGGTAATCCTGTGGTGATCAGAGATTTATCTTTTCCTGATGTGCATCCAAGGGTGATTCCTTCTGTGATGGCTCCTTATTATCTTTCCCTGAGTAAATAAAATTTGGCCTCCTTTACCTAGGGTGGTGAAAATTGAGAGCCGAGAATATCTTCATGATGAGGTGTCTCATATGTATACTGTTCAATCTCCTGATAGTTCATCTGGGATGGATGAGGGTTCTTCTATCAAACAGGATGTGGAGGTTGAAATTCCTAGGAGATTTAGTAAAAGGACTGCTTCTGTGGTCAATGATCATATCTTGGAGAAGGTCAGCAACCTTTGCAAGAAGAGGTATTTGCAAGGTAATCATCAATCCTATACTCATGCCAATGCTTTTGATGTTTTATCTAATCAACAAATCATGCTTAGGGCTTCTTTGATGGGGGTTGAGATTCCTGATGACAATTTTGATTCTGTTGATCTTATCAGAGAGCTTGAGATTTCTAGAAATTGTTTAGTTGATAAACAAAATAGTAAACTTGATAATTTGCTCACTGAGGATGTTAATGGGGCTAAAACTTCTTTAGAGCTTGAGTGGATTTCTTAGGAAGAGGATGGTAATGACTTTACTATTGTAGATTCTAAGAAAAAAAGAAAGACTAGGAGGAATAAAAAAGTGGTTAATCATAGGCCTTTAACTAGAAGTCAAAAGCAATCTGACACCTCTACCCATTCTCCTATTAGGGTTGTAAGACAGAGGAAGAAACCAGATAGATATAAATGAAAGGTTTTTTGGAATGGTAGGGGGTTGGTAAAAAGGGTATGTCTGCCGGTTTAAATGAGTTAATTGCTGATCATGCTCTCGATTTTATTGCTTTTCAAGAAACTATGAAGAAGAAATATGCTGATAGTTTCTTTAGGAAAATTGATCCTGGGGGCCTTTTTTCTGGAAATGGATCCCTTCTGTTGGTAAACCTGGTGGAATTTTATGTGGTGTGAGACAGGAGACATTGGGGGTGTTGGGCTTTAAGCTAGGAGAATTTATTTTGAGATTTGATCTATGGGCTAATATTAAGAAATGCAAATGGTCCTTGCTGGTGGTTTATGGACCTGCTCATGATGAGTTTAGGGATAACTTTCTTGCTGAGATTTCTGCTTTTTGTACTGCTCTTGATTCTCCTTACATTATTGCAGGAGATTTCAATATTTTGAGACATGTGGGGGAGAAAAATAGGAAAACTCCTTCATCTCATTTTTCTGATGTGTTTAATTCTGTGATTCATGTGCTAGGTGTCAGGGAGATTCATATGCATGGGGTGCTTACACCTGGTCTAATAAGCAAAGATCCCCTTTACTGGAAAAATTAGATAGGGTGCTTATGTCTGCCGATTGGGAGGACTTGTTTCCTCTGGTGCAAGTTAAAAAGCTAGTGTATGATTTATTTGATCATTGTCCCCTTTTTATTATGACTAGAGATTGTAATAATGTGTCCCCTAGAAATAGAGATTTTAGATTTGATGTGGCTTGGTTTAAGAAAGAGGATTTCCTGGGCATGGTGGGGGAAATTTGGAAGAAGCCTGTTAAGAGTGTTGATCCTATTGATATTTTGAATATCAAGTTGATGAGATTTAAAAAATATTTTAAAGGGTGGGATCTAGCCTTTTTGGGCATATGAGGAGCAAGAAAAAAGAGCTTAAAGAGGAACTTGGAAAACTGGAGAAAATTGAGGAGGAATCTCCTTTAGATCCTAAGGATTTTATTAAGAAAACCAATATCCTTTTTGAGCTTCATGAGATTTATGCTGATGAGGAACTGTTTTGGCTTTAAAGATCCAATGAGAGATGGCTTTTACATGGGGATAACAATTCAACCTATTTCCATAGAGTAGCTAATGGGAGAAAAAGAAAAAATATTGTTCTTTCTTTGAAAGATGGTGATGTGTTGATTGAAGGTACTGATGAAATTTTAAAACATGCAACTGAATACTACAAAAAAAAATTTGGCCCAGCTCTTGGGAATATGTTTCATCTGTCCAGGGATTTGTGGAGTATAGATGAGACAATTAGTGTGGAGGAAAATATTGCTTTGACTGCTCCTTTTTCTATTAAAGAAATTGAGGAGGCTTTGTTTTCCATGGAGGTTAATAGGGCTACTAGTCCTAATAATATACCCATTGAATTCTTCTAGCATTGTTGGACTTTGGTTAAACCTCAAATCATGTACATTTTTCATTGCTTTTATTTGGGTACTCTGGATTTGAAGAGATTGAATTATGGGGTGATTACTTTACTTCCTAAGGTGGTGGGGGGTGAAAAGATAACTCAATTTAGGCCAATTTTCCTGTTAAGGTGCATCTATAAGTTTATAACTAAGGTTCTGACTATTAGGCTGGAACCTTATGCTGACAAGTTGTTCAGCATTCAGCAAAATGCTTTCATTAAAAAAAGGAATATTATGGATGGTGTGTTATCCCTTCATGAGTTACTCAATTACAACCATGTTAACAAAAAGTGTGGGGTGATGCTTAAAATTTATTTTGAAAAGGCTTATGATAAGGTTAATTGGGATTTTCTATTGGAATGCCTTCACATTAGAGGTTTTGATGAGATGTTTTGTGGTTGGGTTAAACAAGCTTTATTAGAAGGAACTGTGAGTGTGAAAATTAATAATGAAATGGGACCCTATTTCACTAGTGCTAAAGGGGTTAGGTAAGGTGATCCTTTGTCTCCTACTTTGTTTAACCTGGCTGCAGAATGTTTGACTAAGATGGTTTTAAAAGCTCAGTCCAATGATTTGTTGGAAGGTTTTGCTCCTGATTTGGTGGATAAGGGTGTGGCTATTTTGTAGTATGCCGATGACACTATTCTTTGCATTTCTCATGATCCTGATAAAGCTGTGAACTTTAAGCTTCTACTTTATATTTTTGAGTTAATGTCTGGCCTGAAGATTAATTTTGAGAAAAGTGAGATATACACTGTTGGTGGGAACAATACCCTAGATGAGTTTTATTCCAACTTATTTGGCTGTAAAGTGGGACATTTGCCTATGAAATACTTGGGTGTGACTATTTCTGCTGGTGCTCTCAAAAATGCTGATTGGGACTTTATTGATTCTAAGTTAGTTAAAAAGTTGGATGCCTGGGTGGGGAATTCTATGTCTTCTGGTGGGAAAAAGATTCGGATTGATTCCTCCCTGTCCACTATTTTGTATTATCCCATGTCTATGTTTCTCCTTAAGAAAAGCTTTATTGAAAGAGTGAATAAACATCTTAAGAGGTTATTTTGGCAAAAAAAGAAGGATAAAAAAGCTATTACATGGTAAAGTGGGACAAAGTTTGTAGATCCAAGAGTAAGGGGGTTTGGGCATCAAAGATTTGAGGAGACAGAATATTAGTTTGTTGGTTAAATGGTGGTGGAAATTGGAGAAACAAGATGGGCTCTGGCAAAGAATTGTTAGGGCAAGATATCTTAGAAACAAGACCATTAGTACTATAGCTCCTAGATTTAAAGATTCCCCTTGCTAGAAATCTTTGCTTTAGGTCAAAGAGATTTATTTAGCTGGGAGAGTTCTGGTTCTCAAAAGTGGTAATTTAGTTCGTTTCTGGAAAGATAGCTGGGATCCTAGGGGGCCTTTGAGTGATCAGTTCCCTGAAATCTATAATGTTTGTCAGGATCAGGAGTGCGTTGTTGGTAATGTGGTTGATCATGAGTTTTCTATTCCTTTTCGGAGAAGGATTCATGGGGAGCTTCAGGTTCAATGGGACGCTATCTTGTCAAAAACACATAATATTCATTTGTGTGAAGGATCTGATGTGGTTGAGTGGAAGTTTACTGGGAATAGGGAGTTCTCTACCAAATCTTTTTATGAATATTTGGAAAGAAATTTGGCTGGGGCCAACAACAAACTCCTTTGGAAAGCAAAAATCCCCTTGAAAATCCAGATTTTTATACTTAGGGATGCTATCCCCACGAGGGATAACATGCGTAGGAGGAAATGGCTTGGGAATCCTGTGTGTTCCTTTTGTAATCAAGTGGAAACTGTAAACCATCTGTTTTTCACTTGCCTTGTTGCCAAAGTTGTCTGTGGGACCTTTGGCAAGCTCTTTGACACTTCTTCGTGTCCTAGGAATTATTGGAAAGCTTTGTTGTGGCTATTGTTTTCTTCCTAGGGGAATTTTTTTATCTGATTGGGATTGCTGCGGTTTGTTGGGCCATCTAGACCCACAGAAACAAAGTTACTTTCTATGGGTACAAGCTACGGTCTCCTATCGAGGCAGTGTTTACAGTTTGCTCGTTTTTGCTTTACTGGGCAGGCTTGCAGAAAGGAGAAGATAAGGAGCCGATGATCGATAACACTAAGAAGATGATGAAGATGGCTGCTGATGTGACGGGGCGTTCCAGGTGGAGGGCAGATGAGACGTTGAGGATTGGCGATTGATGATCATGGCTGTGACTATGGGGTGTTTTATGCTTCTCTTACTCTGGAAGTGATATTTTGCGGCTTGGAGTTTGTTGTTTGCGTTGCTGATGTTTCAGCTTCGCTAGAAGTTCCTGTGCTTTGAACTGTAGAATGATGTGGTCGACTCCTTAGATCTTGTAGGATAGTTTATTTTTGGGTTATGGTGGTAGTAGGTTTTCGTTCTGTAGAAGCTGTTTCGAGATCGAGCAGTTTCGGCAGGTTTCCTACTAGTGCCCCAACTCGCTTTCCCTCTCTTTCTTAACTTTCTATTAGTGAACTTTGTATTTCTGTTAAGCAATTAATAGAAAGGGGTTAGTCTGGTTGGAAAAAAAACTCGTCATCTGACTCATGTTAGAACTTGTCCCAGGTAGCAACATTGTATCTCGCAATATCCCGAGTCTGGCTAGGGCAGGTCTTAAGTAGCTCCTTATCCAGACAAATCTCTCTTGCAATTCTTAGCAAAATATCAACTAATTAGCTTGATCAACTATTAAATTAATTTGGTGGATCATTCAAACTAGCTTGCCAAATTACACTATCAACAGATGCCCCCTGTTTTTGGTTCGATTTAATTGTCCAAAAACACATTTGTAATACCTTAGGATGATGCCAATAACTTCAACGGCTATAAGTGTTCCGAGAACACATCAGCCAATTTTTGTTTTGCTTAGGAAAATGTCTGAATTACTCATTAGCCATATTTTCTTAGGACGATATATTAAATAACATATCGGCCATAGTATCTCAAGCCTACATCCACATGCTAGGATAATACTTCTTCAAATAGTTTTCACTAAGAGCTTTTCAAAATTTCTCCGCTACAAAGGTTGTACAAAATATGAATTTTCAGAAACAATGTCTTCAACTCTATACGGTCCTCCCCAACCCGGCGATCCTTTGCCGAATTTTATATCTATATAGTTCTAATAGGTAAATCGTTTTCCACAATAAGTCTCCCATTTGAAACGATTTTTCCTTCACCTTTTTTTATAAGCCATAACTACTGTTAGTTCTTTTTTTTCTCAATTTCTCACAAGGCTCTTAGTTTTTCTTAGAAAATATCAACTATTCTATCCAGCATTAAATTCTTGTAATCTACAGCCGACAGATCATTTTGTCCGGCCAATATAAGAAATTGTATATTGACTTCCCGGAATCCAAGCAATTTAACTGTAACACAACTATCGTTTGACGATATAAATCATAATTCGGCAAAGTATATCTTAAAGCTGCTCGCCGAATTTTCCAACCCTCGTCTTACTTGCATCTTTTAAACGATTAACTAAATGAATTCTCCAATCACTTGGTTCTGAACTACTCACCAATTCGGTTATTTGGAACTCATATACCAGATTTTCTTTGCACCATACTGCTATTTGCTGAACTGAACCAAAACAAGCTGCACCGTACACCGAACTAACACCCAGTAGATCGGTCTTACTTTCTACTAGATCAGAAGACGCGCGTTGCCGCGCCCGTCTATTTTTTCAATATACTAATTGACAGTAGCTTTTGTAAATAGAAAAGGTAATAAAATAGTTAAATTCACAAAAAAAAACACTATTATGTACGGTGGACCGAGTCTGAAGATATTGGATACAACTCACATGTATAGGTTGCAGTGGTCATTCATATTATGGAAAATTGAAGGTATATAATGAGTACACTGGAAATAAAGTTGAAATTCGCATTTACAAAAATGTCTTGAGATAAGATATTATGATATGGTTTATTGAAACTCAATACATAAATCTACAAGAGGCAGTTTTCTTCCCCATTTTGCCACCATCTGCTCGCCGCCCTCATCCTCCTCCTATAGGCATCAAAATGAGATAATTCAGATTTGTTTGGGATGAGGTTCTTAAAGAACTTCAGGAATGAAATCAAGGTATAAACGTTACCAGTATAAATATAAGGATGGTATCCGTGCAATATGAAAACTAATAGTATTTGGAAAAATGAAGAGAACATATCTTGTAAATTAAAGCAGGCGCGCTCACAAAGCCAACGCCAGAGCAAACACGAAACATAAACAAACTTCCTTCATTTTGGTTTCTACCAAGTGACACCAAGAGTGTTGTTTACGGAGCATCCTCCGTGAACATTTGTCAGAATCAGATATTCAGATACATGGTGATCTGTACAACCACAACTTGTACTAAGCTGAAGAGCTAATTTGAGAGCACTAAATGAGAAAGATGTACTTAAAAGAAAATTTATATGTGAAACGATTGTATCCATTTTAAATATCACAAATATTTTGCATGGACTAAGAGTGAAACTAAGAGGTTTTTAGAAACTTCTCATGGAATTCATGATTTGTAAGCACTATTAAACTAACGTATCCTCTCTATAGCTCATACTAAGGATGCCGATCGAGTAACAACTTACAAAAAAGATAAGCATAACCTTTTGAACAGAATTGATCATCATATGTTTTCCTCTTTATTAGTATGTTTTGAATTGATACTGTAACCTGACTAAATTTTATAAATTAATCTATTGAAGTAGTTAATTTCTTGTACTCCCTCCGACCCAAGTTATTTGACTCAAATTTGTCAAGATACGAATGTATCTAATACTAAATCATGTCTAGATACAATCAAATCTAGACAAATCTAAGTCAACTTATTTGGGTCAGAGGGAGTATTATTTTCTTATGCTAAGTATCTATAGCAGCGAAACTGTTTTGAGTGCATAAGCATAATTGTGAAAACTGAGAGCAGAACATCACCTCCAATCCTTAACTTGTCCTTGTTCTATTAAGATTCGTCATCAGGCTCAAAGAAATTCGATGTCAAAAACAACATCTCAATGCTTCTCGTGTGTGTTCCATAGCAAATCACGAATCTACTATAGCAACATGGTGAACATAACTGTATTTGCTTAAGTTAGAATTTCATTGAACAGCTAGTGAAAAAGATCAGCGTGAAACTTCAGAATAGAAGTTCACCTAATCAATTCCTACAGGGTATCAAGAGTTCAACACATCATTGATAGCTTCAAGATGAATAGCATGGATGAGGAATCCAGTAGTAAGAAATGAATTACATGATAAAAAATATTAATACTTCGTTTTCCTAATCAGCTAACAGGGCATGAAGATAGATCGAATACATAATGAACAGGTAGAGAAAACATATACAAACAAGTAAGAGTGGGATGCCATCGTGATTGCAGCAGCAGGCAACTCAGCGCCGGCAGAGGCGACCAGGCAATCAGAGGGCGTTGTCAGACCACAACACCTTGCCCTCTACGCAGCATCTTGGTCGACGTCGACCTTGTCCAAAGGATAGGTGCTGACCTTCGTTACCAATTCACCATGCACCTCCTATCCCGACTACCGCCCCAACAAGCCGGCTCCACCGCTAGGGGCTGCGAGCCTGAAGGGATAAGGAAAACGGGAAATGAAAGTGGCAGCGGGCGACAGGGACGCACGGCGGAGGAAATGAGAGGGCTCTGTACGTCGGGGAGGGATCCACGCCAGTAGAAAGGAGGATGGGGCGCGCGTAGCACTGATTGGCGTCACTCGGAGGGGTGAATGATTGGATACACCGTACACAGGAGATGCACCTCACCTGCTCACCGCCATCGCCGCAGATCTACTGTTTGGGAAGTGGTGTCACGGCGAATCGGCGAGAAACTGATGAGGCGAAAGGCTCTCGCTCGACCTGGCTCTAGTGTGTATTCTATATGGGTTTCAGTGTGATTTATTGGCCCGGTTAACCACAGTGGGCCGATTTTCCCTTCAGAGTAGCTGTCCTTAGGGACAATATGCCCACTAGGGGAACTAAGGCACATCTAACGGCCAACAATGATCAGGAACGACGATCTATTGGTAAAAAACGTTGGAGGCATGAGAGCGCTCCCTTTTGTCCCAGTTATAATATCCCTAATGGCAACCAGCACCGGTTTTGCAATACGGAAATTTTCCCTTTTTTAGTACTATAACCGGATGCTTGTTGTGGTAAACGATTAGCTCCATTTTCCCCCCTAGGTATATGATGAATAGTGAACGTATCTTGAGATTTAATTATGTCTAAACATCGGTCTAAATAGCTATTTAGTAATCCATCAAAACACTAAAATTCGTCTTTAACTTGATGCACTACCAGAAGCGAATCCCCATATGAATCTATATCCTTTACACCCATATTAACCAAACTTGGCAAACAAAATAATAAAGCCTCATATTTAGTTTGGCTATTAGTACAAGGATATTTTAAACGGACCGATGCTTCATATATTACATGTTGGGTGAGATTAAAAGATTATAACACCTTGTCTGTCTGTACAAATCGATCCATCAAAAATAATCTTTCATGGACAAATAATAATATAACTAATATTTTGCTCATCCTTAATTCTAACAATAAAATCGGCGACAACTTGACCTCTCATAGCACGCAGCGGTTTATATACTAAATCATATTATATTAACTGATTAGCTCATAAGCCCACTTTTCAGTCCTATCACTAAGAATCGGTTCTTGTAACATACACTTAGTCACGTCGGCTGGCAAGTTTTCAGACATATACTAGAAAGTATATAAATATGAAATTTGGTACATGTATAATATAAAGACAAACATACATTTTTAATAAACACGTACCGGTTCTGGACTTCGAGAAAACGACGATTCATGTATGGAGTGATGTACTCCTTCCCGTCATTTACTTGTGTCAACACCGTGTGCTGATCACTATATCTTGTGCAACAATATATAATCTGGATGACACACTAGACTTACACGCTTGCAATACTGGAGGAATCAACATGTATCTCTTTATATTATTAAAAGCATCTCGCTGTTCTGCCCCCCAAATAAATTTGGCTTCATGCTTTAGCCAAAGAAAGGAACAAACGATTCAACTTTCCCTTGCTTTTCTGATCGACATCCATAAATGTAGGTCTTGGAATGCTTCCATCACCAATATCTATTTCTTCAAGTGGATCAGCCGATGAGAATGCTTGTCCGAGCCATTCCATGTAATCAAAATCCTCAATTATTTCATGCATATCATTCTTGCCGGAACTATACTCCTTGGTTCGTCTTTGCAGCCACCCATACCTATAATCTTTACTCACAATTTTATATGGATAAATCATTAAGCTGGGCTATGCTAGTTGACTGTGCATTTGTAGGTACAAAACCATCTCCACCAATACTGATGTAATCACAGTCCGATAAATCTCTACCGTTCAAACATCGCATCTCACTGTATCGCCACTTAATGGGCGTGTTGTCGAATCAATGCAAGCCGAGTTATCCGCCTCAATCACCTCCACATCAACATCAACCCACTGAATTAAGCACTGGTGTAGAGTAGAAGGGATACAACAATTTGCATGAATCCAGTCACGCCCTAGGAGAATATCATACCGGCCTCTGATATTAACAACAAAAGATGTAGCCGGCAATGTTTTGCTTCCGACTGTGAGCTCCATAGAAATAACACCCTTGGCTTCAGATATTTCTTCCGAGAGCCCCCTAACTCCCCTCTTGGTCTTCATTAACTTGCTTTTTTCGGTTCAATTTATAAAATACTGAAATAGGCATAATATTACCACCAACACCACCATCAATAAGCATGTGACTCACAGGCTTACCATCAATGTAACCCTTGATAAACAATGGCTTTAGGTGTTGTCCATGTTTTTCCGGCTTCTCGAATGTAGCATTTTTTGGACCAAGATCAAGCTTTGCGACTTCAGCAACTTCTGATGTACGAAAATCAGCGAGCAATGCGAACGCCATATTAGCATCAGTAACAGTAGGTGCATCATTTTTATTTTTCGAATTTTCATCAGTAGTCCTATAATGCACATTTTTATTTTCCTCCGTCGTGATGTGTTTTTCCTTCCAAATTTTTGTAGCCGCCATTGGCCTATCTCTACCGAAACACTGATGACGCTTCTTTTCAGCTATCTTTTCTCTGATTTCCAATGCTCGTAGTTGTTGCACCCATCGTTTCTGTGTAGGAGTGAGACCCGGCGGGCACCACTGAGGTCTCGGTTTGGTACCCAGTGCAACTAACTTAATCATGATATCCTCCGAGAACCTCGGCATGTACCAACATACTGTTGTTTTTGGCGCGAACTTTTTGTACTTAGCCGACAAAATCTTTCCCTGATTAGATGGACTAGAAGCCTGAAATCTCTTGCTACCTCTCGCTTTTGGATCAACACATGAATGAACTGACTTACTTGTACCGGGTCATACGACTACTTTCTCTAAATGTGTACGCACATTAGGCTCCAAATCAGCATATAGACTAGTTGTAGGAAATCTAGAGTTTGGAGCTAGTCGGCCTACCCTCTATTCCTCTGCCTTATAGGTGGTGCCGTTTACAATGCATATTGAGGCTAGAGGGTGAGACCTTTATATAGACTCCAAGTTCCAGATATTTCTATCAGTTTTCAGTTAGGACTCGTGACTTATTAAACCAACCACAATCATTAACAGTCAGTTACCGAGTCTAATATTGTTAAGCAATTAGGCCCCAGCACGCACGTGTGAGTTGTGCGCCGAGTTTGAATTTAAAATCAAAACTCGCAGGCTTTAACAATCCATAGAGCCAATCATATGGACAACCTAGCATTTCACTCTATACTGTTCCCGGGTATAATTCCAGCATATTCATATACACTGTATTCCAGTATAGCCGACGTCCTTAAGTATATTTTCTTAAGTACAATTCCACATCAATTATTCACCGTTATTTCCACGTATGGAGGTTTTGATTCCGGAAATATAACAATATAGTGCACGTATAAAATATTGCAGGCCACAAATTCCTCCACTAGTGCCTTTGGCTTTAATATTCTCGGTACATGCATTCTTAGGTCCATCACGTGAAATACCATCTTCTGCTTGGATACTGTTACCTTTTCTGGTTTGCAAGTTTTGCTCCAAACCAGTATCCTTCTGAATCGGATCGGACCCTTCGTGCTGTTGTTGCGCACCAATGTCAATGCTAGCTACTTTTGATTCATCGGGTTTTAGATCATGAACAGCTTCTAAATCAGTTGAATTTTTCACCGGCTTTGGTTCAACACGCTTTGGCGCCCACATGCGCTTGCATTCATTGTTACAATTCTTACCATCCGAACCGTGTCTCCCACGAGAACTGAAAGTTTCCGAGACCCATTTCTCGCTGTTACCACGAATTACAATAGCATCATTTGGTCTAACATTCTGAATGAACCGAGCATTTTCCCCATGCATATCTCCTCTAAAAACAGGCCTCGACAGCGACCATCTCGGCTGAAAATACCCTGCTGGCACTATAGGATATGGCGCCCACGGACTGAAGCCCCATGGAGGAAACTGAGGATACATACACTGGTGGAAAAATAGCCTCTATTCCCGGTTCCCGAACCGGGACCAATCACTCGGGACTAATGCTAGTCCCGGTTCGCGCACGAACCGGGACCAATGGGTCTCCACGTGGCGGGCGCGACGAGGGGGGTGGATCATTGGTCCCGGTTCATGGAAAAAAACCGACCAATGGGTCCCCACGTGGCAGCGCCAGAGACGGGCGGGGGAGGATCATTGGTCCCGGTTCTTGGCACGAACCGGGATTGTTGGTCTCTGTGCCGCGGCAGGATTTTCGGGCTATTTTTCTGCCGCGGCAGGGTTTTGTCCTGCGGCAGGATTTTCGGGCTATTTTTCTGCCGCGGCAGGATTTTTTATCCATTTAATGGTACTACATATATACAACAATAATGAAACCACGATATATATATATTACACATCATGCATGATCACAAATATATACACCGTCTCATCCGTCTTCTTGGTCGAAACATATTATAATTACAAACGATACTCTCACACGAATTTGATCTAATTTACATCTTTTTTTACACTTCACCCTTCCAAATGAAGCGGGTAATAGTATTCTCATTTCGGATCTATGACTTGTTCTAACAAGAATCTGGCAATTTCCTCTTGAATTGCTTGCACGCGTTCTTGTGATAGAAGACCGTCCTGCATCCGTTCAATCTAATATAAAGAAGGGGATCAATATATATGAATAAAACTAAACACAATTGGTGGTAATAAAATAAAGTTGTGATTATTGTTTATCGTACTTCAATTTTTTTGATGTTCCGGTCTGCGCCCTTCTCTTTGGTCGTCTGGCGAATGAACTCGCAGACATAGTATCCACATAAGTTATTCCCGGCTTCCTGCCTCAAGCACTTTACGAGAATGGAGTTCAATCAAAATAATAATCAAGCATGATAATGGTGATATTGAAACTAGAATCAAAGAGATGCGTGGATCTAGCAAGTAGTACTTACAGTCAATGGTTGAAATGTAAGCTCTGGCTTCCAAACACCCCTAGTTTTGGCGGTGAACCGTTTTCAAGCCTTCTGGAGGCATTCCTGCATGTCCACCCACTTTTCTAATGGTGTGTGTTTCGAGGCCAGGACTTTTACTACTCCGGTGTCAACAGAAATGATTAAGAGAATATAGTGGAAGATTGACACACTAACAAAATATAACATGAGTCAATTATACGCTTAACATCGAGTAAGCGAAAATATAATGTGTACAAGACAGTAATACTCACGCAGCGTTGTAAGAAAATAGTATTTTCCTTCTGTTGCTGAAATACTTCAACGCTTGGAACAAGTTATCCTCTGTCTCTTTGAGATTTGTTTTTAGAGTAACTTCATGAACGAAATTACAGTCAACAAACCCAAGGCCATAGATTTGTCCTTTGTTGCATTCTTGAATCTTCGTTCTGCATATATAATTAGTATAGTGATTAGTAAGATTATACAAGCAATGAATGAGCTGAGCTAGAAAGAGTTAATTACAGAAATTAATAATACTTACAAACAATAGGCACTGACGATAGTTTTGTCGAGGGCGTCTTGTTGGTAAAACTGAAATAATTCTAGAAATTCGATCAGTAGGAAACCATCTCCATGACCGTAATGGTGGTGTTTATATGCAGCATAGATCTAGTTTTTAGAATCAGCACAGGCTTGGATGTACCAGTTATACAATCTTCGTATTTTTGTTGGTAAATCTTTGACTAACTCGGGTTTGACGAGAGGAGCCCCGTACTGGTACACGTATGCTGTTTCTTGGTACCCCTCGAACTCATGCATACGGCTCATGTACTCAGTAATAGACAGTCCATATAATTGGGCTTTTTCTCCGTACAGTCGAACAAACTCCGGATCAATGTTCGGATCATGCCGCTCTTGGATCATCCACTCATTGGTATCGTACACTTTGAGCGGTTCGATCGATTGATTTTTCTGTTGTCCGAGCTGGGCAACTTCTTTCCCGACTCTCCGCTCTTTTGCCTTAGCCGACTTGGTAATAGAGCGATTATAGTCTGATGTGAGCGCTATGGGTTGGTGAAGCTGAATCTTAAGCGCGGCTGCTTTGGCTTTATCTTCTGCGGTGACCGGGAAAAATGCCTCTATCGGCTTTTTCTTATTAGCCATGTCAATCTTCCACTTTTCATAATGGCCAGCTACGGCCGCATCAGTTTTCTCATCTGTCTTCTCGCAAGGTAGCTTCTTCATATTCTGATGAGGTACTCTAGGGAGGGGTGATAGCTTACGTTTCGGTGATCGGAACATGCTCTTGCTGCTGCTGGTGATGCTGCCCCCTTAGTATACTTCCGCTTTTGTCTCTGAGGCTCAGGAGACGGAGACGGCTGAGGCGGCGATGGAGACGGTTGCGCTGAGTGGTGACGCGGTGAAGGCGAGGGTTGCGCTGGAGATGGTGAGGTGGCGGCGAAGGTGGATTGCTGCTCTAAGGAGTGGGTGGCCTTGGCTGCACATAATTTGGAAGCATGATGCGCTCCTTTAGCCATAGAATAGTCCCCCCTTTGGCTTCTCCTAGTTGAGTCAGCTCCATATCTTCCCCTGCAGGGTGGTCTAGCTTCAGCTCCTCAAAATCTTCCTTCACCTCATCCACCGTGACGACAGCGTACCCTTTTGGAACCGATCTGCAATGCCAAGTTGGGTTAGGCGCAATTGGTACCGCCATGCCGACCGCCGCCGTCACCCTTAAGTTCATAACCTGCACCTTTAGCTCACAAACTGTTGTCTCCGTGATATCATCCACTGGGTAGCGTTTTGGAGGAGATGTCGTCGGTGCATCATCATCAACATCATGGAGCTGCGTGGAAGCGACGCTGCTTTTCTTATTCGATAGGGCGCCGGTACCCTCGAATGCAGCTTCTACCACGTGCCGCTGAGATTGGTCGCTAGTACCTTGCTGGCTAAGTCTATCGAGTTGATCCTGGTGCCGCTTTAATGCTTCTTCTACATTACGCAGCTGCAGCGGCCGCTTTCTTAGTTGCCTCCCTTTCCTTTCTCCTCTGATGGCTTTTATCGGGATCTCTTCATTTCCAGGGGGAAGGCAACCTTCCACGGCTTGGAGCCTGGTGTGCCTCGTGCTCGTCCGTCATGTTCAGGATTTTTAAGGGCCCGTGTGAGCTCATCGTTCTCTCTATCGGGAACAAACCGTCTCGCTGCAACATCATCTACTGCATTTCTAATATCGTCGATGGGCAGTAGGGGATCATCTTTGTGTTTCTGATTATATATTGCCCTCCCTTCTTTGTCCAACGTGCCCCCATGGCCGTAAAACCAGTTTCTCGCCCGTGGTGTCCATGTTGCGGGCTCTGGTCTGATCCCTACAAGTATGTAATTGACCTCAAGTGTATCCCACTTAGGCATGCAACCGGCGTAGCCAGCAGGCCCCATGTTATGATGGTACAGTTTCTTAGCAGCGTTCTCCGTATTTATTCTAGACCTTTTCTTAGCTTTCTCCGATGTCTTGTACTTCACAAAATCCTCCCACTGGTGTCTTAACTTAGCATAGCCGGCTTCATTGAAATTCGAAGTCTTCTCTACCTTGACAAAGTTATTGTACAGTTTCTTCTTCCAGTTCTTGAATGCATCGGCCATCTTGCTGAGAGCAAACTTCTTGACTCTTTGCACAAGCTCCATTCTTGCTCTCTCCTCCTCATCTGGATTCACATCTGGTACCGGCAGGAGGAAATTAGTCATGAGCTTGTCAAAAAGCTTATCTTTGGCGTTGTCACCGACATATGGGACTCCACCGCCGCTTGGCCGATTCCATTCTTGAACGGTGATCGGGATGTAGTACCTCACAAGAACTCTGCATTGCTTGACAAATTTTCTTGCGACATCGATGGGAGCTTGCGGTTCACCATCTACACCGACCACGTCAATCCTATACCTCGCAGTGTCATCCAACTTTTTTTTTGGGCCTCGTTTCGTTCTTACGGAAGAAGTTCTCGATCCGGAGGGCTAAAAGAAGAAAGAGTGTTAATATATGCATGTATATATATAGACAACATCATTTTAATTACAAAATTCATGTGTTCCTCGATATACGGAGCCACGAAGGTAGAACTTTGGAGAACTATGTAGTGTGCTTGATTCAAAGAATGTCCGTCCCTAAATATCATTGCTTTCTTTCCCAGCGTGCCTTTTCCACTCAGTCTCCCCTCATGCCGTGATTCAGGAACACCAATCGGCTTAAGGTCAGGAAGAAAGTCAACACAGAACCCAATGACCTCCTCTGTTCCATAGCCCTTGGAGATGCTTCCTTCTGGCCTAGCACGGTTACGAACATATTTCTTTAAGACTCCCATGAACCTCTCGAAGGGGAACATATTGTGCAGAAATACAGGATCGAGAATGTAAATCTCTTCGACTAGGTGAACTAAGAGATGCGTCATAATATTGAAGAAGGACGGGGGGAACACCAACTCAAAACTGACAAGACATTAGACCACATCCTTCTGTAGCCTTTCCAGACTTTCTCGATCGATTACTGATACATTGCAAATGTATCTATAATTTTTGATGTTCCATGCTTGGTTTTATCTACTTTCTTATGTTTTGTCCACACTTTGGAGTACTTTTCATAGACTTTCTTGGACTAACCGATTAACAAGATGCCACAGTGCCAGTTGCCTATTTTCTGCTGTTTTTGGTTCGAGGAAGTCAGAAAATGAATATTCTCGGAATTGGACGGGACAAAAGCCAAAGTTCCTATTTTACCGGAAGACTCACGGAGCCAGAATACGAGACGGAGGAGGGCCAGGCCCCCCTAGGTGCGGGCTAGCCCTACCCGCGCCACCAGGTGGTGTGGGCCCCCTGGCACTCCACCGACCTTGCCCTCTGGCCTATAAGAAGCCTCCCGAGGCATAAACCTTAGAGAATCAAGCCTCCAGCCATGAAAAGTTCCGCAGTGCCGCCGCCACCGAAGGGGAGATTCGGGGGACAGAAAGTCTCTGTTCCGGCACCCTGCCGGGACGGGGAAGTGCCCCTAGAGCCATCTCCATCGATCTCCACCGCCATCTCCATCACCATTGCTGATTCCCATGATGAGGAGGGAGTAGTTCTCTCTCGAGGCTAAGGGTTCTACCGGTAGCTATGTGTTCATCTCTCTCTCTATGCATGATCATATTGTGATCATGAGCTTGTAATCTATAGATCTACCTTGCTACTCAAGTGCTTTAATAGATCTCTGTTCTCCCCATGTGTGTGAAAGTGACAGCGTGCTCACCATGGTGGCACTTAGGCTAAAGATTACAGATACTTGTTATGAGTTATATTTGGAGTTGGATGCCATCTTTATTTCAGTTTGCCTTTATTCTCTTCCATGCCATCAAAGTATTTTCTAGCCGCGTTATCTTATATCCATACCACTTGTATTTCACTATCTCTTCGCCGAACTAGTGCACCTATACACCTGACAAGTGTATTGGGTGTGTTGGGGACACAAGAGACTTCTTGTATCTTGATTGCAGGGTTGCTTGAGAGGGGATACATTTGACCACTTCCTCCCTGAGTTCGATAAACCTTGGGTGATCCACTTAAGGGAAAACTTGCTGCTGTTCTACAAACCTCTGCACTTGGAGACCCAACAACTGTCTACAAGAATAGAAGTGCGTAGACATCAAGCTATTTTCTGGCGCCGTTGCCGGGGAGGAAAGGTAAAAGGTACTCACATCCTCTGGTGTGAGTGCTCGAAGTTATTTCCTTTAGATTCTGCAATTTTGTCTTTTTGTTTCTTGTTTTCACTAGTTAGGCTTAATGGAAAACAACAACAAAATTAGAGAGCTTTATAGTATTTATCTTGAGTTAGGACATGAAGTGTTTGAAGAGAAAATTAAAAAACCTATGAAAATTTATTTGCATGCTAATAGCAATGTTGTTAGTATGAACTCTTTGGACACCATTATTGCTAATGCTATGGAAAAGCATAAGCTTGGGGAAGCTAGTTTTTATGAAAATGATCTTTTTAGTTCCCCAGCTTTGGAAGATAGCTATTCTATTGCTTATGATGATACCAAACCTCCAATATATGATGATTACAATGATGAGTATGATATTTTCAGTCCACCTACTATTGAGGAGAAAATTAATTATGATTACAGTATGCCTCCTATATTTGATGATTATGGTGATGAGAATAATAGTGATAGCTATTTTGTTGAATTTGCTCGCACCACAATTAATAAGAATGACTATGCTTATGTGGAGAGTAATAATAATTTTATGCATGTGGCTCATGATAAGAATGTTTCTTGTGATATTTATATTGTTACTTTAGTCATGATGCTACTGAAAGTTATTATGAGAGAGGGAAACGTGGTTTTATGCATCTCAATGATATTAATTTTCCCCTCTTTATGTTGAAAGTCTTGAAGTTGCACTTATTTTGCTTTCCTATGCTTGTTGCTTTGTGCTTTCATGACTTGTTTCTTTACAAGATTCCTATGCATAGGAAGTGGGTTAGACTTAAATGTGTTTTGAATTTGCTTCTTGATGCTCTCTTTTACTTCAATTCATATTTCTTATGTGAGCATCTTCTCAAACTATCATGCCTAACTTAAAGGCGTTAAAGATAAGTATTTATTGGGAGATAACCCAAAAGTTTTAGATGAGTCTTGGAAGTTATTACCTCTGTAATAACCTCTCATTATCCTTTTTATTTTCTTTTTGTACCAAGAATATCCTCTAATGAGAGAGAAATAATGATTGGGAAAGTTGCTGTACTGAAACAGATTTTTATGCTTCACCGTAAAAATTCGTGAGAGAGCTCTGTATGTTGGATTGAGCTGTAATTTTTCGTGCTTCTGACCCAGGTTGTTATATAAGTTTCGTTAGTTCAACACTTTTTGAGTTGAGCCACAGAAGGTCTTTGAAAAAATTCGTCTTTACCTGCTGGTCTGTTTTGATAGATTTCTGCCATTATTTGCATTTGCTTCTTGTTGGTTCCTTTTTGAGTTCTTTTAGGGAACTGAGCTTTTTGAGGGAAGTGCTACAATAGCTAATGTTCTAATGGAAGTTTATTTGGTGTTGAAACTGAACCTTAAGACTTATTTATCTTGAGTGCACTAATGTTACTAATAAAGATTGTGTGAAGTTTTGTATGAAAGAAAAAATTTCAGGTGTATGGAAGGAATGAGTAATGAGATGAATGATGGACTAAAGCTCAAGCTTGGGGATGCCATGCGTGTCACCCCAAGAAATATCCAAGAAGTACAAGCGTCAAATCTTGGGGATGCCCAAGGCATCCCCTTCTTCATCAATAAAAATCCTAGGTTTCTTCCAAACGCTTCATTTTTATTGTTTCATGCATAGTTGTGTTTTTCTTGGAGCGTCTTATTTTTCATTTTTTGTTTTGGTTTTTAGTTTGCTTGGTTTGCTTAGTTTGCTGAATAAATTGGTTGGACCCCCTCTTTCATACATTTGGTTTGCAAATAGTTTGGTTTGGTTTGGAAAAGAGTAGGAAAGTTCATACTTATGTGGTAAAAAGAGCTCGTTTTGACTGTGGCCTATGCTTTGTCATGCCATGCTTGATATTGTTTTGGCTTTATGCTTAGTATTCTTTGCTGTAGCATGACTTGTTATAAACAATTGAGATTGCTTAATGTGCCTTGGATGAATCATGCGTTGTTTTAGCATATTAAAGCATAGTATAGTGGTATTCTCCTTTGATGCTTTATTTGGGTTGACTTGGCGCATGCTCACACCATGTTATGACTATCCAAAGTCACCATAGCCTTTATGATCCTTTAGTTATCAACTTGTAGTATCACTTTATGCTTTGATCAATGATGTTTTGTCGCTCTGTATGATTATGGCCATTATTGCTCTCTTAGTTTGTCGCTCCCGATATTTTGGTAGCCTCCACAACAAGTATGAGTTCCACTCATGCATCCAACTCCCTAAACCAAGTTATTCCAAAGAGTCCACCATACCTACCTACTAGCTTATGCTATTCCAAGTACATTCATGCTTTTGTTTACCTTCCACTTGTTATGAGAAAACTAGTGATTAAAGCTCTCACGAACTTGATGGCACACTTTACTTTACTTGCCCTTAATAAACTTGAACCATTGTGTCTTCTATGTTGTATATGCTTGCACTTATTTGTTGGGAATTAGCAGAACCATGCTTTCATGGGGAACGCTTTCAACATTGCACTTGGTACTTGTACCTAGTTGATATCATGCTCTTTTGTATATGGATGTCGTCGGTGTGAAATGAAAGGGGAGCTTGTAAGTCCATGGAGTTATGTATATGTGTTAGAGAAACGCCTGGGCCGCTGGTCTAATCCATGCTGACATGGTGGAAACCCGCAGCGTAACTATAATGAGCTATCTATCAAGCATTCTTCTTATATAAAAAAAGAGTCCTATATTGAGAAAAAAGAGAAAAAGAGAAAAAAAAGAGATTATGAAAAGAGGAAAGAGAGAAAAAAGCACCATATTCCCATGGTAAATAAGAAGATTGCTGAGATGCTCGTTGTCTGCTTGCCTTGTCATTTTGATATGGTAATTCTTCCGTATCATCGGGCAAGGGGTACCCCGTTGGCGGTTCTCTATGATACACATGTACTTACGATGACAAGAACTTACCGGTGACTAAACTTGAGTAGCATGAGGAGCGGACCTCGTATACAAGGGACATGAGATTTCTGACTTATACTTCGTCAAGCATGTACACCATAGTTTGTTCACTTTAACCTTAATCACTTCAAGATGCTTATGATAGGGGCAATGAGAGCTGAAAGCTATAAGTACCATAATTTTTGGAAGCTCGTTATGAGACTTGAATCCCTACTTCCTTTTATAAAGGTCTTTCTTCCACCATTATATTGAGTCTCCACCTTCTATCTTTATGCACCTACTTTGAAAGCATAGTGGCCATTCTTAGTTCTATGTGCATTGTCCCAAGACTAGTTGATTGATGCATACTTTGATATTGCTTGTTTTAAACTATTGTATCTAGTCACTCTTATGAACTTTGAAGGTGTCATATGCATTTATATTTGCTACTCTATTGAGGGACAATCTTAATACTATTATGCTATGTTTTCTTTATGTGAAACAAACAAACGTCTTGCAAATCATTGTTATTCATGAATCTTTTGTTTGTGCCTTTTCATGTTGCATCATAGTTTCTTTGTCTTAGTGCTAGAACTTTGTCTTTCATGCTATGATTGAAGTACTATGATCCCAGCTTTGAATGTTTTGCAAATACTTTGATCAAGTCTTTGATGGTGCATGTCACCTCAAAAATTATTCTTTCTTTTTATCACTTACCTACTCGAGGACGAGCAGGAGTTAAGCTTGGGGATGTGATACATTGCAAATGTATCTATAATTTTTGATGTTCCATGCTTAGTTTTATCCACTTTTTTGTGTTTTGTTCCAACTTTGGAGTACTTTTATTATGATTTCTTGGACTAACCTATTAACAAGAGCCACAGTGCCAGCTGCCTGTTTTCTGTTGTTTTTGGTTCCAGGAAAGTCAGAAAATGAATATTCTCGGAATTGGACGGGACAAAAGCCAAAGTGCCTATTTTTCCGGAAGGGATCAAGTGCCAGAATACGAGACGGAGAGGGGCCAGGGGCCAGCCACACCACCTGGCCGCGCGGCCAGGCTTGGCCCGCGCCAGGGGCGGTCTGGCCGACCCTAGCACCCCCTCGGCCTCTCCTTTCGCCTATAAGTTTCCCTCGGGACGAAAACCCTAAGTACCCGATCAAAAATCCACGAAAGAGTCTGTAGCCACCGTCGTCTCTGTCCCTAGATCGGGGGGATCTAAAGCTCTTCCCGACACCCTGCCGAAGAGGGGAATTCACCCTGGAGGCCTTCTTCATCACCATGCAAGCCTCCGATGTGATGCGTGAGTAGTTCATCCTTGGACTACGGATCCATGTAGTAGCTAGATGGCTGGTTTCTCCTCCTTTGTGCTTTCATGTTTAGATCTTCTAAGCTCCGTTCATGATCAAGATCATCTATTTGTAATCCATACATGTTGTGTTTGCGGGGATCCGATGGATATTGAGATACTATTTCAGATTGATTATTGATTCTATCATGTCTTTGTTATTTGAGATCTTGCATGCTTTCCGTTGTTAGTAGCTATCTTGGCCAAGTAGATGCTAGCAACTCCAAGAGTTAATATTTATGCTCGATAGTGGGTTCATGCCTCTGGTAATCTGGGGAAGTGACAGAAATCTCTAAGGTACTAGATGTGTTGTTGCTACTAGGGAGAAAACAACAATCCTTTGTTCATAGAACAATTGTATTGTTTAGTTTACACGCAGTTCGTAAAGCAATAATCTGTTGCTTGCAACTTAATACTAGAGGGGGTTCGGATGATAACCTGAAGGTGGATTATTAGTCATAGATGCAGTTGGATGGCGGTCTATGTATTATGTTGTAATGCCCAATGAAGTCTCAAAGGAGTCAAGATGATTAGTATATGCATGTATTGCTTTCTCGGTGTTTGTCAATTGCCCCGCTGTAATTTGTTCACCCAGCATGTTATCTATCTAAGGAGAGCCACCTCTAGTGAACTATGGATCCCGGTCCTTTTTCTTTACATACAATCTACAACTGTTACTGCTTTGTGTTTACTTTCTGCAAACGTTTACTTCTTTCCATTCGATACGTTTAATACTTTGTTTTTCGCAAAACACGGTGAGATTGACAACCTCATCGCAAGTTGGGGACAAAGTTCTATGGTTGTGTTGTGTAGGTCTCCATGTTGCTACTAGCACCGGTAGTACGCCCTGCCAAAGCTCAGCTAGTAACACATTTGGGGTGTTTCCTTGCTCCTACTGGTTCGATTAAACCTTGGTTTCATAACTGAGGGAAGACTTGCTGCTATATTCATCGTACCTTCCTCTTGGGGTTCCCAACGAGCTCTACGTCGAAAGTCGAGCGCATCAGGATGTTGATACATTGCAAATGTATCTATAATTTTTGATGTTCCATGCTTGGTTTTATCTACTTTCTTATGTTTTGTCCACACTTTGGAGTAATTTTCATAGACTTTTTTGGACTAACCTATTAACAAGATGCCACAGTGCCAGTTGCCTGTTTTCTGCTGTTTTTGGTTCTAGGAAGTCAGAAAATGAATATTCTCGGAATTGGACGGGACAAAAGCCAAAGTTCCTATTTTACCGGAAGACTCACGGAGCCAGAATACGAGACGGAGGAGGGCCAGGGCCTGGCCACCCCCCCTAGGTGGTGTGGGCCGCCTGGCACTCCACCGACCTTGCCCTCTGGCCTATAAGAAGCCTCCCGAGGCATAAACCCTAGAGAAACAAGCCTCCAGCCATGAAAAGTTCCGCAGCGCCGCCTCCACCGAAGAGGAGATTCGGGGGACAGAAAGTCTTTGTTCCGGCACCCTGTCGGGACGGGGAAGTGCCCCTGGAGCCATCTCCATCGATCTCCACCGCCATCTCCATCACCATTGCTGATTCCCATGATGATAAGGGAGTAGTTCTCTCTCGAGGCTAAGGGTTCTACCGGTAGCTATGTGTTCATCTCTCTCTATGCATGATCATATTGTGATCATGAGCTTGTAATCTATAGATCTACCTTGCTACTCAAGTGCTTTAATAAATCTCTGCTCTCCCCATGTGTGTGAAAGTGACAACGTGCTCACCATGGTGGCACTTAGGCTAGAGATTACAAATACTTGTTATGAGTTATATTTGGAGTTGGATGTCTTTATGAAATCGTGGTGTTTGTTGGACTCATCTAGTACTCAAGGTGACAGTGTGGGGTTTTCTAGATGGGAAAGGCTTACTTTGAGGAGTGCTGTTATAGCCCTACCAACGATTAGAGTGTCCAACCGGAGAGTAGTTAAGAGTAGTATCATAAAGAAGAATATATTTATATGAGAGTGTTCACTAGTGAAAGTATGATCCCTAGGCCTTGTTTTTAAGCATTGATACACCGTTTGCAATTAGATCTGTTATATGTTTGCTTGCTGCCATCTTTATTTCAGTTTGCCTTTAGTCTCTTCCATGCCATCAAAGTATTTTCTAGCACCGTTATCTTATATCCATACCACTTGTATTTCACTATCTCTTCGCTGAACTAGTGCACCTATACACCTGACAAGTGTATTGGGTGTGTTGGGGACACAAGAGACTTCTTGTATCTTGATTGCAGGGTTGCTTGAGAGGGGATACCTTTGACCACTTACTCCCTGAGTTCGATAAACCTTGGGTGATCCACTTAAGGGAAAACTTGTTGCTGTTCTACAAACCTCTACACTTGGAGGCCCAACAACTGTCTACAAGAATAGAAGTGCGTAGATATCAATTACCTTCTGAGATATTGCATTGAGGAATGCACATAGCTTCACAATGGCTAATCGAACATTTTCCGGTAGAAGCCCCCTCAATGCAACCGGAAGGAACTGTGTCATAATCATGTGGCAATCATGAGACTTCAGGTTCTAAAATTTTTTTTCTGCCATATTTATTATTCCCTTTATATTTGACAAGAAGCCAGCCGGGACCTTGATACTGTAAAGGACTTCAAAAAAGATTTCCTTCTCTGCTTTGGTAAGAGCGTAGCTACTTAAGTATTTACGTCCTTTATCAGTATGCTTGTTGTGTGGGTCTTTGATACGTTGCTGGTCCTCCTGTGCTTCCGGTGTATCTTTTGTCTTACCATACACACCCAGAAAGCCTAGCAGGTTCACGCAATGATTCTTCGTCACGTGCATCATGTCGATTAAAGAACGAACCTCTAGGTCTTTCCAATACTCAAGCTCCCAAAATATAGATTTCTTTTTCCACATGGCCGTATGTCCGGTAATGGGGTCTTTCGGAACAGATTGACCGCCAGGACCCTTTCCAAAGATTACTTCTAGGTCCTTCACCATACCAAATACATCAGCACCTTTAGGGAGCTTAGGCTTCTTCCGGTAATCTGCCTCACTGTTGAAATTCTTGCCTTTCTTTCTTACTTGATGATTGGTCGGAAGAAATTTACGACACCCCAGGTACACAACCTTCTTACATTTATCCAAATATGTACCTTTAGTATTATCTAAACAGTGCGTGCATGCATTGTATCCCTTGTTTGACTGTCCTAAAATGTTAATAAGAGCAGGCCAATCATTGATGGTTACGAACAACAACGCTCGTATGTCAAATGGCTCCTGTTTGTGCTCATGCCACACCTTTACACCTGGTTCTGCCTACAATTGCAAAAGTTCATCGACTAATGGCCTTAGGTACACATCAATATCGTTGTCGGGTTGCTTCGGTCCTTGGATGAGCACTGGCAACATAATGAACTTCCGCTTCATGCACAACCAAGGAGGAAGGTTGTAGATACATAGAGTCACTGGCCAGGTGCTGTGACTACAGCTTTGCTCCCCAAAAGGATTCATGCCATATGTACTTAGACCAAACCATAAGTTCCTCGCGTCACCTGCAAAGTTCGAGTACTTTCTCTCGATGTTTCTCCACTGCGACCCATCAGCGGGGTGTCTCAGTTTCCCGTCTTTCTTACGCTCTTATTTGTGCCATCGCAACAACCTGGCATGCTCTTTATTTCTGAACAGACGTTTCAACCGTGATATTATAGGAGCATACCACATAACCTTAGCAGGAACCCTCTTCCTGGAGGACTCGTCATCGCCCTCAACATCACCAGGGTCATCTTGTCTGATCTTGTATCGACATGCATTGCATACCGAGCATTTATCCATATTCTCGTACTTCTCACCGCGGTACAGGATGCAGTCATTAATGCATGCATGTATCTTCTCCACATCTAATCCTAGAGGGCAGATAGTCTTCTTTGCTTCGTACGTTGTCTCGGGAAACTCGTTATCCTTTGGAAGCTCCGGCTTCATTATTTTCAGTAACTTCTCAAATCTCTTGTCAGATAAGCCAGTCTCTGCCTTCCATTTCAGCAGTTCAAGTGTGGTACCGAGTTTTGTGCTGCCATCTTCGCAATTTGGGTACAACAACTTTTTGTGATCCTTTTGCATGGCCTCCAACTTAAGCTTCTCCATTTCTGTATCACATTGTTGCTTTACATCAGAAATGACCCGACCAAGACCATCAAGGGCTCATCCGATGCCCCTTGTTCTTCTTCATTGCCGCCTCCCTCTTCTTCATTGTCTTATTTTCAGTAACTTCTCAAATCTCTTGTCAGATAAGCCAGTCTCTGCCTTCCATTTCAGCAGTTCAAGTGTGGTACCGAGTTTTGTGCTGCCATCTTCGCAATTTGGGTACAACAACTTTTTGTGATCCTTTTGCATGGCCTCCAACTTAAGCTTCTCCATTTCTGTATCACATTGTTGCTTTACATCAGAAATGACCCGACCAAGACCATCAAGGGCTCATCCGATGCCCCTTGTTCTTCTTCATTGCCGCCTCCCTCTTCTTCATTGTCTTCCATTGCAGTATCACCGTATTCTTCAGGGGACATAGCATAGCTGTCATCATCCTTCTCTTCTTCATTTTCTTCCAGCCTAACCCCTCTTTCTCCATGCATGGCCCAACAATAATATCCGGGCATGAAACCTCTCCGAAGCAGATGCCTTTGAAGGATTCTCGGGGCAGAGTGCTCCACCATGTTCCGACAGTCCACGTAGGGACAAGGCATAAAATTATCCACTTTGTTTGCCTTAGCCAAATCGATAAATTTATGGAGGCCTGCAATAAAATCGGAATGGCGTCGGTCGCCATACATCCATCGCATCCGTGCATCGATCTGCGTCATAATAATTAACCATTATAATAACATCGTGAATAGTAAAATGACCACCCTACATGGAAAAATAATATTTTTGTATCAGTTACAGATAAAAAAGATAAGGTTGCTAACCTCAGCCGAGGATACCGTGTTGTGCGAACTAAAGTGTGGCTCGGACATTTCGTCGAACACCTTGTGTGCAATCAAAGAAAAAAAACTAGCACCCACACCTCACACACAATGCAGCAAAATTTGGTGGGCAAAGGACTGGGCTTATATATAGCCAGGGGAGGGTTTTTGGTCCCGGTTATTGCCACGAACCGGGACCAAAGCCCCTCCCGCGCGACACGTGGCGGCCCAGCAGCTCGCACCCCACCCAGGTCATTGGTCCCGGTTAATGGCACGACCCGGGACCAATGACCTGGGTGGGGGGCGCGCTGCTGGGCCGCCACGTGTCGCTCCGGAGGGGCTTTGGTCCCGGTTCGTGGCAATAACTAGGACCAATGCCCACCGTCGCTTCGTCGTCCCCGTGTATAAATATGAGGCCATAGTGCTCGCTTTCACCATCCCACCCCTTTATCCATCGCCTCTCCACCACGCCGTCGTCTCGCCTCCCCTCCCTCTCCAATATCCACCGCGCCGTCATGGAGGTGCCCACGCTCAACCACTACGAGGCGGCGATGTTTGCGATCTACGGCATCCTCGCGCCGCCGCGCGCGACCATGCCCCCCGGATTTCGCATCAGCGAGGCGGGTGTGCCGGTGGCTCCTCTCCTCAACCCCCGCGGTTACGAGATGGAGTACGTCATCGCGGAGCGTCGCCGCCAACTTCCCGCGTGCATGAGGGCGTTGCCCCGGTACGCGGCGGCCATCGAATACTGGCCCCGGCTGTTCAAGAAGGAGCGGAAGGCCAAGCTTGGCAACCGCTTCGTGGACGGGCGCCTGGTGCACCCCGATCGCCGCAACCAAGAAGGGCGGGAGATGTTCGGGTCCGTCCCTGGACGGACCATCTACACCGCCATCGACGCTGCTAGGCGCGCAGAGAAGCTCCATCTCCCGAACAACACCGAAATCGTGGAGATTTCGTCCAAGGACGATGAGGAAGCCGGCGGCTCGGAGGACAGCGGCTCAGAGGACGGCGGCAACGGAAGTGTTGTCGACTAGGAATTTGTAAAGTTGCATCTTTGTATGGAAAAATTTGTGGTCGAATAATAAAATGTCTCAATTTAGACCTTTGTCTCGATTAATTCGTGAAAGATTTTTTCAAAAATAGTGATCAATTCAATTTCTATCTCAAATTAATTTCTGCCCCGAATTAATTTACATTAATTGTCCTGGACTGCTGACCGTCGTGGCGTTTTTGGCCTAGGCGGTATGAACCGGGACCGGTGCCTGGCATTGGTCCCGATTATGGAAACAAACCGGGACCAACGAAATTTGGGCGCTGGACCAAAGGCCCTCTTTCTACCAGAGATGGACTGCCCCAATATGTCGGCTCTATTGGAAAACAACGCGGTTGGTCATAAGAGTTTCCTCTCCATTGAGCATGACCCCTATGTTGAGAAATAAACCTTGGGCGCTTAGTACCTCCAAGCCGACTAAACATGTTGTTGGCCTTGCGTGAAGTGTATTTGTCCAACAGATGTTTAACAGTCGGCTTTGCTCTTGGAGCTGATTGTCTATTTCTTTCATTCCTTCTCCACATTACTACTTCTGGATTTTTACCATCCTCGGTGCAGCATTATCATCAATGAAAACATTTTTCCCTTTGGTAGATTCGGCCTAATGTGACTGGATAAGTATTTTATTGTTCTCAAAATCGTTCACATTTGCGAGAAAAGGATCAATATAGAGATTCATTTTAGATCATTCTGTAATTATCAATTGGCCGTCATTAATGGCTGATTGCACTTCTTTAAAGACGTTGGAAAAGTACGGTGGTTGCATGACCTGAACAATATCTTGCTCCACCTCTTGATGATTTTCCAACGCCTTTGTCTTTCTTCTTTTCTAGATCGTGTACCTCTTCACTTTGATGCTCTTCTTCAATCAAAGATGCTTCGGCTATATTTTTTTCTTGTGGATCTTCCTCAATTTCTTTGGCACGGAATTCATATGGCAATTCATATGGCAACATGTAAACTCTCCCTTCCATCCAGAAAAATCAAACACCATTGTTGCACATTCACCATGTTCTTGCTCAACGAAGCTTGTATCTACCGGGTTTACAAACTCAGCGTGTGTGTCCGACTTAGCTTTACCCAAATTTAATTCATCTTCAACTAAGGCGGTCGTGGTAGACGTGTCAATCATATTTTGTTGATTTGACGTGGCACATGTATTGTTCGACCCGGCCTTAGCCGAATTACCCGTACTTGACCGAGTCAACCTTTTTCTGCGGGTTGGCTCGTATAGCTCTGACTTTAAGAAGCTTTTTTGCAAGATCTTCACAAGATCTGAGATATATATTGGCCCACTCTTTTGATGATCGTCCCTCAGATCTTTTAGTATTTCTCGGCAATGACACTTGGGTGCTACTGAAATTCAGCAATTGGGTAGGGGACATATCATATACTGCAGTATTAGATAAAAACAAATGACCTCCCGATGAATTTTCACTTATTCGGCTACAATCAGTGTGAAGATGTGGAGCCAAAATATTAATATCAGTAGTCACATATGGTGCAAAATAATTAGTAACATGAGGTGTAGCATATGACGGTTGAGGGTAATTAGCCGAATAGCAAGTAGCATGGTCAATTGTTCCGTCCATTGGTACGTGTGAAGGTGAACCAATATATTGCAAGTTATTTGCCGATGAATAAAAAGGTGAAACACTATTCTGCATGCTATTGAAATTTATAACATGGGGTGTTTCATATTGATTAACTGAACTCATCACATTGTTCATCGGCATATGAACTTGGGTTTGCCGATGCATGCGAATTCGAATATACAAGTTGGAAGTTGCTAAAATTATACAAACATGAAGCATGAATATTATATTCCATCGAAGTTTGCACATATTAAAAACTAGGGCTAGGCGGCTAGCCGATATAGTATGCATACCAATGGATCTAGCAAGACCAAAATAAGAGTTATTTGAATCTACGTAAGAAGATTGAGAATTTATGTTACCGTTGTAGATTGCAGCCTCTTGATGACGCTCTCTACGTATTAGGAACGGGCTATAGACCGCTCGATACTTCGTCTCCAGCGGAGCCGCTGATTGTGTTGGCATGCGAAATTGCCGCGCAACACCAGGATAATCGTCGTACTTTCGTCGTGATGAACGAATGCATTTCGAGCAAAGCAACAAATAATCTTCTCACTTTCGTGGAGGAGAGACGACCATTTTTCAGCGCAAAACGGCAAAGATCATCAAACCCTAGGGCTGCTAGGGCTCAGCACGAGAAAAACAATGGAAAAAAAAGTACGTAAAAAGTAATAGGTATTTTTTGTTGATAGATCGGTTGCTCCCTTTTCCACAATCGTCCGTGTCCTTTATACAAGGCACGCAGTTCGCGTGGGGTTACATGACTCTAAAACTGAAATCGAGTAACTACCTATATGAAAGTGGAGCACCTAAGCGATCGCTGAGGGCTGCCACGCCATCGCAGGCCACCGTAGACGCGCATCTACGGTGCCTCGATAAACAGTACCCGACATGAACAGTGACGCGAGCATTTCTGACCACTGATTTTCGATCCGCCGGTCCACGTTCGCTGATCTCCCAACGCGCCAGCGCTGCGTGCACTGTTCATGAACAGTGTTTGCGCGTAAACAGTACGGACGACGAACAGTAACGGGTCTTTTTTTTGGGGGGGGGGGGGGGCTAAAATTTCGCAACCATAGTCTCCGTAGTCTACGTCTACCTCTTAATTTTTCGGCTAAAATTTTCCAACCGTAGTCTATGTAGTCTATGTCTATCTCTCAGACAAGAGCCCGACGAACAGTGTTTCCGCGTAAACAGTACCAGCGACGAACAATAACAGGTCCTTTTTTTTGGGGGCTAAAATTTCCCAACCATAGTCTACGTCTACCTCTTAATTTTTTGGCTAAAATTTTCCAACCGTAGTCTATGTAGTCTACGTCTATCTATCAGACAAGAGCCCGATGAACAGTATGGATGAACAGTGTCGGTGGCGAAAAGTACTGCTACGCCTGAACAGTACCAGGTCCTCTTTTTTTTCCCCTCTTAATTTCTTGGCTAAAAATTTCCAACCGTAGTCTATATAGTCTACATCTACCTCTTAATTTTTTGGCTAAAATTTTCCAACCACAGTCTATGTAGTCTACGTCTACCTCTCAGACAAGAATTATATGGACGGTGATTTTTACCCGCATTTCAATGTCGGTCTTACCTACTTCCCTTTTTCTTGCCGACTATCGTTACCAGTGGTAGGTCATTGGCGGTCAGTAATTTTCCCACCATAATTTGCTCGCGGTAATTTAATTTTCTAAGATTTCTTTTCTATTCTTCGACAATACTTCTTGGCACATTCCCTCCGCTGTAATTTGCTATCGGTTGTTTTTTCCAACGAAACTCCTCGACGATAAGTGATTAACAGTTATTCTACGATGATAATTTTTCAGCGCACTTTTATTCGAAAGCACCGCAAAATTATTTCAAAAAATATTTGAAATATATAATGTCACCAGGGCACGCCGCGCCATCTTACCTAGTATGAAACTGAAACCGAATATGACTTGCCTTCTCAACTCGGTTACCATGTGTCACTTCCTAATTTATTTGCTAGCTACTAGCAAGATACGTAAGTCCAAACAAGGTCACGTACAAATACTTCTTCAGCTACAATAAAATATTACGGCCAGAGTGCTAATCACAAGCTAATGCAAAATCTTGATGTCTCAGTGCATAAGCATATGTGATTTTCCCCATTGCACCATTTTCTTACGTGAATGTTGATAACCCTCTGCAAACTTCATGCTTGTAACTCGTCATCTGACTCACTAGTGCTAAGAGCTTTTTAAAATTGATGCGGTCTCGCCTGCAAGAGTAGTTCTCATTCTTTGATCTGAAACGTTGGTTACATAGGCAGCTGACTGTACGTTTTGTTATGCTATAAGGAGCTATTAGATCACGATGGCGTGCGTTGCCGCATCCGTCTATTTGTGCAATAGAATAATTGTAATTTTACATATTGGTCAGTTTAAAGAGGATTTTTAGTATTGACAAGTTCAAAGAATATTTCATCTGTTTGGAGTAACACAATGTTTGTTGCATAAGGATGCAAATTTACTGATGTATAAATTTGCAATACGAAGTGCAACACTTACATATGTCCATAGCCATTTGCCAAAATGAGAAACCATTAACATAAAACAATCTCCCCAACACGGAGTAGTGCCATTGGATGGTCTCATTGTCACAATCAGCAAAATATACTAGGTATTTTTTTTAAAGGGCAGCCTCTTATTTTTTATTCTGCAATAGAGATGAAGGAGAAACTCAATAATCGGTATGTCCAAATGAGGCCCAGTTCGTAGAGGGAAAATCCAACCAAATATCCACGTTCATTTGTGTGCAAATAACTAATCATCAGGTCCTTATACTTTAAAAATACCATGATTGTTTTGGTTCCAACTTGGCCAGACCGAGCAATCCTATGGAAGATATAACAATGGGCATGTCAAAGACATGAGAGCAAGATTTTCAAGGAGGGTATCTATTTGACACGAAATTAACAGATCGAAATTGTTAAGCTCACTCAAGTATATGCTTGCATACGGTATACTTATTATAAAGACTTACATCTGAATGGAAAATTAGTCACCTCGTGTTTCCAAATTTCCACATTATTTATTACAGTAACTGTTTTTCCTAAACATAAATTTAAAATTGATTTCAGTAGCACCTTGGTGTTGGAAGCAAAATCCTCTTCAATATTTACTTTATCTTGGATCCTAGGACACAAAGGAAAACCAAATTTTTAGTTAGCTGACTAAGACAGTAAAGTGGCAAAATGAAGGCAATCCTTCCATGACAGATCCAAGAGGAATACACTTTGCAAGCCATATACTGGTACATATGTTCATTAAAAGAAAGACATAATTATATGAAAAATGGAACCAGATAAGGGTGGTCACATTACTCAATTAGTGCAACAAGGGGGCCTAGTGTTCCAGGGAGGAGGACCAAAGCAAGGCATTGTTCATTCTCAAGTACCATGACGATGAAGAGAAAAGGATATCATGCAATAGAAGAGGGATATTGGAGCACTGAATCTGACAACCACCATTGTCCAATAGTGCCAGAGGAAGAACAAACTCCACAAAATCATAGAAACTGTAGTCCTCAATAACTTTTCTGCATAAGAAATGGTGAAAAAATAATTATCTGATTCAGAAAAGCAATGAAAATAAAACATGCCATGCAAAGAGAAAAATGGCTGAAGAAAGGATATAAACCTTCGGTACTGAGGGATCAAAGTAAGCAAGCCCATATTGTGCACCATAGACAATATACAACATTTTGTGGAGTTCTAGCTTCAAAATAGATGAACTTTGGCTTTGATCAATAAACTTCAGAAGCGGGCATAATCTTAGTTGTAGTTTTATTGGGTAGTTTAACAACTCTACTAATGTTATCAATATGCACGACAAACTACATAAACAGAAAAGATGACCTTTGCACGTAGTTGTTCCAAAAAAATTATTGCTAATATAATATGTGTACCGTTGACTTATAAAATTACAGGAGCTCTTTGTTGGTTTTCATTTTCTTACTTGTAATAAAATTACATGCTACTATAATAATATTACTGAAATCAACAAGAAAAAGACAGAAAGAATTTTAACACCACAGTTATTTAGGACAGCACATGGAACTACCAAATTCCAACACATTGAGCATCCTTTATGAATCCCTGATATTCTCGACATAGCAACGCAAATCTCGGAGGTAGAAAATTAATCTGGAACAGATATGCCATTGCACTAAACTTCTGTGCACTAAGTTTGTACATTTTTTCACCTTATTAGAGAAAAAAAAAGAGGGTTGACCTCCAGTGATAATGGCGTGGGCTTGATCAGATGAGGTGACACCCACACCCACATTGGCACACCCATGCATAGCTCTTGGCATCGGAGGCCTTGGATAAACGATGCACACCAGAGCAGCTGATTACCCTTTTTCAAACATCAGCGGCATGAATTAAAAGCCTTAGATTTGGAATCAACTTGGACAACATTACAGACCAGCTGCATGTGTTGAGTTTAATTTCTGAATATGAACTGGAAACTTTTTTTACCCAACTTGAGAGTTCATGTTCAACGTGCATTCTTTAAAAAATCCATTGTTCCCAAACTCTGCAATATACTCTAGTTTGTAACTGAATCACACAGTAAAATAAAACTTAGACAACCTAAGCTGATATTTTAGAATATACATCAAGGCTAAAGTTTGTGTCAATAAAAGTGGTTCTTTTCTCTACAAATGACAACCAAGCATTGGTTCATTCTTAATATTGCTTGCTTCCTGAGTGGGAATGATTGCTAGAGCTAGAGGGCCATCTGCCATCAAACGAATTTGATATGATGGTGTTGAAGTTAGACAAACCATTGGGAGGAGGAGTTGGAAGCTCATACCTGTGGAGCAGAGCAAAAGAGGCGAGGGCAGACACGGACGCCATCGCAACATGGAGACGTCACGGCTAGAGGGAAAATTGGTGGTACGCTCCTATGACGGATCTGGATGCGCCCGAGTGTCTGTATCTCTCATTCTCCACAGTGTGTCCTCGAGGACTGATCCAGATGGCGTGCACGGGGAAGCTGTAAACGAGGCGAGTCGGGGCAATGGCACCGAGGCGACGCGGGTGTCCTTCAGGAGGTGCAGGTTGTCGGGGAGACCATGGGAGGAGCTGACCCAGCAATGCCGACGGCTAGGCACAGCCATGCCGGTGAACCGGAGCGCAGGGAGCCGTAGAACAGCAGCGGCGGCCGGGAATCGGCGGAGGATACCGAGGCGAGCTCAGGATGGCGAGCAGCTGATTGGCGGTAGAGGCGGCCGGAATTGGTGGCACATCGGCGGCGTTGTGAAGGAAAGAGGGCCGCGTTGCTCCGCCTTGGGTCAAGATCGGAATTCGGGTGGGGTGTGCTCGCTGGTGGGGAGCTGTGCGCGAAGGATGAGGTGCGGCGCCTGGGTTTTGTTGATGCATACGTGGCTCTATAAGACTGTTCGCTTGGGATCCAACGAGAGGCTTGCGATTTGTTGTCCAGAGTAGCCGGTCTGGGATATTCCGCCAGAAGAATCGAACGAGCACGATGGGACTAAACACGTGATCGGACGACCAAAGTCACTTAGACGCCGAGAGAGCTCCTCTTTGTTTCGGTTATAATATCCCTAATGTTAGAACTTGTCCCAGGTAGCAACATTGTATCTCGCGATATCCTGAGTCTGGCTAGCAGGGCCGCCCTTGGGGGAGACCTGTGGGGCAGCCGCCCCGGGCTCTAAAAAAGTAGGGGTCTTCCTAAAAATATGCTATATAGGCAGGCCTAGTATACATCATAAAAAATGATTTTTTTATTGGGCTGGTGGATTAATTGGGCATTTTTTCCGCTGTCGTAGACTTTGAGCCAAGGCAATTGATATGGGTACAGGGTGATGCCAAGGCGGAGGCCAACCGTTCGACTCCTAGTCCTAGACGGCATCGGTCGCTTCGCTTCCTCTCAGGCAATCAAAACCAAAAATTGATCGTACACCTCCTGCCCGAGTCCTGTCGTCTCCACTGGATTGGAATATCGTATCGGGATACGGGAGCGGGAAGCCTCGAGGTCCTCGACGATCGACGCCAGAAGCAAAGGCAGACCATCTACGAGACGATCGACCACCTGGCTGTTGGTCTAGTGGTCCGCTCCCGTCCATGTCTCTGTTGGTTACGTCCTAATTCTTAGTTTTTAAATCTTAATTCTAATTAGAATTGTTTGCGCAGATTTGAAGAACTCCAGTCATTTAAAAGTATATTTAGGTTTTTTATAAGTTCGACATCCTTAAAGGCATTAGATGGTTCTCAACTGAAAGAACATTGCACTATATTTGCAAAAACTTTTACTCAGCCAGGTACAAATGGTAAACCTGATATATGTGATGTTGAGTTAAATGCACTTATTTCTGACTTAAGTGTTATGAAGTTCACTTTTTGAAATACATCAATGTCTGCTATGGAGCTTTTTGAGTTTATCAGGGAAGCGGATTGTTATCCTAATATTTGTATCGCTTACCGGATCTTATTTACTATGCTCGTGACTGTTGCATTAGCTGAAAGAAGCTTTTCAAAGCTAAAATTATTAAAGAACTATTTGAGATCTATAATGTCTCAGGAGGGGTAAAATGGTTTGGCGACTCTATGCATCGAGAATAAGTTAGTGAACAAGATTGATATTTCCATCGTCACGGACTTTGCTTCTAAGAATTTTTGGAGGAAATTTTAAGGTATCATATAAACATTATTATTTTTATATGAATATTATAGTTAGAATTATACTTAAACTATTTATTTTACATCATCTCATATATCTATAAAAAATTATAGTAAGAGGCCCAAATTTTTAGTTTCGCCCCGGACTACCGAAATTTCAGGACCGACCCTGCTGGTTAGGGCAGGTCCTACGTAGCTTATTATCTAGACAAATCTCTCTTGCAATTCTTAACCAAATATCAATTAATTAGCTTGATCGACTATTAGATTAATTTGGCCGATCATTCAAACTAGCTTGCCAAATTACACTATCAACAACATTTTTTTCTTTTAAAGATAAAAAATGAGGGATGCAACATCTTTGGGTCTCAATTCATCAAGCCAAGGAGCCTTCCAAAGTAACGGTTTGTTTCCATTGCCAATAGTCACCTTAGTAGCCTCCGTGGAAATATTTTTCCGAAAACGCAAAAAGCTTTGCGTTTCGATTCATTGATAGAAAAGAAGTTTGATTTACAAGCATAAGAGAAGGCCGAAACACTCATATATACAACACACCCAATACTCAAAACAAGGCTACAACTAACGTCGAAATCCGTCGAGTGCTTCTCTAGGACGCCACAGAGCGAGCTCCTCCGCCGAACAGAACCCTTGCCGATGAAAGTCGCAGTGCTTGCACATCATCGATATCGTTAGGAGCATACCATTCGCAGCCAAGATGGGTCCCACTGGATCCCGCGAGCCATCCAGGCTGAGCCCAGATCCGGGGTACATCGCCGGCGCGATGGCTACCTCCCTGTAATCTCAACAGACTTACTAGCATGCAGTCTTCACTGACCCACCATCAACCATAGAGGCCTGCCCACCACTGGTTATCCGGAGGCTTACTTGTGCCATCCGAGGAGGATCCCGTCGCGCAAGCCATCCACGATACCACTCGAGAGGCCGACACTCCAACTGCACTAAGACGCCGCATGAGGCCAACGCCGAAGACTATGACGATGAGCAGCGACTCGTACCAGGGAATCGGGTTTCCAAGACGACGCCACCATGGAGGGTACAATGTCAAAGACGTCGCCGTCGCCCGATCTGGCAAGCAAAATCTGGGGTTTTCACCCGGAACCTGACACCCTAGGCGAGGGAGGTGTCGGAGCTCTCGATGAAGCCTCAACAGGACGCGACACCCACAGGCGTCACCGTCACCGGCCCAAAGGTAGGGCTTTCGCCCGAGGCTTGGTACCTCCCTCCCGCAACCGAGCACCATGTTCCTCACATGGAGCCCTAACGCTAGCCCTAGGAGGAGTCCCCGGCAGGTTTGCGCACAACCACCTCAAAGCAGCATCGCCGGCCACTCAACACCATCACCCCTGCCGCCGGCATCAGAAAACGCCTCAAGCCACCACACCAAGAAGGCGTTGGGCTCCACTCGACCCGGCCAAAGCAGCAACATCCGTGCGCTCAGGACCGGGGAGGACGACCAAGGGGAAGTAGGGGGGCGCACCCGGCCGCCGGTGCCGTCGCCGTTGCCAGCAACGTCGCCTAGGCGACCCAACCTGCGTGGAGCAGAGCTCACGCACACACCCGGCGCAGGGGCCAGCAGGCTAGGACCCGCACAACCCAGATCGAGCCCAAGTGGGCCCAGATCTGGGTCGGCCGGCCCGCACCGCCCGCAGCCGCCTCCCTGCCTCCACCACCGATACCGTCCCGGCCTCCACCGGCCGGCCCGCACACCCGAGCCTAAGGGAGAGAAACTCCCCGACCACTTCTCCAGCAAGGACATGGCGCCAAAGAGAGCACCGTCGTGGTCACCCAGACACGAAGTCTGGATCAGGATTTCTCTAGGAGATCAGTGCCTCCCCTAGAACTCGAGCAGAACGAAAGCTGGACCGCGGGGCTCCACTACACCGGGTGAGGGCGGCGGTGGGGGCGTGACGACGAGACGCGGGGGAGCAGCGATGCCACCAAGGGGCAGAGAGTGGGCCCTAGCTTCACCGGCGATGGCCTCATGATCCAGCAGGGCGGTCTTCCTCCGAAACCACCGCGCGAGGAGCCCGAGAGGAACCAAATCCCCGCCGCCCCCTTCACCAGCGTCGCCCGTCTTAGCTAGCGGAGGCCTTGGGGTGATGAGGGGAGGGAGGAAGGTGGGGGGCGGCGGCGGGTTAGGGTTTCGCCCCCCTGTCGCCCGGAGGAGGCGACGCGAGGGATGCGTCAAAACGGTCGGGCAGTTGCCTCCGCGGAAATACCATGATCTTGCGTGGAGCATGGGTTCCCTAACCCAACCCAAGGCTTAGGAGCATCATTCCATTCATGCCAAAGCCACCTCATGCGAAGCGCCGAAGCAAACTTTGGAAGGTTTGGAATTCCAAGACATCCCATACTTTTAGGTTTGCAAACCGTCTCCTACTTGACTCTATATTTTCCGTCGGTAACCTTGTCACTAGCCGCCCAAAGGAATGCCCTTCTTAAGCTATCAATCTTCTTAAGCACTTTACTTGGAACATCTAGAACGGTGATGAAGTAAATGACCACACTTGTGAGTGCCGCATTGACAAGAGTTGTTCGGCCTGCCGTGTTGACATGCTTCCCAATCGACGAAATGAATTTGGCGGCAACTTTGTTCTCCAAAGGTTGGAAGTGAATTCTCACCAGGCGCCTAACCGACAATGGAAGCCCGAGATATTTAATGGGGAAGCATGTAGAATATTGTCAAGGTCAATGCCATCACATCGGATGCATATGCATTACGTGCATGTAAATCATCCGTTCTTGTTCAAACGCAAGCCACACCTCGTTTAAGCAAGCAGAACAAAGCCCAAGTGCCGTGGCTTGAAGTTACATTCTGCATGGAGACCAAACCAAAGGGATAAGACACCTAGCTAGTACTCCAGACAAAGATCTTACGTATAATAAGAAGCATCTCTCCTGCCTCCAGATTCCTGCACAGACTTCTTGTGCCTCCAGATTCCGGCTAGGTCAAAGAGTGTAAGTTAACAAAGACAAATAACCAATTAGGGGTGGTTAACCGCTATGCCTTCATGTACGGTCTAAGTGCCTAACAATAGAGGTACAGAAGTGGGACAATTGAGACAAGTGGGATTTCACTTTTAGACTACTAGACTAACTCAAAACTAAGTGGGACAAGTGGGTAAGCTAGATTTGACATATCCCGTTTATCCCACATAAATTAGAGTTAGTATAGTAGTCTAAAAATGATATCTCACATATCCCGATTGTCCCACTGCATCCCTACCTACCTAACAGGTGCTACCAACCATTTAATCACCAGGCCTCCATTGCAGGCATCCAATTCCATTCTGCAGTACACTCTGAGCTGAGCCCCGCACGAAGTTTCCTTGAGCACTTCTCTATTCATCTTGTCCCATTTAGCCGATCGGCATACCTGCTACCACTAATATTCAGAAGAAACTGTTTGCTCCGAAAAACAAAACAAAAAACAAAAGAAAAAGAAGAGTAGTAGAATCATTTATTTTCCCGGATTCAGAGAACACGAACACGTTTCCTGTGCCTTTATCATACTAGAAAACTCGTGTGCACGATCGCACTAGATAGGATTCAGGCCGCGGCGACCGACGATTTCGGCCGACAGATTGCTGGAACCGGCGACCGAAATGGAATAACCGGATAAAGAAGCACCACCGTGTCCGGTTGTTCCACTTCCACGCACAGCAGGATTTTCCCACGACAAATTCCTTCACACGGGCGGACGAACGAACGGGTACGTGCATGCACACCCGAATCTCACACAAACAAAAATTTATTCTTAGAAAAGACACAGACAAATTTTATTTCGACCATGCTTCAGATGCACGCATAGTTTCGTCAAAGTTTTCAACGTTCTTTTCAAATCGGCAACCAGATACCAATGTCACTAGTCTTTTCTTCGATCTTAATAGGGGTTGGTGGCCCATATGCGCCATTGTTATTGCGATCTTGCTTGCTCGCTGCAAGCTGCTACCTATAGAACTAAAACTAGAAGAACGCAGTCTTGTCCGATTCCGATGCGATGTCCATTGTCCATAGCTTAGCTCCTCGCACGTAGCTTCCAAGCACACTGTACACTACTGCCAGCAAAATATGTTATTGCGAATTCAAAAAAAAAATGTTATTGCGACGCGTATCATCCATTGCACTTGCACCTAACCTGAAATCTCCACGCATGTACGACGCGGCGGCATCGATCGAATTCATATCGATCGTCTCGTCGGGCACATATAAATGGAATCAGCTAATCATACATATTTAATTCGTTGCCGCACGGGCGCACGCATGTCTAAATTGATTGCTAGTACTCCCAGGGCTGGTCCGAAATTTCGGGGGCTCAGGGCGAAACTAAAAATTAAGCCCGAAATCTATATAAATGGTACTCCCTCTGTTCGGGATTTTAAGTAGTTTTTTCAGATTTTTCAGAAATATAAGTCCAGAGTATTTACTCCCCTTAATTCCCGTGCATTAGTAACTGCTCAGGGATTTTCCTCTCCACCTCGTTCGTTAATTCTGGTGCGTAGTAACTGCTGATTTAACTCTCCTTAATTCCCGCCATTTCCCCTATGTGCATGCCGTGCATGTGCATGTGGATTAATTGCCCAGCAACAATGCTACATTTACGGGCTGCTTTTTACGGGATTTTGCTTACAGGGAGACGTGGAGATCATGGATTGGTCTCCGTTTCCTACAATCACCGGAAGAAAAAAATTTAGACCAGCCAGTTTGCTCCACCTCATCCCGTACAGCTTCCCCGTAGCAAAATTCCCGTAAGTCTAGCATTTTCGATTGCCCAGTTGCCCAATGCATGTCCATTTTCCTCGTGATGGATTGGTGAGTTACCATTTCTGCCGCGCCATGAAAAATAAAGAAGAATAAAGAGAATTGTTGGCCGTTTCAATGGAGAGAATTTAAGGGACATCTCTAACGTCCCCGAGGTAATGTCGGATTTTGAAGCCTATGCCTTGGTCTTAGTGCTTTGGTCCTCCGGACTTAAAATCCCGAACAGAGGGAGTACTTCACAATTTTTCGCTATAATTCTATATACAAATTCCGCGATAATGCTTTGGGTCGATGCAAATTTCGCGATAATGCTTTGGGTCGATACAAGATTTTGTGTGACTAAAAATCGATCAGTCCTGTCCGTGACTGACTGATTGCTTTGGGTCGATGCAAATTTCTTTCAGAGATATGATGGGACCGGGAGCTATCGTCGATCAGCTGTGCTTACTGCACACTGTAGTGTGTTATTGTTAACTTGGACAGGAGAGCTAATTTCCATCGAGTGGACGTCGTGTTACGGCGTCGTCTTCTACGCCGGGCCCGAGGTACGCACGCTGTACCTGTACAATGCTCGGTACTCGATCGCCGGGGACTTCCTCGGTCCTAAAGTTCACGGGTGGAAAAATGGCCTCTAGTACCGGTTCATAAGGGCCATTGGTCCCGGTTCTCAAACCGAGACCAATCACTCGGAACTAATTCTAGTCTCGGTTCGCGCACGAACTGGGACCAATGGGTCTTCACGTGGGCGGGCGTGCGACGAGGGGATGGACCATTGGTCTCGGTTCGTGGAAAAAACCGGGATCAATGGGTCTCCACGTGGCAGCGTCAGAGACGGGCGGGGTGGATCATTGGTCCCGGTTCTTGGCACGAACTGGTATCGTTGGTCTCTGTGCCGCGGGAGGGTTTTCTGTCGCGGCAGGATTTTCGGGCTATTTTTCTGTCGCGGCAGGGTTTTGTGTCGCGGCAGGTTTTTTATCAATTTAATAGTATTACATATATACAGCAATAATGAAACCACGATATATATATTACACATCATGCATGATCACAAATATATACACTGTCTCATCCGTCTTCTTGGTCGAAACATATTATAATTACAAACGATACTCTCACACGAATTTGATTTAATTTACATCTTTTTTACACTTCACCCTTCCAAATGAAGCGGGTAATAGTATTCTCCTTTCAGATCTATGAATTGTTCTAACAAGAATCCGACAATTTCCTCTTGAATTGCTTGCACACGTTCTTGTGATAGAAGATCGTCCCGCATCCGTTCGATCTAATATAAAGAAGGGGATCAATATATATGAATGAAACTAAACACAATTGGTGGTAATAAAATAAAGTTGTGATTATTGTTTATCATACTTCAATTTTTTTGATGTTCCGGTCTGTCCCCTTCTCTTTGTCGTCTGGCGAATGAACTCGCAGACATAGTATCCACATAAGTTATTCCCGGCTTCCTGCCTCAAGCACTTTACGAGAACGAAGTTCAATCAAAATAATAATCAAGCATGATAATGGTGGTATTGAAACTAGAATCAAAGAGATGCGTGGATCTAGCAAGTAGTACTTATAGTCAATGGTTGAAATGTAAGCTCTGGCTTTCAAACACCCCTAGTTTTGGCGGTGAACCGTTTCCAAGCCTTCTGGAGGCATTCCTGCATGTCCGCCCACTTTTCTAATGGTGTGCATTTTGAGTCCAGGACTTTTACTACTCCGGTGTCAACAGCAATGATTTACCGAATATAGTGGAAGCTTGACACACTAAAAAAATATAACACGAGTCAATTATACGCTTAACATCAAGTAAGCGAAAATAGAATGTGTACAAGACAGTAACACTCACACAGCGTTGTAAGGAAATAGTATTTTCCTTCTGTTGCTGAAATACTTCAACGCTTGGAACAAGTTATCCTCTGTCTCTTTGGGATTTATTTTTAGAGTAACTTCATGAACGAAATTACAGTCAACAAACCCAAGGTCATAGATTTGTCTTTTGTTGCATTCGAGAATCTTCATTCTGCATATATAATTATTATAGTGACTAGTAAGATTATACAAGCAACGAACGAGCTGAGCTAGAAAGACTTAATTATAGAAACTAATAATACTTACAAACAATAGACACTGACGATAGCTTTGTCGAGGGCGTCTTGTTGGTAAAACTGAAATAATTCTGGAAATTCAATCAGTATGAAGCCATCTCCATGACCGTAATGGTGGTGTTTATATGCAGCATAGATCCAGTTTTTGGAATCAGCACAAGCTTGGATGTACCAGTTATGCAATCTTCGCATTTTTTTTGGTAGATCTTTGACTAACTCGGGTTTGACGAGAGGAGCCCCGTACTGGTACACGTATACTGTTTCTTGGTACACCTCAAACTCATGCATAAGGCTCATGTACTTAGTAATAGACAGTCCATATAATTGGGCTTTTTCTCCGTACAGTCGAATAAACTCCGGATCAATGTTCGGATCATGCCGCTCCTGGATCATCCACTCATTGGTATCGTACACTTTGAGCGGTTCGATCGATTGATTTTTCTGTTGTCCGAGCTGGGCAACTTCTTTCCCGACTCTCCGCACTTTTGCCTCAGCCGACTTGGTAATAGAGCGATTATAGTCTGTTGTGAGCACTATGGGTTTGTGAAGCCGAATCTTAAGCGCGGCTGCTTTGGCTTTATCTTCTGCGGTGACCGGGAAAAATGCCTCTATCGGCTTTTTCTTGTTAGCCATGTCAATCTTCCACTTTTCATAATGGGCAGCTGCGGCCGCATCAGTTTTCTCATCTGTCTTCTCGCAAGATAGCTTCTTCATATTCTGATGAGGTACTCTTGGAAGGGACGATAGCTTACGTTTCGGTGATCGGAACGTGCTCTTGCTGCCGCTGGTGGTGCTGCCCCCCTTAGTATACTTCCGATTTTGTCTCTAAGGCTCAGGGGACGGAGACGGCTGACGCGGCAGCAGAGACGGCTGAGGCGGCGATGGAGACGGTTGCGCTGAGTGGTGAGGTGGTGAAGGCGACGGTTGCGCTGGAGAATGGTGAGGTGGCGGCGAAGGTGGATTGCTGCTCTGAGGAGTGGGTGGTCTTGGCGGCACATAATTTGGAAGCATGATGCACTCTTTTGGCCATAAAATAGTCCCCCATTTGGCTTCTACTAGTTGAGTCAGCTCCATATCTTTCCCTGCAGGGTGGTCTAGCTTCAGCTCCTCAAAATCTTTCTTCACCTCATCCACCGTGACGACAGCGTACCCTTTTGGAACCGGTCTGCAATGCCAAGTTGGGTTAGGCGCAATTGGTACCGCCATGCCGACCGCCGTCGTCACCCTTAAGTTCATAACCTGCACCTTTAGCTCACAAGCTGTGGTCTCCGTGATATCATCCACTGGGTAGCGTTTAGGAGGAGATGTCATCGGTGCATCATCATCAACATCATGGAGCTGCGTGGAAGCGACGCTGCTTTTCTTATTCGATAGGGCGCCGGTACCCTCGAATGCAGCTTCTACCACGTGCCGCTGAGATTGGCCGCTAGTACCTTGTTGGCTAAGTCTGTCGAGTTGATCCTGGTGCCGCTTTAATGCTTCTTCTACATTACGCATCCGGTCTGCAGCGGCCGCTTTCTCAGCTGCCTCCCTTTCCTTTCTCCTTCGATGGCTTTTATTGGGATATCTCTTCATTTCCAGGGGAAGGCAACCTTCCACGGCTTGGAGCCTGGTGTGCCTCGTGCTCGTCCGTCGTGTTCAGGATTTTTAAGGGCCCGTGTGAGCTCGTCGTTCTCTCTATCGGGAACGAACCGTCCCGCTGTAACATCATCTACTGCATTTCTAATATCATCGATGGGCAGTAGGGGATCATCTTTGTGTTTCTGATTATATATTGCCCTCCCTTCTTTGTCCAACGTGCCCCCATGGCCGTAAAACCAGTTTCTCGCCCGTGGTGTCCATGTTGCGGGCTCTGGTCTGACCCCGGCAGCTATGTAATTGACCTCAAGTGCATCCCACTTATGCATGCAACCGGCGTAGCCAGCAGGCCCCATGTTATGATGGTACAGTTTCTTAGCAGCGTTCTCCGTATTTATTCTAGACCTTTCCTTAGCTTTCTCCGATGTCTTGTACTTCACAAAATCCTCCCACTGGTGTCTTAACTTAGCATAGCCGGCTTCATTGAAATTCGGAGTCTTCTCTACCTTGACAAAGTTATTGTACAGTTTTTTCTTCTAGTTCTTGAATGCATCGGCCATCTTGCTGAGAGCAAACTTCTTGACTCTTTGCACAAGCTCCATTCTTGCTCTCTCCTCCTCATCTGGATTCACATCTGCTACCGGCAGGAGGAAATTATTTATGAGCTTGTCAAAAAGCTTATCTTTGGCGTTGTTGCCGACATACGGGACTCCACCGCCGCTTGGCCGATTCCATTCTTGAACGGTGATCGGGATATAGTCCCTCACAAGAATTCCGCATTGCTTGACAAATTTTCTTGCGACATCGACGGGAGCTTGTGGTTCGCCATCTACACCGACCACGTCAATCCTATACCTAACAGTGTTATCCAACTTTTTGTTGGGCCTCGTTTCGTTCTTACGGAAAAAGTTCTCGATCCGGAGGGCTAAAAGAAGAAAAAGTTTAATATATGCATGTATATATATAGACAACAGCATTTTAATTACAAAAATACATATATACACCTCGCCGGTGTTTGCGAGATTTAAGGTTCCGCCAGAGCCATCGCCTTCTTCACTATCAGCTTCTCCCCTGTCCCAGGCTTCGGCTTCTACCTCACCGGAGCCGTCTCCTCGGTTGAGAGACTCATCTCCCTGACCGGAATCGTTCAGAAACTCACTCGTGACATCGATATCGATATCTTCATTTTCGCAGATCATCCCTTGGAGGATGTTTTCCTGATGTGTTGGATCCATAGTATCTGCAAGTTAAACAATCAACACATGGCATCGATAATGATATGACAAGTTAAACATAGTTGAAATTTAACCCTAAGGCATGCTTGGCAATTTAAGTGGGATCCGAAGAGTCCAAACCCTAGTACAGGAGAGACCAAGAAATCACCTACGAGGGGTTGATTTCATTCTCTTATTAAACTTGTAATTAAAGTTGTTGAACAATGCATGATTATGAGTCTATTGTGTAGATCTCATTTTTTGAACATTTTGATATATTATACATATTTTTCTGACTTAGAAATAATTAGTTATTGAATTTATAAGATTAAACTCTTTTCTGAAGTTATTTAAACAATTATTAAACTTTTATTACGTCAGCATAGGTAAAGTCTGACGTCACCTAAGGCTGGGGAACCTTTTCTCACATATGCATCGCCTACCCACAGTGACTGATTAGTGGGGCCAGGGCCACGTCGGGCTGCCACGCTGGCAGAGCTTACTCGACGCCCACGTCAGGGCGCCACATGAGCGCCACCTTGGCACCACATGGGCTCGCCGAAGGGCACGTCGGCCGGTGGTGGTTAGCGGCACTAGAGTGTTTGCTAGAACGCGCAGAAGGTCGGGTTCGAACGAGCGCATCGCGAGGAAGCTAATGGTGGTCGCGCCGCCCCTTATTGGTCATCGGAGCGTCGTCTGCGACGGCGTCCGACGCCGGCGGACAGTGGCGCTCGGCGACAGAAGGAAACGGAGCGAGAGAGAGAGAGAAAGGAGAGGTCCTGGAGGACCAGCGGCTCACCACGAAGACGATGGACGGGTCGACGAGGCCGGAGGAGGTCGGAAGCAGCGGCAATGGCGATGGCCGGAGTCGGAGCAGACGGTGACCGTGGCGTCGATTTCCAGCATGCGCGGTCGATTCCTCAGACGGTGGTGGCACGGCAGTGGCGGGCGTCGACGGCGTGAAGTGGCCGCTCTGGATTTGGGCAGCCTGCCGACGTGATTTTGCTCCGCCGCAAATTTTTCTTAGCCGCGCGTCGATGTGCTCTGTGAATTGAGGGAGTTGGAGGAGGAAGGGCCGGGGCTGTTAACTGTATAGACCATTGGTCCCGGGCCGTCCTAATAACCGGGACCAAAGGACCAACGGTCCCGGTTAGTGCCACCAACCGGGACCAAAGGTCTAGGGCAGGAGCGTTGCTATGCTACCACGTGCGCGGGCCTTTGGTCCCGGTTCGTCCCACCAACCGGTCCCAAAGGATCAACGGTCCCGGATCGTGCCAACAACCGGGACCAAAGGCATGTTAATGGCAGTGCACGCATCCAGGATCATCGGTCCCAGTTGGTGGGACGAACCGGGATCGTTGACCCGTTTTTCAGATTTTGGCAAACCTTTTGGTCTTCCCGCCATTTTCAAATTTGTTTTCTTCTTTAATTAATAAGATGTTTCAATTTAAGATGATTATTTATTTGGAATTTCAAAAAACTTTCAACAGAAAAAGTGCTTCAATATATATAACTAATCAAAAACCATTTTCTGTTTTCAAATATTTTTTATTTGAACTATACAATTTTACTATTTTCAATTAAAATTGCATTACCAAATATTTATTGCATAATTTGGAATTTGAAAAAACTTTCAACAGGAAAAGTGCTTCAATTTAAATAACTAATCAAAACCATTTTGTGTTTTCAAATATTTTTATTTGAACTATACAATTTTACTATTTTCAATTAAAATTGCATTAACAAATATTTATTACATAATCTAGAATTTCAAAAAACTTTCAACAGGAAAAGTGCTTCAATTTACATAACTAACCAAAAACATTTTCTGTTTTCAAATATTTTTATTTGAACTATACAATTTTACTATTTTCAATTAAAATTGCATTATCCAAAACCATTTACTATTGTCAATTATTTGAACTACAAGTACATGATATAATGCTTGTGAATTTTTAAAAAAATCATGTGTAGGTTCACAACATGCTATTTCATCAGAGATCCACTTCAAGTTCAGCGAGGCTCAGCCCCGGGCTAAGAAGCTTCATGCCCGCCGTTTTGAATATAGTTTGAAACGGGCATAAGAAATTCAAAAATGATCCAAACAATGTGAAACCTTCGCGTGGTGTCATATTATGTGTCACAGTTGCAAGGAAAAATATTGAACTTGAAAAATTGCAAACATCATAAAAAATCCTTCATAAAATGACCTATCATGTTCGAGGTTTCATGACATTTAGGTCAAACCAGCAATGTTATGGCTAGAATCAGGGCATAGTTTGTGATAATGTTCCCATATTGTGCACACATGTGCATCTTGGGATGGCTTACGGTGTTGCAGGAGGAAATTTTCCTTTTCGACGCACGAAAAAGTCAATTTCCATTTTTGTGGTGCCGAAATCGGGGTGTTCTGTGAAGCAACCACCAAATTAAAGTTTGGCATTGGTACCAAACCATTTAAAAAAAATACTATACCACCTTATATGGACAATTTCCCAACCAGTGTATCTGGAACCTTTCTGTCCATCCCTCATGAAAAAGACAAATTCCTGCCGAATCGGTAGGACGTTGCAAAGATTTGAACTACAAGTACATGATATAATGCTTGTGAATTTTTAAAAAAATCATTTATAGGTTGAAAACATGCTATTTCATCAGAGATCCACTTCAAGTTCAGCGAGGCTCAGCCCCGGGCTAAGAAGCTTCATGCCCGCCGTTTTGAATATAGTTTGAAACGGGCATAAGAAATTCAAAAATGATCCAAACAATGTGAAACCTTCGCGTGGTGTCATATTATGTGTCACAGTTGCAAGGAAAAATATTGAACTTGAAAAATTGCAAACATCATAAAAAATCCTTCATAAAATGACCTATCATGTTCGAGGTTTCATGACATTTAGGTCAAACCAGCAATGTTATGGCTAGAATCAGGGCATAGTTTGTGATAATGTTCCCATATTGTGCACACATGTGCATCTTGGGATGGCTTACGGTGTTGCAGGAGGAAATTTTCCTTTTCGACGCACGAAAAAGTCAATTTCCATTTTTGTGGTGCCGAAATCGGGGTGTTCTGTGAAGCAACCACCAAATTAAAGTTTGGCATTGGTACCAAACCATTTAAAAAAAAATACTATACCACCTTATATGGACAATTTCCCAACCGATGTATCTGGAACCTTTCTGTCCATCCCTCATGAAAAAGACAAATTCCTGCCGAATCGGCAGGAGGTTCTGTCGTTGTATTGGGAACGGCGGTACCTAAGGAGGTTAGATAGAGGTGTGGGGACTAGCAGGGAAGCTATCGATGGCGTCCGCATGCGGGATTGGATACATGCGAGCGTAGCGGGACGCAAGAAGTACCCAGGTTCAGGGCCCTCGTGGTGAGGTAAAGCCCATACTCCTGTCGGATCTGACTATGTGGAATACTCGAACTACAAGTGCTCCTCGAGCTGTATACGCTAGATACTGCCTTAAATGCTGTAAGACCAACCCTTTCTACTGAGGCCTTGCCTCTCCTTATATAGGCAGAGAGGCAAATTTCTCACTGGCCAGTCCGACTGGCGGGCCCCACAAGCGGGTCCCAGCCGACTAGTCATCTAAAGTGTCCGATATGGCTTGTCTCATCGGAGTATGAGCGGTATGGCTGTCGTAGGCACAGTGAACGCCGTGCGAACCTGTCGTCAGCACCGGCCACTGTTCCTGCGTCACCCACGCAAATTCTTTGGTATGGCCGGGTAGTTGCCAGTCTTGTCACCGTACAGGGCGTACCATGCACTGATACACACGTCGCCCTGTCCCATTGATTGAGTCCGGCTACGTCGCCGTATCCGGCTGCCTCTTGCTGATCCGGCTACCAGGGGATAGTCGGCCTGTCTTGCCCTGTCCGGCTGCATCTGGTCAGCCGGACACGATCCGACTGTCTTGTTTCTTATTCGGTTGGGGTACCTGGGGATCATCCCCCTGACACTAGCCCCCGAGCGCGTGTGGATTCCGCCCTCAGGCGAAATGTGCGCGCGCTTCCTCTTGCTTTTGAATTTGTGTCCGGCTGAGCTTGGCGGTTGCGCTACCCGTGACGTTAGTGCTGACGCCGGCCACGCGCGCACGCGCCATCATTACCATGCGGCGGGCAGTGTAACGTCCCATCACGCCTCGGGAAACTGCTGTCCGGCGCTTCGGTTCTTGCTCCAGGATCTTCTGCGCATCCTGCTCTGGCACACGGGATCTAGGCGGCGGTTGGGGTGTGGGTTGCCCGGATGCGCGCCACGTGCCCCGTCGACGGTTGCCCTTCTGGTCCTTTAAAGGGACGCCGCGGGGGAGGCAATTTCTTTCCTTCGCTCCCCCGCTGCAGTTTCCTTCTCTCTCGCTGCTTCTTCTCCTGCGCCCTTGCCCTTTGCGCCGCCCGCTTGCCATCGTCGAAGCTACGGGCCACCGTCAATCTTCCGTCGCCGCTCCCCCTCGTCAACCGGAAATGGCCGCCAACCGCGGGGCCTGGTGCGGCTCCGCCGTCACCGAGGACCAAATCGCGAAGTACCGCGCCACCCGCGTCCTCCCGCCAGCGGAGGAGGTGGCGGTGCGGCTGGCGCCGGCCGGGGAGGTGTCACCGCATCCGGCGGAGGGAGAGCGCGTCATTTTCCTTTCCCACCTGGCACGCGGGTTCGCCCTTCCGGTGAACCCATTCCTCTTGACCTTCCTTGCTTTCTTCGATCTTCGCCTCCACCACCTTGGCGCCAACGCAATCGGAATGTTGGCGCACTTCGTAGCTTTTTGCGAGAGCTACCTCGGGATCCAGCCGGATCGCGGGCTCTTCTGCCGGCTCTTCCGAGTCCGGCCGTAGGTGCAATTCACTCAGGGGCCACTAGTCGTCTACGGCGGCGCCTCCATCTACTCCCGCTCGCAGACCGGCTACCCCAAATTCCTTCTTCACGATACGGTACGACTGTGGCAGCATTCGTACTTCTATGTGAAGAACCTCACCAACGTCGACCGGATCAATCTGCCGACCTTCCAGGACGTCGAGTCTAGCCGGCAGAACTGGGACTTGAAGTTCCACGGCGACAAGGCGGAGATGGATGAGCTGCTGAAGCGCATGCGCTCGCTCGTCCACTGCCGGCTGACCGGCCTAGATGTCACTCTCAGTTGGATGTCCCGGCTGATGATGTCGTTGCAGCAGCGAGCGCACAAGATGTGCTACTACTCCGGCCGGCTGGACCCGACCCGGTTGTCGCGCCGCGATCCCCGCTACCACAACCTGAAGGAGTGGGTGTGGACGATCACCAAGGAACGGCTGCCGGAGAACTGGAAGTTCAGCCTGGCGCCCTATACTCGGGAGAACCGCGCGCCCTGGGTAAGCTCTTCTAACCGGATACTCTTTTGGTGTTTTCTTGTACTTGTTCTTTGTTTTCGTTTGGCTGATCTCTTGTGTTCGGCAGATGTTCCCTTGCATCATCCGTGAGGAGGGCGCGGCTCCCCTCGAGGAATTCATGCCCGACCTGCCCGAGCCGCGCGCTCGGCGGTCCGGCGAGGAATCAGATGGGGACGGCGACGCCTTCCCTAGCCAGAATGATGAGCTGGCCGCCGACCCGCACGCGGAGGTGCATGAGGAGGAGGCCGCGCTGACCACGGAGCCGGCAACGCGCTCCGCGATGGACGGGGAAGTGGGTGGGAGCGGCTCCAGCTGTTCCGGCTCCCGCCGCCCTGCGACGGAGGAGCCGGCGCCCAAGAGGATCCGGTCCGGCGCCCTGACGCCAAGCCGTCTCGGCCGGAAGAAAGGGCCGCCCCCAGTTGTGCCGGGGTATGCTGCTTCCCCCTCCACTTTTTCTTTCGGCGCCTTCTGCCTATTTGCCCTTTCTCTTCTTTTTCTGACTTTGTTTTGTTTTGCCTTTGCCTTCTCCTTTTTCTCTTTAGCACACTGGTTTCCTTCGGAGCCGCGAGCCCGGCACGCGCGCCAGCCGGGTCGCCGCCCCGTGCCCCGACTGCGCCAACCAGCGCCCCTCCTTCTTCTGAGGCGCAACCTTCGCCTCCCCCTCGAGCTGAGCCGATTGCCGCCACCCAGCCGGAAGTCCCCCAGCCGGAAGCGGGGTCCTCCCAGCCGGGAGGCTCCTCCGCGGACACGCGGGGGGCTGCTGGCAAGGAGCTCATCGTCGTTGGCGACGACAACTCTGACGAGGAGCCTGGGAAGGAATGGCAGACAGCGGTGATCGAGGCGAAGGAGTCCTTGGCTGTCAACGCCGTGGACGACGACGCTTCCTCCGCCGCCTCGCTGTCGGACCTCGCTGCCACGCTTGAGCTGGTGGTGAAGGAGATCCGGCTGCTGGAGGCCGCAGCCGGCGGGAACCGGACGTTGGAGCAGAAGCTTGCTGCCGCCAACGGGACTTCCCAGAGTAAGTTTGCTTCACCCGGCTTGCCCCCTTTTTTTGGGGGTACTGATAGCCGGTTTTATTGCAGCCATCCTCGTGTGCGCTCAGTGCGAGATCGATCGCTTGAAGAAAGCGAACGATCGGCTGAGCAAGTCCAATTCTACTCTGCGACTGCAGAACAAGGATTGGCACGCGAGGGTGGACGGTCTGGAGGCCACCATCAAGGAGCGCAACGCCTCGCTCGCTAGCCGGACCGAAGCCTTCTCCCTTCTCGAGGCCCAGAACAAGGACCAAGAGAAGGAGATCAAATGGCTAGCGACCAAGGAGAAGGCGCTGGTGGAGGAGCTGATGCAGGTCGGCCATACTGCCAAGGGTGAGTCCTTTTCCCGTCTTTCTTTCTTTCCAGATCCGGTAGCCGGATCTGACTTCTCTTTTCTGACAGCCTTTTACCCCGGCATAGACCTGCTGGCCTACAACCGACTGCAGGAGAACTGGCCGGGAGCGCAGCCGACGGCCCAGGAGCTCGTCGTTCTCCTTGGCGAGGAAGCGGCCAAGCTTCATCAGGCAGCACGGGACGTCTTCTCCTTCGTCTGGCCGGAGGCTCCGGCTCTGGAGACGATGGCGCAGCTAGCTGCGAAGGTGGGGGAGGTGCCGGCTGTGGTGGACCGGCTGCAAGACTTGGTGGCGCGGGCCAGAGTGGAGATGGCTCTGGCCCTCATGCTCTCCTGGTACAAGGACGCCCGCGTCGAGAAAATCGACGGTGGCTTCCGTGCCGGAGCCGAACTTGCCGCCATCCGCTAGGCCCATCTGGAGCTCCACGGATCTGGCATCAAGATCGCCGATTACATGGATCCCGACGAGGTGCTCACCTACTCGCAGTCCGTCGGTACTCCTAATGTGGAGGTCCCGATGCCGCCGCCTGCCAGCGCCGGAACCGGATCAAGCTCCGCGCCTCCACCGCCACCCGAAGCTTCTGTCGGCCAAGAACTCCCCCACGGCAAGGGTCCTACCGCTTAGTTATCGCCCCAGGATGCCAGGTATATTTGTCTTGTGTTACATACTTATGAACCTTGTCTGTTTGTGCCGGCCGTTTTTGATGCCTGGTAACTTATGGGAGCTTTGTCTCTCTTTTGTTTGTTAATACTGACCTTGCTTGGATTTCCTTCAACTTGTGTGCTTCGAATTTTCTTTCAATACTTCGCCGGTTAACTTTATCCGGCTTACTTCGCCCGGCTACACACTTTTAGCCGGGGGAACTGCACCTCCAGTGGGGGCGCGCGAGCGCACCCACTGGGTGTAGCCCCCGAGATTCGCAGTAGCTGGCGTAGCCAGGTGCTTCGAATCTTCCTTCTTTCCCAATTCTTCTATCTTTATCCGACTAGACTCATCTCAGTCTGTTGCTTTTGCGGGCTGAACACCTTCAGCCGGGGGAACTAACATTCCAGTGGGGGCGCGCGAGCGCACCCATTGGGTGTAGCCCCCAAGATTCGGAGTAGCTGGCATAGCCAGGTGCTTCGAATCTTCCTTGTCTTCTCTTGCTCCTGCCCTTGCCCTCACCTGGGCTCCGATCGGCCGGCTAAATGCCTTTAGCCGGTCGGGAACCACAAGATTCCACTGGGGGCACGCGGGCGCACCCAGTGGGTGTAGCCCTCGAGATTCGGAGCGCTTGATGAAGGCAAGGACTTCGAATCTTCTTTCCTTCTCCTGAATTTCGACTCTAGGTAATCGGACAAAACGTACATACGCATACACACATGTCCACATAGGTTAGTAGGTTAGTCTGCCAAATTGTAGCCGGAAACGGCTTGTTTTTTCGAAAACTGACTTGTCCCTTTCTAGACACTTAGTCGCTTTCCCGTGCACTCTGTTGTTTTCGCTGCGTCCTTGCCGGGCAGCCGGGTTGCGGTCTGCAGCCGGAATCGAAGGGAGCTGACAGTACATTGCAGACGGTACTAATGTCTTAGCAGCTGGATTGGTTCGAGCTAGTTGCAGGGCCGGGACACCCGATATGTCGCGTCTCCTCCCCATTTTTCGTGTGGGATGCCTCGGGCTTTTGCTCTTGCTAGCCGGACAGCCGGGTTGCGGTCTGTAGCTGAGACGAAGAGTGGGCCTTTGACATCATCACACACTACTTAGCCGGTTTGTTGACTTAGCAGGCCGGGCCAGCCGGCGAGCCCCGGGGTAGGGGTTGCCGGAGCTAGAAAATCAGAACCAGAAAACAGATGCATACACATTTCAAGCAAGGAGCCCCCGAGATTTTCGTGGGGGTCCGCATTTCATTCATAGGGTTTTCGGGATACATACACTGCTTGGCGACTAGGTGTAAAACGGGCGCAGCAGGGCCGCGTTCTAGGGACGCTCGGTTTCCTCGTCCGATTTGTCCATCTTGTTCTTGCGTGGCTGCTGCGCGTCGATGAGGTAGTAGGAGTCGTTGGGCAGCGCCCGGCTGATGATGAAGGGGCCCTCCCAGGGTGGCGATAGCTTGTGCATGCCCTTCGTGTCTTGCACCAGCCGGAGAACTAGGTCGCCCTCGCGGAATGCGACTGGGCGGATCCGGCTTGAATGGTAGCGACGTAGTCGCTGCTGGTACAGGGCTGATCTGGACGAGGCCAGCTCGCAGGCCTCCTCCAGGAGGTCCACTCCGTCCTCCCGCGCCTCCTGGTTGGCTTTTTCATTGTAGAGGAGCTTGCGAGGGGAGTCGAACTCGATGTCGGTGGAGAGGACGGCTTCCGATCCATAGACCAAGAAGAATGGCGTGTAGCCGGTTGACCTATTCGGCGTGGTGCGGAGGCTCCATAGCACAACCGGCAGTTCTTCGATCCAGCATCCGGGTGAACGCTCCAATGGCTCGATGAGACGCGGCTTGATGCCGGCTAGCACCAAGCCGTTTGCTCTTTCGACTTGCCCGTTGGATTGCGGGTGCGCGGCGGAAGCGAGGTCCAGTCGGATGCCTTTGTTGTTGTAGAACCGGGCGAAGGCCCCCTTGGCGAAGTTCGTGCCGTTGTCGGTGATGATGTTGTTGGGGTAGCCGAAACGGTTGATGATGTCGGTGAAGAAGGTAACAACCGTCGCCCCGTCCAGCTTCCGGATAGGCTTGGCCTCGATCCATTTCGTGAACTTGTCCACCGCCACCAGCAAGTGGGTCATGCCCACGCGGGCTCGCTTGAAGGGACCGACCATGTCAAGGCCCCAAACCGCAAAAGGCCAGGTGATCGGTATGGTCTTGAGTACCGAAGCTGGCATGTGCCTGAGCTGCCCGAAGCGCTGGCACCCGTTGCATGCGCGGACCAACTGCTCAGCGTCCTCGAGGGCGGTGGGCCAATAGAAACCATGGCGGAATGCCTTGGCGACTATCGCCCTTGACGAAGCATGGTGCTCGCACTCGCCCTGGTGGATATCTTTGAGTAGCCGGTAGCCCGTGTCCACATCAACACATCTTTGGAAGATACCGGATACACTGCGCTTGTACAGCTCGCCGTTTATGATGGTGTATGTGTGCGTGCGGCGCCGGATTTGCCTGGCCTCCACCTTGTCGTCCGGAAGTTCTCCATCGGTGATGTAGCTCATGAAGGGCTGTGCCCAAGATGGCACTTCCCGAATGACGAGGACGCTCTTGTCCTCCGGTTGGCGGGTGTCGGGGGGTTGTCTGGGTGGCGTACCCGGGACGGCGAGCCGGAAGGCACTGCCTGGCCGGAATTGGTGCGGGTCTTCTTCTTTGGCGGTTCTGCCGGCTCCGCTTCCGCCGTTCCGTCAGCCGGAACGGTTCCTGCCCAGACAGTGGAGTCCGATTCTGGCGACGGTTTGATGGATGGCTTGCGCAGGTGCTCCAAGGAGACCCCTGGTGGGATGGCCTGCCTGGTGGAGCCGATCTTAGAGAGCCCATCGGCTGCCTCGTTGTTGACGCGGGGGATGTGGTGAAATTCGCACCCATCGAAGGAGGTGCTGAGCTTCTAGATGTGGAACCGGTAGAGAGCCATGTTTGCGTCTCTGGCGTCCCATTCTCCGGATACCTGCTGCACCACCAAGTCCAAATCACCGAAGCACAGGATCCGGTTGACACCGATCTCCTTGGCCAGCCGGAGCCCGTGAGCCAGTGCCTCGTATTCGGCTACGTTGTTGGAGGCTTTGAAGTGGCTATGCAGCACGTACTCCAGCCGGTCTCCTTTGGGCGAGGTGAGCATGATGCCGGCTCCCAAGCCCCCGAGCATCTTCGACCCGTCGAAGTGCATCCGCCAATGGTCCGAATCCGGAACCAGTGGGAGATACTGGGTCTCGGCCCAGTCGGCGAGGAAGTCCGCCAACGCCTGTGACTTGATCGTGAGCCGGGGCTCGTACTGGATGGAGTAGGCGGCAAGCTCAATGGCCCACTTGGCGACTCGGCCGGTGGCGTCCTTGTTGCCGATGATTTCCAAAAGGGGTGCAGTGCACACGACCTTAATCGGATGCTCCTGTGCCAGGTACACGCCGTAGCACATCTTCTGGTAGTGGGGGTAGTTCTGCTTGGAGAGGGAGAGAACCTCGCTGAGGTAGTAGACGGGTCTCTGAACCGGCTGAGCCTTGCCTTCCTCGGGGTGCTCCACCACCAGGACGATGCTAACGACCCAGCTGATGGCTGCTATATAGAGCAACATTGGTTTCTTACTAGCCGGCGTGGCTAGAAGCGGTGCTGTGGATAGCATGTGCTTGAGGTCGTGAAACGCGGTGGCGGCTTGCGAAGTCCAGGAGAACTTGTCCGTCTTCTTCATCAGCTGGTACAACGGGAGTGCCTTCTCCCCCAGCCGGCTGACGAAGCGACTGAGGGAAGCCATGCATCCGGTGAACTTCTGGACTCCAAGCAGGTTCCTAGGCGGCTGCATCCTCTCGATGGCCGCGATCTTCTCTGGATTCGCCTCGATACCTCGCTGTGAAACGAGGGAAACCGAGTAGCTGGCCGGATGGTACTCCGAAGACGCACTTCTCTGGGTTCAGCTTCATTTGGTACTGGCGGAGGTTGCCGAACGTTTCTCCCAGATCCTCGAGGAGGGTGCGCTTCTCTTTGGTCTTGATGACCATGTCATCCACGTAAGCATGCACATTTTGGCCTATCTGCGAGTGCAAGCATTTCTGCATACATCGCTGATAGGTGGCGCCTGCGTTCTTTAGGCCGAAATGCATGGTTACATAGCAGAAAGCCCCATAGGGGGTGATAAATGATGTCTTAATCTGATCAGCCGGGTTTAGCCGAATCTGATTGTACCCGGAATAACAATCTAAAAAAGACAACAAATCACAGCCGGTCGTGGAATCGATGACTTGATCGATACGGGGCAAGGCGAAGGGGTCTTTCGGGCACGCCTTGTTCAGGCTGGTGTAGTCGATACACATGCGCCAGGTCTTGTTCTTCTTCAGCACCAGGACTGGGTTCGCCAACCAGTCCGGGTGGTACACTTCCATGATGAACCCGGCTGCAAGGAGCCGGGTGATCTCGTCACCGATTATCTTTCTCTTCTCCTCTGCGAACCGGCGTAGAGGTTGCTTGACCGGCTTGGCATCCGGACGCACGTGAAGTGAGTGCTCGGCGAACTCCCTCGGCACACCCGACATGTCCTTGGGGGACCACACGAAGATGTCCCGATTCTCACGGAGGAAGTTGACGAGCGTGCCTTCCTATTTGCTGTCCAAGCCGGCGCCAATGGTGACGAACTTGGTCGGATCGGAGGGGTCGAGCAGGATCCTCTTCGTCTCCTTTGCCGGCTGGAAGGCTCCTTCTCCAGCCGGTTTGCTGCCAGCCGAAATGTCCTGCTGGGCCATGGCCACATTGTGCATGATCACGCGCTTCTCCTCGGCTATGATGAGGGCCTCTGCCAGTTTGGAACCGGCTGAAGCGCACTCCATCGACCGCCTAAAGCAGCCAGCGACGGTGATCACGCCGTGGGGTCCCGGCATCTTCGTCTTGAGGTAGGCGTAGTGGGGGATGGCCATGAATTTGGCGAGGGTGGGGCGCCCGAGGAGAGCGTGGTAGGAGCTTGTCAGATTTACCACCTCGAACCAGATTGGTTCACGGCGGAAGTTCTCCTCGGTCCCGAAGATGACGTCCAGCTGGATCTTCCCCAGTGGGGCGCAGGCTGGCCCCGGCAGTACGCCATGGAATGTCATGGTAGTCGGGCGCAGGTCGCTTTCGCGAATGCCCAGCTTCTCCAGTGAGGACTGGTAGAGGAGGTTGAGACTGCTGCCTCCGTCGATGAGGACGCGCGAGAATCGGCAGGTGCGCATGTTGGAGACGATGAGGGGGTCGAGCACCATGGCGTAGCCCCCGGGACTCGGTAGATGCTCAGGCTGATCCGCCCGGCTCCAGGTGATGGGGGTTTCCGACCAGCTCAGGTACTGGGGGACCGGAGAGGCGATGGTATTGACCTCCTTGGAGCATCGCCTGCGGCTGTGCTTGTCGTCCTACTCCGTCTCGAAGATGTGGTAGGCGGCGTGCGGCTGGGGGTAGCCGTTGTTGTTGTTGCCATCGTTGCCGCCGTTACCATCATTGTCGGCTCCCCTAGCCGGCGGTGGAGGTCCACCCGGTGGGGGAGGCGGGGGACGAGGCTGGTTGCCCTGGTCCTTTAGCTGGCGGGTCTAGCTGCAATTCCGGGTGGTGTGCATAGCCGGCTTGAAAGGACCGCTATGCCACTTGCACGGGCCATCGAACATCTTGTCGAAAGTGAGCCGTGGCTTCTGCCTCCTTGCCTCATTAGCCGACGCGTCGGGCGCGCCCTCCACAGCGTTGACCTTCCGCGCGAGGTAGCGAGGCTTCTGCTGTCCGGCCTGGCGGTCTCCATGGAACCGGTTGTCGTTGCCGTGGCGCCTGGAGGATCCGGCTTCTCCATCCGGATTGCTGGGTCGGTCGCGAGCCGGCTCCGTGGGAGTCGGACGTCCGTCCGCGTTTACTCGGAGGGGCTTCTTCATGGCGGCATCCGTCGTGGTGTACTGGTTTGCAACCGTCATGAGCTCCGCCATGGTTTTCGGCTCGTCACACAGTAGCCGGTGGCGAAGCATGGTGCCCTCTCGGCAACCCTCGATGAAGAAACCAATGGCTTGGCTCTCTAGGATACCCTCACAGGTGTTGCGCAGCTCCGTCCACTTGGCGAGGTACTCGCGGTTGGTCTCGTGGTCGCCCTAGACGCACAAGGCCAGGTCGCGCGGGCGCCCTGGGCGCTTGTACGTGTCGTTGAAGTTGCGGACGAACACCTTCTCGAAGTGAGGCCAGGCGTTGATGCTGTTGGGCGCGAGGCTATTGAGCCATGTCCTCGTCGACCTGGTTAACATGAGGGGGACGTAGCGCACGGCTGTGTGCTTGTTCCCGTGGGCGATGCCGACTGCCATAGCGTAGTCCGTCAAGTAGTCTTCCGGCTTCATGCTGCTGTCGTACTTGGGGTGTCCCTGGGCAGGGAGAATTTATCCGGAAACGGCTCATTCCGAATGCAGGGTCCGAAACAAATCGGACTGGTAGAATCTTCCTCCTCCGTGATGCGCGCTTGAGCGAGGAGCTCGATGCGGTCAGGGGCATCCAGATAATCCGGGTTGGGCGCTCCCACCTGGCCCGAGAGACGGGAACCGGCTGGTCTGGGCGCTCCGGCTGGCGGAGGGGGAGGTGGCGGGTTGCTGCTCCCCGTCTGATCTTGGCGCGGCTGGCCCCTTTTGCCAGAGCTGCGGCGCCTGCTGCGGGCCCTGGGCGGTTGAGGGGAGGACGCCTGCTGGGTGTCGCGCGGCGCGCCCCTGCTGTTGGCAGGTAGCCTGCTCCCCCTGGAGTAGCTAAGGTCTTCCTGCATCTGCCGGTTAGCACCGGCCTGCTCGTTCGCGACGAGGAGGAGCTCCTACACGCGAGCGTGCTAGCGGGCTCGCTCCTCGCCCTCCAGGCTGGGTAGTTCCTCTGCCGCGGCTCGCGCCGCGCGCAAGTTCTTGATGGGCGTGCTGTAGGTGGGCCGTATGAGGGCAGGCACGGGATCCAGTTCCCTGTCCTTTTCGAACCTACCGCCTAGCTCGCCGCCCCGACGTCGTACCTGTCCGCGCCGGCTCGGCTCCGCGGTAGCCGTAGTGAGGCCGTGCGCGCGGTCGTACTCGCGTCGGGTGATCTCGAGCTGCTTGCGGGCTGCTGCTAGCTCCATGGCCTCATGGAGGAGGATCTGTCTCTCCATGCTGAAGTTGGCCTCCGCCTCCTCCGGGTTATTCCCGAGGTTAACCGGCGTCAGGAGCCGATCAATGGCATCCTCCACCGGGTTCCGGGGCTGCGGGGGAGCGGAAGTTCCGACCTCGTCCGTGCCCCGCTCCCGCGGCTGGCGGGGATGGGAGCTGGAACCGGCCATCATGACCTCTACGCCGCGAGACGCGGCAGAGGCGCTGCCACCTGAGCACGGCAGCTCCGTGACAGAGACGATTTCCCTAGGGAAATGCTCCGGGACGGTGGCGACGTAAACAGGGAGGTCGCCGAATAGCAGGACGGTGCCGTTCGCCAGGAAGGAGGTTCCGGCGAAGCAGGAGGCGTTGTCGATGACGCAGTCGAACTTGCCGAGCGTGAGCACCAGGCCGGAGGCCACGCGCTCACCGGCTGAAGTGCGGGGTCCCGTGCGGAACGTGACTCCGGTCGAAGCCATCTTGCCCCATGGTGGGTGCCAACTGTTGTTGTATTGGGAACGGCAGTACCTGAGGAGGTTAGATAGAGGTGTGGGGACTAGCAGGGAAGCTATCGACGGCGTCCGCAGGCGGGATTGGATACAAGCGAGCGTAGCGGGACGCAAGAAGTACCCAGGTTCGGGGCCCTCGTGGTGAGGTAAAGCCCCTACTCCTGCCGGATCTGACTATGTGGAATACTCGAACTACAAGTGCTCCTCGAGCTGTATACGCTAGCTACTGCCTTAAATGCTGTAAGACCAACCCTTTCTACTGAGGCCTTGCCTCTCCTTATATAGGCAGAGAGGCAAAGGTCTCACTGGCCAGTCCGACTGGCGGGCCCCACAGGCGGGTCCCAGCCGACTAGTCATCTACAGTGTCCGATATGGCTTGTCTCATCGGAGTATGAGCGGTATGGCTGTCATAGGCACAATGGACGTCGTGCGAGCCTGTCGTCAGCACCGGCCACTGTTCCTGCGTCACCCATGCAAAGTCTTCGGTATGGCCGGGTAGTTGCCAGTCTTGTCACCGTACAGGGCGTACCATGCACTGATACACACGCCGCCCTGTCCCATTGATTGAGTCCGGCTATGTCGCCGTGTCCGGCTGCCTCCTGCTGATCCGGCTACCAGGGGATAGTCGGCCTGTCTTGTCCTGTCCGACTGCATCTGGTCAGCCAGACGCGATCCGACTGTCTTGTTTCTTATTCGGTTGGGGTACCTGGGGATCATCCCCCTGACAGGTTGCCAAGATTTGAACTACAAGTACATGATATAATGCATGTGAATTTAAAAAAAAATCATGTATAGGTTCACAACATACTATTTCATCAGAGATCCACTTCAAGTTCAGCGAGGCTCAGCCCCGGGCTAAGAAGCTTCATGCCCGTCGTTTTGAATATAGTTTGAAATGGACATAAGAAATTCAAAAATGATCCAAACAATGTGAAACCTTCACGCGGTGTCATATTATGTGTCATAGTTGCAAGGAAAAATATTGAACTTGAATAATTGCAAACATCATAAAAAATCCTTCACAAAATGACCTATCATGTTCGAGGTTTCATGGCATTTAGGTCAAACCACCAATGTTATGACTAGAATCAGGGCATAGTTTGTGATAATGTGTCCATATTGTGCACACATGTGCATCTTGAGATGGCTTACGATGTTGCAGGAGGAAGTTTTCCTTTTCGACGCACGAAAAAGCCAATTTCCATTTTTGAGGTGCCGAAATCGGGTTGTTCTACGAAGCAACCACCAAATTAAAGTTTGGCATTGGTACCAAACCATTTTTCAAAAATACTATACCACCTTATATGGACAATTTCCCAACCGGTGTATCTAGAACCTTTATGTCCATCCCTCATGAAAAAGACAAATTCCTGCCGAATCGGTAGGAGGTTGCCAAGATTTAAACTAGAAGTACATGATATAATGCTTGTGAATTTTAAAAAAATCATTTATAGGTTCACAACATGCTATTTCAACACAGATCCACTTCAAGTTCAGCAAGGCTCAGCCCCGGGCTAAGAAGCTTCATGCCCGCCGTTTTGAATATAGTTTGAAACGGGCATAAGAAATTCAAAAATGATCCAAACAATGTGAAACCTTCGTGTGGTGTCATATTATGTGTCACAGTTGCAAGGAAAAATATTGAACTTGAAAAATTGTAAACATCATAAAAAATCCTTCACAAAATGACCTATCATGTTTGAGGTTTCATGGCATTTAGGTCAAACCACCAATGTTATGGCTAGAATCAGGGCATAGTTTGTGATAATGTGCCCATATTGTGCACACATGTGCATCTTGGGATGGCTCTCAATGTTGCAGGAGGAAGTTTTCCTTTTCGACGCACGAAAATGCTAATTTCCATTTTTGAGGTGTCGAAATTGGGGTGTTCTGTGAAGCAACCACCAAATTAAAGTTTGGCATTGGTACCAAACCATTTTTCAAAGCTGTCGGTGGGATAAGGACGCGTGGGTAACCTTTAGTCCCGGCTGGTGGGTGCAACCGAGACTAAAGTTGTCGGTGGGATAAGGACGCGTGGGTAACCTTTAGTCCCGGCTGGTGGGTGCAACCGAGACTAAAGCTGTCGGCAGGATAAGGACGTGTGGGTGGACGCACTGCTCGATGAGATAAAGCATGTAGCGCATGACGCCCTGTCGGAGGAACAAGACAAAGTAGAAGCGGCGCCATGCCTATAAAAGGACCATCGATACGCCATGGCAAGCAGCTCAACAAGCCAACATAGGTAGAGAGAGTTTCATCCCCATGGATGGAGGGTTGGGAAATCTCCCGTGGCGGAGCTTCTCGAAGATGTTGTTGGTGCACACGCCCTACGGCATCTTCGGAAGCTCCGTCTCGGAAAAAATTCCATGCAAGCCCGTGAAAGACTCCATCTCCTCTAACAGTGTTGGGGAAAGGGTTGAGAAATCTCCCGTGACGGAGCTTCTTGAAGATGTCGTTGGTGCACACACCCTACGGCATCTTCGGAAGCTCTGCCTCGGAAAAATTTCCCTGCAAGCCTGTGAAAGACTCCATCTCCTCTAATAGTGTTGGGGAAAGGGTTGAGAAATCTCCCGTGGCGGAGCTTCTCGAAGATGTCGTTGGTGCACACGCCCTATGGCATCTTCGGAAGCTCCGCCTAAGACTCCATTACATAAAGTTTCGATACATCACATAAAGTTTCCATACATCACATAAAGTTTCCATACATTACATAGATTTACATAGGGTTTAGGATATGAATCCTTCGTCGCGTATGTCGATCCCTTGCCTATGATCGCTTCTTAGGTCGTAACCATGGAGCATCTTCTTTGCTTAACGGGATGCTTGGATCAGTTTTCACGGTGAAGGGCGGAATTTCATCAAACTTATCATAATCTGCTGACATATCTGTCATGTCCTCGACTCCCGTGATGTTTCTTTTCCCTGAAAGAACTATGTGACGCCTGGGCTCATCGTCTGATGTATTCGTTTCCTTATTTTTTCTTTTTTTCGGTCTAGAGGACATGTACTTCACATAAAAAACCTGAGCCACGTCATTGGCTAGGACAAATGGTTCGTCTCTGTAACCGAGATTCTTGAGATCCAATGTTGTCATTCCGTACAACTAGTCTACCTTTACCCCTTCTTCATTCATGTTGACCCAACTGCACCGAAACAATGGGACCTTAAAAGTACGTCCATAGTCAAGTTCCCATATCTCCTCTATGTAACCATAGTATGTGTCCTTTTTCCCATTCTCGCATGTTGCATCAAAGCGGACACCACTATTTTGTTTGGTGCTCTTTTTATCTTGGGCAATCGTGTAAAATAAATTACCATTTATCTCGTACCCTTGGAAAGTCAATACAGTCGCAGATGGTGTCGCAGCCAACACGTAGAGCTGATCTCCAATAGTGGTGTCATTCATGAGATGTAATTGCAACCAAGTGCCAAAAGTATCCATGTGATTTTCTTTAATCCAGTAGTCATCCTTCCCCGGGAACTTGGAGCGTACAACATTCATGTGTTCCTCGATATACGGAGCCACGAAGGTAGAACTTTGGAGAACTATGTAGTGTGCTTGATTCAAAGAATGTCCGTCCCTAAATATCATTGCTTTCTTTCCTAGCGTGCCTTTTCCACTCAGTCTCCCCTCATACCGTGATTCAGGAACACAATTGGCTTAAGGTCAGAAAGAAAGTCTACACAGAACCCAATGACCTCCTCTATTCCATAGCCCTTGGAGATGCTTCCTTCTGGCCTAGCATGGTTACAAACATATTTCTTTAAGACTCCCATGAAACTCTCGAAGGGGAACATATTGTGCAGAAATACAGGACCGAGAATGTAAATCTCTTCGACTAGGTGAACTAAGAGATGCGTCATAATATTGAAGAAGGACGGGGGGAACACCAACTCAAAACTGACAAGACATTGGACCACATCCTTCTGTAGACTTTCTAGATTTTCTCGATCGATTACCTTCTGAGATATTGCATTGAGGAATGCACATAGCTTCACAATGGCTAATCGAACATTTTTCGGTAGAAGCCCCCTCAATGCAACCGGAAGCAACTGTGTCATAATCACGTGGCAATCATGAGACTTCAGGTTCTGAAATTTTTTCTCTGCCATATTTATTATTCCCTTTATATTTGACGAGAAGCCAGCTGGGACCTTGATACTGTAAAGGACTTCAAAAAAGATTTCCTTCTCTGCTTTGGTAAGAGCGTAGCTACTTAAGTATTTACGTCCTTTATCAGTATGCTTGTTGTATGAGTCTTTGATACGTTGCTGGTCCTCCCGTGCTTCTGGTGTATCTTTTATCTTCCCATACACGCCCATGAAGCCTAGCAGGTTCACGCAAAGATTCTTCGTCAAGTGCATCACGTCGATTGAAGAACGGACCTCTAGGTCTTTCCAATACTCAAGCTCCCAAAATAAAGATTTCTTTTTCCACATGGCTGTGTGTCCGGTAATGGGGTCTTTCGGAACAGATTGACCACCAGGACCCTTTCCAAAGATTACTTCTAGGTCCTTCACCATACCAAATACATCAGCACCTTTAGGGATCTTAGGCTTCTTCCGGTAATCTGCCTCACCGTTGAAATTCTTTCCTTTCTTTCTTACTTGATGACTGGTCGGAAGAAATTTACGACACCCCAGGTACACAACCTTCTTACATTTATCCAAATATGTACCTTTAGTATTATCTAAATAGTGGGTGCATGCATTGTATCCCTTGTTTGACTGTCCTGAAATGTTACTAAGAGCAGGCCAATCATTGATGGTTACGAACAACAACGCTTGTAGGTCAAATGGCTCCTGTTTGTGCTCATCCCACACCTTTACACCTGGTTCTGCCCACAACTGCAAAAGTTCATCGACTAGTGGCCTTAGGTACACATCAATATCGTTGTCGGGTTGCTTTGATCCTTGGATGAGCACTGGCAACATAATGAACTTCCGCTTCATGCACAACCAAGGAGGAAGGTTGTAGATACATAGAGTCACTGGCCAGGTGCTGTGACTACAACTTTGCTCCCCAAAAGGATGCATGCCGTATGTACTTAGAACAAACCATAAGTTCCTCGTGTCACCTGCAAAGTTCGAGTACTTTCTCTCGATGTTTCTCCACTGCGGCCCATCGGCGGGGTCTCTCAGTTTCCCGTCTTTCTTATGCTCTTCTTTGTGCCATCGCAACAACCTGGCATGCTCTTTATTTCTGAACAAACGTTTCAACCGTGATATTATAGGAGCATACCACATAACCTTAGCAGGAACCCTCTTCCTGGAGGACTCGTCATCGCCCTCAACATCACCAGGTTCATCTTGTCTGATCTTGTATCGACATGCATTGCATACCAAGGATTTATCCATATTCTCGTACTTCTCACCACGGTACAGGATGCAGTCATTAATGCATGCATGTATCTTCTCCACATCTAATCCTAGAGGGCAGATAGTCTTCTTTGCTTCGTACGTTGTCTCGGGCAACTCGTTATCCTTTCGAAGCTTTAGCTTCATTATTTTCAGTAACTTCTCAAATCCCTTGTCAGATAAGCCAGTCTCTGCCTTCCATTTCAGCAGTTCAAGTGTGGTACCGAGCTTTGTGCTGCCATCTTCGCAATTTGGGTACAACAACTTTTTGTGATCCTTTTGCATGGCCTCCAACTTAAGCTTCTCCCTTTCTGTATCACATTGTTGCTTTACATCAGAAATGACCCGACCAAGACCATCAGCGGGCACATCCGATGCCCCTTGTTCTTCTTCATTGCCGCCTCCCTCTTCTTCATTGTCTTCCATTGCAGTATCACCGTATTCTTCAGGGGACATAGCATAGCTGTCATCATCCTTCTCTTCTTCATTTTCTTCCAACCTAACCCCTCTTTCTCCATGCATGGCCCAACAATAATATCCGGGCATGAAACCTCTCCAAAGCAGATGGCTTTGAAGGATTCTCGGGGTAGAGTGCTCCGCCACGTTCCGACAGTCGACATAGGGACAAGGCATAAAATTATCCACTTTGTTTGCCTTAGCCAAATCGATAAATTTATGGAGGCCTGCAATAAAATCGGAATGGTGTCGGTCGCCATACATCCATCGCATCCGTGCATCGATCTGCGTCATAATAATTAACCATTACAATAACATCGTGAATAGTAAAATGACCACCCTACATGGACAGGTGCAATATTTTTGTATCAGTTACAGATAAAGAAGATAAGATTGCTAACCTCAGCCGAGGATACCGTGTTGTGCGAACTAAAGTGTGGCTCGGACATTTCGTCGAACACCTTGTGTGCAATCAAAGAAAAAAAAATAGCACCCACACCTCACACACAATCCAGCAAAATTTGGTGGGCAAAGGGTTGGGCTTATATATAGCCAGGGGAGGGTTTTTGGTCCCGGTTATTGCCACGAACCGGGACCAAAGCCGCTCCCGCGCGACACGTGGCGGCCCAGCAGCTCGCACCCCACCCAGGTCATTGGTCCCGGTTAATGGCAAGACCCGGGACCAATGACCTGGGTGGGGGCGCGTTGCTGGCCCGCCACGTGTCGCGCGGGAGGGGCTTTGGTCCCGGTTCGTGGCAATAACCGGGACCAATGCTCACTGTTGCTTCGTCGCCCTCCTGTATAAATATGAGGCCACAGCGCTCGCCTTCGCCATCGCCTCTGCCTCTCTACAGTCCCTCTCCACCCCACCCCTTTAGCCATCGCCTCTCCACCGCGTCGTTGTCTCGCCTCCCCTCCCTCTCCAATCTCCACCACGCCGTCATGGAGGTGCCCCGCTCAACCACTACGAGGCGGCGATGTTTGTGAACTACGGCATCCTCGCGCCGCCGCACGCGACCGTGCCCGCCGGATTTCGCATCAGCGAGGCGGGTGTGCTGGTGGCTCCGCTCCTCAACCCCCGCGGATACGAGATGGAGTACGTTATCGCGGAGCGTCGCCGCCAACTGCCCGCGTGCATGAGGGCGTTGCCCCGGTACGCGGTGGCCATCGAGTACTAGCCCCGGCTGTTCAAGAAGGACCAGAAGGCCAAGCTTGGGAACCGCATCGTGGACGGGCGCCTGGTGCACCCGAATCGCCGCAACCAAGAAGGGCGGGAGATGTTCTGGTCCGTCCCTGGACGGACCATCTACACCGCCATCGACGCCGCTAGGCGTGCAGAGGATCTCCGTCTCCCGAACAACGCCGAAATCGTGGAGATTTCGTCCGACGACGACGAGGAAGCCGGTGGCTCGGAGGACAGCGGCAGCGGAAGTGTTGTCGACTAGAATTTTGTAAAGTCGCATCTTTGTATGAAAAAATTTGTGGTCGAATAATAAAATGTCTCAATTTAGACCTTTGTCTCGATTAATTCGTGATTTTTTTTTCAAAAATAGTGATCAATTCAATTTCTACCTCGAATTAATTTCTGTCTCGAATTAATTTCTGCCCCAAATTAATTTACATTAATTGTCCTGGACTGCTGACCGTCGCAGGGTTTTTGGTCCCGGTTCGTGGCATGAACCGGGACCAATGCCTCGCAGAGCGCCACGTGTGCGCCGCGGGGGCATTGGTCCCAGTTCATGCCACCAACCGAGACCAATGCTTACAGATGAACCGGGACCAATGCCCAGGCGGCATGAACCAGGATCGGTGCCTAGCATTGGTCCCGATTATGGAAATGAATCGGGACCAATATAATTTGGGCGCTGGACCAAAGGCCCTCTTTATACCAGTGGTTTAAGGTTTTTTCTAAAGTCAAAGTTACCAAACTTTTAGAAAAAACTATTATAAACTATAATATTATATTTAAAAAAATAGGGCCGGCCTCTACATGAATTGATGCGCACAGCCTTGTTAAAAGATTATCACATAGTGCTTTTACAACTCACGCATGAGCCAAGTTTCCACAAAGATCAACTAGCAAAATATAAAAACATATAGCAACTATGCATCTAGTCTAGTAATATGATGAGGATACAATCATGGATCATGCTGATTTCGAGTGTTTGAACTAGAAAGAAATATTGAGCCTCATTGAAAAATATCACAAGGTGAATTCGTTCCTAGTTGGACATGATACTTTGATTTATAAGAGCTTTATACTACCTAAATCATGGTGTTATTGTTTGACTAGATTTGGCATCTATCGGACTAGCGCCAGCGAGAGGAGAGGGAGGAAGGCGACCAAGAGATGGAAGATGCATTAGGAGGCAATAAGGCAAACAAGCATGATCAAGAGAGATATGTGGCACGCCAGGACACTTTTGAGGTGCACCACGACATATGGCCTGCGCGCCAAGTAAGCCGAACTCATCTATGGGTCGGTATGTATCAGTTTGAGTCGAACTGAGTCAGTTTGGGCCAAGTTATGGCTGTTTTTAGGCCCGTTTAGAGGGGAGGATGCCCCAGCCCTCATATAAACCTCCGTAGCCGTCACAAGTTAGGTTTTAGACCACGTTAAAATATTTTGGAGTTGTTTCTTTCATAGAACCTCTGGAATTACCCTGTGTTCGAATCTACCAACTATAATTGAGTGTGATCTGTTGTTCCATTGGGAATTAGTAGATTGCATACTACCGTTCGTGGTCATGGCTGCGTGCGCAAGAGTGTGGTGTTGTGAATATCCTACAAGGTTCGAGAGCTGTTGTATTGGCATCAGGGATCGTGCGGGAGAGATCATAGCTACGCACTAGTTATCTATCATCCACCATCACCATCGACAAGAGCTTGCTGAGAAGATCGGGCCACCCCATATCATCTTGGTATCAGAGCGCTGGGTTTACTCGGTGAGCAATATCATCTTGATATCAGATTTCCATGTTGCCTCGGTAAGCAACCCACAATCCATCCATAGATTAGAGAGTGTTTTTCATCCTATACAGAAAAAGCCTCACAAAAAGAGTTGCCATAGCCTAGATTACATCGTATTCGAGTAATAGTTGCTGGTCGCGTTCCTCTATTAGATTAGATCTAGATCTGTTCTTCGTAGATTTGTTTTCTAGTGTTCTAGTTGTTTTCCACCATCTTTTTCTGCTACCATCAAGTCAGATCCGATCCAAGTAAAGAGTCCTAGTTGTGTACTACTTGGCGAGTAAAAAAAATCGGCTCGCTGCCTCACGCCTGACCTCAGACAAGTCTGTGCTCTAGCGTGACACAAAAAAAGTTCCGAAAAAAAAATCGAACCGTCGCCTTACCACTGACCAGTCTGTGCTAGTACGAGAAAAAAAAAATTCTGCCGCCATCCTGCCGCGGCAGGATTTTAGGCCGTTTTTCTGCCGTGGCAGAGACCAATTCTCAGGTCAAAATTTTTTCTTTTTTTGTTTATTTATTTTACTGAGTCCACATAGCGTACCTATCCTTGTGAGCCTTAGTAAGCCTTTCTTTGTGTTTAAAACTATCCTACGAGACTAGCGTGCTTAGTGCTCTATGGGCTGCTCAGTTAGCAATCTTGTGCCCCATTTATCTCATTTTCATAGTTGCAATTGCCCCATTTATCTCCACCGTGTGTGTTTCCGTGGGTCTTTGTCATACGATCAGCACTAGGACTTGTTTGCGGTGTAGTTAGGATACCATACCTACAGCTCCACCATAAATACCCTGTGTGCCCTGTGATCGTTCTCTATACCTTTGATATTCACTTCATCACATCAGTGCATCAGTTTTTGATTCCGTTTGGTAGATCATCTCTATTCACTTTGGAATGGTAAGATCTCCTTTCTTATTAGTTGTGAGTGAGTTGTGAGAGTTTCCACCATACTGATTTTGATTTGTGCACTAATGTACTAATCATGTCTTCTAGTAGTGTTGATGTGATGCAGAAAATGGAGGCAGGTGATGTTACAAATAATGTGGAGACATATAGTTACAAATTCATCGAAAATTGGCGTTGTAGTGGAACTTTTTGGAAGGAAGAACGCGGTATTTTTGATGGTGATGGTCTTTTCCACCATAGTGTGATGATTGGTGAGCGATGTGCTTCCATTACCATTGATAGTAACTCTACTATTAATTTGATCAGCATTGAAGTTGTACAAAAGTTGCAGCTACCCACATGTGCCCGTGCGGTGCCATATCTCTTGCATTCATCATATGGCACATTGCTGATTTCACACACCGCTGATGTTCCTATGACTTTTAAAGAGCATACTGAGATTGTGCGCTGTGATGTATCTCCTATACCACTTGATTCTTGTCACACACTATTGGGAGAACCTTGGAGCAGAAGGTTTGACGCTCAAATATGTCCTATTGTTGGAAGGATTTCTTTCAAATGGAACATGAAGAGGCGTGTTATGCTCAGGATTTCAGCCGACAAATTTCATGAGTATCATCTTCTTCGCAAGGAGAGGACAAAAGAGTTCAGTTTGTCTGCTAAGTACAAGGTCATGATGAATGGTGACAATTCTATTATTTGTCATCTTGAACATGGTGTGCATTACAACCCATGTGAAAATGAGAGCCACATAGCCAAGCTGAGTGAGAGTGTTATCAAAAGTGAGCTGTGTGATTCCACTAAACGTGAGGTTGAGAGCATCCATTCTAAGAGTCTGAGAGAAAAAGAAAACATCAGTGCAGTAGATGCTAATACATGTGAGGATATTTCTACTAATGTAATCATGTCTACTCCTAGTTTTGTATCTTGTGATGTACAGGTTGCTTTTGAAGAAAGCGAGCCGCCTATTTTACAACCTGCATCACACGATCTGGTATTGTTACTTGAGGAGGATGTTGTAGTACCTACTACAGCTGAGAAGTTTGTTAATGACATTGGTACGGATTTGGAGCTTCAGCCAACATGTGCGACATATTGTGAGTCTATTCCTTTACTGAAGCCTCTTTGTGATTTGCCTTGCACTACTGTTTCAGCACCATGTGATAGTTTACCAAATTCAAAATTTGATCATGTGGTACTGATAACACATAAGGAAATACTTGCTCGAATACCACCTGCTGATGTTGTGTATTCCATCATGCTAAATGAACCTATGAGTATGAGTTGTGCTATGGATAAGATTTCTGAAATTTCATTTCTGAATTCTAGCACATATTCTCCTTGTTTCACAATCTGATTGGTGAATATAGCATGCATGAAATTTTTCTTATGGATCACATATGCATTATTTGTGATAGAATCGCTGAACTGAAACATGATGTTTTCAGCCATACATCACAAAATGTTTGCTATGGGACAATAGCTCATGTTCCAGATATTATGGAAATACATTCTGTTCTTGTTGATATATTGCAACCAACACAAGTAATTTTACCTATGTTGGATTGTTCTAATCTTGCTAGAATAGGACCCAAGTTTTCATATCCACTATGTTTGTCCCAAAAGTCTTTGTCTAGTTTTGTTACTACTTTAGACTTCCTTGATATTTGCAAATTGAGTTGCATTTTACATACTGGACAACATGATCATGTTCATAATAATCAGAGTAGCGCAGTTGAAACATGGCATGAATCAATTTGGTTTTCACACATACTGAATTGGTTTGATCTTGTGCACAAATTTGATCATAGATCTTCTTTGTGAAAACTCAATTTAATATTGAAGAACAAGACTATCTATTTAGTTGTTTTTCACCATGATCATGATTATTTGTACTTCACTTATACCTGCAATATAAGTTACTTGATGTATACTAGACATACTTTTCATGTGAACAACAATAATACAACATGTTATATATATATACTTTGTGTACATGTTGTTCTTTTTGTTTCTTCCACTTTCAGCTTACCCAACGCCGAGGACGGCTTTTCTTGAAGAAAGGGAGGATGATGAGGATACAATCATGGATCATGCTGATTTCGAGTGTTTGAACTGGAAAGAAATATTGAGCCTCATTGAAAAATATCACAAGGTGAATTCGTTCCTAGTTGGACATGATACTTTGATTTATAAGAGCTTTATACTACCTAAATCATGGTGTTATTATTTGACTAGATTTGGCATCTATCGGACTAGCGCCAGCGGGAGGAGAGGGAGGAAGGCGACCAAGAGATGGAAGATGCATTAGGAGGCAATAAGGCAAAAAAGCATGATCAAGAGAGATATGTGGCGCGCCAGGACACTTTTGAGGTGCACCACGACATATGGCATGCGCGCCAAGTAAGCCGAACTCATCTATGGGTCGGTATGTATCAGTTTAAGTCGAACCGAGTCAGTTTGGGCCAAGTTATGGCTGTTTTTAGGCCCGTTTAGAGGGGAGGACGCCCCAGCCCTCATATAAACCTCCGTAGCCGTCACAAGTTAGGTTTTACACCATGTTAAAATATTTTGGAGTTGTTTCTTTCATAGAACCTCTAGAATTACCCTGTGTTTGAATCTACCAACTATAATTGAGTGTGATCTGTTGTTCCATTGGGAATTAGTAGATTGCATACTATCGTTCGTGGTCACGGCTGCGTGCGCAAGAGTGTGGTGTTGTGAATATCCTACAAGGTTCGAGAGCTGTTGCATTGGCATCAGGGATCGAGCGGGAGAGATCATAGCTACGCACTAGTTATCTATCATCCACCATCACCATCGACAAGAGCTTGCTGAGAAGATCGGGCCACCCCATATCATAATATTGATGGGTTCGTAGCATGGAAAACAAAAAATTTCTACCGCAAGAACGAACAAAACCCAGATCTAATCTAGATAAAAGCCAAGATCTAATCTATTAGACATGTGCAACGAGATAGGTAGGAACTAACCCTCGTAGATCTGAAAGCGTTAACGAGATTAGATCTCGTGGTTGATGTAGTCGATCACTTGCCGATCTCAAGATCGTGTGGAAGATCCTTCCGGTGTCGCGTTCCGACAGCGCTTCCGCAGTCGGTCAAGTGGACGATCCTTCCGGCGCCGCGTTTCGGCAGCGCTTCCGCAGTCGGTCACACGTGCGGAGTCGAAGCAGACCTTCCTCTCCTCGTTCCAGCGAGCAGCGGAGGTAGTAGATCTTCTCCACAGAATCCCAGCAGCACGACGGCGTGGTGGTGGTGGTGGAGTAGAGAATTCTGCAGGGCTTCGCCTATGCCTGTGCAGAAGAAAGGAGGAGGAGAGAGGCGGCAGAGATTGGAGGTATGGGAGAGGGCCAAGAGGGGGCGCCCCTGCCCTTCTATTTAAGGGGGGAGGCGCGCCTGGGGAGGGGGAGTCCTTGTAGGACTCCCCTCCTATGGCCGGCGGTGGGAAGGGGGAGGAATCCTCCTCCACCACGAAACCGTGTCTTGCCCCGCCAGGACTCCTTTGATCCTTTCTTGGTTTTCAAGCAAACACCAAGAAATCCTCTAGAACCTTCCAGAACATTCCGAAACCTTCTAGAATCTCCATACAAACACTTCGGAACATTTCCTAACTTAGAAAATGATCCCCAATATATGAATCTTATTCTCCGGACCATTCCGGATCTCCTCGTGATGTCCCGGATCCATTCCGAGACTCCGAACAACATTCGGTCTCCAACGCACATTCCATATCTACTTAAAACAACTTCGAACCTTAAGTGTGTCACCCTACGGTTCATGAATATGTAGACATGATAGAGACACATCTCCTATCAATAACCATCAGCGGGACCTGGAGATCCATAATGGCTCCCACATACTCAACGATGACTTCGTGATCGATTGAACCATTTACATATGAAACCAATTCCCTTTGTCACGCGATACTATACTTATCCGAGGTTTGATCGTCGGTATCTCCATACCTAGTTCTACCTCGTTACTGATAAGTACTCTTTACTCATTCCGTTATATGTCATCCCTTGTGACCCAGTCACATGCTTGCAAGCTAACTAGATGACATTCCACCGAGAGGGCCCAGAGCATATCTATCCGTCATATGGATGGATAAATCCCAATCTTGGTTCATGTGCTTCAACACATACTTTCAGAATACCCAATGACACTTTTATAACCACCCAGTTACGAAGCGGTGTTTGATGTCATCAAAGTATCCATCCGGTGATGGTGATTAACATAACCTCATGGTCGAAGGATTAGGTTACTATGTATTTGAAAGCTTACAGCAATACGAACTTAATGACTTGACCTTATGCTACGCTTACTATGGGTGTGTGTCCATCACATCATTCTCCTAATGATATGATCTTGTTATTAACGACATCCAATGTCCATGATCAGGAAACCATGATCATCCATTAATCAACAAGCTAGTTTAACAAGAGGCTTACTAGGGACTCTTTTATGTTTACAAAACACACATGTATTAGTGTTTCCTAATAATACAATTATAGCATGGGATGTAAACATTTATCATAAACATAAACATATAATAATAACCACTTTTATTATTGCCTCTTGGGCATATCTCCAACAGTCTCCCACTTGCACTAGAGTCAATAATCTAGTTAAAAACTTGTGCATTCAACACCTATGGCTTTCTGGTGTTGTATAGACACAATTGCTAGTGGTAAACATAATCTTCGGATCTGACACTTCCAGGTCCGTGTGTATTTGCATGTACTTGCGTCTCTACGCATTACTCATTCTCCAATGAGATGGCATTGTATAAATTTGGTCCTTTTGTGAGACCTTTAGTTCCTTCGGCTCAAAATATGTTGATATTATTGTCACACAATATATCTTCATGGTATTAGCCCACTTTGAACCACACCTAGTTTGATAACAAACTACATAAATGCCCTCCTTTGCTGCTACTATAACAGTTTATATACTTAGCCTTTTGTTGTAGTATCCGTCACAATATCTCAACTTTGGAACTCATTCAAATCCATCATGGAACATCCTTTCGATTATATTGTGCCATCCATAGTCTAAATTGAGATAAATTTAATTTGTATCTTGTGACAAAACTAGTATCAATGTAACACTTTACAATGAACTACCTTTAACTATTTGTCACTTATACATGGTATATTCTTAGTTCTTCCAATGCTCATAAGAATATCTTTACTATTGTCCAATGATCATCTTATGAATCATTCTGGTATATGCTCATAACATTTAGAGCATAGGACATATCTAGATGTGTACATCTCAAAGAATGATTGATCAAAATATTCTTGTGATTTCACCAAGTGTCAAAAACACTTGAATCTCGTGTCAACACACTCGAATCTTGATTCAGTCCTTTCCGTGCGTCAAGAACCTTTCTTGTTGTTTCCATATTGAACTCATTCAACATCTTATCTATGTACATTTGGCAAAACCATATTAGCGCCTCAATCTATCCATATAGACATTGATGCCTAATTCTTGGGTTATGCCTAAGTCTTTCATCAAAATGAAATTCTTAACCTGTTGTCAATAAAAGATACATCATTTCTAATCAACAATATGTCCTCTACATAATGTATTAGAAATATGTCTCAGTGCTCCCACTAATTTCTTGCAAATGCAAGCATCTTCATCATTTCCGATGAATTTAAACTCTTTTAACAGTTTCATCATGGTGAAGATTCCAACTCCGCTATGCTTACTTCAACCATTGAAGTTTTGCATACTCTTTTAGCATCCTTTGAATTAACAAAACCCTTTGGATCGTGTCATGTACACGTCCTAGGTAACCATTCTATTAGAAGAACTTGTTTTGTTTGTTCAACTACCATATACCAAAATATATGTAGTGGTTGCTACATTAACCCGTCTAGGCTAAATATTGCTATGAAAGATCAAATCTTATCATAGTCAATTCCTTGAACATTGTCATAAACTCTTTCCGACATGTCGACTATTTCATAGATTTGAAACATCCATGTCTATTTCTTTATAGATCCAAACATGACCGATAGGCTTCACGCCTTTCCGGATGGTCTTCTAAGTTCAGAAACTTGATTTCTCGTGTATGGATACTATCACGGATTCCATGACTTCTAGTCATTTTATGGAGTCAGGGCCCATCATCGCTTCTTTGCATGTAGTCGGTTCATCATTGTCAAAACAATAATGACTTGCTTATCAAATCTTACTATTTGATTCTTACCGACCCACACGGTTCTATAGGAACTCTAATCTCCGAGATCACACCTTTTGTAATCATGAGAGCCATGAGCATTGTGGCCGCCACCGGGACACTTTCCGGCGCTGCGCTACTTAGCACATATAGCTAAGGTTCAACAACCTTATCAAAGTTCTATTGTCCTCCCACTTAACTTTTCACGAAAAATTCCTTCTCAAGAAACTTGACGTTCCAAGCGACAAACTCTTTTTGTCCTCGGCGTTATGGAGAAATTCCCAACAAATTCTTTGGAATAACCTACAAAGACGTGCTTATCCGACTTTGGTTGTAAACATTTTACTTATGCATAGCATACCAAAATTTAAGAAAAGACAATTCGGGTTTTATCCCAAACCATAACTCATATGGTGCCATTTCAACGGATCACGATGGAGCTCTTTTCAGTGTAAAAGCGGTAGTCACTAAAGCTTTAATCTTTAATATATAATGGCAGTTTTATAAATGACACCTTTGATCTTACCATGTCAAACAAGGTTTCATTACATATCTTGAACACTCCATACTCCTATGGTGTTTTGGGAAATGCAAATCCATGGAACGATTCCTCAAATCTTAGGTGTTTTGCTAAACTTGTAACTCAAACATCTTTCTTTATGATCCAATCATAAACTCTTTTATTTTCTTGTTACAATGATTTTCCACTTCATCTTGAAAGTCTTTGAACAACTTTCAAATGTTTTCATACTTCCTCCTTATTAAGTAAATATATAGATATATTCACTCAAATTTTCGGAGAAAGCATATGAAGCAAAAGATCCATCGCATATGGCTACACATAATGGACTATGCACATCAGCATGCTCAATTTCCAATAAGCTAGTCATCCGTTCCTCTCTGGCCCATGGACGGAGTTTCAATTATCTCGAGGAAAGTCTCACATGCGTCAATTGATCAAAATCAAAGACTCCAAAATTCCATCAACATGGAGTTTCTTCATGTTTTCTTTCAAATATAATTTAAACAGCGATGTCACTTCATAAGTGATCTTTCAATCATTTGTCTTGCGACATTTTAGCAATAGTGTTTATGGATGTGATTTCTCCCACTAGACTTGTAAAAGTTCATCCATCCTTTATGGAATACGGTTATTATTTGAAAAACCATTGTTCTAATAATACCGGAACAAAATAACAATTATTAAAACAAATCTTGAAGGCTAGGTTTGATGACAACGAAAAACACAATAACACTTTATTTGTTTTCGATGAACATCATCACTCATTCTCTTGCTAGTTACTTAGGCCATTGCAGTTCATGAATTGCGTTGTCCTGTATGACACTTCATACCAACCGATTCGGTATCCAATACCAGAGAACCACATTGTTTAACAAGCAAGGAATACAACCATAACATGTATATCTTCTATATGCCTAAGTTGGACATCTCCAACCTTTTATTTTCTGCCAAATATTTTACAGATTCTCTTTCAGCAATTCGTTTTCTTTTAAAAGAATCTATCAACATCAATAGTGATGTCATTCACATGACACATAGTACAAAGTGTGTATAGTCAAATACCAATACCTTTGGACTTGCACTTTGAAGTGGATCACCTTCATCAAATGTTTGGCATTCTTTCAAAAATCCATTCTTTAGTAATCTTTTAGTGTAGTAAACATTTTACTTACATATTATATTCATCCTTATCATGACAACTTTCATGATCAAGCTACTATAGCTTATAAAGGTGAATTGCGAGTATAATGTTTCTTTTTCAAAACCTTTTGGAGGATTAGGACGACTAGCGTCTCCAACCTTCACAAATTCTCATCAAATATGAGGACGTATACTCTATCATGTTGTAACCAACACATAGTTTTAGATATCGCAATACCTTTCACATATGATGGTTTCTGAAACATTGCTTTCAGCTCTTAGATAAACTTGATATTAAAAACAATCTTTTGAGTATCAAGAATCATGGAGGCAAACATGATACATTAGATACTAACACTGGAATTGTTACTCTTGATTTAATACTATTTATTAAACTTCACAAAGTAAACGGAGTTTGCTGAAAGTTTGCAACAGGACTTTTAAACTTTAGATTGACACTCAAAACAATACGATACCAGTTCGTAAAGCAAATATCCAGAATTTCTATAGTTCTACTATCTCAACTATAACTAAGCGTAAGGTGGTGAACGGATGCCAATGACTACAAAAAACTATGCAAATTCACTTTGATTGTGTTTATGATAAATTGAGTTCGACTAATCCAAATTACAAACGAACTCCCACTCAAAACAACATCCCTCGAGTTGTTTTAGTGATTACACGAACCAAATCCACTACACCAAGTCCGATCATCACGTGAGATGATGTAGCTTTAAAGGCGAACAATCAACATTTTCATCATATCATCCATATGACTCATGCTTTACCTTTCAGTATTTCGTGTTCCGAGACCATGTCTATACATGCTAGGCTCGTCAAGGTTAACCTTAGTTTCCGCATGTGCAAATCTGGCTTGCACCCGTTGTATGCACACGTAGAGTCTATCACACCCGATCATCACGAGATGCTTCGAAACGACGAGTCTTAGCAACGGTGCCAACTAAGGACGAACACTTTATTACTTGATATTTAGTGAGAGGGATCATCTTATAATGCTACCGTCGCGATCTAAGCAATACAAGATGCATAAAGGATTAACATCACAGGCAATTCATAATATGTGATATGATATGGCCTTTCTTCTTGTGCCTTTGATCTCCATCTCCAAAGAATGGACAAGATCTACATCATCACCAGCGTGGCGTCAAGGTCCGTGGCGCCGCTTCATGGTTGTCCATCACCACCAACAACTATTACAACTACTTGGAATAAAGCTATTACATGATGAATAGACACGCAGGTCTTAAACACAATTTAAAGACAACCATTAGGCTCCTGCCGGTTGCCATATTACAATAAGGATCATTGCATACATCAAATATAATCACAATCACATAATGGCCATATCACATCACAACAACCCTTGCAAAAACAAGTTAGACGCCTCTAATTTTCTTTGCATGTTTTACGTGGTTTGGGGCTTTCGCATAAGACCGATCTTACCTACGAACAAGAACCACAACATTGATACAAGTGTTGTCAGATGCTCATTGTAAATTGAATCTTAACTATGGTGGGAGAGACAGACACCCGCAAAGCCACTTGTGCAAAGCAAGTTGCACGTCAAGCGTGGAGCAAGTCTCATGTGCGATGGCATGTAATGTTAGCCCGAGCCACTTCACCCCACCATGCCGCAAGATGCAAAGTACACGCTAAGACACCGACAACAAAAGCATCAATGCCCACAAAATCATTGTGTTCTACTCGTGCAACAGATCTACGCATAGATACGGCTCTGATACCACTGATGGGTTCGTAGCATGGAAAACAAATAATTTCTACCGCAAGAACGAACAAAACCCAGATCTAATCTAGATAAAAGCCAAGATCTAATCTATTAGACATGTGCAACGAGATAGGTAGGAACTAACCCTCGTAGATCCGAAAGCGTTAACGAGATTAGATCTCGTGGTTGATGTAGTCGATCACTTGCCGATCTCAAGATCGTGTGGACGATCCTTCCGGTGTCGCGTTCCGGCAGCGCTTCCGCAGTCGGTCAAGTGGACGATCCTTCCGGCGCCGCGTTTCGGCAGCATTTCCGCAGTCGATCACATGTGCGGAGTCGAAGCAGACCTTCCTCTCCTCGTTCCAGCGAGCAACGGAGGTAGTAGATCTTCTCCACAGAATCCCAGCAGCACGACGGCGTGGTGGTGGTGGTGGAGTAGAGAATTCTGCAGGGCTTCGCCTATGCCTGTGCAGAAGAAAGGAGGAGGAGAGAGGCGGCAGAGATTGGAGTTATGGGAGAGGGCCAAGAGGGGGCGTCCCTGCCCTTCTATTTAAGGGAGGGAGGCACGCCTGGGGAGGGGGAGTCCTTGTAGGACTCCCCTCCTATGGCCGGCGGTGGGAAGGGGGAGGAATCCTCCTCCCCCACGAAACCGTGTCTTGCCCCACCAGGACTCCTTTGATCCTTTCTTGGTTTTCAAGCAAACACCAAGAAATCCTCTAGAACCTTCCAGAACATTCCAAAACCTTCTAGAATCTCCATACAAACACTTCGGAACATTTCCTAACTTAGAAAATGATCCCCAATATATGAATCTTATTCTCCGGACCATTCCGGATCTCCTCGTGATGTCCCGGATCCATTCCGAGACTCCGAACAACATTCGGTCTCCAACGCACATTCCATATCTACTTAAAACAACTTCGAACCTTAAGTGTGTCACCCTACGGTTCGTGAATATGTAGACATGATAGAGACACATCTCCTATCAATAACCATCAGCGAGACCTGGAGATCCATAATGGCTCCCACATACTCAATGATGACTTCGTGATCGATTGAACCATTTACATAGGAAACCAATTCCCTTTGTCACGCGATACTATACTTATCCGAGGTTTGATCGTCGGTATCTCCATACCTAGTTCTACCTCGTTACTGATAAGTACTCTTTACTCGTTCCGTGATATGTCATCCCTTGTGACCCAGTCACATGCTTGCAAGCTAACTAGATGACATTCCACCGAGAGGGCCCAGAGCATATCTATCCGTCATATGGATGGACAAATCCCAATCTTGGTTCATGTGCTCCAACACATACTTTCAGAATACCCAATGACACTTTTATAACCACCCAGTTACGAAGCGACGTTTGATGTCATCAAAGTATCCATCCGGTGATGGTGATTAACATAACCTCATGGTCGAAGGATTAGGTTACTATGTATTTGAAAGCTTATAGCAATACGAACTTAATGACTTGATATTATGCTACGCTTACTATGGGTGTGTGTCCATCACATCATTCTCCTAATGATATGATCTTGTTATTAACGACATCCAATGTCCATGATCAGGAAACCATGATCATCCATTAATCAACAAGCTAGTTTAACAAGAGGCTTACTAGGGACTCTTTTATGTTTACAAAACACACATGTATTAGTGTTTCCTAATAATACAATTATAGCATGGGATGTAAACATTTATCATAAACATAAAGATATAATAATAACCACTTTTATTATTGCCTCTTGGGCATATCTCCAACAAATATGTGGCCACCCAGCCCGACTAAAGATATCCTGAGCGACCGTCAGGAGCCGCATGCAACCATAGACCATGTCATCTCGATGCTCCGTAGGAAGAAGATACGCCCAATAGCTACAATATTATATAGATAACATGTGAAATGTTTCATGATATATCAAAGTGTATGTATTTCATATTGTAAATATTTATTTATTTTTCTAAAAAAATGATCAAACTTTACATAATTTGACTTTTGAAGAAAATACAAACCTTAAGCTTTTGGGACGGAGCAAGTATATATAATTTCTTTCTCGGTGCCACTGAAGACTGAGATGTCGATAGCAAGTAGGAGCAGGGGTGAATCTATCATGTATGCTTCGATAGGCTGAAGCCTACCCTCCAAGTTTACAAAATCTTTGTGATTACATATGCCTCAGTCGATGGTTGATCGAGAAAGAAGAAGAAAGTCGTCCTCCGAGCATGAATCAATGCTATATCGCGTCACAGGAGGAAGAAAGCAGAAATTTGGGCCTTAGCCCAGTTAGCTAGCCAGTGGTCTTGTTGTAATTGGGCTTTGGGAGGGAATCGTGACAAGCCGAATAAACACGAACGATTGATCAATCAGGTTTCTCGCCGTTCATCTTGGATCAATCAGCCCTAGCATAGGTACCGCGCCGCTGGCCGGCCAGGTCACGAGCGAGACATCAGCATGAGCTATAGCCGGGAGCGACGCAACCGCTAATTTTTTTTAAATAATACGGGTTTTTTAATCAATTTTACGAATATTACGCAGATTAAGGAATTTACGGTAGTAGTGCACTTTCGTTTTTTCGAACAACGACTCTGGCTCGTCGTCAAATGAGTAAACGACATTGCCACGCCGTCTTTTGAGGCACCGAAAGCAGCGCCTCGGTCCCACCCTGCCGGCCTGCAGCGTGACAGACGCTCCGGCCGTTGCGTGGAAAGACGACCCAGCGTCGCGTCGTTTTAGGGAAGGCCGATTCGCCGCGTCATTTTATGCTAGGACGACTCGCCGGGTCGTTGTGCGATGTAACGACGAGCTCGCCAATAATACACGCGCGCCGCGCCCAGCCCCACGCACGCCTCCTTCTTCCTCTCCCTCTGCTGCCCGCCCAGCCCCTGCTAGCTCTTCTCCCGTGCTGCTTCTTCTCCCATGGAGCTGCTCCCATTTGCTGCCACACTTTGCTCCGTTTTCCACTAAATTTGTTGCTGAAGCTAGTAGATTCCCGATCTACTTGTGGGATAGTCTGGTGTAGCGATTTGAGGCGTTTTTGTGGAGGATTTTCTTGGAGTTCTTGAGGTGCAATGGCTATGGTGGAGTCTGGGGCGGGTGCTTGAGGCAGCTGCACGGTGGAGTCTCGGGCTAGGACTTGAGGCAGCTGCACGGTTGAGTGAAGGTAGCTGCACGACAGGATTTCGCACCCTAATTTCTTGCTAACTACAGTCATTTTTGTTTGTTTATCTTCTCGGTAGTTCAGGATGTTGTATGTTAGCGCTCCGCGATGAACTGCTAGATTATAAGTATATTTGTGGGCTATGCCAGATTATTCGGCTATAGGATTATAATTATATCTATGGGCTATGCAAGATTATTCGGCTATATGATTATTAGTATATTTGCGGGCTAAAAGCTTTCATTGTGCGGTCATTTGATGAAATGTGGTATTTTTTTAGGTCTGAAGTTATGTCCAATAATGTAGTGTTTAGGTTCTACTATGGTGACGGTGTCGTCAAAACAAACCATAATGGAGTTGATTTGAGCGATTTTTATTGTATTGACGAAGTGCTCCAGGATCCCGAAACAATATCCATTATTGAGTTGAAGGATTGGTTATGTGCTCGTTTAGGGCTCCCTCCCACCCATACTGCCGGTGTGCATGTATTATGGACTAAGTCAAGGATTAATCTAGATTTTTTTTTAGACCGATAGAAGAGCAAGCTAAATGGATCAAATGGGTGAAAGCCTATCTGCGTAGGGTAATTAACCCCAGTGTCTTAGTGCTTCCTGTGGCGAAAGAGCCTGGTTATGATCAGGGCCAGAGTAGTCAGATAGACCATGCTGGTGGTGGTTATGATCATGAGCAGAGCAGTCAAGCCGAGGACGGAGGTGGTGGTGGCTACTATGATGACCAGAGCAGTCAAGGCCAAGATGGCGGTGGTGGTTATGAACCTGGTCAGAGTAGTTATGCACACAACGATGGAGGTAGTTATGAACCTGGTCAGAGTAGTTTTGCACACACCGAGGATGGTGGACATGAATCAGCTGAAGGTAGTTAAGGGACAGGAGAAGATATTTTTAGTGGTGAGGTCGATGAGGACGAGATACACGACGGTTGGTTGCAAGATCAGATGGAAGCCGAAGATTCAGAAGGGTACAGTGATAGCTCTTATGATTCCGCTGAGTCTGATCAGGAGGACCAACCTATTCCGGCATCATGGAATCAAGACCACACAGCAGCGATGAATGTGAACGATGGGCACGATTCCTCGTGGCACTATCAAGCCAACAACTTCTCCATTGGTGCACTATATCCTAGCAAGAGGCATCTACAGGAAGCAATCGTTGAGTGGGCATTGTCCATGCAGCGGGTTTTCAAAACAAAGGTGTCATCCCAGCAATATTTGACTTTGGTTTGCGAGGTAGCTGGGTGTCCTGCCAGGGTCCATGTCCATGTTCCTCGATATGACACCAACTGGAAGGTTAGCGATGTTGTGCAGCACACATGTCAACTTGACAATGTCCTGAAAGACCATCGTAATCTCACGTGAACCCTCCTGGCTAGACTGTTATACACTGAGATAGTGGAGACCAAAGCCATGGTGGTGAAAGCTATCATCAACAAAGTTGCTGTCAGATTTCGCTACAATATATCTTATGGAAAGGCTTGGAGGACTAAGTAGAGGGCACTGGAGACAAGATTTGGTTCATTTCGAGATGGATACGACTGTGTTGTTCGGATGCTGCAGACACTGCAGGCTAGGAATCCAGGCACATACCTCGACATCCAACACTTAACATTGCCTCAAGAACCCAATTTGAGGGTGCTGCATCGATTGTTCTTCTCATTTGCTATATGCATAGAAACTTTCACTCACTGTCGACCAGTCATTTGTGTAGATGGAACATTTCTCACTGGCAAGTACAAGGGCCAGATATTGACTGCTATAGGTCAAGACGGGAACAATCAAGTTGTTCCACTTGCATTTGCTTTCGTGGAGAGCGAGAACACCGAGAGTTGGGTATGGGTTTTCAGGCAGCTGAAGATAGCAGTTGTGAGGGATGTACCGAATGTATGCGTCCTACATGACAGGCATCCGGGTATACTCAGCGCGATAAGGAAGCTGACTCAGCCTGCTCCAGATGAACCAACTCCATGGCTAGACATGCAGAGTCGTTGGTGCATGCGGCATCTAGGGGCTAACTTTTTCTCACAGTTCAGGAACAAGGCCCTTATGAACCTATTCAAGAAGCTTTGCAAGCAGAACCAGGCGTGGAAGCATATCAAGTGTCGGGCCTATCTAGATGAATTCACAAAAAAACATGTTAGGCAGAGGAGAGCAGCTAGAGCAGCAGCTGTGGCGGCTCATGCGGTCGCGGTAGCTGCACAGACAGTAGCTGGAGTAGCACCACCCGAGGAAGAACCAATTGCTCTTTGCGATTTGCCGGGATTTGACCAACCCGGTACTAGGAGGAGGCCTGGCAGACGGATTAAGAATTTTCAGGAATGGATAGAGCACGAGCCTGCGGAGAGGTGGTCTCTATTGCACGACACTCATGGTGCTAGGTTTGGCGTCATGACTACAAATCTTGCCGAAACTTATAACTTCGTCTTGAGAGGAAGCAGGGCTCTGCCATTAACAGCTATTGTGGAGTGTATTTTCACCGGAACGTTGAAGTACTTCAGAGACAGACTCCAGCTTGCTCAGATGCATATCATGAACAACCCAAACACGAGGTACTGTTCAAAGATAATGGATTACATGAATGCCAAAATGGAAAAGGCTCGGTCTATGCAAGTCGTCGCCATCGGTAATCAAGAACGAAGATTTGAGGTTCGCCTCCCTTCCAACAGGATCGGATCTGGAGAAGAGGTAAAGACACAAGAGGTGAGGATAGGCAATGAGGCTTGGCCGACGTGTGAGTGTACCTGCAACAAACCTAAGCTGCTACATCTGCCTTGCTCTCACGTACTTGCTGCGTGTGGGCGGTTAGGTATGGATGCGAGATCGTTTGTGTCTCCTTATTTTCTTAAGGAGTCGGTGATCAATACATAGACTGGCGAGATGATGGGATATAGAGCATGGGGCAATTTTAACAAAGTAAACCCCGGTGAAAGGATTTACATCCCAGATCCTAAACTAATGCGGACAGGCAGAGGAAGGCGACAGTGTGTTCGGATCCGTAATGATATGGATGAATCTGAAGCCGGGGGCCCTACTAGACAATGTTTTCTATGTAATCGTTTTGGTCATAGAGACACCAATTTCCATATCTTCGGGACTGGAGGAGCGGCTCCTCGTGGACGTGGCAGACGTGGCAGGCGAGGAACAAGAGGCAGAGACAGAAACTAGTTTTGAATTTGTAATTCGTATGGAACCATGTTTTAAATTTGTAATGGCTATGGAACTATGTTGTAAGTTTGTAATTCGTATGGAACCATGTTTTAAATTTGTAGCTTATGGAACCATGTTTTAAATTTCTAAGTTGTATGGAAGCATATTCTAAATTTGTAATTCGTATGGAACCATGTTTTAAATTTGTAATTCGTATGGAACTATGTTGTAAGTTTGTAATTCGTATGGAACCATGTTTTAAATTTGGAACTTATGGAACCATGTTTTAAATTTGTAATTTGTATGGAAGCATATTCTAAATTTGTAATTCGTATGGAACCATGTTCTAAATTATGCAGATGGCGGGATCTTTGCTTAATGCTAATATTGATAGAAAGCACCGGTCAACTTTATTGGATGCGGAACCAGGGAGCTTAAAGCACCTTATCACTCGCACTCCCATGTGTAACTGGATGATACACCCTTATTGGCTGCAGAGGTATGAGACATTTATTCCTAATTAGTATGGAACTATGTTATAAATATTTTAGGGCCATAGTAAACAAATCCTAATTCTATCTCGGTATGCAGGTTGAAGTGGGCCGGGCTACTACCCTTTGTGCGTCTGGTTGATGCCACTCATACGCAGGAGATAGAAGGACGACACCATGGATTCTAGACCACGCGCATGGCCTACGACGGGTCGTTGCTCACCTGCTTAGTGGATCGATGGAGGCCCGGGACTCACACTTTCCACTTTCGGTGGGGGGAGATGGCTCCTATACTACAGGATGTCTCGTACTTGCTGGGTCTGCCGTTGGCTGGAGTGCCAATAGGCCCGGTGGATGCACCGGAGAATTGGGCCCAAGAAATGGCCCAACGATTCTATGGCATTCATGAAGGAGTTCCGGAGTTCACGTATGAAAATCATGGGCCCAAATTTGATTGGTTGCAGAACTATCAGGTTCGTTTGTTCCTAAGTATCTTCGTATTTGATCCAACTATTTTCATATCACACGATGCTTAAACTTGTTCTATTAACCAATGCAGATACAGAGGTTCGGGTACCCAGATGTTCTGATGACTGAGCCACAAATTACGCGCAGCCTTGAGGCGTACTTATTGTGGCTACTTGGGAAGGTGATGTTCACCGAGAACCACGTCTCAACCATCAGTGCACGCTACATTCGCTATGCTAGAGAGATCGCGGAGGCGACGTGCTAGAACGACATCACCCAATGGAGTTGGGGGTCTGTTGTCTTAGCAGCAACGTACCGAGGTATGTGCACGGGCTGTACGCTAACCAAGGAAAAATCTGCCTTGCTAGGATGCCCATTGTTGTTGCAGTTGTGGTCATGGGAGAGGTTCCCTATTGGCCGCCCGGAGGTAGCAAAAAATCAGGCGGTTATCGTCCAGGGAGAGCGCCCCGTTGTCTATGAGTCTGATATGCTGTTTGACCACGAGAGAATTGACATGCCTACATTCGGTACACATTGGACACGCCGCAAGGTAATTTAAAAGGTTCTGTTAATTGCATGGTCCATATTGCACTACGAAGGAAACTAACAACTATTTAATCCAACAGTGTCGTTTCGCGGGAGAATAAGTAACCCGCTGCTACCCGGCGTTCAGCGAGCAGTTCGACACGTTGAAGGAGGAATCGGTGATTTGGGAGCCGTACACCACAGCTGAAGCAAGAGCAAGATATCCCGGCGGGTTATCTATTATGTGTCGTAGAGATGAGGACTACTGGCTCACTAAATCTAATATCATCTTCGATTGTCAGGTGGAGGAGATGTCTCAATAGAGGGTCATGAGGCAATTCGGTCTTCGCCAGATGGTAGATCCTCCATCTCCGGAGGCGCCCCTTTCATCGGACGTGCATAGTAAGTTAATACATTATGTATCTATAATTTTACACCGATTGTGTACTTACAAAATCTAACTGCAGGTACTCTCGGAAGGGTACTAAAAGAAGTGCAAATCAGTGGCTTCAACGGGTTAATACTTATATCAATGGTTGGCAGAATGCAACAGATGACGTGTGGACCGCTCCTGCGTTTGATATGGACCTATTCCGTGCATACTTACAGAGGTACATGAGCATGACACGGTTGCGTCATGTCCACCACGCACATGATGATGAAAAATACCCTAGCCAGTCGACTATGGAGCCCAGACAATCAGCGGTAAATCCATTTTTCTTCGTCACTGCACCTGGTAGCCTATATAATTTGTACTTATCCACTTTACAAATGTAGGCCGATATGACATGGGAGCTACAGAATGAAGTGAATCAGTGAGGACGTTCGCTCTCGTCCGCTCCTCTTCTACTACCACGCCAAGGAGTTCATTCCTTTGTAAAGCGTGTCCAGGAAAGACTACAGAGTATCTATGCGACCATGACGTGCACGAACGTTTCAGACGTCGTTCAGCACCGAGCAGCACAGCGTCCACCTCGTCACTCCGTGGGGGAGGGCCAGCCGCGTCGCTCCACACAGACTCGCCCTCCACGTCACTCGACGCAGGAGTGCACCCCGCGTGCGTACCAGACACTTCTCCGAGGCTCACAGCAGGAGACACCCACTGCACCTACCCGCCACGGGCCTCGTCCACGGATCTCACAGCAGGAGACACCGAGAGCACCACCCCCAGACCAGGCTGGAGGCTCAGCGTGGCAGCAGCAGCAGGAGACACCGAGAGCACCACCCCCAGACCAGGCTGGAGGATCGGCGTGGCAGCATCAGCCGCAGTTTGATTTCGACCAGTGGCAGCAGCAGCCGCTTCTTACTTTCGACCAGTGGCACCAGCAGCAGCTGCAAGTCCCATTCATGGGCTATCGTCCTGAGGGTACGCATCTTCCTATCTATTTTGGTTACATGTAGTGTATAATCGTTGAGTACTTAATATTTTTACATGGCAGGAGGATATGGAGACCCAAGCATGTCCTCAATGGGTTCGTGGGCGACTAATGAGGAGGATCAGCAGACTCATCAGGATCAGGTTGACTGGTTTGGACTGTATCAGACGTAGCAGACTCAGGAGACGCATCAGACTCCACCACCTATCCCCACACAGGATACATAGACGCAGGATGACGGGTCAACTCTACCTCCCCGCAATGTGGTGCCTCCTAGAAGGTACGGATGGCCTACACCGACGCCAGGGAAACCTCGTGACCGGTGGCAGTGATATCTATCTATGTATCTGTCTGCGTATTTGTCTATGTATGAGACTTGAATCTTGTATCGGTCTAGTTATCTGTCTATGTATCAGACTTGTATCTTGTATCGGTCTTGTTATCTGTCTATGTATCAGACTTGTATCTTGTATCGGTCTAGTTATCTGTCTATGTATGAGACACATTTTTTATTCGACAAACACTACAGCATAGCTTGCAACACAATTCAACATAACTTGCGGTAAATAAATAAGAGTGCTCTCTATCCCTACGACGATGGCCTGCTCATGGCCTGCTCTTCTTGCCCTTACCCTTCGACGATGCCTCGTCTTTACCCTTCTTCTTGGCCTGCCTTTCGTCCCACTCAGCTCTCCACTTAGTCCCAACGGCAGGCGTCATGAATATATCATCTTCATCTTCACTCTCTTCTAGCTTGTCATTGCTCTTCTTGCCCTTACCCTTCGACGATGCCTCGACCGATGATGGCTTGCCCTTACCCTTCGACGATGCCTCGTCTTTACCCTTCTTCTTGGCCTGCCTTTCGTCCCACTCAGCTCTCCACTTAGTCCCAACGGCAGGCGTCATGAATATATCATCTTCATCTTCACTCTCTTCTAGCTTGTCATTTCTCTTCTTGCCCTTACCCTTCGACGATGCCTCGACCGATGATGGCTTGCCATTACCCTTCGACGATGCCTCGTCTTTACCCTTCTTCTTGGCCTGTCTTTCGTCCCACTTAGCTCTCCACTTAGTCCCAACGGCAGACGTCATGAATATATCATCTTCATCTTCACTCTCTTCTATCCAAATCCAAGGGAAGGTGAGGTTCTGCTGCCTTGCCCTTTCATTAGAGAATCTTTGCTTGCTCCACCTAGCATTGATCTGAAGTAGCTCTTGTCGTATCTCCTCTGGAGTCCTCTTCGGCCACCCTTTCCTACGCAATCCCTCACGCAGCTCAGTGAGGAGACAATCACTACAAATTAGTTTCTCCAATGGGGCTGGATTGTTGTCTATCGTAAATTTCCTAGCCAAATGAAATAGGTCGACGGACATGTCTGGCACGAAACTACGATCATAGGGAAACATACTGGCTAAAAACGGGGTGGCTGCTGCTTAAACAACTGCGTGAGGAGGGGGTTTTATAGGGTAACATTCCGGCGGGAAAAATTGTGGCGGGAAACATTATGGCGGGAAGCATTTTGGCGGGAAAGATTTGGGCGGGAGATATTTTGGCGGGAAAAATTGTGGCAGGAAACATTCTGGCGGGAAAAAATCTGGCATGTTGAAATTACATATACATGACAACACTCTAACTGAAATGAAGATACATCAAGACACTACAACTGAAAGGAAGTTACATCAAGACACTACAACTAAAATTAAGATACATCGGGACACTACAACAGGAATTAAGATACATCGGTACTGAGACATACGTCTACCTTCCCTGAGTCCAGCGCGGGTACTTCCCGGTCTTGTCCCCACGTTCCTCTGCCACCCGCGCCTCGGCAGCTCTTTCTCTTAATCTCTTCCTTTCCGCCTCACGGGCCTCCTTGCACACCTCTTCCTGGCGCTCGCGGATTGCATTCTCTTCCCCCCTTCTCTTCCTGTTCAGCTCGTGGTTTCGAGCTTGCTCTGCTCGGAATTCTTTCATTTCTCTCTCCCGTTCCTTCTTCCCGTTCGCGGCCTTCCTTTCAGCACGTTCCTCATCAAGAAAGATCTCCCTTGCACGTCGGCTCCTGTCCGCAATCTCCTGCACGGCCCAGGCTGGCTGCTCGGTGTCAATCCAATGGTACCACTTGCAAAGTGGAGGAGGAGACTGCAAGCAAATCAATGGAATGAATAAAAGAACACATGATAACATGAATGGTTAATATTAACCATGCTCTGGGAACATACCGGAGGCCTCTCGTACGACGAACTTGCTTGCCGGGGCGGGCTTGCGTCGTAGTTGTGACACATGAAAAACTTCATGCCCATACAGGTCTAGAAATCGATCGACTCCTTGACCTTCGCGAGATGGCCGCACCAATAGCGCTCGTGTGTCACCCCTTGCGGCAACCTGGCATCTTTCGTCTTCGTAGGCCTATACTCGGGGTCCGAACATGGCACACTCATGATGGAAAGGGGAAGGAAATGGGAGAAACAGAGGAATAACAGGATGGAGAGATACCATCTCGGTGCCAGTATTTATAGAGGCAACTACTAGAAATTGGCGGGAGATAACAGCGGGAACAAGGGGCGGGAGAGAAACGGCGGGAAGAATTGGCGGGAGAAAACGGCGGGAAGAAGTGGCGGGAGAGAAACGGCGGGAAGAATTGGCGGGAGAAAACAGCGGGAACAAGGGGCGGGACAGAAACGGCGCAAAATATGGGGCGGGAAAAATACTGGGGGGAATAGATGGCGGGAGATAAACGGCGCAAAAAAGTGGCAGGAAAAATACTAGCGGGGAAAATAACGGCGCAAAATAGTCTAACGTATTGTGCATGATCCATGCAACCGTCATCTTTTCAAAAAACGATTTGGGAATGTCGTTTTTTCAAAAAACGACAACAGCTGTTTTCTCAAAAAACGACTTAGAGCTTGTTAGCCTGCGGTCGTTTTTTCAAAAGACGACAACAGCTGTCGTTTTCTCAAAAAACGACTGAGGGCTTGTCCTTTTTTTAAAAAAGACAGTGTACTATATCTGTAAATTCCTTTTTTAACGTAATATTCTTAAAATTAATTAAAAATAATGTATTATTTAAAAAAAATTAGCGACGCAACCGGCCAGGGAGGCACGCTGTAGTCTATAGGCAGCCGTAGGAGACGGAGAGAGGAAAAAAAATCAAAAGGTACTTCTGTTTTGCTACGGTAATCAAAGGTAGTTTTTCTAATTGATGATTGCTTTCAGCTTGTATACGGATGACCTATTCTTCAATGGCTATGGAGAAAATAATATACTTCCTCCGTTTTAAAATATATGTCGCAGGTTTGTCAAAATTTAGATGAATTTGTATACTAAATAGTGCCTAGATTTATCTAAATTTTGACAAATCTAAGACACATATTTTGAGACGGAGGAGTCTCACTTGATGCAATATAATGCTCCCTCCATCCAAAATATAAGGCGCCTAAGGATTAGTCAAAAATTAATATTTTTTAAGTTTAACCATGATTATACACAAAAATATAAAAAATTATAATACTAAACTAATATCAATAGATTCACCATAAAGTATATTTTCTAAATATGTCCATTCAATATTGTAGATGCAGATATTTTTTTCTAAATATTTGGTCAAAGTTCGTTAGGTTTGACTTTTAACCAATCCTTAGACACCTTATATTTTAGGACGGAGGGAGTATTCAATTTGTTCATAGATTCAAAAGTGAAAAGTATTGTTGATGGAAAATAATCATAAAAACTTTCATGCTATGAAAAAGTGCAATAGACATTTTCCTAAACATATTAGAGTTATAATGCCTCGACCTCACTTGTACATATATATCATCTGTTTGAATTACATCATCCTAATGTTTAGCAACCCTATTATCCTCATGTTTTCTTTCTGTTCAGCTTAGTGCTCTAGGGTTTGAGCCTTCGTTTTTGTCCTGGATTCGCCGCTGAGTAGGAGTGATTGGCGATACAAAAGTTTTCCGATCACATGGAATAATCGAAGGTCTTGGCTTGCTTACATCTGCAAGTTTCGTTAAATGAATAAAAAAACTGCCGTTTATCAGTCCGTGGAAGCAAAGCATGCACTTTACGGTGCATTGTCAACATGAATTAGCAGCAGCTTTTCCGCATTAAAATCGTTTCACGACCTCTCTCCATCAGCCATTACCATTGACGTAGGAGCAGTATAATACTGTTTACAAGCCAGAGCCGAATTAAAGCCAAACGAACTGACGCGTGATAGAATAGCTAGTATACGCTAACTGTAGTCTACTCTATCTCTGTACCATACCGTGTTTGTACCTACGAGTGTACTAGTTGTAACCATCTTGTAGGGCGCGTTTGGTAACCTGCAGATAGTGTAGCCAGATCCGGCGATGATGAGCCGATTGGTTGCCAGCATATCCATTTGGCTCGCATCAGTCTGATCCTCAAAGCACCCCTCAGTCAGGCCCGGGGACAACACTCGATTCGGTCGTTTTCCCAAAACCAGCCTCACTGTGTGTAAATGGGAAAACGCGGCGTCGGAGCTCGTGCAGGCAGGGAGATGGCGGGAGGCCGAGCGCGACCGCAAAATTCCGGCGGGAGGAATTCGCTCACCGCTCTCCTGCTCCGCTCCCTATTTAGAGACGGCGGTGTTTCGCCCCCAAAATCCAAATCCACCATTCCACCTACGCGTCGTGTTTTTCCCATCAGATCAAGATCGATGTCGTTCGATTCTTCTGCGTCCAGCACGAAAACATTGTTCCCGCCATCTTCGTCGGCGAGCACGACGTCAATTGGTCGTCCTGCTTCACCATGGAGCCCGTTTTGGGCAGTCCTTCCGGCTACTTCGGCGAAGGCGGCCACGGTGAGCTTGCCATCATCAAAGTCGACTGAGGTGATGGTCGGCGTGGCGGCAACTCCATCGACCGCGGCGAAGGTCGGCATACCGGCACCTCCTTCGTCCCCTACCTCTGTGATGCATACTCTAGAAGCTACAGTAAGAAACCTCTCACCTTGGCCTAGTTGTACGTAGATATGTGAGCATTGTATACTCCATTATTCACTAGTACCTCCGATGCTCTTAGATCTGTTCATGTTGTGTGATTTATTATGATCATGCATACTCCATTATTCGATGTTACCTCTGATGCTCATAGATCTGTTCATGTTGTGTGGGTTAGTGTGATCATGTTCTTCTCTATTGTCTGGACTTATGAGGCTCTGCTTGTTCGTACTTACCGTTAGCATTTGTAGCGCAAATTGTTTATAGACCATCATGCTTAGTGTCTTGTTCATCACTGTAGGACAATTCGTTGGACAAGCCACCAAAAATGCCTATTGAGATTGCTGAGAATCTTATCCCCATTCGAGTTTCGTACATGTACACACCTAAACTAATGGTGTGGGAGCCTTCTCTATCTCTGTTCGTTATGAATAGGCTTTATGAGTTCTTCAAAGAAGGGGTTAGGTGTGATAAGGGATTCAAGAAGGTTTACCTGCAGCGTATATGCAACGATGTTCTTGACTTCATTGGAAAGCATGTCACCCCAACTTAGGTGTACAACCATATGAAGAAGTGGAAGAGGAAGTGGGCTCTTGTGCTCAAGCTGCAAGGTTTGGACGACGTCAAATGGTATCCGAACACCTCGTCTTTCAAGATGGACAACGGCAGACAGATAGAGCTGTCGAAGGTTGTGGTGAATTGTTCAATTCATGTTTACCTTTTTGAAGATTCTCACTGCTTCTTAAGTAATAGAATTTTGTTTTGTCACGGAGTTACCCGGTGGATCTCCTTTCCAATCTAGTGGAGAGCTATACTCAGATGAAGCTCATATTCACCCCCAATCCTATCATTGAGAAGCATTTGTACACCACCCACTCGCCTATCATGACCATGGACCACCTTGCTGATAACCCGATCCAAGGTTGGTTGTACACTTCCATGTGTGTCCGAGATAGGAGGGAATGACTCAGGTGTTGGCTGCGCAAGAACTACATCTGGGACGGGAACAGCTATCTATGGAACAATGTTAGTCGTACTACTTACCTATCTTAGCTCTATGATGGCGTAGATGATATGCGTGAACAAGATTTGTATATTTTGGTAGATGGTAAAACATCCCCCCCCCCATTAGCTAGGGTTGATGAAACTATGGTCGGAGGTGCTACATAGTAGCCCCTCCAGTGATAAACTGTTGGTGATGAACTACTTCTGTGTTATGCTCGCGTGTGTGTTATATGTGTATTGTGATTGTGATTGTGTTGTGATTGTGTTGTGATTGTGATGAACTTCTTGTGTGTGTTGTGATTGTGATGAACTTCTTGTGTGTGTGTTGTGATTGTGATGAACTGCTTCTGGGTATGCTCAGCACTCCAATGTGGGAGGTTACCACAACGAGTGCACATACTACAACCAAACATATGTGTTTGTGTTCTTATTGCGCCAATGCGGCCTACCAAATAGATGGGCATGTGTTCTCCATTCATGCAAAAAGTGTATGCAGGCTACCAAACGGGCTGCAAAAGCTGGCCCAAAGGCTATCTCAGCTTGGTACTACCCATCTCAGCACTATCGGACTAGGCCAAGAAACCCATGCGAGATACCAAACAGGCCTGATGTTGATGCTGAGACCCTGATGGGTATGACATCCTTCCCTAAATCCCTTATTATCACATGGTATCAGCCTGATTCGATCTACCTCTTTCGCCGCCATAGATCCTCTGTGATCTCGCGATGGCTTCCTCCACCACTACCTCATCTTCCTCGACCAGTGCCTCCTCTCTGGCGCTCGGCTTCCTCCTCCCACCCTCCAAGATTGTCTCTGCTGGATCCACTACTCCTTCTCCGGTGAACTTTGGGCATCTGATCACCCTGAAGCTCTCTCCCGAGAATCATCTCTTTTGGAGGTCGCAAGTTGATGACCCACAAGTATAGGGGGTGTATCGCAGTATTTTCGAGGGAAGTGAAACCCAATTTATAGATTCAACACAAGGGGAGCCAAAGAATATTTATAAGCCTTAACAACTGAGTTGTCAATTCAGCTGCACCTAGAAACAATCTTACTCACAACAGTTTATCAGTAGCAACAGTTTTGTAGTAGGAATAGTAAAGTAGCAGCAGTAGTAAAGTAAAAGACAGCAGTAACAATAGCAGTAAACGGTAGGATTCGAGTGCGGTAGGCATAGGGATGGATGGACGGGCATTGCATGAACAAGACAATTCACATAGCAATCAGAACATAGGGCAATTGCAGATAAATAAGATAAAGCATCCAAGTACTAGATAATCCTAGGCATGTGTTCCATATATAGTCATACGTGCTCGCAATGAGAACTTGCACAACATCTTTTGTCCTACCAGCCCGTTTGCAGCGGGGCCTCAAGGGAACTACTGGCAATTAAGGTGCTCCTTTTAATAGAGCACCGGAGCAAAGCATTAACACTCCGTGAACACATGTGATCCTCACATCAAAGCCATTCCCTCCGATTATCCCGATTTCTGTCACTTCGGGGCCATTGGTTCCGGACAACAACGTGTGTATACAACTTGCAGATAAGACCATAAACAATACTATCATAATGAATCAATAACATGTTCAGATCTGAAATCATGGCACTCGGGCCCTAGTGACAAGCATTAAGCACAACAAGTCGCAACAAAGTCACAAAGCACTAATAAAAGATACTAGGCACCATGCCCTAACAATCTGATGCCATTACATGAACGATCTCATCCAATCCCTACCATCCCCATAGCCTATAGCGGGGGGATTACTCACTCATAGATGGGGGAAACATGGATGGTCGATGGAGAAGCGATGGTGATGATGATGATTTCCTCCAATTCCCCGTCCCGGTAGGGTGCCAGAACGGACTTTCTGGTGCTGTTTCGTGGAATCTGGTGGTGGCGAAGGAGCATAACTCCTTCTAGAAAACGTCGAACCCCCCTGAGTTTTTAGGTCAGAAGGCATCTTATAGGCGAAGAGGGAGACCGAGGGGGTGCCTAGGTTGGCCACACCACCCCCTGGCGCGGCCAGGCCTGGCCCACGTGGCCAGGTGGTGTGGTGGCCCCCTGGCTCCTCTCCGTCTCATATTCTGGCTCCAGATGACTTCCGGTAAAACATGCACTTTGGCTTTTGTCCCGTCCAATTTCGAGTATATTCATTTTCTGACTTTCCTGGAACCAAAAACAGCAGAAAATAGGCAGCTGTCACTGTGGCTCTTGTTAATAGGTTAGTCCAAGAAATCATATAAAATGTATTTCAAAGTGTGGACAAAACACAAGAAAGTGGATAAAACCAAGCATGGAACATCAAAAATTATAGATACATTTGCAATGTATCACAAGTCATCTCCTAGATCAGGAGCAACCTTCTACATGGCTACATCGAGGGCACACTCCCTGCCCTATTGTGATGATCACCATCCATGCGTCGAATGATCTCCCTGCCTCAACCTCGCCGAACCTAGTGTTTCCTGCATGGATCCAGCAGGATCAAGTGATTCTCTCCACTTTCCTCTCCTTGTCGAGTCCCAAAGTTGGAGCCTTGATCGTGTTTGCGAAAACCTCTGTGGAGGCCTAGGCGATCCTTGAGCGCACGTTTGCCTCGCAGTCTTCAGCTCGCTCTGCCAACCTTCACCAGCAACTCTCCGAGATCAAGAAGCTCGAATCGACCACGACTATCTACTACAACAAGATCAAGAGTCTCTCTGACACCCTCACCTCCATAGGTCAGCCTATTCGCCCTGAGGAATTTCAGGTCTTTATTCTCGCTAGCCTGGATGAAGAGTATGAATCCTTGGTTGAGATTGTTCTTGACCATGAGACGACGATGCCAGCGCATGATATGTATGCGTGGATCCTTGCTATAGAGAGTCGTGTTCAAGTCCGGCGCACCGATCCCATTGTCCACTCCGCCAATCTGACCAAAGGCGGGGGCAAGTCGAATCCCTACTCCTTGGCTATGCCGCGCTCCACCCCTGTAGCCCCCAAGATGCCGGCGTACCCCGCTACCTATGGTGTCCCACGTCCTCCGTCCACCCCAGGAGGAAGTGTGACGGCTCCCTTTGGGTCGGCTCATCCTGGCATGGCCTATTATGGGCGTCCCCCTCGCAATACATTATGCCAGTTGTGTGATGGTCAAGGACATGTGACTTCACGGTGCTTCAAACGGTTGAATAAAAGCTTTCTTGCTATTGGCAATGACGGTCGCTTTCTGGATCGTCAGTTGGCTATGGCAAATCATGTGTATACCCCACAGCAGTTGCAGGGGCACACCTCCTCTTCCCCCGTCGATCAAGGTTGGTGTCTGGATACTGGCGCCACTGATCATATGGCTAGTGACCTAGCCAAGATGCACATGCGGGAGGCCTATCATGGGAAGGATCATGTCCACACGGCCAACGGTTCAGGTATGCGTATTCATTTTGGTCAGGAAATTCTTCCTACTCCATCCTCTAGGCCTCTCCATCTTAGTAATGTCCTTCATGTTCCCTCTGTCAAAAAAAAATCTCTTATCTGTTCACAAACTTTCTAATAAAATAATTGTCCTTGTTGAGTTCAATCCTAACAGTGTTTTTGTTAAGAACTTGGATACGAGGGCCACTCTTCTTAGGAGGGGAGTTGCAGTGGTCTCTACTTCCTTGAGTCGCCGCCCGCTTTGCAAGATTTTAGCGCTCTTGAAGCATTGTCTTCACAGTGGCATACACATCTAGGTCATCTATCACCCCAGATAGTTCAGCATGTTCTCCATCGTCATGAGCTTCCATCTGTGTCCAATAAAATTAGTTCAGTGTGTGATGCATGTCAGTAAGGCAAGAGTCATTTGTTACCATTTTTGTCTCAACATGTAACAACTGCTCCTCTAGAGCTCATTTATTCAGATGTGTGGGCCCTGCCCAAACCTCAGTCCGTGGTCATAATTATTATGTGAGTTTTGTGGATGCTCAGAGTCGTTTCACATGGTTATATTTAATAAAAAAAACAAGAGTGATGTCCTTGCTATTTTCCTTCAGTTTCAAACCCATGTTGAATGCTTGCTTAAACACAAAATCATCCACGTTCAATCTGATTAGGGTGGCGAGTACATTAAACTAAATTTCTTCTTTGGGAAGCTTGGTAGCAAGGAGTAACTTCAGCAATGTCCATGATTATGGACTTAGGATTTCATGGAAATGAGAACGTTGGAGATTTTGACGACTGATCAGACAAATATAGGAGTCGAAGTCGTATGATTATTGTAGAGAATATGATTACAAAGTCATCGGTTTGCTAGTTATGATCTAGCTCATGGCGGATTGCAGATTGCTAAAAGCTAAGATCCTTCCCCGTTGGCTCCTCCCAACCTTTATATGAGATGTTGGGTCTTGGAGCCGTATACGGATATGTTACATGTTATGATTACAACACTACTATTATGTCGGTTTGTACTTCTTTCTTGATTGTCAAGACACGCATTTGTCTGCCGGATGCTTCCTCAACTCTCTTATTCTTCATGGGCTTTGTGGGCCGTAGGCCTTTGTATGCCTAGGGTAACCCGATAAGTCATACCCATGTCAGTAGCCCACGAGACTTCATCCGAATCATAGATTCGGGTTGAGTCTCAAAAATACATTTTTAGCTGTAAGCCGAAGATTCTTGCAGACAAATAATTTTAATATTTTCATGTTTTTATTGTTGTAGGGAATTGGTATAATGAGCCCGATGCATCTGACGGATTAGGAATCAATTAACTACTCTTGAAAAAAATCGTGAACCTATATCAAATTTGAGTCCCTAGGCTCGAACTCGGTATATGCTGGCGTAATTAAGTTCAGTCCGCGGAGGTCTTATCGAATACTGAATTCTAGTACTTTATTTCGGATACCTAATGCGGCCGTTAGGATTTTCATCGTATTGTGGATACGGATAAAATACGGACAGAGTGCATTCGTGTGCGGTTACCAGACCTCACATGACGGAACCTGGGGTTTTATCTTCACGTCGTGGACACGATATTTAGACATGTTATTGCGGTGGACGCGGTATGAGAATTTTAATTGATTATTTTATTTGGCTGTTGGAATTGCTGAAGTTATCAGCTTATTTTCATTAGGTGAGATATGGGTGCTCCTGATGGGAGTAAATGTTTGAGGATACATTCATGTCATGCTCAACGAGAATTAAATTTTTCGACTCTATTGGAGGATTATGCAGTCTCTATCGGGTGCGTGCGCGACCGGTTCTCACGAGTTTAAAAATTGACGGAATACATTGGATGATGCCCTTGTCCACTAGCATTATTCTACACCTAAAAGAATATATTGCTGGAATTTAAAAATTGTTCACATATGCGAAAAAAATGTTCACGAGTTTTAAAAAATATTCATGAGTCAAAAAAATTATGCATGGATTTGAAAAAGAAAATCTTTTATGTTTTAAAAATATTTCGCGTAGTTTGAAATAATCACCAAGTTTGATCAAATTTTCACAATGTTCAAAAAATTGTTCATGGGTTCGGAAGCGTATGTTGACGGGGTTTAGAAAATGTTCACGGAAAAAATGTGCACGGGATTTAAAAATTACCGATGGGTTCAAAGAATATGTTCATGGATTTAAAATTTCACCGGTTTGAAAAATACTCATGGTTTTGAAATCTGTTCCATGGTTTGAAAAATGTGCATGATACAAATAAATTCCATGTTCCAGTAGAAACAAAAGAAATCGCAAAAGAAATCACAAAAAATAGTTAAAACAAAAGAAAAACTATTCCATGAATAAATGGGCTGACCCCACCCCGATCTGGCTACCCCATGTTTACCTCTGGGAGACATGGCCGTCCACATCCGATGGTTTTTTTCTGCACGCATGTACGAATGCATATGCATTACGTGCATGTAAATCCATTCTTGTTCAAATGCAAGCCACACCTCGTTTGAGCAAGCAGAACAAAGCCCAAGTGTTATGGCTTGAAGTTACACTAGGCAAAAATGCATGCTTCGCCGCGCTATCTTCGTTTCGTTCCAACAACATGTGGCCGGCATAGTAAAAGTGTACAACTTTTCTTTGATTTAGGCTGTTACTTTTCACAATCGCTTTCCTCGTCACCATAATGAGAGGTTGCAACAACGGATATGTAGCTCCAAGGAGGGGGCGTCGTCCGCAATGCTCTATTGTAGTGGGCTACCGGCAGTGTACTTGCCTTTCCTAGGTTGAGAGAGAAAGATAAAAGAAACTTGCAACATGTAGAACAAAAACGACCATTGTGACCGAGTCCAAGTTCTATTTTAGCCGAGTGGCAATAAGGCATCTCCGGTAAAACAAAAAACTTTCCTCCCGTCTCAAAAAAAAAAAAAATTGGCATGTAACTTGAGAGACCCATCTTGTAGTAATAAAAAAAATATTCATTGGTCTAAATTGATGGCTAGATTAACTGGCTACCCACGGTCGATGGTCCACAAAGCTGCGAGCGAAAGCGATGGGGAGACTTGCATGCCACCAGGATTAAGCTATAGTAGAATAATTATATGTGGAGACCGTAGGGATAAGACACCTAGTACTCCAGACAAAGATCCTACGTATAATAAGAAGCATCTTTCCTGCCTCCAGATTCCTGCCCAGACTTGTTTTGCCTCCAGATTCTGGCCAGGTCAAAGACTGTAAGTTGACAAAGACAAATAACCAATTAGGGGTGATTAACCGCTATGCCTTCATGTACGGTCTAAGTGCTCATTAACAGGCATCAACCATTTAATCACCCGGCCCTACCATTGCAGGCATCCGATTCCATTCCGCACTACACTCTGAGCTGAGCTCCCCGAACGTAGGTTCCTTCAGCACTTGTCTGTTCAGCTTGTCCCATTTAGCCGATCGGCGGCATCCCTAATATTCAGAAGAAACTATTTGCTCCAGAAAGAAGAGTTAGCTAGTCGTCAAAGCGAAAATAAAAAAGAACAGTAGCAGCATCATTTATTCTCACACAACCACGGGCACGTTTCCTTTACCATAGAAAACTCGTGTGCATACACATGATCTTAGCATATACAGGTCGCGGCGACCGACGATTTCGGCCGACAGATTGCTCGAACCGGCGACCGAAATGGAATAATAACGGATAAAGAAGCACCACCGTGTCCGGTTGTTCCAAGCACAGCAGGATTTCCCACGACAAACTCCTTCACACGGACGGGCGAACGAACGGACAATCGGGTCATACGTGCATGCACACACCCGATCGAATCTCACACAAACGAAAAACAATTCTTGGAAAAGACACACAATTAACAAAACTTATTTCGACCGTCATGCTTCAGATGTACGCATAGTTTCGTCAAAGTTTTCAACGTTGCTCTTCCAATTAAGCAACCAGATACCCGTGACACTACTCTTTTCTTCGATCTTATTAGGCGTGGTGGTGGCCCATATGCGCCATTGATATTGCGATCTTGCTTGCTCGATGCAAGCTGCTAGCTAGTACTAGAACTTAATTAGAAGAAGTAACGCAGTCTTGTCCGATTCCGATGCGATGTCCATTGTCCATAGCTTAGCTCCTCGCACGTAGCTTCCAAGCACACTGTACACTGCCAACAAAATAAGTTATTGCGACGCGTATCATCCATTGCACTTGCACCAAACCTGAAATCTGCACGCACGTACGGCAAGTAACGACGCGCGCGGCATCGATTGATCGAATTCATATCGATCGATCGTCGGGCACATATAAATGGAATCTATCAGCTAATCATACGTATTTAATTCGTTGCCGCACGGGCGCACGCACGGGTTAGGAGTACGGTTCTTGTCTAAATTGATTGCTAGTGGTATCTCCGATACTGGTTAGACCACTATGCGCACCATTACACCTCTTTTTGTCTCGGGTGGTGTCTGAAGAAACCTGAAGGTACGTCTCCTGAAGCTTCCTGCTTGCTTCGCGTCCGGCCTAGCTTATTAGCGCGGTAGGTACAGTCGCGTCCATCACGTCGCGCACTTAATTGGATTTCTGAATAAACACATAGTAAGTGATTTGATTTTTTATGTGATCTCTGTTAGTAGAGACGATTTGTTGTGACTAAAAATTGATCAGCTAGTCCTGTTCACGACTGATTTGCATATATATGGACGGTGCAACAAATTTCTTTCAGAGATGTGATGGGACCGGGAGCTATCGTCGATCAGCCGTGCTTACTGCACACTGTAGTGTGTTATTGTTAACTTGGACAGGAGAGCTAATTTCCATCGAGTGGACGTCGTGTTAGGGCGTCGTCTTCTACGCCGGGCCCCAGCAGGCACGCTGTACCTGTACAATGCTGCTCGGTACTCGATCGATCGCCAGGGACTTGCATCCATCCGTATCGGTCCACGATGTGATCGCCGCGACACGTATGATACGTTTGTTTTACGGTTCTGAAGCTGACCTACGATCAGCCAGCTAGTAGTCGGGCCGTCTCTCTATCACCAAGCAATGATCGATTCATCAACTGATACGATGGAGAGGGGTCATATAGTAGTATAATTTCTTTCCTAGTGCGAGTGAAAACTGAGATGTCGATAGTAAGAGGAGAGTGATTGGCGATCCAAATGTTTTCTGATCACATGGAGTAATCGAAGGTCTCGGCTTGCTTACATCTGCAAGTTTCGTTAAATGAAAAAACAAATGCTGTTTATTTAGTGCTCCGTGGAAGCAAAGCATGCGCTTTACGGTGCATTGTCAACATGAATTAGCCGCAGCTTTCCCGCATTTAAATCGTTTCACGAGCTCTCTCCATCAGCCATTGCCATTGACGTATTAGCAGTATAATAATATGTTCACAAGCCAAAGCCAAACGAAGTGACGCGTAAGTCTCAACTCCATACTAGGAGCTACTACTAGGCATAAACCGAGAGCAGTGGAGCACAAGATCACATAAATGACACGTGACGCACACGGTGCAATTTGGCGTCCAACTCACCGGTCACCGGACGGGGACATATATGCAATCTCGCTTCCACCGTTGCTTTCTTTCGGCGTTAAACTTCTCTCTTGGCACCACCTTACCGGTGACTGCTTTCTGACAGCGATCACTTACCAGACACAAGTTGGAGAGACAAAACAATAGTGCATCAGTAAACCTCCTGAAAAAAGCCTCACTGATAATCATCATCACGGCCGGTGTAAATTACAGTAGTAACAATGCTGGTAAGACCACTAATTTGGATGGATTGTTTCAGTGCATCTTTAGCCTTGTGTGTTTTGGCCAGTGAACCATCGGAATCAGCACCCTGACTCCATCCGCACCCAATGATTGCAGGTTGCCCTACAAATTAAGCACAGTACTGCAGCAGTGCACCTGACGACTCGGCCACAGCGACTCCCTGCTCCCAGTACAGGTTCGACCTAGCAGCCGTACCGTACGCGCCCTCCCAACATCGATCGGAAGATAACCGGCACGCGGCTGATCGCTGCGTGGCACCAGCAAGCATGTTGCAGCGCCGGCAAGGCAATGCACCGCTTCCACGTCGACGTCGACGCCGATGGTGCGGATCGCGAGCGAACCACGATCGAACGCCTTCGGCAGAGGACCGGCCCATTTCGTTTCAGTAGGACAAAAAAGTGTCTTAAAAATTCAGTGCCTTTTGCACGAGTGCGGCTTCACGAGCACACGCAGGCAGCCGTAGAAGCAACTTACTCTTGATCAAAGTGACTATCGTCAGTTCTTCTGGCCTGCCTTGTTGGATAATCGTCCAAGCGTCTTTGCGTTACTAGAAGATCTTCAGTTTAGTACAGTACGTCAGTTATTTATTTTTCTTTCATTGAAAGCTGGGGCCTCTTCCAATTTCGCCAAAATAAACCACGCGACAAAACTAGCAACTACGCTTATTGAATTGTCGAGTTTGGAGTTGGCCGCCGTTCATTCAGACAGTCACTCCCTTTTTATGCTTTCTACTCATAACCTTGACAAGTGCCAGTCCCACTATACAAAGTGAACGACACTAAACCGCATGCAACCCTGTTGCCGTCCTTCCTGCCACATCCGCTCTTCAATTTTCATCAAACCAGGTTCAAAATTTTAATCTACTCCCTCCGACTCAAATTAAGTGACTTAGATTTGCCTACATTCGGATGTATCTAGCATTAAAACATGTCTACATACATCCGAATCTAGACAAATTAAAGTCAATTAATTTGGGTAGGAGGGAGTACCAAATATCATTGCAGGTCTTGCGGCGCTAGCAGAGACTACCTCTCACTATTCCCTCTTGTTTGCTGTGTTCTTTTGGTCCGTCGTATCCCATCATGCTAGCTCGATGTCGTCGGGCGTGCGTAACATTTACCAAACTCTCATGAAAGGACTCGGAACTAGAATCTAAGTTGACCCGGTTCGATCCGGTCGATATGAGTTGTAACCCGAGTCGTCAATCCGCGGCGAACAAAATCGTTGGAAATGGATATTTGGCGTACGAGACAACGACGCAGAAGACGCGGTGGATGGACGATTGCCTCTAAACATCATCTTCTATTTTGTTTGTCTGCATGCTAGAAGATGTCTCCTCTAGGCGTGGTTGACTGAGGAGCAAGTTGCAAAGGGTTGGCCTAGAGCCTAGCCGTGGCATCGTGAAAGACCGTTTATGTCAAGTAGAATAGGGTTGGGAGTGAGTCTAGCTCAACTGGTTGGGGAGTGGATGTATAAACCCAACACCTGAGTTTAAATCCTCACGGCAAATTAAGATTCCTATTTATACTTGAGGACTAGGCTCTCCTAGTACTCATGCAATTTATCCTGAGGACCAGGCTTGGTACTTAACCAAGTTTAAAAATCCGGGTACTCATGCTTAATGGCTGTGTGCATCCCTAGTTGGTGCAGAGGCGGGAAAGTGAAATCCTCCCTCCATTTTAGAAGGAAGTGAGCCTAGCTCAATTGGTCGGGGAGTGGATGTACAAACCCAACACCTGGGTTCAAATCCATACAGATGTGAACTTAGATTTAACAATAAGATCTACTCATTAAGTTTACATTTCTACATTAAACATATACGAAGTATTTCTAGTCCTTAGACCATGAGGTCATATCAATCGCTAACACGAGAAGAATGTTTTGATAACATCAAACGTCATACCGTAACAGGGTGACTATAAAGGTGGGCTCGGGTATTTTGAAAATGTTAAGTTGAGGCACATGGATCAAGAGTGGGATTTGTTCATTGATACATTGCAAATGTATCTATAATTTTTGATGTTCCATGCTTGGTTTTATCCACTTTCTTGTGTTTTGTTCCAACTTTGGAGTACTTTTCATATGATTTCTTGGACTAACCTATTAACAAGAGCCACAGTGCCAGCTGCCAGTTTTCTGTTGTTTTGGTTCCAGGAAAGTCAGAAAATGAATATTCTCGGAATTGGACGGGACAAAAGCCAAAGTGCCTATTTTTCTGAAAGGGATCAAGTGCCAGAATACGAGACGGAGAAGGGCCAGGGAGCCACCACACTACCTGGCCGCGCGGCCAGGCCTGGCCCGCGCCAGGGGGTGGTGTGGCCGCTCCCGACACCCCCTCGGCCTCTCCTTCCGCCTATAAGTTGCCCTCGGGACGAAAACCCTAAGTACCCAATCAAAAATCCACGAAAGAGTCTGTAGCCGTTGTCATCTCCATCTCTAGATCGGGAGGGATCTGAAACTCTTTCCGGCACCCTGCTGGAGAGGGGAATTCACCCTGGAGGCCTTCTTCATCACCATGCAAGCCTCCGGTGTGATGCGTGAGTAGTTCATCCTTAGACTACGGATCCATGTAGTAGCTAGATGGCTGGTTTCTCCTCCTTTGTGCTTTCATGTTTAGATCTTGTGAGCTCCGTTCATGATCAAGACCATCTATTTGTAATTCATATATGTTGTGTTTGCAGGGATCCGATGGATATTGAGATGCTATTTCAGATTGATTATTGATTCTATCATGTCTTTGTTATTTGAGATCTTGTATGCTTTCCATTGTTAGTACCTATCTTGGCCAAGTAGATGCTAGCAACTCCAAGAGTTAGTATTTATGCTCGATAGTGGGTTCATGCCTCTGTTAATCTGGGGAAGTGACATAAATCTCTAAGGTACTAGATGTGTTGTTGCTACTAGGGAGCAAACAACAATCCTTTGTTCATAGAACAATCGTATTTTTTACTTTACACGCAGTTCGTAAAGCAATAATCTGTTGCTTGCAACTTAATACTGGAGGGGGCTCGGATGATAACCTGAAGGTGGATTATTAGTCATAGATGCAGTTGGATGGCGGTCTATGTATTATGTTGTAATGCCCAATCAAGTCTCAGAGGAGTCAAGATGATTAGTATATGCATGTATTGCTTTCTCGGTGTTTGTCAATTGGCCCACCGTAATTTGTTCACCCAACATGTTATCTATCTAAGGAGAGCCACCTCTAGTGAACTATGGATCCCGGTCCTGGTCTTTTATATTCAATCTACAATCTTTTACTGCTTTGTGTTTACTTTCTGCAATTTTTACTTCTTTCCATTCGATACGTTTAATCCTTTATTTTCCACAAAATACGGTGAGATTGACAACCTCATCGCAAGTTGGGGACAAAGTTCTGTGGTTGTGTTGTGCAGGTCTCCACGTTACTACTAGCACCGGTAGTGCGCCCTGCCAAAGCTCAGCTAGTAACACCTTTGGGGTGTTTCCTTGCTCCTACTGGTTCGATTAAACCTTGGTTTCATAACTGAGGGAAAACTTACTGTTGTGCTCATCGTACCTTCCTCTTGGGGTTCCCCACGAGCTATACGTCGAAAGTCGAGCGCATCAAGATTTTTCTGGCGCCGTTGCCGGGGAGTCAAAGACATCTTCACAAGGGGAGTCCCTCATAACCAATCTCTTTACTTTGTTGTTTTTGTTTTGCTTAGTTTTATTTTTTGCTTTGTTTGCTTGTTTTGTTCTTCAAAAACACAAAAAAATAGTTTTACTTGTTTTGCTTTCTTATTTGAAAAACAAAAAAAATTAGTTCCTATCCTAAGTTGTCACTATGGCTAGCCTTGCTCCAATCACTATGTCACCCGAGAATATGATTTTCACTTTTAAACAAGGAATTGAGGAAAGTTTTAAGGAAGCTTGGTCGAGAATCTCTGATCTACATGAAAAAGCTGAGCCTGAAATGACTCAAAGCTTGTTCCTTAGCAGTTTTTATCTTGGAATTGCTCTTTTCTATAGATATGCTTTGTATGTTGTTGTGGGAGGAGATTTCCTCCATTGTTATGAGGATGATGCTATTAATGCTATAAAGAAATTGATCCTCACTTACAACTTGCCTAGCCAAACTGATACTTCTTTCGCAAAAATATTTGCTAGGGTGGACACTCTTGAGGCTAGCATTACTAGATTAGAGAGTTGCTATAATACGCTTAGGGAGCATCATGATTATGTTCCAAAAATCTCTGAACCATCAAAGTGGTTCCCTACAGTAAAGATTGAGATGAACAATGAAACTTTTCAAGCTCGCTGTGATATCATGTCTGAATTTTGCCTTATGCCCAAAGATATTTATATATCTCTGAATACTTGGGGGCTCATTGAAGGAGGAAAAGAAATATCTCTTACTAATAATACTACCATATTACCTCTTGGAATAGCTGAAGGAATGTTTACAAAGATCTTTGGGAAAATGATTTCTATTGATTATCTTGTTATTGAATGTGTAGGAAAAGGACAAATTACACTTGGAAGGTCCCTATTAGAACTCCTTGGAGCAATAATAGATGTGGGAAAGGGGACCATGCACCTTTCTTCTCCACCAATCACATTTTCCCAAAGGTTAAGAATAAAAATAAGAGAGTTAAGGCCAAGAAAGTTGGTTTTAATGCTTCTTCATTTGAGAACACTTGATTCTTTCTTTGCTTCTTATGCCTAACTTAAAGGCGTTAAAGAAAAGTACTTGTTGGGAGATAACCCAAGCATTTTAGTTGAGTCTTGTAAGTTATTACCTCTGTAATAACCGCTCCTTATCATTTTTATTTGCTTTTTGTGCCAAGAATAACCTCTAATGAGAGAGAAGTAATGATTGGGAAAGTTGCTGTCCCGAAACAGATTTTTGTGCTTCACCGTAAAAATTCCTGAGAGAGCTCGGTACTTCGGATTGAGCTGTAATGTTTTGTGCTTCTGACCCAGGTTGTTATCTAACTTTCGTTAGTTCAGCACTTTTTGATTTGAGCAACAGAAGATCTTCGAAAAAATTCGTCTTTACCTGCTGGTCTGTTTTGACAAATTTTTACCATTTTCTGCATTTGCTTCTTGTTAGTTCCTTCTTGAGTTCCTTTGGGGAATTGAGCTTTTTGAGGGAAGTGCTACAGTAGCTAGTGTTCTAATGGAAGTTTATTTGGTGTTAGAACTGAACCTTAATACTTATTTATCTTAAGTGCACTAATATTGCTAATGAGATTATGTGAAGTTTTGTATGAAGGAAAAAAATTCAGGTGTATGGAAGGAATGAGTAATGAGATGAAGGATGGACTAGATCTCAAGCTTGGGGATTCCACGCGGGCATCGCCTTCTTCATCAATAAAAGTCCCGGGTTTCTTCCAAACGCTTCATTTTTGTTGTTTCATGCACATTGTGTTGTTCTTGGAGCGTCTTCTTTTTGTTTCGTTTTGGTTTTTAGTTTGCTTGGTTTGCTTAGTTTTCTGAATAAGTTGGTTGGACCCCCTCTTTCATACTTTGGTTTGCAAATAGTTTGGTTTGGTTTGGAAAAGAGTAGGAAAGTTCATACTTATGTGGTAAAAAGAGCTTGTTTTTGACTCTGACCTATGCTTTGTCATGCCATGCTTGATATTGTTTTGGCTTTATGCTTAGTATTCTTTGTTGTAGCATGGCTTGTTATAAACAGTTGAGATTGCTTAATGTGCCTTGGATGAATCATGCGTTATTTTAGCATATTAAAGCATAGTATAGTGGTATTCTCCTTTGATGCTTTATTTGGGTTGACTTGGCGCATGCTCACACCATGTTATGACTATCTGAAGTCACCATAGCCTTTATGATCCTTTAGTTTTCAACTTGTAGTGTCACTTTATGCTTTGATCAATGATGTTTTGTCGCTCTGCACGATTGTGGCCATTATTGCTCTCTTAGTTTGTCGCTCCCAGTCTTTTGCTAGCCTCCACAACAAAGTATGAGTTCTACTCATGCATCCAACTCCCTAAACCAAGTTATTCCAAAGAGTCCACCATACCTACCTACTAGCTTATGTTATTCCAAGTATATTCATGCTTTTGTTTACCTTTCACTTGTTATGAGAAAACTAGTGATTAATGCTCTCACAAACTTGATGGCACACTTTACTTTTTGCCTCTAATAAACTTGAACCATTGGGTCCTTCTTTGTTGCGTATATGCTTGCGCTTTATAAGTTGAAATTTGCAGAACCATGTTTCATGAGGAACACTTTCAACATTTCACTTGTACTTTGTACCCCGTTGATATCATGTTCTTTTGCTTACGGATCCCGGCGGTGTGAAATAAAAGTGGAACTTGTAAGATCATGGAGTTTGTATGTGTGTTAGAGAAACGCCTAGGCCGCTAGCCTAAGCCATGCCTAATCATGGTGGAAACTTGCAGCATCACCATAATGAGCACTCTATGAAGCATCCTCAATAAAAACCTATGCAAATAGCAAATAAAAAGATCGTTGAGATGCTCATTGTCTGCTTGCCTTGTCATTTTGGTTATGGGAAAGCTCCCGTATCATGTACAAGGGGTACCCCGTTGGCGGTTCTTAATGATACACATATACTTACAATGACAAGAGCTTACTCGTGACTGAAGTTGAGTAGCACGAGGATCGGTCTTCGTAAGTAAGGGGCATGAGATTTCGGTTTATAACTTGTCAAGCATATCCTCTTAGTTGTGTCACTTTAAACTTAATCACCTTAAAGATGCTTATGATAGGGGCAATGAGAGCTGAAAGCTACAAGTACCATAATTTTTGGAAGCTCTTTATGAGACTTGAATCCCTACTTCCTTTTACAAAAGGCTTTTCTTCCACCATTATATTGAGTCTCCACCTTCTATCTTTATGCACTACTTTGAGAGCATAGTGGCCATTCTTAGTTCTATGTGCATTGTCTCAAGACTTGATTGATGCATAACTTGTTATTGCCTGTTTTAAACTATTGTATCTAGTCACTCTTATGAACTTTGAAGGTGTCCTATGCATTTATGTTTTGCTACTCTATGAGGGACAAGCTAAATACTATTATGCTATGTTTTCTTTATGTGAAACAAACAAACGTCTTACAAAGCATTGTTATTCACGAATCTTTTGTTTGTGCCTTTTCATGTTGCATCATAGTTTCTTTGCTTATTGCTAGAACTTTGTCTTTCATGTTATGATTGAAGTACTATGATCCTAGCTTTTAATGTTTTGCAAATACTTTGATCAAGTCTTTGATGGTGCATGTCACCTCAAAAATTATTTCTTTTTATCACTTACCTACTCGAGGATGAGCAGGAGTTAAGCTTGGGGATGTTGATACATTGCAAATGTATTTATAATTTTTGATGTTCCATGCTTGGTTTTATCCACTTTCTTGTGTTTTGTTCCAACTTAGGAGTACTTTTCATATGATTTCTTGGACTAACCTATTAACAAGAGCCACCGTGTCAGCTGCCTGTTTTCTGCTGTTTTTGGTTCCAGGAAAGTCAGAAAATGAATATTCTCGGAATTGGACGGGACAAAAGCCAAAGTGCCTATTTTTCCGGAAGGGATCAAGTGCCAGAATACGAGACGGAGAAGGGCCAGGGAGCCACCACACCACCTGGCCGCGTGGCCAGGCCTGGCCCGCGCCAGGGGGTGGTGTGGCCGCTCCCGGCACCCCCTCGGCCTCTCCTTCCGCCTATAAGTTGCCCTCGGGACGAAAACCCTAAGTACCCGATCAAAAATCCACGAAAGAGTCTGTAGACGCCCTCATCTCCATCCCTAGATCGGGAGGGATCTGAAGCTCTTCCCAGCACCCTGCCGGAAAGGGGAATTCACCCTGGAGGCCTTCTTCATCACCATGCAAGCCTCCGGTGTGATGCGTGAGTAGTTCATCCTTGGACTACGAATCCATGTAGTAGCTAGATGGCTGGTTTCTCCTCCTTTGTGCTTTCATGTTTAGATCTTGTGAGCTCCGTTCATGATCAAGATTATCTATTTGTAATTCATACATGTTGTGTTTGCGGGGATCCGATGGATATTGAGATGTTATTTCAGATTGATTATTGATTCTATCATGTCTTTGTTATTTGAGATCTTGTATGCTTTCCGTTGTTAGTAGCTATCTTGGCCAAGTAGATGCTAGCAACTCCAAGAGTTAGTATTTATGCTCGATAGTGGGTTCATGCCTCTGTTAATCTGGGGAAGTGACATAAATCTCTAAGGTACTAGATGTGCTGTTGCTACTAGGGAGCAAACAACAATCCTTTGTTCATAGAACAATCATATTATTTACTTTACGCGCAGTTCGTAAAGCAATAATCTGTTGCTTGCAACTTAATACTGGAGGGGGTTCGGATGATAACCTGAAGGAGGATTATTAGTCATAGATGCAGTTGGATGGCGGTCTATGTATTATGTTGTAATGCCCAATTAAGTCTCAGAGGAGTCAAGATGATTAGTATATGCATGTATTGCTTTCTCGGTGTTTTTCAATTGCCCCAGTGTAATTTGTTCACCCAGCATGTTATCTATCTAAGGAGAGCCACCTCTAGTGAACTATGGATCCCGGTCCTTGTCTTTTATATTCAATCTACAATATTTTACTACTTTGTGTTTACTTTCTGCAATTTTTACTTCTTTCCATTTGATACCTTTAATCCTTTGTTTTCCGCAAAACACGGTGAGATTGACAACCTCATCACAAGTTGGGGACAAAGCTCTGTGGTTGTGTTGTGCAGGTCTCCACGTTTCTAGTAGCACCGGTAGTGCGCCCTGCCAAAGCTCAGCTAGTAACACCTTTGGGGTGTTTCTTGATCCTACTGGTTCGATTAAACCTTGGTTTCATAACTAAGGGAAAACTTACTACTGTGCTCATCGTACCTTCCTCTTGGGGTTCCCAACGAGCTCTATGTCGAAAGTCGAGCGCATCATCCATCCTAATGATGGAGAGATATACTCTGGTCCCACTCGGTGATATGACACGAACACTGTTTCCAAGCACGTGACTAGGTCACGGGGATGTTGTAACATAGAACGATTAAAGAGTACTTGTCGGGAACGATATCAAACTGGGTTATGGTTGATACCTGTGATCGGATCTCGGACAAGTAAAGTATTGTGAGATAAAAGGAAATAGGATACAATGTTGATGGTTCATACGATCACAAGATTCATCGTTTAATGTGCAGGCGTCGTTACAGATCTCTAGGTCCCGCTTGTGATTATTGATAAGAGAGATGTTTCTATCATGTATGCATTATTCGTGAACCGTAGGGTGACACACTTAAGGTTCTCTGACACTAAGTGGTAGATAAAATATATCTGGGAATAAAATTATTAGAGCTAAAATTGTTTCGATGATCACTAGAATTGTTTCGGGTCGAATCGATGAAAATGGTTTGAGGTGTAATATTGAAACAATACAAGGGGTTTTATGTGGAGATTGTTAATTAAAGTAATTAACAAAATTCTGAATAAAATAAATAATTTTTTTATTTAAAGAGTAAATGCATTTATGCTAATGGGTAATAAATGCATGTGAGTGGCTATGAAGTTTATGTGAGTGAGATGTGCACTCACATGAATCAGGGAATAGGTGGGCTGTGGCGCCCCGCCAAAACTACTATTAGAAAATCGCGTTGTTTTTGCGTATTGCATCATCATGACCGCATGCTCATGTCATCATGCCACATTACATTTGAGCATCGTCATGTCATCATGCATGTGTTTGTACAAAACTATTTTCGAAAAGCCTGGTTTTGTTTTCTAAACGCCCCGTCTTTAATTCAAATTAAAACCCGGGTCTCCGAAATATTTTGTTTCGTCTACCAACGGTTTGCAAAAGCCCATTTTAAATAATAAAATATTTATTTTATTTTTGGGAGGAAGCCCGCCAGGCCCGAAAGCCCGCCCGGCCACCTCCAAGCCCTAAACTAAAACCTAGTCTAATCCCTAACCTACCCACCCCCCTCCACATCACCCCGGCCAACCACAACCTGCCACCTCCCCTCACACCCGCCACCTCACCGGGGGACACTCACACACGCACTCACACACTTGCACCCGCGCGCAGCCAGCCGCGCAGCGCGCATGTTCCGCCTGGCCCTACTCCACGCGCCCTGCACGCCTTCAGCCTGGCCACCGACCCGCCCACGCCACCTGCCGTTTCCCGCCCTAGCCTCCCACCAAACCTTCCCCGCTCCCATCTGCCGCCGACCAAGCCCCACCTGGGCGTTTTTCCTCACCCGCGCTTGCCTCCCCACCAACCGCCGCACGCGGTCCGCGCGACCCCCGCTTTTCCCTTGGCGTTTTCGCCCTGGCCCACCCCATGGACGCGTCCCACACGCCACCCCTCTCCCTCGATCCCCGCGCGACCCCATCCCCTCCCACCTACCGCGTCCGTCTCCGCCGCGTCTTCCTCCCCGCCGCCGGGACCCGCGTCTCCGGCCGCCCTCGCTCGCCCCGGCCCGTCCTCGACCTCCCGCCTCGGCCATGTCGCCGGCCGCCTCCACCGTTCTCCCGAGCGCCGCCCGCGCCGGCCTCCTCCGTCGCCCCCCCTCGACAGCGCCTCGCCGAGCCTTCCCCCATCGCCGCATACTCCGCCGCCCGGCGCCCCGTCGCCGCCGCATCCACCCCTTCCTCCTCGTGCCGCAGCATCGCCCCGCCGCGCCATCCTCGACCTCCCCGTGCTCGGCTCCGGCCGCCGTCGGGCCTCTTCTCCGCCACCGAGCCCAGCGCCGCCCTCCCTCTCGGGCTGCTCCTCTCTCCTCCCCTTCGAACTCGCCTGGCTCCTCGGTCTATCTCGCCCTGCCGCCTTCGCCCTGCGCGCCCTCCTCCCGTTTCCCCGCAGTCGCCACTGCCTTCCTCTCCTCGCGCGACAGCCCGAGCCCCGCCCCTTTTTCACTCCTGCTCGCCGCCGTGGGCCGCCCCGTCCGCGAGCCGGCCTCGCCGAGTTCTTCCCCGCCGCCCTCTCTGCGCCTCCTCAAGGGTCTGCCTGCGCGCCCTCGACTCGTGTGCCGCCCCTTCCATAGCGACTCTCCGCCCTGGCCGTTTCTCGGCGCCGTCTCTTCCTCAGCCGCGAGAGACCTCGCGCCCTTTTTATGGCCGCGCTCTGCTGCTTGCACGCCAAGGCCAACAGGGCATAGTTTCTTGTTTTCTTTTAGTTTGAGATGGGCTCCCGATGAGGTACTTTGGGGTTATGCTTGTCTATAACCCTTCAGGCCAAGCCGGAAGGGTAACCCTTCTTAGTTATGCTTGTCTATGATCGAGATACTGTGCTCAAAATCGTCCATAACCGCGGACACGGCTTTTAGAAAGTTTTACCCTGCAGGGGTGCAAAAATAGCAACACACACTCGATCAACCTCGGAAAAACCAACTCAAAACCCAACGAGGCATTCACGACAAAGCAATCACAGGATTCAGAAATATTTCAGAGGGCCACCCCACTAAGCTACCCGCAACGAAGTTGGCCGTCTCCGGAACGGATCCAGGGTTTGCGACGACGGCTATAAACGAATGGGAACCCGAAAGTGTGACTGGGCTTGTCGATACCGCGAAAACGTGGCGCGATCCAAAATAGTACAGGTGCTCCACGCACAATCTTAATTAAAGCAGTAACATGGCATAAGTACAGGATAGTAATAAAATCCCAAACTAGTTTGTGGCCCCAAGAAATAGAAATGAATCAAGCTCTGGCTCAGGAGGGGTCCATAAGGCCTCCCGGATGTGGATAGTGCGAATAGTCAAGGAACAGGTATCAAGTACTCGGGGTCCTACGGGACACAAGTGAGCGTGGAAGAACCAAATAACATCTATTGCCCACCAATGCCTTTGCATTAGTTATATCTAGCATTTTAATAGTTATATTTAAAGACATGACCATCTCCACCAATAAGCTTCTCCACCAATAAGCATATGTCCGCATTCCAACAACTGTGGTACTTGACAACACGATATCGCACCTGAGCAAGCAATTACGACTCGCAAGGCCAGCTATCTACCAAACACAGGTAATAGGAGGTGTCCAAGGCAATATAGAGGCTGCACGGGATATAACTGGTGCACGGAAACTAAAGCATCGCGACACGGATAGCAATAGATCAACAGGAGGAAGTAAATACTATAAATGCAAAATAGGTAGAAAGAGGGAGGATGCTCGCCTGGGAAAACACTGCCAACGGATCATATCTAGAGAACTTGTCGATACTCGCATCAACTCATCGGCCTAATCCGCGAAGAAGCAAACACTAGAAGAAACACCGGATGCAATATTTAATACTACGGCACAAGATCTGGCATGCTTATGATATGATGCATGGCATGGCACAGATGCGGTGCAATTAGGCAATATTAAGCGGAACCGGGGTCCCGACAATTTAATTAAACGGTTCAAGTTGTTTAGAAAACCCCGCAATTTAAATGTTGTATTAACAGGGTGAAACATGGCATCGGTTCGCTACGCCAAGTTAAATGGAGTCCGGAATAAGACAACAATATTCCGCATATGGACTCCATATTTAATTTAGGTGAATCGACTAATGCCCCCACACCACATGACATGCATGCGAGATGAAGAAATAATATGCAACAGGTATATATCCTATATTATAAAAATAGGGTCTCGGAAAAGGGAATCACATGAGGGTTCGACGATCTTGGGGTTCGGGGCTTCGGGGTCTCGGCGGGATCGGTCTCGGCAGGAACGTTCTCGGTCAACGGAGTAGATCTTGTCGCATCCGTGGTCTTCGGGTCCGAGAAGGAGGTCTTGCGGTTTTCCATGAAGGAGGTCTTGTCGCTCGGTGTCCGTGTAGGCGTACTTGTCGGTTCCGTGGTTTCGATTGTCGGCATCGGTCTCGGGTCTCGGCGCCGGGAGATCTTGGCGTCCAAGAAGGAGAACTCGTCGATCCGGCGCACCGGATCCAGGATGGAAAACTTGGCGTCCGGAAATCTTCGGGTAGGAGATCTTGCCAAGGTCCTCAGCTTCGGGTGTCTGAGAAGAAGCTCTTGGTGTTCCCTGTCGAAGAACTCGGGGTTCCGTGATGATGTCGGAAGAACTGGGTGTTGAATCGATTCTCCTCGAAAGATCTTGTCGAACAAACTAACACCTCGCTTGCATCTCCACAGAACAGTTGGTCGTCAGGTTGGTGTGGTTGTTGTGCATCCAACATCGCTCCACAAGCATCCTCACCGAAGTAGCGCAAACACCAAGGCTTCAGACCCCAAAGTACCTCATCGGGAGCCCATCTCAAACTGAAAGAAACAAGAAACTATGCCCTGTTGGCCTTGGCGTGCAAGCAGCAGAGCGCTGCCAAAAAAGGGCGCGAGGTCTCTCGTGGCTGAGGAAGAGACAACACCGGGAAACGGCCAGGACGGAGAGTCGCTGTGGAAGGGGCGGCGCACGGGTCGAGGGCGTGCAGGCAGACCCTTGAGGAGGCGCAGAGAGGGCGGCGGGGAAGAACTCGGCGAGGCCGGCTCGCGGACGGGGCGGCCCGAGGCCCTGCGAGGCGGCCCATGGCGGCGAGCAGGAGTGAGAAAGGGGCGGGGCTCGGGCTGCCGCGCGAGGAGAGGGAGGTAGTGGAGACTGCAGGGAAAGGGGAGGAGGGCGCGCAGGGCGAAGGCGGCGGGGCGAGACAGACCGAGGAGCCGGGCGAGCTCGAAGGGGAGGAGAGAGGAGCGGCCCGAGAGGGAGGGCAGCGCTGGGCTCGGTGGCGGAGAAGAGGCCCGACGGCGGCCGGAGCCGAGCACGGGGAGGCCGAGGACGGCGCGGCGGGGCGACGCTGCGGCACGAGGAGGAAGGAGTGGATGCGGCGGCGACGAGGCGCTGGGCGGCGGAGTATGCGGCGGCGGGGGAAGGCTCGGCGAGGCGCTGTCGAGGGGGGGGGGGACGAAGGAGGCCGGCGCGGGCGGCGCTTGGGAGAACGGTGGAGGCGGCCGACGACGTGGGCGAGGCGGGAGGTCGAGGACGGGCCGGGGCGAGCGAGGGCGGCCGGAGACGCGGGTCCCGGTGGCGGGGAGGAAGACGTGGGGGATACGGACGCGGTAGGTGGGAGGGGATGGGGTCGCGCGGGGATCGAGGGAGAGGGGTGGCATGTGGGACACGTCCACGGGGTGGGCCAGGGCGAAAACGCCAAAGGGGAAAGCGGGGGTCGCTCGGACCGTGTGCGGCGGTTGGTGGGGAGGCGAGCGCGGGTGGGGAAAAACGCCCAGGTGGGGCTTGGTCGGCGGCAGATGGGAGCGGGGAAGGTTTGGTGGGCGGCTAGGGCAGGAAATGGCAGGTGGCGTGGGCGGGTCGGTGGCCAGGCTGGAGGCGGGCAGGGCGCGTGGAGTGGGGCCAGGCGGAACGTGCGCGCTGTGCGGCTGGCTGCGCGTGGGTGCGGGTGTGTGAGTGCGTGTGTGAGTGCCCCCGGTGAGGTGGCGGGTGTGAGGGGAGGTGGCAGGCTGTGGTTGGCCGGGGTTATGTGGAAGGGGGCTGGGTAGGATAGGGTGGGTAGGTTAGGGATTAGACTAGGTTTTAGTTTAGGGCTTGGAGGTGGCCGACCGGGCTTTCGGGCCTGGCGGGCTGCCTCCCAAAAATAAAATAAATATTTTATTATTTAAAACGGGGCTTTTGCAAACCGTTGGTAGACGAAACAAAATATTTCGGAGACCCGGGTTTTTAATTTGAATTAAAGACGGGGCGTTTGGAAAACAAAACCAGGCTTTTCGAAAATAGTTTTGTACAAACACATGCATGATGACATGACGATGCTCAAATGCAATGTGGCATGATGACATGAGCATGCGGTCATGATGATGCAATGCACAAAAACAACGCGATTTTCTAGTAGTGGTTTTGGCGGGGCGCCACCACCTCCATGGCCGGTGCCATGCCCCTTGGGCTGCCCTCCCCTATAGAAGGTCTCCTCCTCCTCTCTAGATGCACCACCTACTCGAGAAGGTTCTCTTCCCCTTCTAGCAATTTCCCCATGGTCTCGGATTAGCGAGGTACATGTTCTATTGGATTCTCGGAGTAAGATTTATCTACTCCTTCTGCTGCTCTGCTGGAGTGGATGCGAAGTTTGGCTGGATCTGGATGTGTGATCGAGGACGGATATGCTGCTAGGTTGCAGCGTTCTTCAACATGATCTTGAGATCGGCAAGTGATCGACTACATCACCAACGGAATTAGTTTCCACAAAATCTTTTCGGTCTTTGAGGGTAATTCAATCTGGTTACCCTCTCACTCGTTACTAGCATCTACTAGTTAGATCTTGGCGCAATTGGTGTTCTTATTGTAGGATTTTTTGTTTTCTATGCTGCGAACCCTTCATGTTCTTGAGCACTCTTGGCTCTTCTTGCTTCAGCTCTATTAGCCAAGATGAGTTCTTCCTCTCCTTGATCTCATTGTACTTGTAGATTCTAGTGGACATAAGGGTGTAAACATTTTGCAACTCGATGGTAGCATCTTGAAACTAGTCCATCCTATGAGACACGACCTTTGATTCTTAAGGACTAGGTTAAGCTTTTTTTTCCATGAGAATTGGCATTGTGATCAAGTGGCAACTATGAAAATGTATTTCTAACACCCTCCCTTAATCACAACTTGACCAAGTTGATATTATGTCTAAATTCATGAAAATTCCTTATAGGAATTGTAGTTTAGTAAAACCATCAACAACTTGATCCTTTGAAAGAATAAAGAGTATCTTCAACTGTTTATTCAACACTCGCTCTCTGACGGAATGAAAATCTATCTCTATGTTTGGCACTTGCATGGAAACTGGATTTGTTGATAAGTACGCGGCTCCTAGATTATCGCACCATAAACATGGTGTTTTAGATATCTTGACTCCAAGTTCTTCAAGCAAGGACTGAACCCAAAATAACTTTGTTGTAACATTAGCCATAGACTTGTATTCTTATTCAATGCTTGACCTAGAAATTGTATATTGTTTATTATCACTCCAAAAAGAAGATTTGGTCCAAAAAAAACAAAGTAAAACCTCCAATTGACCTAGGATCATCTACACAACCAGCTCAATCTGCATCTGAAAAGGCACTAACTAGTGTAGAGTTGGATTTCATAAATGTCAACCCAATGCTTAATGTATGTTTAACATATCTTAATATGTGTTTAGCAGTAGTCAAATGAATAGTAGGAGGAGCAAGGAAACACTAGAAAATCTTATTTACCGCATATGAAATATCAGGTCTCATTAGAGTTAGATACTGTAGTGCACCTACCATGCTTTTGTATTTGGTGTTATCCCCAAGACCAACAACTCTTCCTCTCGTGCAGCTATCTTTCCCAAAGATGACAAAGTTGTAGGATAACTTGTACAATGTGTCATTCCAACACGAGCAAGAACATCTTGAGCATATTTAGCTTGGTTAAGTACTAGGCGATTTCTAACTTTATGAACTTCAAGACCAAGAAAGAATGGAGATCGCCAAGATCCTTCAAGGCAAATTCTTTTCTTAAGTCGTTTAACAGAGCATTTGTTGTAGCTTTGGAAGAACTGAAAACTAAAATACCATCCACATATATAAGCATGAAGATAGTAATGTTTGCCTTGTGATAGATGAATAATGATGTACCAGGCTTTGAAGCAATCAAGCCAAAATAAATGAACTGAGGGCCCAATTGATAATACCACGCTCAAGGTGCTTGTTTAAGTCCATAGAGTGCCTTATCAAGTTTGCAAACTTAATTCAGTTTCCCCTTTGTCTTCATAATGAGGTGGATGTCTTGATCATATCTTCATATATGCGCTACTTAGATGATGAGGAAGCGAACGACATACCAGATGGTTAGCTTCTCTCTCATCTAGTAGGTGAGGTATCAGAGGTTGGATTGGATGAGTACACACTAAGTTAATTATATGAACTAACAACATCTTGCCAGAAATCCAAATCCACTTCTCGTAAAACGAGTCATAAGCCATGGAAGTGGGCTATAGTTTCAGAATCTCCAATTGTTTCCCAATGAATGACATGATTTGAATAACAGAGATCTTAGAGACTTGGCTAAATATTTACATATTGCTCAATGTTCTCGGGATTATAAATCTTTATTTTATGGCTACTTCGGAGACGGGAAGACAAGATTTCTCGTAAAATTTCTTAACTGGCTTTTAGGCGGCATATACTTTGTGTGGCATTCCCATCCGCCTCGTGGCCGATCGAGGGGAATTTTACTTGGCAGAAGGACTAATACCATGGACGTTTTGGCTTGTTCGGATGGGGAGTATCATATTAAACTCTACATTCGCAACAAGGCTGATAACTTCACATGGAGCCTTGTAGCTATGTATGGTGCTTCCCAAGATGTTTTTAAGTATTACTTCCTTCGAGAATAGGTAAACTTGGTGAAATAGAATCCATACCCTATTCTTATAGCGGATATTTCAATTTGCTGCATTTTCCATTCGAGAAGAGTAGAACCCGGTTTAATGATCATTGGTCTTTCGTATTCAACGATGTAATTGACAGCTTGGATTTAAGAGAGGTTGCAACGACTGGAAGGCAATTTACTTGGGCAAACAGCATTCTAGAACCTACATAGGAAAACCTAAACCATGTACTGATGGACTTTGAATGGGAGCATGGTATGTTAATGCCTCGATACTTCCAGACAAAAAAGGGTTAAGGCAGGTGACCCATTATCACCAGTGTTATTCAATATAGTGGCATTAGCTTCCGTGATTGAGCGTGTAAAGTCCTATGGCCAAATTGAAGGTGTGATTCCTCATCTGGTGGATGGAGGTTCATCTATCCTTCAATATGCCAATGATAAGATTCTTTTTATGGAACATGATATCGAAAAAGAGCGAAATCTAAAATTAATTCTTCCAGCTTTTGAGTAACTTTCGGGCCTGAAAATAAACTTTCATAAGAGTGAGTTGTTTTGTTTCGGTGAGGCTTAAGATGAGAGGCCAACCTGTATGTTGAACTAGTTTGTTGCGGTCAAGGCAAGTCTCCTATTAGGTATTTGGGCTATTCGAGATTTACAAATGCTGAATGGAAGCTTATTGAGAAAAGATTACAAATAGGCAAGATTAAGCAGTTGGAAAGGTAAACTGTTATCCCCCCGGAGGAAGATTGGTTCTAATAAACTTAGTTGAAAGGGCATTTTCTTTCTTAATGATGTTTTGGTGTTTGTTGTCAACACAAGTGAGTTTTTACCGTGTGCTAAGTACGTTGCAGGTCTTAACTTTAAAAAGCACAATACGGTGTTCAAACTCTCAAAGTAGAAAAGATCAAAAAAAGAATCAAGAGGGTATGCCTATGAATGATCAATGGAGGAAGTCTGAGAAAGTTGTCCTGAGTCCGGAGACTCCGGGGTGTAGGACTAGAGACTCCGGTGTGGAAATCCGGAGACTCTGGTCTGGTGTCCGGACCTGTCTCTAGCCCTCCCAGTTTTGCTCCCAGTACACCCTTCGGAGTATGGCGCAGAGTCGAGGTCCTCAACGAGACTCCGTTGTGGGTACTCAGAGACTCCGATCAGGTCTCCAACCCACCTTGTTTTGCTCCCAGTACACCCCTGCGGAGTCTGGGTTGGAGTCCTGTGTCATCCCCCTGACACCTCAGAGATATTGAACTTTCTCTTGTAGTTGCTGATCATTGTAATCTTTTTGATATATTTTATAAAGAGTGACCATATGGCGGAAAACATAACATTTACCCATTTTGAGGCCCTGAACCTAAGTAAATCGTGTCTTCGCTTTTGTTTGTGCTACCTCTACGAGATCCTCTTTGACTACCACATCGTACACCCTAATATACACGACAAAAGTAATTCATGGTTCGACAAAGCGGGAAGGATGAGTCATGGGATGTATACATACCCATGATTATAATTCCGCATCGCATAAAATCGCATATTTATACAGTAATTGTTGTTCAAAAGTTCCTGCCTTGACAAATCATAATATGTCTTGCGGTTAGAAAACAGATGGAGCACGAAATGAAAAGCTTAGGAGTGTTTGTTACTATATTGTTTTTTCTGTTGGAGCAAGATCTTTCAACCTTTTGCCATGAAGTCAAATCAAGTGATGCCACATCTTAGTAGTACTTTTTCTTCCTTCTGAGTGTTACGTGTTACGGTCATTTAACTGCACAACGTCTATGTACATGCTCACGGCTTGTTTATCGACCTTTTCATTATATTTGTGCCAGAGGTCGCCTAAATCTGAAAGATCTGGGGAATTTTTTCTCTCCGTGGATTCAAACAGTACAAACGAATACTACTGTTGTCCAGTTGAAACAGCCAGCTAGCTGTCGAATAATAAAACCCTTGTTTTTCCCATCCGTAAAGAGAGGGCAGGCTAGCGCAGAATCCACAATAATCACACCTTTAAAAACGCACAGCGCCCATACAGGCGTGCATCCTGTGTTGAGTGAACGCGAGCGCGGAGTTCATGTGAGTGTGACGATGCGATGAGGTTTCAGGAATCCGATGCGCGTCTGCATGCATTCCCCCTGCAAAGTCGCTTAATTACTGCTGCACAGTAGCACAGCTTTTGGAATCCAGATTCCAGCCAAAAAGGTTACATAGCCAAGGGGCGTAGCAGCTACTACAGGCTACGTGAAGCTTGAAGTCTGTGTGTAGTGACTTGCGTAATAAAAATGGGTGAAGATCAATTGCTGCTGCTGCTGCAACTCGTGGGTAGGTGGGTTGCAGTCACACTTGGGTGAAGATACTGACGATCCATCATAACTACTGTAACTGTATATTTAGTCAGGATTTCAAGCACAAATGTTGCTTTTTGCAAAATCAAACTGAAGGTTGGGACCTCCAATTGCATCACTGGCACGAGCATACAGTATACCTTTACTGTTTTGTGGGCAGCATTCAGTATACCTTCACCGCTATAAGTACTCGGGAGGCCACTTGACGTCACACAAAAATGATGACGATGATTCAACCAGCCAGATGCATGCATAATGAACACTGCTTAAATCTGAATTGAATCATCAAAAGCAACCAAAACACATTTATCACGACGACTCCTTCACACATATTCCTCGTCGTCGTCGGCGTCGTCTTCGATTCATTGATCGCCTGCTCTGCGCGTGGGCGCGTGGCCTTGACCACCGCCTCCTGTTCTACGGTGTGTGCTTCCACCATGTACATTGCACACACCAAACCCAACCAAAGTCCAACATTACACACGTCTCGTCTCCGACACCACCTTCCATGCAGGAAGCTTCACAAACAAAAACATGAGCAGTTTATAAGAGAGAAAAATGAGAGAAACTAAGCCATGCGAAAAAACATGGCACTGTCAGAGGGCTCTTTCTTCGTCACCTAACAAAACTACTAGTTGCGGAAAAAAAAGTACTAATAAATCCTCAAATTTTATGGTCACGAATTACAGTGATCTAGCAGTCATGTTTCCCGTCTGATTAGATCTCGACCTGGGCTCTGCAACGACAAATGTAAATGACACGACGAAGCTTTTGCTCTGTTTTCCTAGAGGCTAGCAGTATCAGGTGTACCTTACCGAGTCATATCAGTGGTAGTAGTTGCGAGACATCCTGGATCTTGGAGGAGCCATAACCGTTCGGGGTCGTGCATAATTGGCCCGGGTTTCAGCTGTAATCTAACACGCCAATAATCCCCTTCAAGCTAAAGCTGCACGGCAGAAATGCATAATGTGCTCACTCACTACCTCGCCGTATACATGTTATCGTCCATGTGTTGATCCAATTATTGGCCCCCGCAAAAAGGACCATTATTCCTTTCGGTGTAATCTATTCAACTCCAGGGATGAGGGAGGGTGACCTCATGCCAGATTTCGTCTCTATTCTTTCCAAGGGTATTTGGTTGATGCGAGCGAGTGAGTAAGGTGGGCCTGGATGTCAGCCACAGCGAGAGATGGTTCTAGTTCTTCTACCCCTTGCTGGCTGGCTGGCTGCATAATGATTTGCGTACGCTGCTAAACTAAATGTTGGCAACTTCACAGTTCACACCCCCACCAAATCTAAATTCCCCGCACCCACCTATATATAAGCCTCCCTCTCTACACCATGTGTGCATACGCAATACACAACACAACCCCGAAAGTCTTCCTCTCTCGGCCTCTGCTTTTCTCTTCTCTTCTTGCGGTGTGTGCAAGAGGGACACCCGAGGGATATCAGAACTGAAAGCGAGGGAGGATCGATGGGGCAGAGGTTCAGATTCTTCTGCTGCGGCTGCGGGGCCAATGCGGCCGCCAGCGATATGGAGGAGATTGACGAGGAGCCAGACTGCGGGGTGCCTGAAGGGGGTAGTAAAGGGGGCGACGAAGTAGGGACGAGGCAGCTGTCGTGGCCGCAGGTGGAGAGGATGACCGGCGGGTTCACCTCGGCCGTCGTCGGCGAGGGCGGGTTCAGCACCGTCTACCTCGCGCGTATCTCCGGCGCCCTCGCCGCCGTCAAGGTCCACCGCAGCAGCGAGCGCCTCCACCGCGTCTTCCGCCAGGAGCTCGAGACGCTCCTCCGCATTCGCCACCCGCACATCGTCCGCCTCCTCGGCTTCTGCGACCAGCAAGGTGGGTGCTTGCTTTTATTTCGCCGCGCTCGATGCAGACTCTGTTCTGTGCTCAACTGCGTCCTCGTGCTAAATTGTTTATGGATTTTGTCTATGCAGACGAAGGTGTGCTGGTTCTAGAGTTCGCGGCGAACGGTAACCTTCACGAGAAGCTCCACGGCGGCGGCAAGGCTGCGGGCGCGATGCCGTGGGCGCGGCGGATGTCGGTGGCGCTGCAGGTGGCGCAGGCGCTGGAGTACCTGCACGACCGGTGCGAGCCGCAGGTGGTGCACGGCGACGTGAAGGCATCCAACGTGCTCCTGGACGCGGCCATGTCCGCCAAGCTATGCGACTTCGGGTCGGCGCGGATGGGATTCTCCGCCGCCGTCCGCCCGCGGGCGTCGGCGCACACCATGCTCGGCTCTCCGGGCTACGTGGACCCGCACTACATCCGCTCCGGCGTGGTCACCAAGAAGACCGACGTGTACAGCTTCGGCGTCCTGCTCCTGGAGCTGCTCACCGGCATCGAGGCCTTCTGCCCCGTGGAGGGCCGCCTCCTTACCGCCGTGCTCGCCCCGCGGCTCAAGGCCGGCGCCCCCTGCGACGCGCGGATGCTGGTCGACGAGAGGCTCGGGAGTGCCTACGACGCGGCGGAGGCGTCCGCCGTGGCGGCGCTGGCCACGTCCTGCGTGGGCCAGAACCCCAGCCTCCGCCCGTCCATGGCGGACGTGGTGCGCACCCTGGAGCAGAGCGCGCAGGGATCCATCCTGGCCGTCGGGAAGAGGTCGGACGGCCAAGGGAAGCTGTGATTCACGAGAAAGTCCACGCCGCATCCTAGGCGTTAGATCCGGATTGGCCAGCTGTAACCTGTGGTGTGATGATGATGATGGTGTGAGCTGCGCATGCACACGTGGAGCCTCGCTACTGGGCGAGGGCGAACAAAGCGGGAGTAGGCGAGCATATCGAAAAGCAGTAGAAAAAAAAATACTCTAGGAGAAAAGGTGTGGTGGAAAAAGAGTTGATCCGTGAAAAGATTTGGAAGTGGAAAAGGTAGGGCTCGTCTCGTGTGCGCTGACGGGGAATTTCGATGACATTATTTATGCCAAAGTGGCAGAATTTGGGAGTGCGAGAGAAAAAAGAACACTAAAATTTGGGGTCGTCCATGCTGCGATTCTGAAGATTTTGTCGAATATTTCGTTGTTCTGTAAAGTACATTGGGTGTTCATGCTGTTTCTTCAAGTTCGTTGGTTTCGTTTGTTCTTTGAACTAAAAATTTGTGCTTAGACTTGGATTACTTGTGTTGGGTTTCAGGCAATGGTCCTTGGAAAATTGTGTATATATCTGCGCGAAAACTTGTTGGGGTGCCCTTCTTTTTCGAAAACTGTCGAGTCTGCTGCAGTGTTACTGCAATTGTACGGTGAGGTTAGATGAATTAGCAAATCTCAAATCTGGTCGCCCTAGTTGAAAGACAGCGCACTGTGACGTCTTAATACGACGTTATTCCGCTGTCTGCGCAGAGCAGATTATTGGATTTGGATCCTGGCACCAAAGAGTACTAGCAGATTCCAAACTGCATTTTCAAACGCGCCCACATATTCGCCTCTTCTTTTGTGCACGAACAATTCAGTCCCTGACCCTGAAGAGTAAAATACTCCACCTATAATAACTTAATAAGTACACAATGCATCTTGGTCAAACAAGTGTATACTAGTACTAGTCCATACCGTCTACGTTGTCTAGTCTTTCCCGACACAGCTCATTCTACAGAACCAAAATGTGTCAGAGAAAATTCGAACCTCTTTTCAAACAGTTCCCACTAGGTAGATTGGAGTTTTCTCCACGTTGAAATACAAGAGAAGGATGTGTTAGCCGATTCCTTGATCAGAAATGCACTAGTAGTACTCTGCTACTACTACTAATGATGCAATAGAAAATGATTAGGCAGAGCAGGAGGGTTCTTGACTTTGAGGAGGCCTATGGAAGGAAGAAAGGGACACATGGCCTTGCTCCCAAACTAACCACCCCAATGGCGCATTGGCGCGCACATTGAATACGCTCTTAGTATTAACTCTGCTGACGCCAAGCCGGCGGGGCAGAACCATACAAAGAAATTAGAGGCGGGGGGAGACGCTGACATGCTCCCCATACGAAAAACGCCGTCCGCTCCCGTGTACATGTCGCCGGAACGGGTCACTTTGTACGGGCGGGCACTTGCCGGTGGCGGGTCGCCGTCGTGATCGCGCACCCAAACCCTCCGACGATCGAGATCGGCTTCTCTGTCTCTTTCGGCCGTGGCCGACGCGACGCGCATCCGCCTGACGGGTTAGCCGTTAATGGCACCTCGTTAATTAGCTTATGGCTCAAATTAATCCACACGTTTCATTTCATCACAGAAATAAGGTAGCCGGCCATGCTTTTCCACGCCTACATTATATAGTTCTGTGTGTTTGATCGCTTGTTTCTTTGATGAAGCTTTCACGTCACGGTCACTGGATAGTACTATAACATTGTGCGTGGTACACCGACACAGTGACGACGAGCTGAAACACACGGTAAGCCTGGTTTATTATTTGCTCTAGGCGGTAGAGCAGCAGTGGTAGATATATATTGTTTGCGACAAGGAGAAAATGATCGAGACAAACAAAAAGGAAGGTAAACACTAGTGGTCTAGTGGGCGTCCTCCTCCTCGCAGTGCTTGGTGTACTTGGCGGAGTCGAGCAGGGCGTCCAGCTCCGTCGGGCTGCTGGGCTTCACCTTGATCATCCACCCGTCCTCGTACGGGCTAGTGTTGATCTACAAAGCGTCATCGCAGCAGCACATTACTACAGAGTCTATGTCGTAGGTGTTGTACACTGGTGCAGTAAGAAACACGTACCAGGCCGGGAGTCTCGGTGAGCTTTGCATTGACCTCGACGACCTCGCCGGAGATGGGCGAGTTCACGTCGCTGGTGGCCTTCACACTCTCCACGTTGCCGAAGGCTCCGCCCTGGCTAACCTTCGTGCCGGCCTCCGGCAGCTCCACGAACACAACCTCCCCGAGATGGCCCTGCAGCCATCAAGTCGGTCAAATACTTCTTTATTACTACTTTAGAGGACTATACTGCAGAGAGGACTGGAGTATTATACATGCTCTACGGTCTTATACGATACTCAACTCTATTATGCAGCCAAGTGTCTATTAGTCTATAGCAGTCGTAATGCTTGCTCTTGTATAGAAGTCAAAAGGACATTATTGTTATTGACGACGAATTGGTACATCATGAAAAGCAAGTGATAAGGGGAGTGCTGTTGGTTCACCTGGGCATGGTCACTGATGCCAATTGTGGCCACGGAGCCATCGTTCTTGACCCACTCATGAGAGGAAGTGTACTTCAAGCCATCAAGAACTGCAACACGCATCAGATAACCATTCAAACATGACTGTGGCTTGGTTTACACTTTTATGCAGGGGCTACGTGCACACCATGTGCACTGTAATTGAGAGCCGCAACTATTTTTGGAGAACGAGTATTCCTATTCCGGTATAGGCATTTCATCATTATCTGTAAATGTATTCCTCTTTCTACTCATAGTGAAGATTTTTCTGTTTTCACCTTTCCTTGTTCCGGTATACGATAGTGAATGTAACAACAAGGACCAGTCCACAAGGAAATAAAATACGGATAGAAAACCACAACAATGTATTGAGTGGAAAGAGTTGGTCTAAAAATAATAATAGTGTACAAGAGCAAGAACATTGCACACTACATGTGCTCTCTACCAAAAAAGGAGAAGTATCCTACCCTGCAGAATTCTACTTTAGCTAGCATAGAAAGACTGTACCAGTGGAGAAGTATCTGGAGATAGAGTAGGCAGGGGCAGCAGCCCTAGCTCCACTGCTTGAAATCTTGAGGGCATTGGCAGCTGAGCTTGCCCACAGCCTCAGAGCCATTGTAGCTTGATTAGCTGTTGCAGCCTGCTGCTTGCAACCGAAGCA